>CM060923.1:612583706-613833706 GCA_030737875.1 Allium sativum
TGATTATTTTCGTTTTCATATTACGATAATTTGATATAATCGAAATTAAATCGTATTTCGATTGTGAAATCGATAAGTGTAACATCCCACATTTTTAAATTATATAATAAAATAAAATGTGAGAGGATTTCAGAATTTGGTCACAGAATTAGTGTGATTACATCCGTGGCGTTTTTCTGGTAAATTTAGACCTATGATTTGCAAGAAACGGATTTAAGATGAAAAAGATTTCTTTAACATAAAATATTACAACAAATATGAAAAGAATGTATAAGAAAAGAATAATAACCACCATTGTTTTTGGTCTTGTTAACAAAAGCCTACGTAACTCAGTTGGTAAAGACATGTCTCTCCCAGGTGAGTGGCGCAGGTTCGAGTCTCGCTGGCGCCATGTTTTTATTTTAGAGGAACGGCTAAAATATACATATTCTAAGAGGAAAATATGTATAAATGCACATAGAAGGAAAATTGTACTTAAAAGTGAGAATGAAAATACATGTATACATGCATATGTAAATATATGCATATGTGTGTGCATAAATATATACATATGAAAGAGAGATCCAACATAAACTGCAATCAATGGAAATAGTTAATAATTAAATGACGGCATAATGCCATTTGAATTTTGAAAATGAAATAAATGTTGCGTGTATATATATATATATATATATATATATATATACACACGCACAAATTCAAATATTAAGATAAAATGTGCAAGTTAAAGCGTATAATACATTTAATGCATAATAAAGGTAAAAGGAAAAAAGAAATTAACTTCCTTTCAAATTGGAATGCATCAAAAGAAATAAAACAGCTAATTGATAATGTTATTAATTGCATTAATTGAATGGCTATTAACTTGCAAGGAATTTGATAGGTTGTATGTGCATGCACACGCATAAATTTGAAATTCAAACATAACCATGATTAATGATAGGTATAAAATAAATCAAAGGAAGTAAAATGGGCAAGTAATCAAACGTTTAGTTAAAAAAGTTTACTATAGAAAATAGCAGCACTAAAAAGGATGCTTGGACCCATATGGGTCGACCCCGTTGTGCATGGCTCAACCCACCGACGTATGGGTCATCCCATGGGTTGACCCAAGCGCGGTCCAAGTGTATTTTGTGACGTATATTGTGTGACGTGTGCGTTTCGGATTTTGATGAATTAAATCCGATGGTTCAGACTTTCTTGTACACCTATAAATAGACTAGTAGGGCCTAGCCTAAATCTTATATTTTCTTAAAGGCTGCCTAGGCTTGTCCATTCTTCTTCCTCCTCACATCTTTTCAAAAAATAGAATAATTAGTCTTAGGAAATTCTGATTCAAGATTTGAAGGAAAATAATATATATCTACAAATGGGTGCTTAGGATTCTGATCAGTGTAAGGTAAGTCTTTGAATCTGGTTTATATTGGTTTCTTTCACTTTTCCTCTTCTTTTAACATTAGATTTGTGACTCCATAGTTGTTTTGATAATAGATTCAGTTATAGATGCCATGGAACAATAAATCCGGATCATAATCATGGATTGGAAAGTTGTTAGGTGAGTAGATCTAAATTATACTACTTTAAATAATGGTATATTTATCGTTTGTATTCCCCGTTATATTTAATCTGCTAAATAGTTGATAATTTTGGAAACTGGGTATTAAAACTGTTTAGGACATGTTAAAAAGATTACTGTTGTATATATAACCATCCTAAGAACCTGTTAATTGGATATTGTAAATCAAGTTACAATGAAATTGCGAATAATTGTGGTAATTGGGCTTAAATCTGTTGAGAACATTTTTGTCATATAAGCATGTTTCCATTAAAAATCTGTCTGAATGAGAAATTACTAATTGCTGTAATTACGGAATTTATGATAAACCTGAACATTTGCTTAAGAATATTATTATGCCAAAAGATTGCAAATAGAATTACCGCAAAATTTGGAAGAATAGATATGCCTAAATTGGACGGAAAACTTACAGTAATTAGGAAATTGTAAATAACTGCACTAAGGCACGAGGTTAAGTTCAACTTGTGGTAGAAGTCGGCCCGGAACTGCTTGGCAAATCCAGCATCCACAAGTGGTCAGCTTAATGTGAGAGGTCTGGTGTATTAACATACATATATGAATATATGTATATAAGAGCAAAGAAATAAATGGCATTAATTGTAATTAATGGAAATGAAGGAATGTTACAATAGTATAAGAATTGGAATGAATGAGGATTGATAATAACTTATCATGTTATAAATGAAAAATTGGAAGATAATAGGTAGCTTATCCTTGGGACAAGTGGAAATTATAACATAGGTTATAATAAATGAAAAGAAACTTATTGAAAAACCTTAGTTAAAAGAACTAAGTAAGTAAATAACAACAAGAGGTTGTATTAAACCAAGTCATGGTTAATGAAAAAGAATGAAGTAGGCTTATTATTGGTAGACTTATAAAAGAGAATTATGAAGTCTAATAAAAGAAATTAATAATAAACGGATGCCTGCTCAGGCGGCATAAGACTGAATGAAGTAAGAAGATTTGTGGAATTAAATAAGTTATACTTAATTATAAATTAAGTAATATGTTAAATAGAAATCTGCTAATTGCGGCAGGATTTACTTAATGACACATTAAGTAGAACATGTTTGAAATTGGACGATGAATGACAGGCTAATAATGCAAGAAGATTGTAGATTACAAACCTTGGATTACAATCTGGAGAATAACAAGCTAGGGGCTTATAAATGAACTTAAATTGGTTAAGTTATATAACTGAAATTAATAAGCGAGAAGGATTCATTCCTTAGTGAAATAAGGGGCTCGAAGAAAACTTGGTAACTTGAATAAGAATTTAATATGATTGGAAATAACCAAGTTAACTGGAAATTGGGTGATTTCGATCAAGCATGTAATTGAATGTTTAGACATAAGGTCTAACTACACGTTAGCGTGATGTGCTTGGACCAGTCTGCACATCTGAACATGAAGAACCCAATGGGGACAATTATCGTGGTGTCTAGAGGCACGAGAGGAGCACGTCCATCTGATTATTCTATTGATATTATGCTTGTCGGCTCTATGGGATTGGAAGGAAGCATACGACTTGCGAGAGACGTGGTAGGGTACTCCGTGGTGCTCCTCTATGCGATGGCAACGATCAGGCTGTACTCGTAGAGGTTGGGTCTGCTCGAAACCACCCTTTGGGTATACCTTGTCTCCAACGATAGTTTGGGAGTCAAAAGGCTATTGAATGGCATTGAGGTTATTCAATGATTTTCCTCTAGAGAGGCTGGTCAGGACCAAATAAAGGACAGTAATCGTCGGTACCTGTTGTGACACCCCACGTCCGTTAATGTCACTCACTAAGGGAATGCATTAAGTTTCATGAAGCGTTATAGGTAAACAGAAACAGAATTATTACAAGACAAATATAAAAGCAATAGCGGGATTTAATTTTTTATTTCAAACATAAATCATAACATTGTGGTCCAAAATACCATAAGTCTGGAACTAAATAAAACCCATTACAATAATATAAAACTTCTGTCTTGTACCGTCAGAGTACAGAAAATACATAAAAAGCATAATTCCCCAAAAGAGACAAAGTCATAGTAGTTAAAGATAGAAACTTGAGCAATACTTCAAAAGATGCTCTAAGCAAGATGATAACCAAGTCCTGACTAAGCCTGAGAATTCCCACCCTGAGAACCAGCGGGGAAACGGAAGAAAGAAAAGGAAACAAAAAGGGTCAGACATAAATCTGGCGAGTCTAGTTACTTTTAGGAAGTAAATAAGTAAAAGTATCATGACAAGCATACAAGGTGGACAAGAAAGATAACATCATAAAAGGTAAGTATGACGAGGTAAACGTGATAGAGTTTATATGCTTCGCTAATGATTACTCTATTTATTCTCTCACTAATACTAGTATAACCAGAACGAGATGATCCCCAACATGTACAAGATAGTAGACGTAGGCTTACTTCCGGTGAGAGGTTTTAACCCCATACAATCCACAGGCAGCCCAAATAACGAACTCCTAAACTTACCAGAGTCTTGATGTATCCTAACCACTACCCTTGTTGATCGGCTCCCTACTCCGTAGATACCCCGTACCGGCCTCACATTAAGGGGTATCACTTCCCTAAAGTGGAAACCCTTCGTTGATGTGCCCAACCATATCTACTGGTGTCACGACGTCTTATTTTCCTCTCTCCGGACCATGCACGCACATGACATGGTTGGTACGTGCCGCCCACACCGTCCCCTTCGTTTGGATCTCTTACAATCAGTTAAGCAAGCGTGCCTCAACTCCGACCTAGTTCGGAGTACTCGTTTGATGCCTACTACGGGTTACTGACTGAAACGGGTCCCACACAAGATGATGCAAGCTCTCCCCTTTGTCTTGCATCCTCACTACTAGGTTTTCCACTGGTTATGTTTTACCTAACGGTGTATTTAATTACATAACCGCAGCAAGTTAAGTTTGTGGGCCTATATATAAATATTACCCATCCCCTCATCAGATTTACTTAACCCGTCCACTAATTCAAGCATGTTTATTTAACGGTTAAGTTTGTGGGACTACATATAAATATTACCCACCCCCCTCAGATTTACTTAACCCTAACATCTCCATAGGTTATGCTGACCTAACGGTGTCTTTAATTACATAACCCCAACCGATTTAAGTTTTGTGGGACTATATGTAAATATTACCCACCCAACCCAGATATACTTAACCCTCCCACTGTTTTCAACAAAGTTTATTTAACCCCTACTAAAGTTAACATGCTCATACAGTCCTATGGATTCAACCGGGGTAAGTATTACAGACTAAAAGGTTATTCCCATTCATATTGACATTTTTTTTCACCTGCCAAAATTCCACTTGCTTATTAATTTCATACAAATATAAATTAATCCATTTAAGTTTATTAATAACCCCTCTCACATGTTATTCTTTAGATTGTAATTAATGGAAGTAATCTTACAATCTTTCATCCTTGGATTGAAATTAACGGAAGTAATCTTACAATCCCATTGTATTATTCATTATCTGATTCCATAATTACAATAACATGTTTTACTTAATATGTAATTAAGTATACTTCATCTCATTTCACCTATTTTTTGTTCAGCGTATCACTACAACTTGACGTTGTTTACTTTATTAACTTAGTTTTCTTAATTAAGGTTTACTAGAAAGCTTTCTTTCCTTTTACTATAACCTATGTTATAATTTCCACTTGTCCCTAGGACAAGACTACACATTATATAACATTCTTATTATAGTAATTAATTATAATAGGTTACTATCATTCCCTGTTTACTCCAATTCATTACCATATATCCATTTATGGTCACAATGCACTAGACCTCCCACATTAAATCTATAACCTATGGATGTTGGTTATGCCGGGCGGCTCCGGGTAGACTTCTTCCACAAGTCGGGTTTAACCTCATGTCTTAGCACGTCTCGTGTTTATGCACTTAGACCAACCACATTAGATTCACCACTTGTGGTCGCTGGCTATGTCGGGCGGCTCCGGGCAGACTTCCACCATAAGTGTAATCTAACCTCGTGTCTAAGCGTGATTACAATTTCAGTTATTGTAATTCTAGGCAATTCCATTATTAATCAATTATACCTATGTCATTATAGGTTTTCATGCCCCTTACCCAAGTTATGTTCATAATAAACTATATGCCCCAAATTTTAGGTTTTTAATCAATTTAAAGTTATGTCCAAAATCCATATTCACATGCCCAAATTCCATATTCACCTATTTGTTTCACATTATGCCCATATTTCCCAATTCAAGTTACGCCCTAATTCTAACGCTTTTCCCTCGTTCCCAATTTAACGCAATGGCATATTTCAATGGCATGCCTAGGCTCGAAGGTAGCCTGGCTATAAAAATAAAAAGGGAAAAGAAAGAGGGAAGAGGATAGAAATGAACATAATGACAAGATTGACATAAACACAAAGTGACATATTGATAAGATGGGCATACAAGAACAGATCTGGTGAACATGAGATAATAGAACTGTTTAAAACATAGTAGGGATGTCATAATAGGCATGATAGGATCTAAATAATAATTTAGATGTCCAACTAGTAACCGATCTACTTTAACCACAAACATGATAGGTATAAGGTGATCTAAATAGTGAATCTAGACCTATAATCAAGGTAGATCTGACATGATAAAGGTTAAGATCCAAGTCATAGTTATGTCAGAATATCATGGAGTCACAAGTTATTATAGATCTGACATGATTCAAGCAGTTATAGGCATAGATCCAAATTACAGTCATATCATGTTTTACCTTTTAATTATTTAAATCTAAAAATAACTTGAACTCACAATGTTTGGATTAAGAAAATAGAACTAGAAGAGAGGATTGTTGAGCCATAGATCTACACTTGAATCTCTAGTCTTTGATTACAGAAGAAGGAAAAGGATTTGATTTAGTCCATGCACCGACAGCATTTGGCCTCCATTGATTTCAATGTAAGAAAACAGGGGAAATGGACCTTTATTTATAGCTGCCAGCCCCCAGAAATCTACGGCTACCTCACCCTTAGGGGGGTTGACCTACCCCTTGGGGTGCCGACACCCCCCTTGGGGGGTCGACCCTGGTGTCGACACCCCCCTTAAGCGGTCGACTCCCCTAGAAAGGTAATTTTGCCGCTTCTTTTCTTTTGTTTTTTGAACGGATTTTCTGATTTCTGGTTAAATATATTTATTTATAATTCTTCTGCACATACACAAACTTTAAACCCTCATAACTTCTTCATACGTTGTCCGTTTTATGCAAACCAAATGTCCATCTTGACCAGGATTTAGAGACGGACGCAATGGCGCAGTTTGTTTCCCTTAATTCTAAATATTAAATTAATTATTATTTAATTTATCCTCCTTTAATGTTGTTAAAGTACGGGGGTGTTACACCTGTCATCGACAGTTAGTGTGACGCAGAAAGTCTGGAGCTAAACCTACAGACCATCGATCTTTCACTATCGAGACTTTGGTTGTAGGACACGCTAATTCGGATGTAGATTGGTTGCCTTTGGCACGTAACTTAGCTAATGATGTTGTCTTTTCCTAGTTGAGGGAGGAGTCGAGGTAGGACCGTAGCCACCATAGAAATGCAGACCATAGTTTAGATATTTGTACTTTTGGCCTCTTTAGCAAACCTATAAAGATATGGAAAAGGCTCCCGACCGAGTTCTGTGCATGCAGATGCAACCCTATTATGAAACTCGAGGTACAGTAAATAGTGCGTACGTGTAAGGATCTAGATATATGCACGCCGCATAGGGTGATGTATCGTAGACGCTAGGGTATTTCTCCGTGCTAGGAGCGAGATTGGCTAAGAAGTTTGGTTAGGGCGGTCTATGCGCTTGTGTAGCATGGCAATGGTAGTTTTGTGCATAATGTAGCGTAGTTTTATGGAGATCCATACGTCACTCCAGCGTAAGATGAGAGTTGCATGCGCTTCCATGGTGTGACGGTGGAGACCGTGCGAGAAGGGTACCATGGGAGGTACCTTGATATTGGGGGTAGCTATATATATATATATATATATATATATATATATATATATATATATGTTATATTAGGTTAATTGTAACGACCCGCATTCTACACATCAAACAAACGTTGAATATTTCTTTCTCATACGAAGTCGTATGGTCATTTAACTTTGGGGAACGACTATTGGGGTCATTCCCCATGTTCATGATTTTTTCCGATTTTTATATGACCGTTTTAACCCTAGCTGATCTCGTTTCGGCCATAACTGTTAATTGGCAAGGAATTTTGACCTAAAACCACTTCCATTGGATTTGAATGATGATTTACCTTTTGTAAAATGGTCACATTAGCCAAACGGACTTACCGTTTGGGAGATATGGCTGAAACAAGGTTTAGAAGGTGAAAAACAGCTTAACCGGGCATAATTAGGGTGATTAGCAAGAGGGCCCATAACCCATTTCGGGATTAGGGTTATGAGGAGGCTGAGAACAGTTAGGAAACGAATTTTATTTCATTTTTCAGTCGCCTAAAACATTTCTCTAACCCTAGTCATGGCCTCCACCTTGTAATTTCATCCCAAATCGCTCCTAATTGCTTTCTTATTGAAGATTAAGCAAGGCTATGTCAAATCAATGGGAAATAACACCAAATAAGAGTTGTAGCTGCTGTGTTGCATTACAATTCGACCCAAAACAGATAATATTTCAGATATATAGTTTATTTGTGGCCAAGGTGAGTGATTTGCATCGTTTTTCACTAATTACGGCTAATTAGGAGTGATTTGTGGTAATTAGCGAAATTATACGCATTTAAATTCTGGAAAAATTTGTAAAATTCTGAAATATTATTTTAGGGCTCTATTAGAAATTTGGGTTAGTTTGGATAAGTTTTGCTAATCATATCATTAGTTATGCTTAAATATGATTAAGGGAAAAAACATAGGTTTTGGGTATGTTGGATCCATATTGACATGATTATTTGTTGTTTTGGTGTTTATGGTTGATTATACATGTTGTTATAACTGGTTGGAATGTTTTGTGGTTGTTTAGAACAGTTAGAATGGTCAAAAACGTCGTCGTATGGGGTAAAAAACCGGTTGGAAAGAGTTGCAGGAAATTGGTCACACCCCGATCGTGAGGGTGATCACAAACCCTCACACCCCGACTGTGAGGAAGATGACGAAGCCTCACACCCCAATCATGAGGATGATCACGAACCCCACACCCCGACCGTGAGGAATAGGACGAACAACCTAGATGTTGCACAAGCCGAATCGGTCACCACGAGCTGGAGGAGGCAGACCACGAGTCGCGAACCGATGTTGGAGCATGATGTCATGAGCCACGAGCTGAAGGAAGGACCATAACCCAGTGGCTAGGGGGAAATCACGATCCAATCTTTGAGTCTGGACAACGAACGAACCGAATTGAAGAATCATGAATGGAGTTGATGACCAAAACCCGAGATGCAAAGGTAGTCCAAATGGGAAGTTTGTACTCAGGATCCAGACGGGAACCAATGAGCTAACTTCATGATTGGGCTTTGCTACTGGACGTGTGCTAAGGAGTTGTCGACGTCCATAGCTTTGATTCACCATTGAGAGATGATTGTTAGGCTACGGGTCAGTGCAGTGGGTACTCATTACTCCATGGGGCAGAGTGATTGTAGCACGGCTATGAGCCAGTGTAGTGGAGTCGTCATGGCTTCATGGGGCAGAGTGGACATAGCAAGGACTAGTGGCTATGGATCAGTGCAGTGGATTCACCATGACTCCATGGGCAGAGTGATCATAGCAAGGATTTGGGTCATCAAAGCGGTGGATATCGTATGCTTTATGCACTGAGTGAGAGATGTAAGGATGGTTGCTATGCTTGATTGTTTTCCATCTCCATGACATGCACGCCCCCTCCCCCGTTATCTTGACACCTTATGTTAGTGTTACCTTAGAGTATTGTACATCTTGTTATGCTGACTCTTTGGTTACAGGTCCAGGTTCAGGTATTGTTTAGTATACCTGTTATTGTTCTGTTTTTGCTGCTTATCGCTCATACTAGACTTTTGTCTGACCCAGAGTTTTATGTCTCTTCTTATTACTCTGGGTTCCCTTAAACGGGCAGACTAGAGACAGGCTAGCTGGTTATGCACGACTAGCTGTCCGGAGACGAGAAGGAGGCTTACACGTATTATTCCTATATATTCTCCCTGTGTCACAGCTGGTCACTACTTTGGGCATTAGTAGTGTACCTTCCTTATTTTGTTTTAGAGACAATTTTCAAAAGTTGTAATAATGATGATGTGGAACTTAAATTCTATTTGGATTTTCCGCTGCTATGATGTTTAGTTTTCAGCTTATGCATTGTCTCACCTGTTTTATGTCAAAGTATGTTATTATTATATTTTATTCCATGTGCTGTGAGATATACTATAGGTTCCTTTGTTGGTTAATAGCTTCATATCCCTTTTCTCTTGACAACCGTCCCGTGCTGGTTGGACATCGGTATAGCGCCTTTCAGGGAAATGTCGGTTGGTGCGGGACGAGCCGTCACATTTGGTATTAGAGCTCTAGATTGCATAGTTAACCTAGGGGAAGACATTAGGGAGAGATAATATACGTATATGAGAGCGCGTATTTGTTATATTTTTGTTTTCAAAAGATATATACATACACTATTAGTATATCTAAGGATGAAGTCGCACTGCACTAGCACCACTTTGGAGATGGTTAATCGTTTTCCCTTCACAGATAAGATGATGAGACGAAACTTGAGGAACACAGGGTCAAGGGCAAATGATAGGAATGCCATGAGAGAGATGCTAAGGGATGTGCAGAGGGAAGCTCATAATGGTGGTGGTGCAGCAGTGCAGGCGCTTAGGGCCGATTTCGCCAAGGTCTGTAAGGATTACACTAGCCTTGGTGGAAAGCCATTCCACGGAACGGAGTTGGCTATGGATGTTAAAGATTGGTTGGATAGCTGTGAGCGTATCTTCGAAGACTTGGGTATCGAGGATGCGATGAAGAGAAAGCTAGCATCCCGTCAGCTGCAAGGATGGGCAATGAATTGGTGGAATGCTATGAAGGCAGCTACTCCCGAGGATCAGATTACTTGGGATCAGTTTAAGACGTGCTTTAGCGACAAGTTTATTCCAGCTGCTCAGAAGTCAGTATCGTTTAAGAGGTTCTTGGAGCTAAAGCAGAATGGTAGAGCTGTTTCGGAGTATATTGTTGAGTTCGATACTCTATTGAAATATGGATTATCCCTTATTTATACTGCCGAGAAGAAGAATGAGAAGTTCATAACTGGTTTGGATGGATAATTGGGGGAAAGGCTTATTAACCACATCGATGAGACGTTTGAATCGATTGTGGGGAAAGCATTGAGGTCAGAGAGTCTTTACTCTAAGACGAAGACTGAGGTTGCATCTGCAAATGAGCCAAAACCTCAAGCAAGCAGTGGAGGCAAGAATGGTTCTCAGAATAAGAGGAAGCAGAATCAGACCAAGGATGGCTAGAAGAAGAAGAATAAGAAAGACGTAGAATGCTTTAGCTATGGCAAGAAGGGCTATTATACTAAAGAATGTCGAGCAAAGCTCGCGGACAGGAAGTGCTTCAACTATGGCCAAGTTGGACATCAAAAGGATAAGTGTCCACAACCTTTGAAAAAGAAGCAGATAGTGAAAGCATATGCCATCAATGTTGTTCATTCTTCGTCGAATGCCCCAACTGCAGTAGAGAAAGGAAAGAATATCGTTATTTAAGGTATGCTTTCCATTTATGATGTTCCTGTTCGAGTATTGTTTGATCTCCGGGCTTCTCATTCCTTCATATCTAGTGACCTGGTAGATAGGTTGGGATTGGAACCCGGGATAGTCGATAGACCTTTAGCTGTGAAGAGCCCGATTAGTGGCTCGACTTACCTTGGTATGATTTGTCGTAATTTGGTCTTATCGATTCATGGATGCATATTTTCTTGTGATTGCTTTGTTTTGGGCTTTACTGGGTATAGCATTATTTTGGGAGTCGATTGGCTTCAAAGGTATGGGGTGGTGGTGGACTGTGAGGGGTCTTCGGTGAACATTAGAGCGGACGATGGGCGAAGGGAATTGCTTGGTAGCCTACTATTGATGGGGTGATGGCTAGTTTTCTAAATTCCCTCGACATCTTGCATGATGTGTTGACAGAGGTGCCTATTGCTGGTGAGTATCCGGACATCTTCAGGGAAGTGACCAGACTTCCACCACACCGAGAGACCGAGTTTCGTATTGATTTAGTGAAAGATGCCAAGCCTATAGTGATGCCACTTCGTCGTAGGGAGCCAAAGGAGCAGCGAGAGCTTGAGGTGCAAGTAAGCGATCTTTTGAAGAAGGGATTTATTCGAAGAAGTGTTTCCGAGTGGGGAGCACCAGTTGTGTTTGCCACTAAGGCAGATGGTTCCCTTCAATTGTGTGTAGACTATCGCGAGTTGAATAATGTGATGAGGAAGAATAAGTATCCTCTCCCACGGATAGATGATTTGTTTGATCAGTTGGGTGGAGCAAGGGTGTTATCCCAGTTGGATCTCGTGACAAGATTTCATCAGCTCAGAGTAGCAGCTGAGAGCATAGCTAAAACGGCCTTTCGGACGCCGTCTGGATTCTATGAGTGGTCGGTCATGCCATTCGGGTTGACAAATGCACCAGCATATTTTGTGGATCTGATGAATAGGGTATTCAGGGATCAATTAAATAAGTTTGTTCTTTTATTCGTGGACGATATCTTGGTTTACTCGAGGACAGAAGAAGAACACAAGGAGCATTTGAGGACTATGTGGAGGTGTTGAGAAAACACCAATTGAAAGCGAAATTTTCTAAGTGTCACTTCTGGAGGAGGGAAGTGAGATTCTTGGGCCATGTTATTTCAGAGAATGGTATTGCCGTGGATCCTGCGAAGGTGGCTACGGTACAAGATTAGTCTACGCCCAAGAATGCAACAGACGTAAGAAGTTTCTTGGGGCTAGCTAGATATTACCGTAAGTTTATCCAAGACTTCTCCAAGATAGCGGCACCGTTGACTCGGTTGACCAAGAAGAATCAATCTTTCGTCTGTGACAAAAGGTGCGAAAATGCATTCAAGGGTCTAAAAGAGAAGTTGACGTGTGCGCCAGTGTTAGTCATTCCTAAAGGGAATGAAGAGATGACGGTATACACGGATGCCTGTGGTACCGGATAGGTGCTGTATTGATGCAAGGAGGTAGGGTTGTAGCTTATGCAAGTCGGCAACTGAAACCGCACGAGAGAAGATATCCTACCCATGATTTGGAATTGGCAGCGATCGTATTCGCATTGAAGATGTGTAGACATTATTTCTTGGGAGAAAGATTCGAATTGTTTACTGATCATAAGTCGCTAAAGTATCTTTTCTCCCAGATGGATTTAAATCACCGTCAGCAGAGATGGTTATAATTTTTGGCTTCATATGATTTTGATATCGCATATACGCTAGGAAAGGGCAATGCGGTAGCTGATGCCTTGAGTAGAAGACATGCCAGCTTAGGGGCTATGTTTCTAGAATGGAAGCAACTGGAATATATTGCGAGATATGATTTTAGGCCTAAGTGCGAATTGGATCCAGAAATGTTAGCAAGTTTGACGATCATACCCACTTTAATTGAGCGGATTGGTTCCAGTCAGAAGGACAATCCCATACTATTAGAAATCATCTCCAAGTTAGAGATGGGAAACGATGAGGAGATGAACAAGTATGGGCTTGATCGAGAAGGATGGCTTCGAAAGGATGGGAGACTAGTTGTACCCAATGTCAATGGCTCGAGAGATGAAGTGCTTAGAGAATGTCATCACTAAAAAATGACCATACATCCCGGTGGTAACAAGATGTATCAAGACATGAAGTAGACTTACTACTGGGAATGAAGAGAGATGTCGGGAGGTTTATATCCAAGTGCATAAATTGCCAGCTAGTTAAAGCCGAGCAAAAGAAGCCAAGTGGTTTGTTACAACCATTAGAGATTCCAGAATGGAAATGGGAGAAAGTATCAATGGATTTCATTGATGGGTTAGCAAGGACTAGATCGGGCCACGATAGTATTTGGGTGATTGTAGACAGATTGACCAAGAGTGCAAGGTTCATACCGATCAAATCGAATAGAACAGCAGCTAAGTTAGCAGAACTGTATATGAAGTGGGTAGTGAGATTTCATGGAGTACCTAAAAGCATTGTGAGTGACCGAGACCCGTTGTTTACTAGTGGGTTTTGGAAGAGCTTACAAGAGGCTCTAGTGTCAGAATTATATCTCAGTACCGCGTATCATCCTCAAACTGATGGTCAAACAGAGAGGGTGAATCGTATATTAGAAGATCTATTGAGAGCTTGCACATTGGATTTTGGTGGATCATGGGATGACCATTTGCATCTAGTAGAGTTTGCATATGATAATAGTTATCAATCTAGTATTGGTATGCCTCCATTTAAAGCTTTGTACGGAAGACCATGCAACTCACTGTCATATTGGTTAGAAACTGGTGAGAAGTTTGTGCTTGGACCAGATGTGATAAGAGAAACTTCAGACAAGATTAAGATCATTCAACAGCGAATGAAGGTTGCCCAAGATAGGCAGAAGAGTTATGCTGATAAGAGGCGAAAGGATTTGAAATTCTCAGTTGGGGACCTAGTATTTGTCAAGATCTCTCCGAGGAAAGCTGGCACCAAGATTTTTTGGTCCATTCCCAATCCACGAGCAAGTTGGGAATTTGGCATATAAAGTTGAATTACCAGAGAAGATAGCCGGAGTTCATAACGTATTTCATGTTTCTCAGTTAAGGAAATTCGTGCACGACCCCGATATGACTATTTCACCAGATCAGTTGGATGATATCGAAGTAGAACCCGAGGCGGTTGGGAACTGCAAGTCGATTCCTATTGTCAAGCACGATACGAAGCAACTTCGAAGGAAAGCAGTGATTCTAGTCAAAGTTCAGTGGGGCGAGAATGAGAATGACTGTACTTGGGAGACAGAGGAGAGCATTAGGAAGACATATCCAGAACTCTTTGTCTGGTAAGATTTTAATTGTGACGTAGTTTTTCGCATGCTAGGATAGACTTGTTTGTTTGTTTTTGTATGTTTGATTGTTGTGAATGGTTGATAGACATGCAGGATCCTTTGCTTGTTTCTTAGTTAACGAATTTCGGAGGCAAAATTTCTTGCGAGCCGGGGGGGTGGGGGAATGTAACGACCCGCATTCTACGCATCGAAGGATCGTACAATATTTATTTCTTTCTCATACGAAGTCGTTTGGTCATGTAACTTTGGGGAATGACTATTGGGGTCATTCCCCATGTTCATGATTTTTGCCGATTTTTATATGACCGTTTTGCCCCAAGCTGATCTTGTTTCAGCCATAACTTTTGATTGGTAAGGAATTTTGACCTGAAACCACTTTCATTGGATCCGAATGATGGTTTACCTTTCCGTAGAATGGTCACATTAGCCAAACGGACTTACAGTTTGGAAGATATGGCTGAAACAAGGTTTAGAAGGTGAAAAACAGCTTAACCGGGTCTAATTAGGGTGATTAGCAAGAGGATCCATAACCCATTTCGGGATTAGGGTTATGAGGAGGCTGAGAACAGTTAGGAAACGAATTTTATTTCATTTTTCAGCCACCTAAAACATTTCTCTAACCCTAGCCATGGCCTCCACCTTGTAATTTCATCCCAAATCGCTCCTAATCGCTTTCTAATTGGAGATTAAGCTAAGTTACGTCAAATCAAGGGGAAATAACACCAAATTAGAGTTGGAGCTGCTGTGTTGCATTAGAATTCGACCCAAAATAGATAATATTTCAGATTTATAGTTTGTTTGTGGCCAAGGTGAGTGATTTGCATCGTTTTTTCACTAATTATGGCTAATTAGGGGTGATTAGTGGTAATTAGCGAAATTATACGTAATTAAATTCTGGAAAAACTTGTAAAATTCTAAAATATTATTTTAGGACTCTGTTAGAAATTTGGTTTAGTTTGGATAAGTTTTGCTAATCCTATCATTAGTTATGCTTAAACATGTTTAAGGGGAAAAACATGGGTTTGGGTATGTTTGATCCATATTGACATGATTATTTGTTGTTTTAGTGTTTATGGTTGACTATACATGTTGCTATAACTGTTTGGAATGTTTTGTGGTTGTTTAGAATAGTTAGAATGGTCGAAAACGCCATCGTATGGTGTAAATAGCTGGCTGGAAAGAGTTGCAGGAAATTGGTCACACCCCAATCGTGAGGATGATCATGAACCCTCACACCCTGACCGTGAGGAAGATGGCGAAGCCTCACACCCCGATCGTGAGGGTGATCATGAACCCCACACCCCGACCGTGAGGAATAGGACGAACCACCTAGATGTTGCACGTGCCGAATCGGTCACCACGAGCTGGAGGAGGCAGACCACGAGCCGCGAACCGATGTTGGAGCATGATGTCACGAGCCACGAGCTGAAGGAGGGACCACAACCCGATGGCAAGGGGGGAATTACGATCCAATCTTTGAGTCTGGACAGCGAACGAACCAAATTGAAGAATCACGAACGATGATGATAACCAAAACCTGAGATGCAAAGGTAGTCCAAATGGGAAGTTTGTACTCAGGATCCAGACGGGAACCAATGAGTTAACTTCATGATTAGGCTTTGCTGCGGGACGTGTGCTAAGGAGTTGTCGACGTCCATAGCTTTGATTCACCATCAAGAGACGATTGTTAGGCTACAGGTCAGTGCAGTGGGGTATTCATTACTCCATGGGGGCAGAGTGATCGTAGCATAGCTATGAGCCAGTGCAGTGGAGCTGTCATGGATTCATGGGGGCAGAGTGGACATAACAAGGACTAGTGGCTATGGATCAGTGCAGTGGAGTCGCCATGACTTCATGGGGCAGAGTGATAATAGCAAGGATTTGGGTGATCAAAGCGGTGGATATCGTATGCTTTACGCACTGAGTGAGAGATGTGAGGATGGTTGCTATGCTTGATTGTTTGCCATCTCTATGACATGCTCACCCCCTCCCCCGTTATCTTGTCACCTTATGTTAGTGTTACCTTAGAGTATTGTACATCTTGTTATTTTGACTCTTTGGTTACAGGTTCAGGTATGGTTTAGTATACCTGTTATTGTTCTGTTTTTGCTGCTTATCGCTCATACCAGACTTTTGTCTGACCCAGAGTTTTATGTTTCTTCTTATTACTCTGGGTGCTCTTAAATGGGAAGACTAGAGACAAGTTGGATGGTTGTGCATAAGTAGCTGTTCGGAGATGAGCAGGAGGCTTACATGTATTATTCCTATATATTCTCCTTGTGTCGCAGCTGGTCACTACTTTGTGCATTACTAGTGTACCTTCCTTATTTTGTTTTAGAGACAGTTTTCAAAAGTTGTAATAATGATGGTGTGGAACATAAGTTGTATTTGGATTTTCCGCTACTATGATGTTTAGTTTTCAGCTTATGCACTGTCTCGCCTGTTTTATGTCGAAGTATGTTATTATTATATTTTATTCCATGCGATGTGAGATATACTACCGGTTGCTTTGTTAGTTAATAGCTTCATATCCCTTTCGCTTAACAACCGTTCCGTGCTGGTTGGACATCGATATAGCGCATTTCAGGGAAATGTTGGCTGGTGCGGGACGGGCCATCACATTAATCTAGTGGGAAGTAGATGGGTACAATGTGTGTGTAAAGCCTTGAGTGCTATTGAGCCAAGAAACCTAATAAATAAGTAACATAACTGAACGGTATATGCAGGGTTATTTTAGATTGTGTAATTTAGTCCAGTCACCAGAGCTTGTATTCTTACCCCCTCCTCATAACACACTCGTAGGTTAGGTTTATGGCAGAGACACAATAGCTTTGGATACTGGTTAGGCAATATTATTACTACGGTAATGCTATATTTGGTTATATTATATTTTATCCATTCCGATGTGAGATATTTTCTGAGCTCTGATATATTTTACATCTCTTCCTTTTGTGTAGGATACCGGACAAGCCAATTCGAGTTTCAACAGATTAGGATTTTTGAAAAAAAATCGTTCTATCAAAATTCGGTTTGTTACATTTGGTATCAGAGCCTAGGTTTAGGAATCATGTATAGATAGTGAGTAGACGCATTTGTATTTTTTAAGAAATATAAATACATTATATATACACCTAGATCCATAAAGGAACCCACTAAGGAAGAGCAGTTGATGCAAAGAGTTAGGATATCAGTTATGTACACTAAAGGTATGGTTATGGACATATGAGACCCTTAGGTGGTTTGGTGAAAAGTGTACAATGTGCTTGGTATTGGAGAAAGATGTATCCCATATGTTAGTACTTTGGATTAGTGAGTTTGGCAGTAGAGCCTTATAAATTTGAAAAAAAGGAAAAAAAATGGATTAGGAAAATATATACTTGAGAGAAGTGACTTTGTAGGGATATTTAGGAAAGTCTAGGTAAGTTAGAAACCCACTTTGAGTCTAGCCTTATTGTTTACTTTTGAGAACTTGGAATTATGAAAACTTTTAGGTAATAGTTTATGGTGTTTTTTAAGTTTTGACATTAAAATGTTATAATTTTGAAATATGTAGGTATTTTTGATGTTTGAGAAAAAAAATGTAAGTAACATATTTGAAAAGTACATATTGAGTTTTGAAATAAAAAGGGGGTATATTTTAAAAAAAGGTGATTTCTTGTGAAATGTTTGTCTAAAATGAATTCTTTCTGAAAAAGGTGCACATTATAGGGCAAGTATAGCTCACTAGTTTTCAAGTTTAAAGTATGAAAGGATTAAAAAGCAAAGCATAGAAAAGACTGCATTTTTATTAAAAAAAAACTAAAATTTTCGGTAAAGAAAATTTTGAAGTTCTCTATTCTATTGACAACAAATTTTGTTAATTGTTTTGACATAAAATTTTGTTGGGTGGAAAAAACTAGTTGTAAGAATTAAGAATATAGTAGATGTTTGCAACTAGTTGTAAGTTATTGAACTGGAATTATAAACATGATCGATTGTGAAACTGAAAGGGAAGTAGTCGTCCTTGTCTACTCCAGTTTTTGTGATTTGAAAAAAAAAATGGCTTCCATTTTTTTTTGGGATGACATATTTTTATGTTTTGGCAAAAATAAGTTTTAACGAAGAAAAAGAAAAGTTTTAAAACTTTTGAAGGAAGGTTTTAATGTGGGAAAAATAAAGTTTTGACACTTTTTTTTTTGGAAAATAAAATAAAATGAGAAAGCCAAACCACGTTTTTAAAATCATGGAGTAGGTAAGGAGTAGTACCTAGGGAAGACAGGAAATATTTTGAGGCTATGAAGTGAATAGCAAGAACTGTTTTGGAATAATGGTAAATTCTCGTAGAATGCGTAAGCGTTATAAAGCCTAGGTTGTTGCTTGGAAAAGACTGTTAGTACACAACAAGGACTAGTGGTGACTACTAAATGGTAAAGAGTAAGTAAGTGTATACATCCTTTGGTTTGGACTTTTCTTTGTCAGAGGGGGCATGGTCCTAGCCCTTGGTAGTAGCTGTGTATAGTGCTAGTTTTTTTGTTTTAGTTGAATGATTAGAAGGCTTATTTGAAAACTAAACTTAGATCAGTGGATTAAGTTAAATAAGCTAAGAAAGGAGTATTAACGTAAGTAAAGAGAAAATAACAAATCTAGTAAAACAACAAACATGATATTCGAGAAAAATGACAAATTTTGAGAAATGAGAATAAAAATGGAATTTTTCCTAAGTAAGTTGAAAAAGAAAAGCAATTACAGAGGAAATTTTCTTATGTGAACCGTGCTTGGATAGGAAGATAGGAAACCTTCATATAATGGTTGCATATAATCCAAGTACAAATAGAAAAGGTATATAAATGAAAAATGGAAGATGTCAGATTTTCTGTTTTTTGCCTTTTTGTAACAAAAGAAAACGAATTCAGAAAACTAGATTTTTCTGTAATTCGCAAATTTAAAATTTGTTTGGTAGGATTTGGATGCAAAAATTGGATGAACTACATTCTTTCTCTGCAAGAGTGTAGGAAAAATTGAATGAAAAAGGTATTTTGAATTTTAAAATATTGCATTCATATAGAAATTGTCAGTATATTTAGGATGTGTGCATCATGTTTTCAAAAAGATTTTTCAAGAAAAATTTACAATCATAAAGGACGTACCAATTAAGCATTCATTTCATTCATGTATTATCATTACACTTTGCACAAATGCACAAATGGTTGAAAAATTGGATGTACACATGATGGTTGTGAATTATGTGAGGAATCACTTAATTTTACCCTTACCAAATTCCGGGGATGAAATTTCTTAAGGGTGGGAGAATGAGACACCTCGGATTTTTTAATTAAATAATAAAATAAAATTTGGGAGGCGTTTAGAATTTGGTCACGAAATTAGCGTCATTGCATCTATGGTGATTTTCGGATCAATTTTGACCTATGGTTCGCAGGAAATAGATTTAAGATGAAAAAGATATCTTTAAAATAAAATATTACAACAATCATGAAAAGAAGGCATTAAAAAAGAACAATAACCACCTCTGTTTTTAGTCTTCTTAACAAAAAATTAGGTAGCTCAGTTGGTAAAGACATGTCTCTCTCAAGTAGGTGGCCCAGGTTCGAGTCTTGTTGGCGCCATATTTTTATTTTAAAGGAACGGTTAAAATAATAAATGTTCTAAGAGGAAAATATGTATAAATGCACATATAAGGAAAGTTATACATAAAACTGAGTATAAAAATACATATATACGTGCATATGTAAATATATGCATATGTATGTGCATAAATATATACATATGAAAGAGAGATCCAAAATAAATCTGCAATCAATGGAAATAGGTAATAATTAAATGACGACATAAGGCCGTTTGAATTTTGAAAATGAAATAAATGTTGGCATATATATACGCACAAATTTAAGTATTAAGATAAAATTTGCAAGCTAGAGAGTATAATGTAATAATGCATAATAAAGGGAAAATGAACAAAGAAATTAACTGCCTTTGAAATTGGAATGCATTAAAAGGAATAAAGCAGCTAAATGATAATATTATTAATTGCATTAATTGAATGGCTATTAAAAAGCAAGGAATTTGAAAGGTTGTATGAGCATGCACATGCATAAATTTGAAATTCAAACGTAACAATGATTTATGACAGGTATAAAATAAGTAAAAAGATGTAAAATGGGAAAGTAGTCAAACGTTTAATTAAAAACATTAACTACAACAAATAGCAGCACCAAAAAGCACGCCTAGACCCATATGGGTTGACCCCACTGTGCACGATTGACCTACCGACGCTGTGTAACAACCCGGAAAATCAGAGCCAATTTAAAAATTTTATTTTGGCTATTTTATTGAATTTTGAATAGTTAAAATAATTTATTATAAATAATAATGATTAAAAATTTATTTAAATCGAAATTTGAAAGAATATATTTATTTTAATTTTAGAAGGAGTTAGAAATAGCATGACAATTTGAAAATTCGAATTTGAACTTTGACTGACTGTACAGGATGCAAAATAAATCGGATTTTAGTGAAATCAAAAAAATTAGAATATGTTGAAGAATATCTTTCCAACGAATCCGAAAAATTTAAATTTCATAGCGGAAATCAAAATTTATGGCTAGTTGAATATTCAGAATAGCCGCTATGGAATTTAATATAATATATAGCCCGTATAAATAGCCATTTTGCAAACGACCACCGTTTTCGACGAAACCACCCTATTTGGATCCGGAATGTCAAATTATTGCAGGATTCCAATTTTCATCATTTTTGGAATCAATATGTGAGCATGGAAAAAAAAATGTGTTTTGTCAATTTCAGTCAATTTCGATCGTCCAGAAAATGGCCAATTTTCAAACGGTCTCCAAATTCGACGAAATTAATTTTATTAGGACCATGTCATCAGAACACAACTAGATTTATTTTTCGAGAATTTTTGAAGTCAGTATGTGGCCCCCGTAAATTAAAATGTACGATTAAATTAAATAATTAAATGTTGTATATTTAAATTTAAAGAAAAAACCTATCGAAACAATTGAATTGGCTTACGGGGCATATTCCATTATGTCCGGGATGGGGGTATTTAGGTGGGGGTGACACTCCCTGGGTTTGATTTGGAGTTAGGAGCGATATAGAAATTAAAAGAATTAAATAAATGAAAATAAAATAAAAATACTATACAATATAAATACGCGTATATACAATAAAACATACTTCATTCTAAAACCCAATACCCTAAAGAATCGAACCGCGGCTGAGTTTCGTTTCTTCTCTCTTCGATTCCTCCTCCTACGAGCTGAATTAGCCTTCACTCCTGTTAAAGATTTTGTAGAGCTCGACGAGATTTACAAACCCATACCCACCAGGCCTTGTATAGTGGCGCGAGTCTCGAGATAGAAGCCTCCAAAGTCGGCGACTTCAACTCGCCGCCGTGATCGCCAGAGGTGATCAAACTGGGTCCCAGCCCCCGGCGAACCCACACTTTCCTTCCTCTTTCATGTGGCGTCGCCCGATCGTCAAAGCACTGCACGAATTTCGAGATAAATCGAAACCTAGTTTCGAACAGAGGTATACGGTTTATATAATTTAAACTGTTTATAGCGCTTTTAAGCATTGCAAATTTGTGTTTATTATAAAAATTGTATCTTGTTCATACGATAACGAAATTCGATGAAACAGGAGACATCGAGACCGTGGCATCGCACACGACATTTCAGAACTGGCCGGAGAATTTTTAGAGCTCACTACAATTTTTGGCGAAGCCAAAAGCAAAGTGATATTTCTTAATCCAAATTAATTAAATAAAATTATTTTAGGATGCAGACGGACTTTAGAAACTCCCGACACCCATCGTCCAAAGACCATGAACGACTTGATTGATTTGTAGTATGTGATTGGTTGAATATTGGTGTTTGTTTGTGGTTGAAAAAAAATGAAATTGATTGATATTGTGGTATTAGACTGCTTAGAAAAATGTATTAGGAAATTAAACCCCTTGTAAACGCTGCGAGGCCTAAGGTAGTGCGAGAAGCCGTACATCGGGACGGTGCTGTTTTAATTACTCTGCCGTTATGCTGCTAAAATTTTCTGAAATATTCATGTTTTAAAATACTCATGTATGAAATGAAAATTGTTTGAAATTAAAAATTCACATTTTTATTGTGAATGTATAAATTATAAAGATGATCATCGTCTGAAAATAGAAATATGTTAACGATAAAAATCACATTTTTATTGTGTAAGAAAAATGTTCACATTTGAAAGGAAAACGTGTAAGCAATAAAAATCAGATTTTTATTCATTCATTATGGAAAATATTCATTATGAAATAAAAAATAATTTGAACAATATAAAGTACATTTTTATTGTATTCATATAAAGTATGAAAATGTTCTTATTTTAAAAATTAAAAACATGTTTACATTAAAAATCTCAATTTTAATGTAAGGAAAGAAAATATAAAAATGTTCATGTTTTAAAAATGAAAACATGTTTACATTAAAAATCTCAACTTTAATGTAAAGAAAGAAAATATAAAAATGTTCATGTTTTAAAAATGAAAACATATTTCATTTTAAATGTAATAAGATAAAATATGGAAAATGCACATTGTATAAAATAAAACATGTTAACATTAAGAATCCCACTTTTTACGTAATGAATGGATATATGAAATTATTCATGATTTAAAAATAAAACATGTTAACATTTAAAAATCCCATTTTTAATGTAAATGTAGATAATATGAAAATGTTCAAATTTTAAAAAGGAAAACAAGTTAACATAAAAATTCACGTTAATGTAATGTGAGGAAATAGAAAATGTACATGTTTTGAAAATAAAAACATGGTTACATTAAAGATCACAATTTTAACCTAAAATAGAATATATAAAAAAATGTTCATATTTAATATAAAAACATGAAACATCAAAAATCTTATTTTAATGAAAAGAATGATTCATAGGAAAATTGTTCATGTAGAATAAAAGGGTTGAAACATTAAAATCACATTTTTAATGTAAAGGTTGATTTTATTAGAAAATATTCACCGTTTGAATAAAAATGTTGAAACATTAAAAATTTCATTTTTGATGTAAAAATGATTCATTAGAAAACATATATTAGAAAATATAAAAATGTTAAAACATTATTTTTGACATGTTAGAAACATATGTTAGATTATATGTTATATGTTAAACATTATATTTTACATACTAGAATAGAAAGAAAAGTAAACAGTTTGAAATAGAATGTATTGTCACTGAAATTTACATTTTTAATCTAAATGAAACATTAAAAATGTCCAATAAAGTACGTTTTCTTTGAAATTTACATTTTAATGTAACAAAACATTAAAAATGACCATTTTATATAAAAATGTCTTTACTTTGAAATATACATTTTTAATGTAATGCAACATTAAAAATAGTCATTTGTTATATAGAAATGTATTAACATTGAATTATACATTTTTAATGAAAAGAAAATTTACATTTTTCAATATAAATAAAGAATGAAATGACAATTTACATTTTTCAATGTAAATAAAGAATGAAATGAAACTTTACATTTTTCAATGTAAATATAGAATGAGATGAAAGATCGCATTTTTATATGTAATCAATGAAAAGAATGAAAATTACGTTTTTAATGTAATTAAAAGAATTGAACAAAAGATTTCATTTTTAATGTAATAAATGAGGGATAAAATATATTACATTTTTTTTATGTAATACATAGGAATCATTCAAAAGATTCAATGTCGGGAGAAATGGTATTAACATTAAAAATTTCATTTTTAATGTAATATCTGATTTCATATATAAAAGAAATCAATGTTGAAATGAAAATGGTTTTAAATTGTTGAACGATTTATATTATATTTTTATATATAAGTATAAATTAAAATAAAACGAGTCGCGCTTTTTGAAATCGTAACTTCAAACGATTATATCGAAAGATCCGATCGTCGGATTTTCCCAAAACTGGAACCGCTGGGTTCGTTTTGGAATGATCTTTCCAACGATATAAAGTTTACTAAGATCCAACGGTTAGATTTTGAGAAATTTGTAAATTAAATTTTGGTGAAAATAGCGCTAGGGCCATGACATGACCCGAAGCGTCATTTAATTGAAAATGGCTATTTTAAAATAAATACAAATAACCATTAGTCGTTATAAAATATCATTAACGATATGGAATGAAAAGAATGATTTAAAATATATAGATATATATTGGAGAATTAATTGAAAAGGCCAAGTTAAATCTCATTTCAAATAATTATACGATGATTGGAAGTCGAATATTTGAAGACGGTGATTGAAGACCGGCGATCTTCACATCGAATGGATGAGTATTGATGCCCTGGACTGATTTGCTCCTAGGAAAGGGTTACAGTGGTAGTTGTCCGGACGTACTTGTTGATTGTTCGGATTAGCGAGCACCTCTCTTCCGTATTAGACATATGGGACGAAGAATAAGGTGTCTCTGGTTTCGTTCACACCCAGAACGGACTTGTAAATGGATGTGTGTCTGACATTGGATTTCACTCCATGTAAATTTATTTCTATTTAATATATATCTGTTTGGTGGTGGAGAATTTATTCTCTTGCTTAACACCCTTCTCTGAGACGCATGCGCTCAGAGGTTATATATTGATAGTTATCGATTGCATGGAATAAATTGTCAGTGTGGCATGCCAAGATGCAAATGATCAAGGCTTATTGTTGAAAAGCATAGCCTTGTGGTTGATGATCAAAGCACAGCTTTATTGTAGCATAGCTTTGTGTATAGCGTTACTTCGCGATCCTCACATCCCAGTATGAACCAGAAACGGGAGAAGGATTCTGGGAGAACATGCGTTTCTTTCTAGCTAGAAGTGGTGTCTAGGTTTTACAAGCCCAGATATTTTTACTCATGTGGATGATGGAAAGCGAGGTACTTCGGATATTGAGCCCTTAGTGGCTCTATTTACGCCCCATAGGGCAGGGAGACATATTGTTCAGGAATTATATATAATCCACTAACATTAGTTATGGACTGGCCCTGTGGCTCCTAGGGGTCAATCGAGCTCTGATCCTAAGACATGGGCTAAATTGTCCCAAATCGGTAAGGACTATCTCTTGCATTGGTTCATGATGGAAATCCAACTTCCAATACGGCGCCATACGGTTTTGATCGTAAAACTAGTATGGCGACATATTATATGGTAGCTATGCCGTCTATGATTGATATATTATGATTGAAATGTTTTGAAGACATATATACACTAATGATAATATCAAATCCGTTTTATCGTATTAAGAATTTTTGACCATTATAAGGTAAAACTCTATCCTCCGGTTTGCGTTGCATTTTGTGATGGGACTTGAGTCTTATAATGGTTTCATTTTTCTAAAAGCATTGTGTTGTTTAATGATTTACTTTATTTATGTACTGGCAATCTAATGGAGTAAACCCGTTTCGCGTTAGCGGTGTGGTCCTGTGATTAGTTTTATTATTAAATAGGTTATAGAAGATTTCTCATACCAATCCCATGACTGACTCGTAGTTTGTTTCACTTTGCAAACTCGGGTGCCCTCTTCTCCACACGGGCAGCTTTGTATGCAGGTTTTAGCAGATTCATTCTGGATAGGTATGGAGCTGAAGATGGTTCCCCTTATTTCTATTATGCTGTTCAGACTTCATTTAGTATATTATATTTGATTTCCGCTGCAGACATTTTATATTAAGTGGAAAACTGTATTTTGTATTAAGCATGATCCTATTATGCTATGTAACTCTGATGATATATTATTCCCAGTGTAATTTGAGATACTTTATCTGCTATAATTCTATATTTTTGTTCTACTATTATTTTTTATGCGTTATATTCCAATGACTATCCTTACTTTCGTACTACGGGGGTTTGGGGTCATCATAGTTGGTATCAGAGCTTTGGTTAAACTTAGCTTGGAATATAACATATTTACAAAACTTGACAGGAGTAGAATCAAAAGTATTCTAAAACGAATAAATCATCATAGATAGGACTAGTAATGTCCTAGAATGAGTATGGCTGTATAAAACACACCCCTCATATATTCATGTACATTTAAATATATGTCTCTATGCTTTACAACATCTTTACTGTTGGCCTAACTCTTTGTCTGCTATTTGCAGACATAGTACAAATGAGTAGCAGAAACAGAAGAAGTAGTTCTATGGTATGACAATTTAATGAGCCAATCGTGCCCCCACAACCAGAGCCCGACCTAGAAGCTCTAGTGATGAAATATCGAAATCTAGGTGGAGTACAATTCTCGGGCAAAGAATCCGTGATTGAAACACAGGCATGGATGTGTTCTGCTATGAGAATCTTTCAAGGCTTAAAACTGGGAGATGATTAGAAAAGATTACTGGCATTTTGGGCACTCAAAGACGAAGCTCTTATCTGGTGGGAAACTTTTACAGAAGAAAATCCAGAAGGTAATATTACCTGGGATAGATTCAAAGAAATTTTCAAAGAAAGATTTATTCCTCCAGAAGCAACTGAGCGACTACATGATGAGTTTTACAATCTGAAACAAGGAGATATGACCATCCAAGAATATCAGAATAAATTCAACGAACTTTCCCGCTTTGCCACAGAACTAATTCAAGATCCTGTAAGGAAGAATCTGAGGTTTATCAAAGGACTTCAAAAGAAATACGAAGGTAGAGTACTTGCACATATGAATCTCTCATTCTCTGAAATGGTACAAATGGCTTATCGCTATGAGTATAATGATAAGCAACATGGTTGGGAAGACGAGGAAGAAAGCAGCTCTAACAGCAAAAGAAAATTTGAAATAGATAGCCCTGAGGCAAGAAAAAAGCCTGAGGTCAGCAAGAAGCCTAAAGCTGATAACAAAAGGGCTAGGTTTGGGAAAAAACCGTTAACGACTGCCATATGCTCTAGCTGCCATAAGCAAGGGCATCTGTTAAGGAATTGCAAATCTTCAAAGAAACGAAAGAATGATGGATCTAAATCCAAGAGGAAGTTTCAAGAGGATAGAATGTGCAATAAATGCCATCAGACTGGTCATCTTGCAAAGAGTTGCCAAATATCAAAGGAGTCTGTAATTGCTCATGTAAATGAAGTAGTAGAAACTCCAGCACCCTCAGCTAGTCAGCAAAGGCCCGATGTTTTAGAAGGCACTCTCACTATCAACGATATTCCAGTTAAAGTATTGTTTGATACGGGCGCGTCACAAAGCTTTAACTCTAGCCATACGATTAAGAAGTTGAAGTTAAAACTAAGGAACCTTAAGGAATCGGTTAGAGTTCATAATCCGATAGAAGGATCTCTTATTCTCAGTGTGTATTGTAAAGTGCCCATCTCTTTCCCCATTATCGGTTTCCTTGCACCTTGATTGTCATGGATTTTTCTGAATTTGACATCAATCTTGGGCTGGACTGGCTAACCAAATACGAGGCCGAAGTTAAATGTGCAGAAAGAGTTGTTAGAATTAAAACGAAGCTTGTCAATGTTGTTATACCTTGTGTAGGCTCAAATTCAGACATAAAAGAATTTTGGGCTGCTCTTGAGGTTTCCCCCACTGATATTGAAGATATTCCTGTTGTTAAAAGCTATGTGGATGTGTTCGAAGAAGTTGACAGCTTACCTCCGCGAAAAGAAATTGACTTCAAGATCGATCTAGTTCCGAATGCAAGGCCAGTGGTACATCCTATTCGACGAATGACATGGAAAGGGAAAGAAGAGTTGGGCAATCAAACTAAACAGCTTTTATGGAAAGGTTTGATCAAGCCTAACTTTTCAAATTAGGGTGCAGCAGTAGTGTTTGCCCCAAAGTCAGATGATACTCTCAGACTGTGTGTGGGTTACCGAGATTTAAATAAGCAGACACTCAAGAATAAATATCCATTGCCCCGTATAGATGATTTATTGGACCTTTGAATAGAGCTAAAGTATTTTCTAAAATGGACCTAGCTACAGGTTTCCATCAACTGCGAATTGCCGAAGAATGTGTTTCTTTGACAGCTTTTAGAGGTCCAGACATATTTTATGAATGGTTAGTAATGTCGTTCGGTTTATGCAATGCTCCTGCTTATTTTGTCGATTTAATGAATCGAGTATTCCGAGATGTCCTAAATAAATTTGTGCTGGTTTTCATTGATGACATTTTAGTCTTCTCCAAATCAACTGCCGAGCATGAAAAGCATTTGGAACAAGTTTTGGAAATTCTGAGAAAGAATGTATTAAAAGCCAAATTTTCTAAGTGTGTATTTTGGCAAGAAGAAGTGAAGTTCCTCGGTCATGTAGTATCGAAGGAAGGAATTTCAGTGGATCCTAGTAAAATCACAGCCATTCAAGATTGGAAGCAGCCTAGCATTCCTACCGAAGTCAGAAGTTTACTAGAATTGGCTGGCTATTATCGAAAATTCGTTAAGGATTTTTCGAAACTATCTTGTCCATTAACGAAGCTTACCAAGAAGCACACAAAGTTTAATTGGACACCTGAATGTGAGGCAGCTTTCCAAGAGCTGAAATTGAGGTTGACCACTGCTCCCGTGTTGACCATTATTGATGGCAATCAAAATTTGAAAGTATGGACTGATGCTTTTATTGAAGGTATTGTGCAGTGTTAATGCAAAGAGACAAAGTAGTTGCTTATGCTAGCCGTCAATTGAAGCACTATGAGTTGTTGGCCATTGTGTTTGCTTTAAAAATATGGAGGCACTATCTTTTGGGTGAGAAGTTTGAATTATATACAGATCATAAATCCTTGAAATATCTGTTCACCCAAAGGGACTTAAATTTGAGGCAGCAACGTTGGTTAGAATTTCTTGCAGCCTATGATTTAGACATCTTGTATACTCCAGGAAAAGTCAATGTTGTGGCCGATGCGCTCAGCAGAAAGAATGCGGTCACTGCCAATCTCATCATCGCCAACCTTATCATTACACCTTCATTGATTTATAAAATCTCTAATCTTCAGAAAGATGATGAATTTATACAGAGAATTAGTAAAAGAGTTGGGGAAGGTGAACCCTCCAGTTTTCAAATTGATAACAAAGGAGTTCTGAGGTTAAAAGGACGAATTTGTGTAAGAACCCGTAACTTCCTCGTGAAGGAAAGAGCGGATACTTTGAGAACAACACACAAAATGACGCAGACGGAAGAACATTTCATTGTTATTACAACAATTCCATCAGATACAAGAATATACAGAGTATAACTGAATAAATTACATTCAACAAATATCAGAGATTTAAATTACATTTAAATACATCGCAGCGAAAAATAATACAAAAGCACAACTAGAAGTGATACACGGATACAGAGCTTTCCGAGCATCGTTCCAGCTGTAAATCAGGACCCTGTGGATATAAATCTGCAAAACCAAAACTACTAGCTGCCCGTGTGGAAAATAGGGGCACCCAGAGTTTAGGTTAAAACAATAAACTCCAGGTCAGTCATGTGACTGGTGTGAGAACTAAAACAGTTATCAATCTTTATTTTTAAAGTTAGGTAAATCAAGGGACCACGCCGTATAACACATAACGGGTTTCCTCCCAAGAATACCAGTGCATAAAACAAACAGCGCAATGCTAAATAAAGAAAAATGAAGCTGTTATAAGACCCAGGTCCCATCACACAATGCAACGCAAGCCGGAGGATAGGGTTTTCCCTTATAACAGCCAAAGCATGCTTGACACGTTTAAAACACATTATTTGATACTATTTTAGGTGTATAGTGTCAAAACAATTTTCAATCATAAATATCAATCATAGGCGGCATGGGTACCATATATCATGTCGCCATACTAGTTCTACAATTAAAACCGCAATATCACGTATTGGAAATTGGATTTCCGTCATGAGTCGAGGCAAGGGGCAAGCTCCTCTCCGCGTTCGAGACACTCTAGCAAATGCCTCAGGACCCCACTTTGATCCTTGGAATCGGCTGGGCCGGTCCTCTCTTACTTTTGAGGATTGGCAATTCCTGAACACACGTTTCCCGGTCCTTACAGACCTATATCTGAGGCGCCTCGTATCCAACAACCACACAGGTGAAAAGTATATAAATGTCAGGGCTGGTAGGTCACTGACACCACCCTAGCTAGAAAGAAACGTCGTGCTCTCCCAGCGGTCCATCTCCCGTTTTTGACTCATACAGAGGTGTGAGGCTCGCGAATTCACGTTATACACAAAGCTACGCTACACAGGCCGTGCTTTGATCATCAACCACAAGACTTTGCTTTTCAACAGAAGCCCTGATCAATTGCCACTTACGCGTGCCACATTGGCAATTCACTCCATGCGACTGATGTCCATCGATATACAACCTCTGAGCTCGTACGTCTCAGAGAAGGGCGTTAAGCAAAAGAATAAATTCTCCGCCGCCAAACAGATGTATATTTAATAGAGATCAATCAACACAGAAAAAAATCCAATGTCAGACACACAATCCATTTACAAGTTCGTTCTGGGTCTGAACGAAACCGGAGGCACTTTCCTCGCATATCCATCCATCTCCAAGTACGTCTGGACGATCACCAACTGATTCCCTCATCCTGGGTGTACAGCCCAATCAAGATCATCAGTAATCACCCAAACGATGTGAAGACTTCCGGTCTTCAACCACCGTCTTCATCTTCGACATCTCGTCGAATCGATTATTCAGAATGGGTATAAACCCGGCCTTTCTGAATAACCCACGTATATAATAAACGAATGTTACACAAACACAACAAACGCCTCCTTCCAATTCAGAATATTCTTTTATTCACAAAATCACATTCTTAGGGAAAGGTTCCCATTAATTTTATCCAAGATAAATTCTTCTAAATTTATTCTTTAATCTTCCTTTGGATATCATTTCTAACTAGTCGGGATTAGCGAACCACACCGAAGTAATTATTTATTTTATTTCCCAATCCCAACCTATATATCCCATGGAGAAAAACTGGTAATACTCCATATCTAACACCACGGTGTTATCGGTAAAATTAATTACCATTTCACGTTCAAATCTAATTAAAGATTTAACTATCGCTTTGGAGCCAAACTGGTGGTACTCCATTCTCGATCACCTTTCAGATTTGATAATTTAAATTATCAATTCACATTTTTAATCTAATTAAAGATTCATTAAAACTCCACTTAGTTTTAATCTTTTCAAAAATCAACATGTTGCCTTTAACTGGGTTAAAGAACCAATGTCATCTAAAACACGATTCACGATAAACCCAAATCACATTCTATTGTTAATTGGGTTTAAGAACAGGTGTTGTTCAAAACACCGCTCACGATAAACCTAAAAACCAATTCAAATTCAATTTCAATTAAATATTATTTAATTGATACACTTCATTAAATCTAAATAGAAAGATTTAATCTTTTTCCCTATTGGGCTTAAGAACAGTGTTAATGAAGACACCATTCACGACAAACCCAAATCACATTTGATATTAAATACAAGGCTCTGAATAGAAAATATACCGGCTTATATTCAATATCAAATTCTGAAACCAACAAATATTGTATTGGAAATAACGATATAAAATATATCTTTCAAATTCCCATAACAATATCTGTACAGTCACGAAATCCAACATCGAAATATTCCGAAGATAATTTCGATTCAACTCCAGTCCAATTCACATATTGGGAATATTGATTATTTTTAATAATTTTATCAAGGCCCGTACAGTCGATTTCCACCAATGGCCATCGAACTGCACTTACAGCGACCTTTTCCAAATTTGATTTGGACATAATTCCAAATCCAACCGTTAGATTTCAAATTTCTAATATTCATTGGAAAGCCCTTTTCGATACGAACCCAACGGTTCCGGTTTTAGGAGAATCCGACGGTCAGATCTCCCGCAACGTCAATTCGAAGTCAATGGTCGAAATTCACGAACTGCCGCGGCGCGGCGCGTTCTATTCAAGCCATTATATATAATATATATATATTATATATATTTCGTCAATTTCCTTTTAAAACGTATTTTATAAATCGTTCTAACTTCGTTTCAAAACCATTTCAACACTATTTCAATTTCTAATCAAAACTGAATATTTTATATCATTACTATATAAATGATAATATTTTCAAAACGTTATATTTTGAAATCACTTCTTTTCTATATTCATTATAAAAACGAATATAGTCGATATAAATATCGTTCACGTCAAAATAGCGCAACTCTAATCAACACGGCTTTATATATTTCAATAAATCCGTTATTCTATTCAACAAATGAATATTTATTCCATTCAACACATGAATCTATATTTCTTCCAACACCTGACTAATCTCAACACATGAGTACTGTCAACACATCACTATTTTTGTTATGTAAAATATTTTATAAAACTATGGTATCTATCGTTTGATTTTTAATTAGACTTCTACTGGGAAGTAGTTCTAATTTTAAATATGATAAAGATGTAAATTTCATTGTATAAAATATTTCACTCAACACATGAACATCGTCAACACATGACTATTTTTATATTCAACACATGAATTATCTTTTATAATATTCATTGTTGTCCCAATTGGAATGAGGCCCAATCAATCACCATATAACGTTAATTATATGGATTCCATACAACACATGTATATAATAGCATTGATAAACAATCAACCATCATCCAAAGTGCACCACACAACTGCATAAGCATCAAATATAAATAATCGACGCTTACACAGTCTGTCGACCAATCGATCGACAATAATTAAATAATTGGGATTAGTGTACGCCAAATATCATCCCAACACCCGTGTGGGGTTTCAAATCAACAAACACATATTTTTGTTTGTGCAGTTGGGCGATGTGTAAAATTTATCGACCCAATCAATATCAGTCAAATCAGTGTATATAAACAAATCGGTCGATTTGTTTATAAATATTTATTTATTCACATTCACGTTGAAATTTATATTTTTAACGATAAAATATTTTATTTCAACACATGAATTCCTATTCAGTTCATTTACACAATAAAAAATGATATTTTCATTTTTCTAACATATTTTAGAAAATTTCGGCGGCATAACGGCACGATACTAGAAACGGGACGAGGCCTAGCCTTATCCCCAGTCTAGTGAAGGCCCACGCCATTCAAACATCAATCAAATCCATTCCATTTCACCAAACAATTCAATTCAAACCAATTAGACTAACCAACTACACAACCAAACAATTTAACAAACAAGTCATCCATGGTCTGTGGATGACGGGTGTCGGGTGCTACTAAGCACCGTCTGCATCCTAGCATATATATATATATATATATATATATATAACTAGAAAAAGAAATTTAGAGTGAGAAGTTCTCACTGATAGCTATCCCATCATCACGACACTTCATCTATAGAAATCTTCTTCATTCTCGCCTTTTTATCATCTTTGTTTGCCCGTAGCCACTACATATATAAAAATCACACATTTTTATATTTTGATGTCTTTAAAATAAAAGTCACATTTTTATTTGTTCACTTTCAATTTAAAATCATATTTTTATAATCACTTCATATATTTAAAAATCGAATTTTTACTATGCTATTCAATATATAAAAATCGAATTTTTACTACGTTATCAAATAGATAAAATTCCATTTCAAAAATATAGATTTCGCATTTTTTACATCTAAAAATTTCGCCTTTTCACATTTAAAAATATCGCCTTTTCACATTTAAAAATATCGCCTTTTCTCATTTAAAAATATCGTCTTTTCTCATTTAAAAATATCGTCTTTTCTCATTTAAAAATATCGTCTTTTCTCATTTAAAAATATCGCCTTTTCACATTTAAAAATATCGCCTTTTCACATTTAAAAATATCGTCTTTTCACATTTAAAAATATCGTCTTTATAGTTCCTACTATGCAAAGATCATATTTTTATCTTTCTACAATATAAAAGATTATATTTTTAATACTTAAAAATATAAAAATCATATTTTTAATATCCTACTTACATAAAAATTATAATTTTCATTTATTTCAAAATCAAATCTTTATTTCATCATCAGTTTTAATTACTATATAAAATTAGTTTTTATAATCCCAAAAAAAATCGATTTTAATATATATATATAAAAAAACAGTTATATATAAACAAAAATAATAAATAAGAAAAAAGGAAGGGGACTTACAGCTGATGGAGGAGAAGAGGGGTCGGAGTTCGCCGGTGGTGGCGGCGGAGCAGGCGAGGGGGGCTCGGTTGCGTCAGTGGATGGGGGGGGGGTCTCGCGTCGGTGTCCAGGAAGGCAAGGGGGAGGAGGAAGGGAAGAAGGAAGGAGGAAGAAGAGGAGGGGGCGAGCCTGCCTCCGGCGCGGCGGTGGCTCATCGGGGGGGGGGGGGGGGGGCGATGCGGCGGCGGCTCCCCCCCGTCGCTCTCGTCTCCTTTTCTCTTTTTTTTTTATAAATTCGATTTGAAAATAGAGAGGGGGGGCCAGCGTATAAAAGGGAAGAGGGGGGTTTTATTTATTTATTTATTTTAATTGCAAAAATTTGACTTTTACATACGACCTCTAAACGAGGCCCACCGCCTGTCGTCCATAGCGTTTTACCCCCATTCCGAACACAATGGGATATGTATCGCAAGCTGATTTGATCGTTTCGATCAGTTTCCGTCAAATTTACATTTAAATCATCATATTGAATTTTAAACGTACATTTCAAATTACCGGGGTCACATACTAACTAGAAAAATTCCAGAAAAATATTTTCTAGCTTCGTATTGACGATACGGTCCTAACAAAACTAGTTTCGTCGAATTCTGAGACCGTTGGAAAAATGGCCAATTTCCATTCGATTAAAATCAACTGAAACTGGTCAAACGCGTTTTCCTTCGCCACGCTCACATATTGATTCGAAAAATTATGAAATTCGAAACCTAGCAATAATTTGACATCACGGACCCAACAAAAGTGGTTTCGTCGAAATCCGAGGTCATTTGCAAAATTTCCATTTTTAAGGGCCTGAATTCCATAGCGACTATTCAGAATTTTCAACTGGACATATCTTTTGATTCCCGCTATGAAATTTTGATTTGTCGGATTCGTTGGAAAGATATTCACAAATAGATCCTAATGTTTTTTGTTTCACTAAAATCCGGATTGTTTTGCACCCGGTACATTCAATTGAATTTTGAAATCGAATTATCGAACTACCGCACCATTTTCAATTCCATTTATAATTATATATAATTATTTATATTCTAACGACGACGTATATAATATATACGTCGATTCTATATTCAAAATAAATTTCTCGTCGATATTATTTAAAATAATCCATTTTAAATGTTCAAAATTCGCTAAAATTGCCAAAATAAAAATTTTAAACTGGCCCAGATTTTCGGGTTATTACAATTTGTGTCCCGAATATTCTTGAGCTTAGAAGAGAAGTAATGGATGAATGTCATAAATCCAAGCTTTGTATTCATCCAGGGGTGAGTAAAACGTATCATGATCTCAAGCGTACATTCTGGTGGAAATATATGAAAAGAGACATCTCCATATATGTTAGCAGGTGTTCTACTTGCCAGCAATTTAAAAGTGATCAGCAAAAACCTTCCAAGTTGGAAATGGGATCAAATCTCCATGGATTTTATTGATGGCTTGCCGCGTACCAGAAAAGGCAATGATAGTATTTGGGTGATCGTAGACCGTTTCATGAAGTCTGCCCATTTTATTCCTGTAAAATCAACTAGAACAGCTCAAAGTTTGGCGAAAATTTATTTCAAAGAAATTGTTAGACTACATGGAGTTCCCAGTAGCATTGTTAATAACCGTAACCCTGTATTCGCTAGTAAATTATGCGAAGCATTCCAAGAAGAGTTGGGGACAACAGTAAATCTGAGCACCGCATATCATCCTCAAACAGACAACCAGACTGAGAGGGCGAATCGTATACTTGAAGACTTATTGCGGGCATGTATTCTTGACTTTGGTGGGTCATGGAAGATCACTTGCACTTGGTTGAATTCTCCTATAATAACAGTTACCAAGCTAGCTTGCAAATGTCGCCATTCGAAGCACTATATGGCAGACCTTGTAGATCTCCCGCATGTTGGGTTGAACTAGGCAATAGACTAGTATTGGGTCCCGACATGATTCGTGAAGCTTCGGACAAAGTTGATTTCATTAAGAAGCGATTACTATCAGCTCAGAGCCAACAGAAAAGTTATGTTGATTCAAGAAGAAGGGATTTGGAATTTGCTGTTGGCGAGTTTGTGTACTTGAAAGTTTCTCCATTGAGAGGAGTAGTTCACTTTGGGAAGACTGGGAAATTGGCTCCTAGATTCATTGGTCCCTTCCCTATTATAGAAAGAATTGTAACTCTCTCTTACAGGGTTCAGTTGCCTGACTGGTTGCCAGGGGTACATGATGTATTCCATGTATCTCTACTTCGAAAGCACGTACATGATCCAGATTTTATTGTGGAGAAAGCTGCACAGCAAGATTTGGAGATTACCCCGAGCTTAGCAGTAAGAAGGGAGCCGGTAAAGATCATTGGCAAAGAAACCCGAGTTCTGAGGAACAAAAGAATTCATTTAGTCAAAGTGCAGTGGAGCGGAGATCCTAGAGACTGTACATGGGAGACTGAGGATAGCATCAAACAAGCTTATCCCCAGTGCAGAGTGGATATCTCTGACTAGCTCTAGCGCAAGGTATATTTACAATATTTTACATTTTCCGTTTTGTTTCCTACTTTACTGTTGTTTCCTTTTCAGGGACGAAAAGTTTTTAAGTGGGGAAGATTGTAACAACCCGGAAAATCAGAGCCAATTTAAATTTTTTATTTTGGCTATTTTATTGAATTTTGAATAGTTAAAATAATTTATTTTAAATAATAACGATTAAAAATTTATTTAAATCGAAGTTTGAAAGAATATATTTATTTTAATTTTAAAAGGAGTTAGAAATAGCACGGCAGTTTGAAAATTTGAATTCGAACTTTGACAGACTGTACAAGATGCAAAATAAATCGGATTTTAGTGAAACCAAAAGTATTAGAATCTATTTAAGAATATCTTTCCAACGAATACGAAAAATTGAAATTTCATAGCGGGAATAAAATGTTATGGCTAGTTGAATATTCAGAATAGTCGTTATGGAATTTAATATAATATATAGCCCGTATAAATAGCCATTTTGCAAACGACCTCCGTTTTCGATGAAACTACCCTGGTTGGATCCGGAATGTTTATTGCAAGATTCCAATTTTCATGATTTTTGGAATCAATATGTGAGCGTGGCAAAAGAAAATGTGTTTTGTCAATTTTAGTCAATTTTGATCGACCAGAAAATGGTCATTTTTCAAATGGTCTCCAAATTTGACGAAATTAATTTTGTTATGAACGTATCGTCAAAACATAGCCAGATTTATTTTTTAGGAATTTTTGGTGTCAGTTTGTGGCCCCGGTAAATTAAAATGTACGATTAAATTAAATAATAAAATGTTGTATATTTAAATTTAAAGAAAAAACCTATTGAAACAATTGAATTGGCTTACGGAACATATTCTATTGTGTCCGGAATAGGGGAATTTAGCTGGGGCGACACTCCCTGGGTTTGATTTGGAGTTAAGAGCGATATAGAAATTAAAAGAATTAAATAAATAAAAATACTATATAGTATAAATACGCGTATATACAGTAAGACATACTTCGTTCTAAAACCCGATACCCTAAAGAATCGAACGGCGGCTGAGTTTCGTTTCTTCTCTCTTCGATTTCTCCTCCTATGAGCCGAATTAGCCTTCACCCCTGTTGAAAATATTGTAGAGCTCGACGAGATCTTCAAATCCATACCCACTAGGCCTCGTATATTGGCATGAGTATTGAGATAGAAGCCTCCAAAGTCGGCGACTTCAACTCGCCACCGTGATCACCATAGGTGATCAAACTGGGTCCCAACCCCGGCGAACCCGCGCCTCTCCTTCCTCTTTCACGTGGCGTTGCTCGATCATCAAAGCACTGCACGAATTTCAAGATAAATCGAAACCTAGTTTCAAACAATTCTAAGAGGTATACAGTTTATATAATTTAAACTGTTTATAGCGCTTTTAAGCGTTGCAAATTCGTGTTTATTATGAAAATCGTATCTTGTTCATACGATAACAAAATTCGATGAAACAGGAGACATCGGGACCGTGGCATCGTGCACGACATTTCAGAACTGACTGGAGAATTTTTAGAGCTCTCTACAATTTTTGGCGAAGCCAAAAGCAAAGTGATATTTCTAAATCCAAATTAATTAAATAAAATTATTTTATGATGCAGACGGAGTTTAGAAACTCCCGACACCCTTCGTCCACAGACCATGGACGACTTGATTGATTTGTGGTATGTGATTGGTTGAATTTTGGTGTTTGTTTGTGGTTGAAAAAAAATGAAATTGATTGATATTGTGGCATTAGACTGCCTAGAAAAATGTATTAGGAAATTAAACCCCTTGTAAACGCCGCGAGTCCTAAGGTAGTGTGAGGAGCCGTACATTGGGACGGTGCCGGTTTTAATTACCCTGCCGTTATGCTGCCGAAATTTTCTTAAATATTCATGTGTTATAAAATACTCATGTATGAAATGAAAATTGTTTGAATATTAAATATTCACATTTTTATTGTGAATGTATAAATTATAAAAATGATCATCGTCTGAAAATAGGAATATGTTAACAATAAAAATCACATTTTTATTGTGTAAGAAAAATGTCACATTTGAAAGGAAAATGTGTAAGCAATAAAAATCATATTTTTATTTATACATTATGGAAATTATTCATTATGAAATAAAAAATAATTTGAACAATGAAAAGTACATTTTTATTGTATTCATATAAAGTATGAAAGTGTTCATGTTTTAAAAATTAAAACATGTTTACATTAAAAATCTCAATTTTATTGTAAAGAAAGAAAATATAAAATGTTTATGTTTTAAAAATGAAAACATGTTTACATTAAAAAACTTAATTTTAATATAAAGAAAGAAAATATAAAAATGTTCATGTTTTAAAAATGAAAACATGTTTACATTAAAAATCTCATTTTAAATGTAATAAGACAAAATATTGAAAATGTACATTGTATAAAATAAAACATGTTAACATTAAGAATCCCATTTTTTATGTAATGAATGGATATATGAAATTGTTCATGATTTAAAAATAAAACATGTTAACATTTAAAAATCCCATTTTTTATGTAAATGTAGATAATATGAAAATGTTCAAATTTTAAAAAGGAAAACAAATTATCATTAAAAATTCACATTTTTAATGTAACGTGAGAAAATAGAAAATGTACATGTTTTGAAAATAAAAACATGGTTACATTAAAGATCACATTTTTAATCTAACATAGAATATATAAAAAATGTTCATGTTTAATATAAAAACATGAAATATCAAAAATCTTATTTTTAATGAAAAGAATGATTCATAGGAAAATTGTTCATGTAGAATAAAAGGGTTGAAACATTAAAATCACATTTTTAATGTAAAGGTTGATTTATTAGAAAATATTCACTGTTTGAATAAAAATGTTGAAATATTAAAAATTCCATTTTTGATGTAAAAATGATTCATTAGAAAACATATGTTAGAAAATATAAAAATGTTAAAACATTATTTCTGACATGTTAGAAACATATGTTAGATTATATGTTATATGTTAAACATTATATTTTACATACTAGAATAGAAAGAAAAGTAAACAGTTTGAAATAGAATGTATTGCCATTGAAATTTACAATTTTAATGTAAATGAAACATTAATGTCCATTGTTATATAAAGTATGTTTTCTTTGAAATTTACATTTTAATGTAACAAAACATTAAAAATGACCTTTTTATATAAAAATGTCTTTACTTTGAAATATACATTTTTATTGTAATGCAACATTAAAAATAGTCATTTGTTATATAGAAATGTATTAACATTGAATTATACATTTTTAATGAAATGAAAATTTACATTTTTCAATGTAAATAAAGAATGAAATGAAAATTTACATTTTTCTATGTAAATGTAGAATGAGATGAAAAATCACATTTTTATTTTAGTCAAAGAAAAGAATGAAAATTACATTTTTAATGTAATCAAAGAATTGAACAAAAGATTTCATTTTTAATATAATATCTGATTTCATATATAAAAGAAATCAATGTTGAAATGAAAATGGCTTGAAATCGTTGAACAATTTATATTATATTTTTATATATAAATATAAATTAAAATAAAATGAATCGCGCCGCTGCAGTTCGCGTTTTGAAATCGTAACTTCAAACGATCATACTGAAAGATCCTACCATCGGATTTTCCCAAAACTAGAACCGTTGGGTTCGTTTTGGAAAGATCTTTCCAACGATATAAAGTTTACTAAGATCCAACGGTTAGATTTTGAGAAATGTGTAAATCAAATTTTGGTGAAAACAGCGCCAGGACCATGACATGACCCGAAGCGTCGTTTAATTGAAGACGGCTATTTTTAAATGAATAAAAATAACGATAAGTCGTTATAAAATATCATTAACGATATGGAATGAAAAGAATGATTTAAATTATATATATATTTGAGAATTATTTGAAAAGGCCGAGTTAACTCTCATTTCAAATAATTATACGACGAGTGGAAGTCGAAGATTTGAAGATGGTGATTGAAGACCGACGATCGTCACATCGAATGGATGACTACTAATGCCCTGGACTGATTTGCTTCCAGGAAAGGGTTACAGTGGTAGTTGTCCGGACGTACTTGTTGATTGTCCAGATTAGCGAGCACCTTTCTTCTGTATTGGACATATGGGACGAGGAATAAGGTGTCTCTGGTTTCATTCAAACCCAGAACGGACTTGTAAATGGATGTTTGTCTGACATTGGATTTCACTCCATGTAAATTGATTTCTATTTAATATATATCTGTTTGGTGACGGAGAATTTATTCTCTTGCTTAACACCCTTCTCTGAGACGCACGAGCTCAGAGGTTATATATTGATAGTATCGATCGCATGGCATGAATTGTCAGTGTGGCATGCCAAGATGCAAATGCTCAAGGCTTATTGTTGAAAAGAAGAGCCTTGTGGTTGATGATCAAAGCACAGCTTTATTGTAGCATAGCTTTGTGTATAGCATTACTTCGCGAGCCTCACACCCCAGTATAAACCAGAAACAAGAGAAGGATCCAGGGAGAACATGCGTTTCTTTCTAGTTAGAAGTGGTGTCTGGGTTTTACAAGCCCATATATTTTTACTTATGTGGATGATGGAAAGCGAGGTACCTTGGATATTGAGCCTCTAGTGTCGCTATTTACACCCCATAGGGCGGGGAGATGTATTGTTCAGGAATTATATACAATCCACTAACATTAGTTGTGGACCGGCCATGTGGCTCCTAAGGGTCACTCGAGCTCTGATCCTGAGACATGGGCTAGATTGTCTCGAATTCGGTAAGGACTATCTCTTGCCTTGGTTCATGATGGAAATCCAACTTCCAATACGACACCATATGGTTTTGATTGTAAAACTAGTATGGCGACATAGTTTATAGTAGTTATGTCGTCTATGATTGATATATTATGATTGAAATGTTTTTGAAGATATATATACACTAATGATAATATCAAATCCATTTTATCATATTAAGCATTTTTGACCATTATAAGGTAAAACTCTATCCTCCGGTTTGCGATGCATTGTGTAATGGGACTTGAGTCTTATAATGGTTTCATTTTTTAAAAAGCATTGCGTTGTTTAATGATTTACTTTATTTATGCACTGGCAATCCAATGGAGTAAACATGTTCCGCATTAGCAGCGTGGTCCTGTGATTAGCCTTATTGTTAAATAGGTTGTAGAAGATTTCTCATACCAGTCCCATGACTGACTCGTAGTTTGTTTCACTTTGCAAACTCGGGTGCCCTCTTCTCCACGCGGGTAGCCTTGTATACAGGTTTTAGCAGATTTATTCTGGATAGCTATGGAGCTGAAGATGGATCCCCTTATTTCTATTATACTGTTCGGACTTCATTTAGTATATTATGTTGGATTTCCGGTGCAGTCATTTTATATTAAGTGGAAAACTGTATTATGTACTAAGTATGATACCATTATGCTGTGTAACTCTGATGATATATTATTCCCAGTGTAATTTGAGATACTTTATCTGTTGTAATTCTATATTTCTATTCTGCTGTTATTTTTTATGCATTATATTCCAATGATTATCCTTGCTTTCGTACTACGGGAATTTGGGGTCATCACACGTTGGGGTCGACCCAAGCGCGGTCCTGGTGTAATTTTGTGACGTATATTGTGTGACATGTGCAGTTCGTGTTTTGATGAATTAAATATGACGATTCAGACTTTCTTGTACACCTATAAATAGACTAGTAGGGCTTAGCCTAAATCTCATATTTTCTGAGAGATTGCCTATGCTTTGTCATTCTTCCTCCTCCTCAAATCTCTTTAGAAAATAGAATAATCAGTCTTAGGAAATTCCGACTCAAGATTGGGAGGAAAAGAATATATATATATATATATATATATATATATATATATATATATATATGTACCAGTGGGTGTTCAAAATTCTAATTAGCGTAAGGTAAGTTTTTGAATCTGGTTTATATCAGTTTCTTTCTCTTTTCCTCTTCTTTTAGCATCAGTTTTGTGAGTCCGTGGTTGTTTTAATAATATATTCAGTTAGAGATGCCATGGAACAACAAATCCGGATCAGATTCATGGATTGGAAAGCTGTTAGGTGAGTGGATCTAAATTATACCATTTAACATAATGTTATATTTATCGTTCGTATATCCCATTATATTTAATCTGCTAATCAATTAATAATTATTGAAATTGGGTATTAAAACTGTTTAGGACATGTTAAAAAGATTATTGTTGTATATATAACTATCTTAAGAACCTGTTAATTGGATATTGTAAATCAAGTTACAATGAAATTGCGAATAATTGTGGTAATTGGGGTTAAATCTACTGAGAACATTTCTGTCATATAAGCCTGTTTCCATTAAAAATCTGTCTGAATGAGAAATTACTATAAATGTTGTAATTATGGAATTTATGATAAACCTGAACATTTGCTTAAGAGTATTATTTTGCCAAAAGAATGCAAATAGAATCATAACGAAATTTGCAAAAATTGATATGCCTAAATTGGATGGAAAACTTACAATAATTAGGAAATTGTAAATAACTGCATTAAGACACGAGGTTAAGTTCAACTTGTGGTAGAAGTCGGCCCGGAACCTCCCGGAAAATCCAGCATCCACAAGTGGTCAACTTAATGTGAAAGGTCTGGTGCATTAACATACATATATGAATATGTGTATATAACGTGAAAGAAATAAATGACATTAATTGTAATTAATGGAAACGAAGGAATGTTACACTAGCGTAAGAATTGGAATGAATGGGGAATGAGAATAACCTGTTATGATTAAGTATGCATGAAAGAGTGGAAGATAATAGGTAGGCTTGTCCTAGGGACAAGTGGAAATTATAACATAGGATATAATAAATGGAAAGAAACTTTTTGAAAAACCTTAGTTAAAAGGACTAAGTAAATTAGTAAATAACAACAAGAGGTTGTATTAAACCAAGTCATGGTTAGTGAAAAAGAATGAAGTAGGATTTTTATTGTTATACTTATAAAAGAGAATTATGAAGTCTAATAAAAGAAATTAATAATAACTGGAAGGCCGCTCAGGCGGCATAAGACTGAATGAAGTAAGAAAACTTGTGGAATGAAATGAGTTATACTTAATTATAAATTATGTAATATGTTAAATGGAAACCTACTGATTATGATAGGATTTACTTATTGGCACATTAAGTAGAACATGTTATTGTAACCTGAAGGTGGACGATGAATGTCAGGGTGATAATGCAAGAAGATTATAGGTTACAGACCTTGGATTACAATCTAGGGAATAACATGTTAGGGGCTTATTATTGAACTTAAATTGGTTAAGTTATATAACTGAAATTATTAAGCGAGAGGGGTCCATTTCTTAGGGATATAAGGGGCTCAAAGAGAACTTGGTAACTTGAATAATAATTTAGTATGATTGGAAATAACCAAGTTAACTGGAAATCGGATGAGGTAGAACAAGTGAGTTATTAAACATTTAGACATAGGGTCTCAAAACATGTTAGCGTGATACGCTTGGACCAGTCCGCACATCTGAACATGAAGAACCCAATGGGATAGATCAACGTGGTGTCTAGAGGCATGAGAGGATCATATCCATCTGATTATCCTGTTGATATTATGCTTGCTGGCTCCATAGGACGGGAAGGAAGAACGCAACTTCCGAGGGATGTGGTAGGGTACTCCGTGGTGGTCCTCTAAGCGATGGCAGCGCTCAGGCTGTACTCGTACAGGTTGGGTCTGCACAAAACCACCCAGTAGGTATAACCTTGACTGCAACGATAGTTTGGCAGTCAAAAGGCCGTTGGGTGGCACTAGGGTGATTCGATGATTTGCCTACAGAGAGGTTGGACAGGACCAAATAAAGGATAGTAATTGCCCGTACCTGTCATCGGCTGTCAATGTGACGTGGAAAGACTAAAGCTAAACCTACAGACCGTCAATCTTTCACCATCGAGACTTTGGTTACGGGACACACCAATTTGAATGTAGATTGTTTACTAAGGGTACGTCACATAACTCTTGATGTAGTCTTTCACTAGTTGTGGGAGGGGTCGAGGTGAGACCATAGCCACCATAGAAATGCAGACTATAGTTTAGGTATCTATACTTTAGGCCTCTTTAGCAGACCTATAAATAAAGAAAAGGCACACGATGGATTTTCGTGCATTTAGTTGCAGCCCTATTGTGAAACTCAGGGTACTGTAGACAGTACGCACATGTGAGGATCTAGATATATGCACGCCACACCGGGTGGTGTATCATAAATGCTAGGGCAATACTCCGTGTTAGGACCAAGATTGGCCAAGAAGTTTGGATATGGCGTTCCGTATGGTTGCGTAGACGCTTCTGTGGCGTGATGGTAGAGACCGTGCGAGAAGGGTACCCTGGGAGGTACCTTGATATTAGGGTTAGCTATATATATGTTATATTAGGTTAATCTACTAGGAAGTAGATGGGTCCGACGTGTGTGTAAGCCTTGAGTACTATTAACCCAAGAAACTTAATAAATAACATAATTGAACGGTATATGTAAGATTGTTTCAAATTGTGTAATTTAGTTCAGTCACCGGAAATTATTTTCTGACCTCTTCTTCATAACACACTTGCAAGTTAGGTTTATGACAGAGATACGATAGCTTTGGCTACTTAGTTAGGCAGTATTATTACAATGGTAAGGATATATTTGCTTATATTATATTTTATCTATTCCATTGTGAGATGTTTTCTAAGCTTTGATATATTTTATATCTCTATCTTTTCTGCAGGACACCAGACGAGCCAATTCGAGGCTCGATAGATTGGGATTTTTGAGAAAAAAATTTGGTCTGTCAAAATTCAGGTTGTTACATAAGCTCGATATAAAAAACCCATTTATATTATTAACTCAACATTTAAAACAATATGAAATGGTTAAAATAAATCGACTAAAAATCTAGGTCATTACATTCTTCCCCCCTTGAAAGAATTTCGTCCCCGAAATTACTAAGGTAGGAAAAGTGCATCAAACCCATTAACATTTCAAAATCCACTTATGTTGAAACTCAACATTTCAACTTCTATAATTTTAGTTTCGATAGTTTTTATTCATATTACACACCATATATACTCACATTCATTAAATCTGAATGATTTACACCCAGTATATTCACATCTAATTCATATTCCATTCATATGCATTTAAATACATTCAAATGGATTGTAATCAACTTATTCATTTCGATACATTTAACTTTCTTAAGTTAAATATAAATTCCTGGGTTTTCATTTCAAATCCACTTGAAATCCTATAAATATATGCATATATTTATTTCTATCTCAAACTCAAAACATTTAAATTTTTAAACAACTTAATTTCCTTTAAACAACTTTCCGTTAAGAACTTTTCTAAGGCAGCAATTCATCACTTAGAAACTTGAAAATGAACACTGATGATGCTGCAATCATCATCAGAATTTCTTTCCAGCGACGGAAGTGAGTTCAGCGCTTTATCCCTTTCAGAATCCATTCAAAAATGGTTTTCATTCAAATTCTTCAAAGTAAAGCTATATTACAAAATATTTATTCAAAAAAATTATTTTTCCAAAAATCTAGGATTTTGAATTCTAATTTTGGTTTGGAATCCAATTTTAGTTCATCTCATTTGAATATATTTTAATCATGTACATATTATATTTGGTCATACATAACCAATCCAATTTTATAATCTCATTTGATTATAATAATAGCCAACACATCCGTATATTATAATAATTTCAGAAAATTATTCCTTCTATATCAAAATATAGTTTTAAGTAAAATTATTTCATTTACCCACTTTAAAACAATATCATGCCGAAATTCTCTGCTCATGTAATGACCCGCATTTTCCAGGGGGATAATTAATTTATTTAATTATATAAATGGTGATATAGTGAATTAAATAGTGGTTTAATTAAATAAAATGGAATATTGAATTAAATTAAATAATAAATAATATATTTAATTCAGAAATAATCAGAAATATTGGAAATCAAAATATTCTGTGAACGGGGTCGTCCCTTAGATTTAACTCAGCTTAGAGTTGAATTAGATTGACGAATATATTCAATCGACGTCAGTTTGAACGTATGATTATATTATAATTAAAATCGAGCTTGAAATGGCGTTGCAGTTCGCGATTTGGCGATTTGAACTTCAACTGAATGTACAGGATTCGTTTTAAGCCGGATTTCTGTGAAACAAGAAACGTGTGGAGCTGGTGGAGTATATCTTCCTAGTGGAAGAGAAAAATCGGGTTTTCGTCGGGTAGATTTTGATTTACGTCCAAATAAAATTTTAGAAAAGTCATTGTGGAATTCCTTTATAATTTATAAAGGAATTAATTATATTTTAAATAAGGAATTTCAATATAAATCGAAGATCAATTAAATCGGGATTTGAAATATCAAGCTGGAAATTCATATAGGAATATTCTAGAGCTGTATGGTATTTTACTGTGAATATAGACGATAATATTTATTTTTAAATATTAAATTTAATTATATTTAAATATATTTATATATTTAAATGGGTCATCCAGAGCTTTAAAAATAGCCGGTTTGGCAAACGAAGTCGGAATTCGACGAAACTAATTTTGTTGGATCCGCAATGTCAAATTATTGTTAGATTCCAAGTTCCGTGATTTTTAGAGTCGGTATGTGGCCGTACGGATTTTTAGAGTGAAAAACAGTCAGTATTTCGACAGTTAAAAATACGCTGTGTGAGCAAACGGAGTCGGAATTCGACGAAACCAGTTTTGTTGGGTTCGTAATGTCGAACTCTAGCTACACGTCCAGTTTGACTATTTTTGAGTATCGTGTGTGATCACACGAATTTTTAGAAGGTAAAAACGAATATAAAAAGAATAAAACCAAAATATCTAGATATTTGTCTAACCCTATAAGTAACCCCCTTTACATCTTTTAACCTAAATTTCTAACTCCTCAGACAAATAAAAACACGGCCGCCACCATTTTGTTTCAAACATGAAAAATCCTCAAAGAAAATTCAAAGAAAAATCAAAACAAAATCCTTAAATCTCGCAACAATTATATCTGAATTCCGAAGGAGGCTCTCTTCAAACTGATACAGCTTTTGTGGTGTGCGATGGAAATTTCTGGGTTTCGAACCAAAGTCGTTCGCTGTTTTGGGTAAAGCCGTGACTAGGGCTGGTATTTGCAAGACTTTGGAGCACTGATTCACAAAACAAGGTCGATATTTGAAATCGTGGGATTAAATAGCTCGGGTTCTGATTTACTTGTGGGATTCCATTTGAAATCGTGTCGCTCGAATACTGTAGTGGGTGCGAACAGCTGAGAGTCGAGTTCTGGTTAGGTGATGTCGAGTAGTTCGAAATGGGGGTGTTTGTGTAGAGGAAGTGTAGTGGAGTTCGGTGGTTATATTCGCATGAATTTTCGTTGAGTAGGAAATGGTGCGGTGAAGCTTAATAGTGTGGAAATGGCGGGTTTGGGTGGAGCAGATATCGCGTAGGAGGAAGAGATAGGAAGCGGATTTGGGTTTAAAGGGTAGTGGGCTGAGAAAAGAAGGTGAAGGCCCATTGAAATTAAATACCTTGTTTTATTTTTAAATTTAAAATGTATTAACTTGTTATTGCGATATCTAGCTCATACGGAGTCGAAATCGAGAACCGTCAGTTGCATAGGGATCGTATGGACGGGAGCAACACAATGGAACTGACCGCGAGTCAATTGGAGTCCGTTATAATTTATAGAAAAATAAATTGTCCGTTCGAATCAAGAGATGATTATCGTATTAACAGTGATCGTCCAATGTGAGTTAAACTCACCAACCCTGAACAGTATATATTTTCACGTTGTATTGTTAGAACTGTTAAATATTGGTTGATTGACTGTGTGTTGGTTGTTTGATTGAACTGCTAGTCAGTTAGTGAAAATTATATATATATATATATAAACCGTTAAACATTTATATATTGATTCTGCTATCAGAATAATTTATATTGAACTGAAAGTGATGATAATCATATTGTGTAACATCTGTGGATGCAGGGAGACAGGTTGGAGGAATCCGACTGGATTCCTCAACAGTTATTTTATTGTTTTTCATATATTGTGATATATGATGTAGTTATAATCTGTGGTTGATTATACGTGTTGGATGAGATTTGGTCATCGTGATTTGATGTGTTAAGTACCATAAAATATCGAAATGGGAAAAGGAGATTTTCAAAGTGATATTGAAAATAGAATATTTATAAAATGGGATATTTATAAATAAGAGATATTTATATAAGTGGAATATTTATAAATAAGAAATGTTTATAAATTGGAATATTTATAAATAGGAGATATTCAAAAAGGAAATAATTTCAAACCATTTTCTTTTTGAATGGAAAGGCCTGTGTGGCGGGTTTGGGGATTTTCCCGATGCTCCCGTTACAAAGGAGGTTATGGCGAATTTTTCAGAGAATTTAAGGAGTTAGAATATTTCAAGAATAAATTTGAAAAGGAAATCTTTGTAAACCATTTACAAATAGAATTGAAAAGGAAACGTTATAAAAAGGAACATTTATAAAGTGAAGAACCGTTACGAAAAAGTAAATCTTTATAAACGAATAAACGTTGTTAAAAGGGAATCTTTTAAATGGATAAACGTTATCAAAAAAAGGAGAAATCGAATATGGTATTCGAAGTTAGTTAATCGAATATGGTATTCGAAGTTAGTTAATCGAATATGGTATTCGAAGTTAGTTAATCGAATATGGTATTCGAAGTTAGTTAATCAAATATGGTATTCGAAGTTAGTTAATCGAATATGGTATTCGAAGTTAGTTAATCGAATATGTTATTCGAAAGGGGTTAGTCGAGTCGAGTTATTCAAATAGAGTTAATCAGTTAAGGTTAATCCAAATGAGTTGTTATCTCGTACGACTGCTAGCGTAATTCGCAGGGCTGTAAATATCCTAAGGCGGTCGGATGTTTCCTGAGGGAATCAGGCGTAACCATTGTGATCGCTGCGATCTAGAGTCAAGCGAATGGAGTTAAATCGAATATTAGTTATTTGATATGAGTTATCACGTTAAGTTATCAAGTCAAGATGATTGGGTTAAGTGATTAAGTTAAGAAAATCGAGTTAAGATAATCGAGTTAAGTTAGCAAGTTAAGTTATCAAGTCAAGATGATTGAGTTAAGTGATTAAGTTAAGATAATCGAGTTAAGATAATCGAGTTAAGTTAGCAAGTTAAGTTATCAAGTCAAGATGATCGAGTTAAGTAAATAAGTTAAGTGAATCGAGTTGAGTTAATCGATTATGGTAAGTCAAACCAAGTTAGTATAATCGAGTGGGTGGAACCAAGTATTTGAAAAGAGATGTATCGAATATAAGTTATTCGAAGAGAAGAGTAATCGAATATAGTTATTCGAGAAGAGAAATCGAATATAGTTCATTCGAGAAGAATTATCGAATATTGGTTATTCGAAGCAAGATAATCGAATATAAGTTATTCGAAGTAAGATAATCGAATATTGGTTATTCGAGAAGAAGTTATCGAATCTAGTTATTCGAAAGGAGCTATCAAATATAGTTATTTGAAAGTAGTTATCGAATCTAGTTATTCGAAAGGAGTCATCAAATATAGTTATTTGAAAGTAGTTATCGAATACAGTTTATTCGAATAGAGTTAGAAGAGTTAATCGAATACACTTTATTCGAATAGAGTTAGAAGAGTTAATCGAATACACTTTATTCGAATAGAGTTAGAGGAGTTGTCGAATATAGTTTATTCGACAAAAGTTAAGTGAAAAAGAATAAATCGTTTAGAGTTAAATCAAATAGAGTTAATCCAATAGGGTCAGTCCAATAGAGTTAATTGAAAAGAGTTAATCGAATATAGTTGTTGAAAAGAAAGGTTAAGTAAGGAAGTTAGTTAAAGAAATATAAAGTGAACTTTGCCTATTTCAAGGTTGGAAGTGTTGCTCAGTTAAGGTCTGAGAGGTAGCTATACCCCAACTTGATTGACTGCGTTTTTAATTAAGAAATGGTTACGGTTCGAAAGTGAAATAGTTAAGTGGATTTAGTTAATAAACATAATGGTTTAAGTTGGTATCGCGATGGTTTGTTTAACCATCTGTCTAAGTCCAATGTTTGAGTTTTGGAAATGTTTTCCAAAGAAGTATCAGAATTGTTTTCTAGTATAGAAAACAAGGAATGGAAATGTTTTCCAGTGGTAATAAATATATTTTCTAAACTTAGAACATAAGAAATACTGAATATAGGGAAACAGGACATAAGTAAATAAATGAACTAAAGAGATTAATGTTAAATGATGTTTGTTCGATATAATTTCCATCCGGAAATAATATCGTTGTTTGCACACTTGTTTTTCTTCGATAGTTAACTCACAGACTATCGAAGTTTTTGACCATTTTAACGTTGTTAATATGGAGAGACCAGTTGGATTATTATCCAAAGAACCACTCTGTATTGGCATAAGCATTGCGAATCATATATGCCAAAGATAATTGAAGACGGTGTTAAATTGCAACGGCTATTGTATAAGTCTTAGATAACAGTGCCTAAGATGGATGTACTGGATAGTACCTTCGGTTTGTCCAGTCCCAGGACAACTTGTATGGATGAAGGTCTGACAGAGTATATCCAATGGATCGCGTAAATTGATCTCTTCAAACGTATATACGTGGTGGCAGAGGAATTCGTTTCTCTTAGCTGTATACCCGTTGTATTTTTGAGGAAATCAATTTGTGATTTGGCGGGTATGACAATGTGACATTCTAAGTGAATGAAGATGAATGTCTGGCAGAGTATTTCCAGAAAGGTCACGTACATTGATTTCTTCAACCGTACCAAGAGTGGAAGCGGAGAAGGAAACTTCTTTAGCTAACACGTAATGTACTGTTGTAGACGTCAATTAGTGATTCTGATGGATCTGACGATGTGACATTTGAAGTGAATCTAATGTGATGATAACGCGTAGCTTCTAGCCTCATCAACCGGTAAATGACAGAAATCGGGCAGGCAACATGGCTAAGTCGGTCGCACCGAAGTACGGTGTATAATCACCTATCTAGAGAATATTCATTTGTTTCTTAAATCTATCAATGTTGTCCTATATATATACGGGAACGGTTGCTGATCCCAACCGTTAGTGATGTACACTCGATACACTCAAGCAAAATGAGTGGTCGGTCATGGGTGGCTGAGTTACAAGATGTTCTTGTTGAACTCCAGTGTATCGTTCCTAGAGTACACTGATCGGAAGGTGGTTCCATACCTTGTCATAGTTGGAAATCCATTATCCAATACGTGCTTGTGATTTTGATTGTATACTATATATGTAGAACGTGAGATGAAAGCGTTTCTGCTAGTTGATATCTATTTGTACATAGACATTATTATAATATCAAAAGGTTTTTGATATAAAGATATTTTGGATTCTCATAAGGGAAAAACCCGTTCCGTTCTGCGGCGTGGTCTTATGAGATATCATTTACTTGTTCATATACCTGTTTAAACTGTTTTACTCGTACCAGTCCCATGACTGACCCGGAGTTTACTTTGTTGTTTTCCCTAAACTCTTGGGTGCCTAAATTTGTACGGGCAGTCAAGTAGTCGGGATTTACAGATATACTTTGAAGAGCTGGAGCAGGAGGCTTCTGGATCATATAGCTATTATTTATTTCCGTTGTGTTGTAAGTGTTGTACTCTGATAAGTGCTATTGTATACATAACTGTTATATTTCAAAGTTATGTTATATATTATATGTTATTCGTTCCGCTGTGAGGTTCGTGTTACTCTGATGTTGTGTTCTTCTTCTTCTTCTTCTTCTATTCTAAGTTTCTATCTTATTTCTCCTCATCCTCTAATTTCTTTCATTAATTACCAGGATTTTTCGATGTTTTGGTTATCGACATCGAGCTTATGTCGATAACCAAAGTCGCCGAAAATCCGGGTCGTTACAGTTGGTATCAGTGCTTAAGTTAAGTTTACCTTGGCTCTGTGGCGTGACTCGGTAGAGATAGGGTTAGTAATACCCTTGATTGAGTTTGAGTGTATATATAGGAGTTCGTATTTGTATTTGATATAAAAAAATGGTTTTATATTGTGGAAATTCATTGGCTGAGTTGTTTATGAGTTCTGGTCGATCAGTTTGATCCACTGTATCGGTAGGAGTAAATAAACACTTGAATACGATGGACCGACACAGTATGGATATATGATATATTATCATATATAAGATGTGTTGGTAGTAATTATAATCAGATAAGATTATAAAATGTGAAATGGTTATATATAACCAATAAGAATTGATATAAGTAAAATATATGAAATTTAAATGAATTGAATCTGAATTTAGATCAGAAATGGAATTTAAAATCCCAGAAATGGGAAAGGTGTTTGTAAATGAATCTGGATTTAATATATGTGAATTTTAAGATCCTGGGAGATTTTAAATTTGTTTACAACATTGTAAAAGGATATTTGGAATTGATTTCAAGTTGGAAATGTTTAAAAATGGGTTTTTAAAGTGCTATAGTATTGAACTCACTTCGGTAGCTGGAAAATAGATTCCGATGTTGATCATGACATCATCGTTGTTCATTTTCGAGTGTGTAAGTGACGGATTACTACCAAAGATTTTGTTTTTGAATTGTTTTAAGAAAAACTAGTTGTTTAAGAATTCAAAGGTTTGAATTGGTATTATGATTTCAAATTGATTTGAAATAAACCCAGGAATTTAAAATTCTAGAAATTTAAAATTTAACTTGTGAAGTTAATTCGAATGGGATGGTAAAAGTAGATAATAAACCAGAATTTAACTTGGGATGATAGGTTAAGAAAAACTGGAATTGGATTATAGAATAATCTGGAATAGAATTGAATAGAATTTGGTTTAGATATAACCGAATGGTTGGATTTGTGAATAAACTGATTTGAGTTTGATTGGAGTGACATTTATATATGTGAGTTGATAACAGATAGAAGGGATATAAGGATATGCCCGACAAAAAGGTACAAGTTTATATTCTATATGAGTTTGGAATTTATGAGTCGAATTAGCAAGCCGCTTGGCGTTTTGATTTTCTTTTGGGTTGGAGAAGGCCTAGAGAGGCGAGTTGTGGTTTGACGTATATGCCGGTACAAAGGAGGTGCTGGCGAAATTTTCCGAAAATTTAAAGTGTTAGAAAATTTTCAGAATTTTTGAAAATTTTAGTTGGTCGAAATGAATTAATATTTTAGTGATATTAATTGGTTCAGCTGAAATCAGAAATAAGGGGTAAACAAATCTTAGGAATTCCAATAGATAGGGTCGTCCTCTAACTTAGCAATTTCGAGGACGAAATTATTTTAAGTGGGGAAGAATGTAATGACCCGCATTTTCCAGGGGTATAATTAATTTATTTAATTATATAAATGGTGATATAGTGAATTAAATAGTGGTTTAATTAAATAAAATGGAATATTGAATTAAATTAAATAATTAAATAATATATTTAATTCAGAAATAATCAGAAATATTGGAAATCAAAATATTCTGTGAACGGGGTCGTCCCTTAGATTTAACTCAGCTTAGAGTTGAATTAGATTGACGAATATATTCAATCGACGTCAGTTTGAACGTATGATTATATTATAATTAAAATCGAGCTTGAAATGGCGCTGCAGTTCGCGATTTGGCGATTTGAACTTCAACTGAATGTACATGATTCGTTTTAAGCCGGATTTCTGTGAAACAAGAAACGTGTGGAGCTGGTGGAGTATATCTTCCTAGTGGAAGAGAAAAATCGGGTTTTCGTCGGGTAGATTTTGATTTACGTCCAAATAAAATTTTAGAAAAGTCGCTGTGGAATTCCTTTATAATTTATAAAGGAATTAATTATATTTTAAATAAGGAATTTCAATATAAATCGAAGATCAATTAAATCGGGATTTGAAATATCAAGCTGGAAATTCATATAGGAATATTCTAGAGCTGTATGGTATTTTACTGTGAATATAGACGATAATATTTATTTTTAAATATTAAATTTAATTATGTTTAAATATATTTATATATTTAAATGGGTCATCCAGAGCTTTAAAAATAGCCGGTTTGGCAAACGAAGTCGGAATTCGACGAAAATAATTTTGTTGGATCCGCAATGTCAAATTATTGTTAGATTCCAAGTTCCGTGATTTTTAGAGTCAGTATGTGACCGTACGGATTTTTAGAGTGAAAAACAGTCAGTATTTCGACAGTTAATAATACGCTGTGTGAGCAAACGGAGTCGGAATTCGACGAAACCAGTTTTGTTGGGTTCGTAATGTCGAACTCTTGCTACACGTCCAGCTTGATTATTTTTGATTATCGTGTGTGATCACATGAATTTTTAAAAGGTAAAAAGGAATATAAAAAGAATAAAACCAAAATATCTAGATATTTGTCTAACCCTATAAGTAACCCCCTTTACATCTTTTAACCTAAATTTCTAACTCCTCAGACAAATAAAAACACGGCCGCCACCATTTTGTTTCAAACATGAAAAATCCTCAAAGAAAATTCAAAGAAAAATCAAAACAAAATCCTTAAATCTCGCAACAATTATATCTGAATTCCGAAGGAGGCTCTCTTCAAACTGATACAGCTTTTGTGGTGTGCGATGGCAATTTCTGGGTTTCGAACCAAAGTCGTTCGCTGTTTTGGGTAAAGTCGTGACTAGGGCTGGTATTTGCAAGACTTTGGAGCACTGATTCACAAAACAAGGTCGATATTTGAAATCGTGGGATTAAAAAGCTAGGGTTCTGATTTACTTGTGGGATTCCATTTGAAATCGTGTCGCTCGAATACTGTAGTGGGTGCGAACAGCTGAGAGTCGAGTCCCGGTTAGGTGATGTCGAGTAGTTCGAAATGGGGTTGTTTGTGTAGAGGAAGTGTAGTTGAGTTCGGTGGTTATATTCGCATGAATTTTCGTTGAGTAGGAAATGGTGCGGTGAAGCTTAATAGTGTGGAAATGGCGGGTTTGGGTGGAGAAGATATCGCATAGTAGGAAGAGATAGGAAGCGGGTTTGGGTTTAAAGGGTAGTGGGCTGAGAAAAGAAGGTGAAGGCCCATTGAAATTAAATACCTAGTTTTATTTTTAAATTTAAAATGTATTAACTTGTTATTGCGATATCTAGCTCATACGGAGTCGAAATCGAGAACCGTCAGTTGGATTGGGATCGTATGGATGGGAGCAACACAATGGAACTGACCGCGAGTCAATTGGAGTCCGTTACAATTTATAGCAAAATAAATTGTCCGTTCGAATCAAGAGATGATTATCGTATTAACGGTGATCGTCCAATGTGAGTAAAACTCACCAACCCTGAACAGGATATATTTTCACGTTGTGTTGTTAGAACTGTTAAATATTGGTTGATTGATTGTGTGTTGGCTGTTTGATTGAACTGCTAGTCAGTTAGTGAAAATTATATATATATATATATATACGTAATTACATATATATATATAAACCGTTAAATATATATATTGATTCTGCTATCAGAATAATTTATATTGAACTGAAAGTGATGATAATCATATTTTGTAACATCTGTGGATGCTGGGAGACAGGTTGGAGGAATCCGACTGGATTCCTCAATAGTTATTTTATTGTTTTTCATATATTGTGATATATGATGTAGTTATAATCTGTGGTTGATTATACGTGTTAGATGAGATTTGGTCATCGTGATTTGATGTGTTAAGTACCATAAAATATCGAAATGGGAAAAGGAGATTTTCAAAGTGATACTGAAAATAGAATATTTATAAAATGGGATATTTATAAATAAGAGATATTTATAAAGTGGAATATTTATAAATAAGAAATGTTTATAAATTGGAATATTTATAAATAGGAGATATTCAAAAAGGAAATAATTTCAAACCATTTTCTTTTTGAATGGAAAGGCCTGTGTGGCGGGTTTGGGGATTTTCCCGATGCTCCCGTTACAAAGGAGGTTATGGCGAATTTTTCAGAGAATTTAAGGAGTTAGAATATTTCAAGAATAAATTTGAAAAGGAAATATTTGTAAACCATTTACAAATAGAATTGAAAAGGAAACGTTATAAAAAGGAACATTTATAAAGTGAAGAACCGTTACGAAAAAGTAAATCTTTATAAATGAATAAACGTTGTTAAAAGGGAATCTTTTAAATGGATAAACGTTATCAAAAAAAGGAGAAATCGAATATGGTATTCGAAGTTAGTTAATCGAATATGGTATTCAAAGTTAGTTAATCGAATATGGTATTCGAAGTTAGTTAATCGAATATGGTATTCGAAGTTAGTTAATCGAATATGGTATTCGAAGTTAGTTAATCGAATATGGTATTCGAAGTTAGTTAATCGAATATGTTATTCGAAAGGGGTTAGTCGAGTTATTCAAATAGAGTTAATCAGTTAGAGTTAATCAGTTAAGGTTAATCCAAATGAGTTGTTATCTCGTACGACTGCTAGCGTAATTCGCAGGGCTGTAAATAGCCTAAGGCGGTCGGATGTTTCCTGAGGGAATCAGGCGTAACCATTGTGATCGATGCGATCTAGAGTCAAGCGAATGGAGTTAAATCGAATATTAGTTATTTGATATGAGTTATCACGTTAAGTTATCAAGTCAAGATGATTGGGTTAAGTGATTAAGTTAAGAAAATCGAGTTAAGTTAGCAAGTTAAGTTATCAAGTCAAGATGATTGAGTTAAGTGATTAAGTTAAGATAGTCGAGTTAAGATAGTCGAGTTAAGTTAGCAAGTTTAGTTATCAAGTCAAGAAGATCGAGTTAAGTAAATAAGTTAAGTGAATCGAGTTGAGTTAATCGATTATGGTAAGTCAAACCAAGTTAGTATAATCGAGTGGGTGGAACCAAGTATTTGAAAAGAGATGTATCAAATATAAGTTATTCGAAGAGAAGAGTAATCGAATATAGTTATTCGAGAAGAGAAATCGAATATAGTTCATTCGAGAAGAATTATCGAATATTGGTTATTCGAAGCAAGATAATCGAATATAAGTTATTCGAAGTAAGATAATCGAATATTGGTTATTCGAGAAGAAGTTATCGAATCTAGTTATTCGAAAGGAGTTATCAAATATAGTTATTTGAAAGTAGTTATCGAATCTAGTTATTAGAAAGGAGTTATCAAATATAGTTATTTGAAAGTAGTTATCGAATACATTTTATTCGAATAGAGTTAGAAGAGTTAATCGAATACACTTTATTCGAATAGAGTTAGAAGAGTTAATCGAATACACTTTATTCGAATAGAGTTAGAGGAGTTATCGAATATTGTTTATTCGACAAAAGTTAAGTGAAAAAGAATAAATCGATTAGAGTTAAATCAAATAGAGTTAATCCAATAGGGTCAGTCCAATAGAGTTAATTGAAAAGAGTTAATCGGATATAGTTGTTGAAAAGAAAGGTTAAGTAAGGAAGTTAGTTAAAGAAATATAAAGTGAACTTTGCCTATTTCAAGGTTAGAAGTGTTGCTCAGTTAAGGTCTGAGAGGTAGCTATACCCCAACTTGATTGACTGCGTTTTTAATTAAGAAATGGTTACGGTTCGAAAGTGAAATAGTTAAGTGGATTTAGTTAATAAACATAATGGTTTAAGTTGGTATCGCGATGGTTTTTTTAACCATCTGTCTAAGTCCAATGTTTGAGTTTTGGAAATGTTTTCCAAAGAAGTATCAGAATTGTTTTCTAGTATAGAAAACAAGGAATGGAAATGTTTTCCAGTGGTAATAAATATATTTTCTAAACTTAGAAAATAAGAAATACTGATTATAGGGAAACAGGAGATAAGTAAATAAATGAACTAAAGAGATTAATGTTAAATGATGTTTGTTCGATATAATTTCCATCCGGAAATAATATCGTTGTTTGCACACTTGTTTTTCTTCGATAGTTAACTCACAGACTATCGAAGTTTTTGACCATTTTAACGTTGTTAATATGGAGAGACCGGTTGGATTATTATCCAAAGAACCACTCTGTATTGGCATAAGCGTTGCAAATCATATATGCCAAAGATAATTGAAGACGGAGTTAAATTGCAAGGGCTATTGTATAAGTCTTAGATAACAGTGCCTAAGATGGATGTACTGGATAGTATCTTCGGTTTGTCCAGTCCCAGGACAACTTGTATGGATGAAGGTCTGACAGAGTATATCCAATGGATCACGTAAGTTGATCTCTTCAAACGTATATACGTGGTGGTGGAGGAATTCATTTCTCTTAGTTGTATACCCGTTGTATTTTTGAGGAAATCAATTTGTGATTTGGCGGGTATGACAATGTGACATTCTAAGTGAATGAAGATGAATGTCTGACAGAGTATTTCCAGAAAGGTCACGTACATTGATTTCTTCAACCGTACCAAGAGTGGAAGCGGAGAAGGAAACTTATTTAGCTAACACGTAATGTACTGTTGTAGACGTCAATTAGTGATTCTGATGGATCTGACGATGTGACATTTGAAGTGAATCTAATGTGATGATAACGCGTAGCTTCTAGCCTCATCAACCGGTAAATGACAGAAATCGGGCAGGCAGCATGGCTAAGTCGGTCGCACCAAAGTAGGGTGTATAATCACCTATCTAGAGAATATTCATTTGTTTCTTAAATCTATCAATGCTGTCCCATATATATACGGGAACGGTTGCTGATCCCAACCGTTGGTGATGTACACTCGATGCACTCAAGCGAAATGAGTGGTCGGTCATGTGTGGCTGAGTTACAAGATGTTCTTGTTGAACTCCAGTGTATCGTTCCTAGAGTACACTGATCGGAAGGTGGTTCCATACCTTGTCATAGTTGGAAATTCATTTTCCAATACGTGCTTGCGATTTTGATTGTATACTATATATGTAGAACGTGAGATGAAAGCGTTTCTGCTAGTTGATATCTATTTGTACATAGACATTATTATAATATCAAAAGGTTTTTGATATAAAGATATTTTGGATTCTCATAAGGGAAAAACCCGTTCCGTTCTGCGGCGTGGTCTTATGAGATATCGTTTACATGTTCATATACCTGTTTAAACTGTTTTACTCATACTAGTCCCATGACTGACCCGGAGTTTACTTTGTTGTTTTCCCTAAACTCTTGGGTGCCTAAATTTGTACGGGCAGTCAAGTAGTCGGGATTTACAGATATACTTGAAGAGCTGGAGCAGGAGGCTTCTGGATCATATAGCTATTATTTATTTCCGCTGTGTTGTAAGTGTTGTACTCTGATAAGTGCTATTGTATACATAACTGTTATATTTCAAAGTTATGTTATATATTATATGTTATTCGTTCCGCTGTGAGGTTCGTGTTACTCTGATGTTGTGTTCTTCTTCTTCTTCTTCTATTCTAAGTTTCTATCTTATCTATCCTCACCCTCTAATTTCTTTCATTAATTACCAGGATTTTTCGATGTTTTGGTTATCGACATCGAGCTTATGTCGATAACCAAAGTCGCCGAAAATCCGGGTCGTTACAACTCAAGTGTTTAGAAACACCTATCAATACAGTTGTGCTTTCTGTATCGACAAGAATTCATAAGCCACTCGCTAAACCAATCAACATAATATAAAACAATTTTATATCAACTAAAAAATAAGCACTCTCGAATATATACACGCAACTTATTCTTGGGTACTACTAACCCTATCTCTGATGAGAAATCCCCACCAAAGCCTAGGTGTTCGCTCAACCTAAGCTCTAATACTAATTATAGTGGCCCGAATTTCCATACAATTTGAGTTGACTAAATACACCACACGTCCAACCCAAATTGCACAGAAATACGAATCATTATGGGTTAAAGAAGAAAAAGATAGGAGATTAACATAAATAACAACACATAATCTCACATCGGAGTGGAATAAAATTACACACACACACACACACACACACACATATATATATATATATATATATGTAATAACCCTTTGAAATACAAATTTTATACTTACATACATCATCAGAGTACATAACATATACAACACAGTGAAAAACAAACATTAAATATCTAACGTTGAAGCCTCCTGCTCCAAGCTCTTCCAAGGATATCTGCAAATACCTGAACTACTTGACTGTCTGTACAAATTTGGGACCCAAGAGTTTAGAGTAAAACAAAAACAAAATAAACTCTGGGTTAGTCATGGGACTGGTGTGAGTAAACTCCAACAACTTGATTTAACTTTTAAAAATCCCTTTTTAAAAGAAAGGATAATCATAAGACCAATCCACACATAAATACAGATGGTTTTTACCTTACGATAACCAAAAACATTCTTTTAAATCAATATTATTTTGATATTACAATACTGTTTAAATCAAATAAATAGCAATCTAGCGAAATTCTTGCATCTCATGCTCCACATACATAATATATAAAATTGAAACCGCGGGCTCTTATTGGAGAATGGATTTCAATTATGGCAAGGTATGAGACTACCTCTGACAGTGTATCTCCAGAGAGCAATACATCGGGTTCAATCCGAAAATCTTGCAACCCAGGCTAAACATGGTCGGCCACTCATTTTGCTTGAGTGTACTGAATGTATTATCACCAACGGTTGGGATCAACAACCGTTCCATAGCATACAACAGCGATAGAATATAGAGGCAAATTGATTTTCTCTAAATCAAGTGACACTAAACCCTAATTGAGAGTAGCCCACTTAGCCATGTGACCTACCCGGTTTTATACCATTTCCCGGTTGAGGCCACAGGCTACGTTTTACCTTTTTAATATCACAACATCATTCACTTTGAATGTCACATCGTCAAACCCGCCAAATCATTAATTGACTTCCCCAAAAAAATATCACGGGTATAAAGCTAAGATAAACGAATTCCTCCACCACCAAACGTAAATACTTTTGAAGAGATCAATGTAGATGATCTATTAGGCATACTCTGTCTGACATTTGTCCATACAAGTTGTTTTGTGATTGGACAAACCGAAGGCACTATTTCCATTAATCCATCTTAGGAAATTTCTACCTAGGACTAACCGAAAAAGCGCTTGCACTTTACTCTATCTTCAATTCTCTTTCGCATATTGGATTCGCAATGCCTATGCCCATACGGAATGGTTTTTGGATAGTAAATCCAACAGGTCTCTTCGTATTGACAATGATGGTATTAAATTAACCAATACTTCGATAGTTGGTTATTTAACTATCAGAGAAACAAACATTCATCCAAAGCATATTCCTAAAGGGAATACTATTAATTAACATCAAACAATCACTAAGCCCCTTTTAAGTTAATTAAATTATTTTCCCATATTCATTACAAATATCCTTATCAATATATTTTCAAACTATTTTCGCTACGATCCCATTCATTTTCTATACTTAGAAAATATTTCTCATTTTATTTGGAAAATGTTTCCAAATCACATTTGCTTGGGTTAAAATGAATGTTGCGCAAAACATCGCTACAACAACCCAAAGTACTGCATTTAACTTTCCTCAAAAAAATACTGCATTTAACTAACTATATTTAAATCTCGTATTAAATCTTAATTGATTCCTTTTCGAAAATCATTTACTATACTTTGCTATTTTAACGACAAATCTCTATTACAACACTTTTTAATTTTATTAACCAATATGTGTTGGAGAATGGAATTTTAATGACAACAGCCTTGTTTCAATTATTAGCATTATTAATTATAAAATACGTACTTACATCTTTATCTAGAATATATATAGATATATATGCAAGAATTATATACAGGTGATATAGAAGACTGTACAGTTTAAGGGATTCAAGATTCCAAAGGAACATACAAGATTTTAGACTTATGGGTATCAAGATATCAAGATTTCAAGAGTTCAAGATTATCAACGTAATAGAGTCTAGTTATTATGTAAAACTCCAGTTAGCACTTTCAAATTATATTTTCAAATTAATTCTAAATTGTTTTCAAAATTATTTTCAAATTCCTTTCTAAACAATTTCAAATATATATATATATATATATATATGTTTATTATAGAGTTTATATATAGTTTTATAATTATATTATGGGTATTTATAATTATAATATATAGTTTTATATTGTATAATTTCATATATATGTTTAAATTATATTACTATGTTTTCAAAAGTTTTTTACACTTTAGAAAAATTCATTTTGAACACTAGTTTTTATTCAAGAATTTCCAGAATATATATATATATATATTGGTTTTAACACCTGAAAAATGATTTTAAAAATTCAAAACCCATATATATGTCGACATACTATATTTGACATGTTGACATATAACCGTCACAATTTAAAATTTCAAAGGAAGTGTCGTTTCATTATTTGAAACATTTCAGAATTGTTGCAACCTTTGGAATTCTATATAAATTGGTCATTTTCGAATTTTCAACCAACTTGTCTTCTCCTTTATCCTTACTCTTACCACCATTATTATACTTTAATTTCTCGATTTCTACACTTATACTCTGTCGTTTTCAATACAAATCATATCATTCTCTTTCTCTTCTCAATCTTTATCAAATACTCTCTATTTGGAAGTGTTATTCAAGAGTTCTAGGGATGTTCGTAATTGTTAAGGAAATGGTGTGTTCCTTGTTGCCTGTAAATCAAGGAAAGGGAGCAGTGTGAACCTTATCGCTGTGAAATCAAGGATATTGAATCAGTGTGAACGTTGTAGCCATGAAATCAAGGGTGTGGAATCATTGTTAAGCTTATAGCCGTGAAATCAAAGGTGTTATAAATTTGATACTAGTATTAATAAAACTCTGCGCAATCTAGCATTACGTGGGGCTGGATGTAGGAGTAATTAGAACCAGTATAAAATCCAGTTTGTTCTTTTCTTCTCTGCATTTTATTTCTGTTTATGTTTGAATCTGTAATTGTTTCTGTTGTGATATTCATTCTATGATTCATATAATTGTTTGAATAATCATTAATTGTTTAATTTTTCCATAATCTCTTTAAAACACTATTCATTCCCTCTAGTGTTAGTTTTGCCTTAAGATCCGTGATTCACATCCCTAACAATTGGTATCAGAGCATAGGTTTTCAAAATTTCATCATCTGAATTTTGGAATTGTTAAATGGAAAATTTCAAAATGATTTATAACACTAGTTTAAATTCATGCATTGCATCAGTATTAAATGGGTCTGCATTACATTCTATTGAAGAATCAAGTTATCTACTGAATTATTGTTCTACCAGGGAAAGGGCGGGTTACATGGCTGTTGAAAATTCAAATCTTGATAGACAAATGATGGAAATCAAAAAGGACAAATGGATATTGGATAGTGGTTGTTCAAGACATATGACGGGAAAGCCAGGATTACTGAATAATCTAGTATATGAAGATGGAGGAATGGTTAAATTCGGTGATAATTCTAAAGGATATATGGTTGTCATGAGCAATGCCGGTAATTCTGAAACTCCTATTACTGTTGATGTTTTATTTGTTAGGAATTTAAAACATAATCTATTAAGTATAAGTCAACAATGCGATAAAGGCTATAAAATAAATTTTTAAAAAGATAAATGTTTTCAAAAATAATATTTGAAGGAGATAAAAGAGAAATATCTATATACTAAGTATGAAAATCTCTAGCGACAATTTATGTCTTATGGCCAATACAAGTGACCCTTCGATCTGGCATAAGAGATTCAGTCATATAAATTTCAAACATATTTCTAGGATTTCGAACTAAGATTCAATTAAAGATTTACCTAAAATGAAGTTTGAAATAAATAATTTATACGACGTTTGGCAATTTGGAAAATTGAAACGAAGTTCGTTTAAATCAAAAGAAGAAATTACGACCTGAAAACCATTAGAGTTAATTCACATGGATCTATTCAGTCCATCCCAAACCCAATCGGTAAATCACAATAGATATGTTTATGTAATAATTGATGATTTTCTAGATCCACTTGGACTCTATTTCTTAAAAATAAAAGTGATGATTTTGATCAATTAAAAACCTTTGCTAAAAAAATTCAAAACTTATTTTCTTTCAAAATTAAAACAATACGTAGTTATCATAGTGGAGAATTCAAAAATGAAAATTTTGTAACAAAAATGGGATAACCCATAATTTTTCTTTCCCGTAACCCTTCAACAAAATGTAGTTTAATGTAAAAATAGATCAATTCAAGAGTGTGTGAGAACCATGTTATTAGATAGCAACTTACTAAGAAATTTTGGGCTGAGGCAGTTGTAATAGCTTGTTATATATTAAATAGAATTTTAATAAGACCCTTAACTCATAAAACACCATATGAACTTTTATATAATAAGAAACCAAAGGTATCGTATTTTAAAATATTTGGAAGTAAATGTTTTATTCTTAACACCAAAGAAAATTTAGACAAGTTTGACTATAAATCTGATAAAGGAATATTTGTTGGATATTCAGAGAGAAGTAAGGCATATAGAGTTTTTAATTAAAGAATTTGTACTATAGGAGAAACTTTAAATGTATATTTTGACGAGAATTACAAGAATACAGCACAACATAATGAAGATGAATGTGAAAATGAGATTGATGAAGTAAATAATGAAATTCATCAACCAAATAAAAGAATTAGACTTCTAAGAGATCACCCGATAGAAAATATCTTAGGAGATGTTGAATCTGTTGTTAGGACCAGAAACCAATTAAATAATATGAGTAATTCAACGTTAATTTCAACTATTGAACCTAAGAATCTAAAGGAAGCATCATCTGATGATTCATGGATCCTTGTTATGCAAGAGGAATTGAATCAGTTTACCAGGAATGATGTATGGAAACTTATTCCTAGACCGGAGGATAAAACTGTAATTGGAACTAAATGGGTTTATAAAAATAAAATGAATGAACTCAGTGAGGTCATAAGAAATAAAGATTCACTAGTTGCACAAGGATATAGAAAGGAAGAAGGAATAGATTATGATGAAACCTTCGCTCCTGTAGCAAGACTAGAAACAATTAGAATTTTACAACCCTTCGCTAATCATAATAATTTCAGATTATTTCAAATGGATGTTAAAAGTGACTTTTTAAATGAATATGTTAAAGAAAACATATATGTAGAGCAACCTCCTCTCTTTGAAGATGAAAAATTTCCAAATCACATATATGAATTAAAGAACACGTTATATGGATTAAAACAAGCTCCTAGAGCATGATATGATAGACTAAGGACGTATTTATTACAATCAAACTTTGAAATTGGTGAAGTAGATAATACACTTTTCATTAACAGAAATAAAAACGATATTCAATTGGTACAAATATACATTGATAATATAATATTTGGATCTATGAATAATTAAATGATAAAGAATTCTCAGATATTATGAGTCGAGAATTTGAGATGAGTCATATGGGTGAACCCACATTTTTCTTAGAATTACAAATAAGACAACAAGAAAATGAAATATTAATTAATCAAGAAAAATATGCTAGAGATTTAATGAATAAATACAATTTAACTGCAACTAATGGAAGACCCACACCTATGGCAACTAATAAAGCTTTAAGTAAAGACGACGATACATCTAAAGAAGTCGATCAAAAATTATATAGAGGAATGATAGGATCGTTATTATATATAACCGCTTATAGACCAGATATAATGCATAAGTCTCAACAAAAAGAAACTCACTTGAAAGCTGTAAAATGTATTCTACGATATGTAAAACATACATTGGATTTTGGAATTTTATCCTAAAAATGACTCATTTGATTTAATATCCTATTGCGACGCTGACTACGCGGGATGTAAATCAGATCGTAATAGTATTAGTGGAACGTGTCACTTCTTAGGTCATTCTCTAGTCTCGTGGTTTAGTGAAAAGCAAAATACAGTATCCTTGTCTACAACTAAAACAGAATATATATTTGTTGCTTTGTCTTGCTCACAGGTAATATATGCAACAAACTGTAAAAGATTTTGGATTAAATATAAATAAAACACCAATATATTATGATAATACAAGCGCTATAAATATATCTAAAAATCGAACTCATCATTCAAATACCAAAAATATAGATATAAGACATCATTTCCTAAGAGATAACGTAAGTAAAGAGAAAATTTCACTAGATTTCATAGAAATAGAAAAACAAATAGCAGATATATTAACCAAACCTTTAAACAAAGCAAAATTTACTAAATTTAGAAGAAAGTTAGGTATGTGTTCATTGAGTGAAATAGAGTAACTAAATTTATTAATATACCTATATAAAATATAATAAAATTCAGAAGAATAAAAACACATATGTCGATGTACATGTTTATACATGTCGACATATAACTGCCAGATTTTTAAAATTAATTCCCACCAAAAATTAGTTACAACCAAAAACAATTAAAATAATGGCCACTTTTAATAATATCAATCAAAACACCCCTGTTTCATTTCCCTGACCATCCGAAGGTCCATTTCAATGAATTACGCTTGCGAGAGTCATGTCAATGAAGATGTACTACAAATTCTTACTAAAATTCAAGTTCTACAAATAAGAATGAACAAGGAGCATGAGAAAAAAAGGAAGATGATGAGAAATTTGCATTGGTTTGTTATGGATAACCACATTAATACAATCATTATCGATGATGGTAATCAAATGGAAGAAGAGAAGAAGAAGAAGAATAAGAAGAGGAAGAAGCAATGGAAGAAGAAGAGGAAGAAGAGGCGCTAAACGAAAATATGGACGAAGATGATAGTGTTATATGTGTAGGTGAAGTATGTTTTGAAAGAGACGGAAATGTAGTTAAGCAAAGTGGGGAATTTTGTCTTCATTATCCCCATTGCCCAATTCACAAATCTCCAGTCCCCAAAAAGAATTATACGTTTAGATTTTCGTATAAACACTGTAAAACGTATATTTGTAAATTTGTAATAAATACATGTACTTGTAAATACTTTATTTGAATGCTTTGTATATGTTGTTTGACCCAGTTGTAAACATTGTTTGAATTACACAGATTATACAATGTTTGTTTTCATTATCTTTCTATTTTAGTTAGTAGATATACAAAAGTATAAATTTAGTATTATAATCTTAGGAAAGTTATACATATATAGAATAAGGTTCATTTATAGCATAGATTTAGGGGGAGTATAGTTTAATACAGTTTTTGTTGATGACAAAGGGGGAGAAATTATAAAATAGGATACATGTATAGTATAGGCATAGTTTAAGGTGGGTTAGAAGGAATTCATGGTGATAGGGGAGTAATCAAGGAATCGGAATAACACGTAATATCACGTATGAACATTTTACAAACCAAGGTTGTCATCATCAAAAAGGGGTAGATTGATGGAGAATGGAATTTTGATGACAACAACCTTGTTTAAATTATTAACATTATTAATTATAAAATATATACACTAACATATTTATCTTGAATATATAGAAATATATGCAAGAATTATATACAAGTGATATAGAAGACTGTACGGTTTAAGAGATTCAAGATTTCAAAGGAAAATACAAGTTTTCAAAGGAATATACAAGATTTAAGACTCATGAATAACAAGATATAAAGATTTAAAGAGTTCAAGATTATAAAAGTAATAAAGTCTAGTTATTATGTAAAACTCTGGTTAGCACTTTCAAATTCTGATTTAGATTATTTCTAAATTGATTTCAAAATTATTTTCAAACTCCTTTCTAAATGATTTCAAATTATTAATGTTCTTACTTGTGATTTCAAATATTTATGTGTTTATTATAGAGTTTATATATAGTTTTATAATTATATTCTAAGTATTTATAATTATAATATGTAGTTTTATATTATATAGTTATAAATATGTTTAAATTATATTACTATGTTTTTGTAAGTTTTTTACACTTCGGAAAAAAAATCATTTTAAACACTTGTTTTGATTCAAATTTTTTTAGAATATATATATATATATATATATAGGTTTTTACACTTGAAAAATGATTTTAAAAATTCAAAAATCATATTTACGTCGACATACAATAATTGACATGTCGACATATAATTGTCACATTTTTTAATTTCAAAGGAAGTGTGTTTTCATTATTTGAAACTTTTTAGAACTGTTGCAACCTTTGGAACTCTATATAAAAGGGTCATTTCCGAATTTTTAACCAACTTATCTTCTCCTTCATCCTTACTCTTACCATCATTATTATACTTTAATTTCTTGATTTATACACTTATACTCCGTCGTTTTCAATACAAATTATATCATTCTCTTTCTCTTCTCAATCTATATAAATTGCTCTCTATTTGGAAGTGCTATTCAAGATTTCTTGGGTTGTTTGTAATTGTCAAGGAAAGGGTGTGTTCCTTGTTGCCTGTAAACCAAGGAAAGGGAGTGGTGTGAACCTTGTGGTCATGCAATCAAGGGTGTTGAATCGGTGTGAACCTTGTAGCTGTGAAATCAAGGGTGTGGAATCAGTGTTAACCTTGTCACGTGAAATCTAGGGTGTTGTAAAGTTGATACTAGTATTAATAAAACTCTGTGTTATCCAGCATTGCATGGGACTGGACGTAGGAGTAATCCGAACCATTATAAAATTCGGTATGTTCTTTCCTTTTCTGCATTTTATTTCTGTTTATATTTGCATGTGTAATTGTTTCTGTTGTGATATTCATTCTATGATTAATACAGCTTTTTGAATAATCGTAAATTGTTTGTTTTCCATAATATCTTTAAACCACTATTCACCCCCTCTAGTGTTAGTTTTGCCTTAAGATCTGTGACTCACATCCCTAACAATACGATTCAAAATTTTATATATAATCGATACGTCGATTTTAGTTATCAAGTTTTCTTAATTTTTCTATCTCCTTCAATTTATGGAAAATTTCGGCAGTGTCTCCTTTGTACGGTACAACTACAATGGCCTCTCTAGGCCCTTTCCATTAAAAAAAATCAAAAAGCCAAGCGGCTTGCCAAATAGACTCATGAAATCTCATATTCAATTCAAATACATTTCTCGAGCATTCAACCTATTTTCTTTACTCACTTCATTTAATACCTGTTCAAATATATATATTCAAACATTCCAAAATTTATCCCAACTCAATCCAGTTGTTTAACTTAATTTGCTAATTCATTCTCTAATTAGCTCTTTTTCATATTTCTCTTTTTATTTGAACATCACGTTCATATATATTTTTAATTTACTTATAAATTTCATTTCAATGCAAGTTTCATACTCGATTTCGAATATGAATTCACAAATCCCGTTCACTTATCCAAAGTCAAATTCAATCCAAAATCACTTATCTAATTATTCTTCTAATTAGTTAATTTTGTTCAATAATTAAAAATCTGATTTTTGTTTCAAAAATCAATTCATTACTCCACTTGAGTTCATATTTATTTTATAACTCAAGTATGGATTTTACTAAAGGAAATTCAAAAAAAAATCACTTAAAATTCTTTTATTTTATTTAATAAACTGTCATGGTTTATAAAAATTATAGCGTATTTTTCTGAAAACTTTATTATGACATAACTTAAAATATATAATACGAAATCCATATTTTTCTCTTCCATTAGAGAAATATTATTTTGTAGGTCTTGACGATTCTTATTTCATAGAATTCCAACTTATATTGAGTTCTATATACTCAATTGAAGTTGAAAACGTAAAACAACGAACTACTGCGCCGCGGCGGGTTTGTTTTGATTATATTTAAATATAAACATTTAAACTTAGTTTATTAATAAATTTTAATCTCATTCTTTAATATTTAAATATAAATTAAACCGGTTTTCTAAATCTAACTTAAATTTTCCGATTTTCCTACATTGTTAATTACTTCATTCAAAATTCATAACTCAGCGGTAAATTCATTTACAAACTCAACTTCTATATTAAATTCCAATTCCTTTGGAAATAAATTATTTTATAAATTCGGTATAATCGAATTCCAATTTTTAATCTCTTTGATTTATCTCAATTCAGTTTATATTCTGAATTCCGGAATAAATCTGTCGTCTCCTTTTGGAAACGATTTCTGATTCCCTTTTTAAATTCATACTTGAATTTATGATTCCGAATTATCCAAGTTATAATTTTTTCACTACATTTATAAACATCATTTATAAATTACTTTCCTTGTTTTATACATTAAACAAGGTTCTATTTCAAATCCATTTGAAACCCAATTCCTATTTTGGAATATTTAATTTATTATAACTTATATATCTATAAATGTAGAATCTATTTATATTAGAGTTTTAAATCTTAGTTTCTATTTTATACAATTCCTATATTTTCTTTATGAATAATTTATTTTTATAGAAGTAGAAATTGTCAAATTACATTTTAAATCCATACGAAGTTATCTAACTAAAATTTATATTCCATATATAGAAATAAATTTCATCATTTCCTTTCCAAAACAATTCCAAATTCTCTTTTAAAATTCATACTTGAATTTAAATATTTAAATTATCCAATGATAAATTTCCACTTCCCTTTTATAATGTCGTTTATAAATTCAAGTACTTGTTCTACATATTAAAACAAGTTTCTATTTCAAAAATCAATTTGAAATTCACTTTCTACTTGGGAAGATAAATTTCCCTTTTTAAATTCACATCTGAATTTACATTCTCTAATTATCCAATGATAATTATTTCCCTTTGTTTATAAACATCGTTTATAAATTTAATTAATTCTTTTTATTATTAAAAACAAGTAAATATTTCCCAACCCATTTGAAATTCAAATTCTATTTAGAAAAATTGATTTACCTTGTATATCTCAAAATCCCTTTCATTATATTTTTAAATATCAAAATATATAGGGTTGGCGACATACAAATGTCCAAAACACCCAATAATTAATCATAGGTTATTTATCACATCATATAATAGTATATATGAAAAACAACAATTAAATTGTTTTTCCTGCATCCACAAATATTAGACAATATAAATAATACCCATCTTGCTTCAAGGCAGGATATCACGGTATAGAAGATCATCCATTATATATATTGTGGAGTGCATAGGGTGTCATCTGCTAGTAGTACTACGGGAAATTTCAATATCCAACCACCAAGCCTAAATATAACTAATATATATAATGGCCACAACCACCAAGCCCAAATATAACATATATATATATATATATATATATATATATATATATATATATATTAGCCACAATTCATCAACAATTATTCAATGCATCTAAACAGTCAGCAAACAACTTATTAAAATTATTTAAAATAAAAATTAGTTTATAATAAAATTATAAACGAATCTAGAGAGTGAGTTTACTCACCTTGATTTTTTTGTTGAATATCCCTTTTAATTCTGTATCGTTGCGTCTATGAATCTATCCAAGTTGTCTCGAATGAGTATATACCTACAATTATTTATTTTTACTTAACAATTAAGCTATGATTAATTTAACTAACTACTAAAATAATTAAATAAATTATTCTACGTATATTTAAATTTTCTTAAAAACATATACCTTACAGCTACTGTAATCACTTGACAAAATCCACGAAGCATATCTCCAAACAACTCCAAATACCACAATCAACACCTAAAATTATGATTATCCCACTTCGATAATTCATCAAATATATAACGATAGGGAATTTCGCTCGATCCGAATCGATCGCTAAACCGACCAAGACTGTTTGAGACCCCTGATTGTTTTGAGAACAAGCCACATCGAGACGCAAACAGAAGAACATTTCATTGTTAATTATAACAATTCCATCAAAATACAAGAATATACAGAGTATGAATAAATATTACATAGAAAATATCAGAGATTTAAATTACATTTAAATATATCACAGCGGAAAAATAATACAAAACACAACTGAAAGTAATACGCGGATACATAGCTTTCCGAGTATCGTTCCAGCTGTAAACCAGGTTCTTATGAATATAAATCTGCAAAACCAAAACTACTACCTGCCCGTGTCAAAATAAGGGCACCCAGAGTTTAGGTTATAAACTCCAGGTCAATCATGTGACTGGTGTGAGAACTAAAACAGTTATTAATCTTTATTTTAAAGTTAGGTAAATCAAGGGACCACGCCGTATAACACGGAACGGGTTTCCTCCCAAGAATACCAGTGCATAAAACAACAGCGCAATGCTAAATAAAGAACAATGAAGCTATTATAAGACCCAAGTCCCATCACACAATGCAACGCAAGCCAGATGATATGGTTTTTACCTTATAATAGCCAAGAATGCTTAGTACGTGAAATTTCATCTTTTATTATTACTATAAGTGTATAGTGTCAAAACAATTTCAATCATAAGTATCAATCATAGACCGCACAAGTGCCCCATACCACAATGTCGCCATATATAGGTTCTACAATCAAAACCGCAAAATCACGTATTGGAAGTTGGATTCCCATCTGTGAACCAAGGCAAAAGATAGTCCTTACCGAATTCGAGACTGTCTAGCCCGAGTCTCAGGCAAGTACTCAGTCAAGCCTTTGGATCGTCAGGGCCGGTCCACCGATGTGGATTAAATTGCCTGAACACTGCATTTCCCCACCCTTTGGGGCGTAAATGAGCCAAATGACTCCATCGGCTCCACATAGTCACCGATATATCTGAGGCGCCTCGGAATCCAACAACCACATAAGTCAAACTCGTCAGGGCGTGTAAAACCAGTGACGCCACTTCTAGCTAGAAGGAAACGCATGCCCTCCCTGAGGTCCTTCTCCCGTTTCTGGTTCACAACCGGGGGGTGAGGCTCGCGAATCAACGTTACACAAAGCTATGCCACACAGGCGGTGCTTTGATCATCAACCACAAGACTTTGCTTTTCAATAGAAGCCTTGATCAATTGCCACTTAGGCATGCCACACAGGCAGTTCACTCCATGCGATTGATATCCATCAATATATAGCCTCTGAGCTCGTACATCTCAGAGAAGGGCGTTAAGCAAGAGAATAAATTCTCCGTCGCCAAACAGATATATATTTAATAGAAATCAATCACACAGAATAAAATCCAATGTCAGACACACAGTCCATTTACAAGTTCGTTCTGGGTCTGAACGAAACCGGAGGCACCTTGTACCTCGCATATCCATCGATCTCCAAGTACGTCTGGACGATCACCAACTGATTCCCTCTTCTTGGGTGTACAGCCCAATCAAGATCATCAGTAATCACCCAAACGATGTGAAGACCTCCGGTCTTCGACCACCGTATTCATCCTCGACACCTCGTCGAATCAGTTATTCATAATGGGATAACCCCGGTCTTTCTGAATAACTCGCGTATATAATAAACAAGTGTTACACAAACACAACATACGCCTCATTCCAATTCAGAATATTCTTTTATTCAATTATTCTTATACTTTGGGAAAGGTTCCCATTAATTTTATCGAAGATAAATTCTTTAAATTTGTTCTTTAATCTTCTTTTGAATATCAATACAGATTAGTCGGGATTAGCGAACCACACCGAAGTAATCACTTATTTTATTTCCCAAACCCAACCTATTCATCCCATGAAGTAAAACTAGTCATACTTCATATCTAACACCACGGTGTTTTCAGTAAATTCAATTACCATTTCATGTTTAAATCTAATTAAAGATTTAACTATCGTCTGGAGCAAAACTGGTGATACTCCATTCTCGATCATTTCAATCTAATTAAAGATTCATTAAAACTCCATTTGGTTTTAATCTTCCCAAAAATCACTATCAATGATCATTTAACTTGGGAAATCATATCCTGTCTTTAACTGGGTTAAAGAACCAATGTCATTTAAAACACGGTTCACGATAAACCCAAAATCACATTTGATATTAAATACAAGGCTTTGAATAGAAAATATATCGGCTTATATTCAATATCAAATCCTACGACCAACAAATATCGTATTGGAAATAACAATATAAATATATCTTTCAAACTTCCATAACAATATATGTATAATCACGAAATCCAACATCGAAATATTCCAAAGACAATTTCGATTCAAATCCATTCCAATTCAATTATTGGAAATTCTGGTTACCTTTAAAACCATTTTAAATCCAATTTATTTATTTCAAAAATAAACGGATTTTAATTCTAGTTCAAAACTAGTTCATTTCGATAAAACCCAATTTTTATCTTTTCAAATTTGGAATTTTTCATCCCAATTCTTCACAAATCATTTATTATGATTTTACGCATATTATTAATATTTTTTATAATTTTATCAAGGCCCGTACAGTCGAATTCCGTCAACGGCCATCGAACTGCACTTACAGCGACCTTTTCCAAATTTTATTTGGACATAATTCCAAATCCTCCATTAGATTTCAAATCTCTAATATTCGTTAGAAATCTCTTTTCGATACGAACCCAACGGTTCTGGTTTTAGGAGAATCCGACGGTCGGATCTCCCGTAATGTCCATTCGAAGTCAATGGTCGAAATTCGCGAACTGCCGCAGCGTGGCACGTTCTATTCAGGCCATTATATATATAATATATATATTATATATATTTCGTCGATTTCCTTTTAAAACGTGTTTTATAAATTGTTTTAAATTCATTTTCGAAAAGATTTCAACTTCATATTCAATTTCTAATCAAAATTGAATATTCCACATCATCGATATAGAAATGATAATATTTTCAAAACGTTGTATTTTGAAATTACTTCCTTTTCTATATTCATTTTAAAAACGAATATAATCGATATAAATATCGTTTGCATTAAAATGGCGCATATCTAATCAACACGACTTTATATATTTCAATAAATTCGTTATCCTATTCAACAAACGAATATTTTCTTCAACACATGAATATATATATTTTATTCAACACATGAATTTATATTTTTATTCAACACATGAATTTTTATTCTATTCAACACATGAATTTTCTTTCTATTCAACACATGAATTTATATTTTATTCAACACATGAATTTTTATTTTATTCAACAAATGAATTTTCTTTCTAACACATGAATTTTCTTTCTATTCAACACATGAATTTATATTTTATTCAACACATGAATATATATTTTACTTTCTAAATTGGAATGAGACCCACTCAATTACCATATAATATTATTTATATGGATTCTATACAACACAACTGCATAAGCATTAAATATAAATAATTAACGCTTACACAGTCTGCCAACCCATCGATTGACATACAACTAAACAACCGGGATCAGTGTACGTCAAATATCATCCCAATACCCGTGTGGGGTTTCAAAGCAACAAACACAGATTTTTATTTGTGAAGTTGGGCGATGTGTAAAATTTATCGTCCCAATCAATATAAGTCAAATCGGTGTACATAAACAAATCATTCGATTTGTAAATGAATATTTATTTTATTTCAACACATAAATATATATATTTGATTTCAAGACATGAATATATATTTTATTTCAACATATGAATATATATTTTACTTCAACACATGAATATATATTTTATTTCAACATATGAATATATATTTTATTTCAACACATGAATATATATTTTACTTCAACACATGAATATATATTTTATTTCAACACATGAATATATATTTTATTTCAACACATGAATATATTTTTTATTTCAACACATGAATATATATTTTATTTCAACACATGAACACATATTTTATTTCAACACATGACTATATATTTTATTTCAACACATAAATATATATTTTATTTCAACACATGAATATATATTTTATTTCAACACATAAATATATATTTTTCACATCACAATCAACAGTCAAATTTCACAACACAACCAATCACACAAGTCGTCCATGGTATGTGGACAACGGGTGTCGGGGGCTACTAAGCACTATCTACATCCTCGTATATTTTTCAACTAGAAAATAAAATAAAAGTGAGGAATTCTCACCGATAAGATAAACCAAACGCCGCGACTCTTCATATGTAGAAAATATTCGCCACTCGCCTTTTATCACTTTCGTTGTCCACATTCACTACATATATAAAAATCGCATCTTTATATTGTTGCTATGTATATAAAAATCACATTTTTATAACTATGCTATATGGATAAAAATCACATTTTTATACTGTTACTATATAGATAAAAACTCTATTTTTATACCGCTACTATATAGATAAAAATTCTATTTTTACACCGCTACTATATAGATAAAAATTCTATTTTTATAACGGTGTTCATATAATAAAGATCATATTTTTATCACACTAACTTCATAATAAAAATTATATTTTTATATCGCTCTACTAATAAAGATTATATTTTTATATCGCCACTCATATAAAAATCACCTTTTTATTCTTCTCCTTATATAAAAATCATATTTTTAATCTTCACATCTAATGAAAATCATATTTTTATTATCACACTTATATAAAAATCATATTTTTACTTCGCTACTTAAATAAAAATTATATTTTTATTACTCTACATAAATAAAAATTATCTTTTTATCTTATTACTCGAATAAAAATTATATTTTTATCCTACTAATTGAACGATAAAAATCATAACTTTCCATAACAAAGATAGTATTTTTCTTTAAACAAAGATCGTATTTTTATTTTCTTTTTCTCTTCGCTTTCATATGATAAAGATCAAATTTTTATATGTTAAAAATATAAACAAAAAATCCAATTCTTTTATCAAATAAAAAGCAAACCTTCCTATTCATTAAAAATCAAACCTTTATATTCCTTAAAAATCAAACTTTTATATTCATTAAGCTAAAATCATTTCTTTACTTTGTTTTTCATAGAAAATAAATATTAAAATTCGAAAACGAACTCACATTTGCTAACGGTGAGGGAGGAGGCTCGCTGAGGCAGAGTTGGACGGCGCTGGAGGTAGCATGGGCGACTGCAGGCGCGGTGGGCCCCCCCATCTGCTGGCGGCAGCACGTTCATCTGAAGGGTAGAGGAGTTTTTGCGACGAGATTTGGAGCTGGCGATACCGAGACCGGCGAAGGGAAGAACTCGTGGTGAAGGGAGGGAGGTCGGAGATGGGTGGCGATGGACTGGAAGGGGGGAGCGGCGGTGGAGGCGGGTCTGGCGGCGGGCTGGAGGGGCAGCGATGGAAGATCGAAGGGGGTTTCTCAATTTGGGGCATGGCTTTCGTGGGTTGACCATGTAAAGGGATAATGGAGGGTTTGACCATGTGTTTGAATATATACCCTTTTTTATTTAATTATTATTTTAATTCTAATAAATGATATTTTCCATTTGAACTCCAATTCAAACTCAACAACTATCACCCCTAGCTAAATACCCCCATTCCGAACGCAATGGGATACGTTTCGTAGCCCAATTCGACTGTTTCGTTCAGTTTTTACCAAATTTTGAAATATAAATCCTTACATTGAATTTTAAACGTACTTTTTAATTTACCGGGACCACAAACTGATTCGAAAAATTCTAGAAAAAATATTTCTAGCTTCGTACTAACGATACAGTCCTAACAAAACTAATTTCGTCAAATTCTGAGACCGTTAGAAAAATGGTCATTTTCGAGTCGATTAAAATCAACTAAAACTGGTCAAACGCGTTTTCCTTTGCCACTCTCACATATTGATTCAGAAAATTATGAATTTTGGAATCTAGCAATAATTTGACATCCCGGATCCAACGAAAGTGGTTTCATCGAAAACGAAGGTCGTTTGCAAAATTTCCATTTTTAAGGGCTATATTTTCCATAGCGGCTATTCTGAAATTTCAACTGGGCATAACTTTTTTATCCCCGCTATGAAATTTCAATTTTTCGGATGCGTTGGAAAGATATTTTCAAATAGATTCTAATATTTTTGGTTTCACTAAAATCCGGTTTATTTTGAATCATTTTCTATCGACGAGCAAAATAGAAGGTTATGAAATTCCTTTTATAATTAAAATAAAATATTTATATTCTAACGATGATTCAAATAAATATATACATTAGAATTCTATTCAAAATAAATTTCTTGTGGTCATTATTTAAAATAATTCATTTTAAATACTCAAAATTCACTAAAATTGCCAAAATAAAAATTTTAAATTGGCTTGGATTTCCGGGTTATTACAAAATAATTTACAGTCAATGCACCGATCCTTTTCTATCACCTCCAACAATTGCCTTGCTTTAAACTATATTGCCTCAAAACCCATACACTCTCTTCCAATCACAGTCAATTTCTGTCACCTGAGCTCCACCATCCTAAAGTCAACAGACTGAACTCTCCCCTACACCAATTGCCTCAACACACGCCCTAGTTCATCTATCAATATTCGAACTTCACTGTAGATTGACCTAATACTAACGTCGCTTCTTCCTTGAATCGCACCTTCCTCTAGCTATACCAGCGTTAGTCCTTCCTAGATATTGTTGCACCCTTGACCCTACAACACTCATGACCTTCGAATCACGTCATCGCGCCCCTTTCCCTAATCACGAGCGCTCCATTCGATGTCACTCTATAGATGATTATGTGGCCTTCAATCTAGATTTTCAATTCGATTCCTTTTTATATTCGATGGTATCAATTTTTATTGTTGGCAGAAGATCGAAAATGAAAGAACAAAGAGAAGTGTGTGGATTTAATTTAAAGCTTTCGATTGCTATGAAGCTTTTCAATTTGCAAATAATATAGAGGAGGAGTGGCAGTTTTATTTATTTGAAGCTTATGATTTGGTTTTCATTAGAAAGAAATGGGGAGGGGGTATATGTGATTATATAGAGGGAGAGAATGAACATTTCGTACGTTCAAATTAAATGAATGTCTCCTAAGTACAACATTTTTAATTTCAATTTGATTTGGTTTTAAATTTGATTTGATTTTTCATTTAATTCAATTTGAGTATGATTTGATTTGAAAAAGAGTTGACTTGATTTTGGCCTGATCCATAAATTTTATTATTATAATATCCTCATGAAACTTACGCCTAAAGTTTCATGTTTAAACGACCATATATGAGCTCCAATCACGATGAAAATTGACATAGTATTATCGTTTGACACTCTAGACCTAATAAAGTTGCTTTCATCGAAAATCGAGGTCATCTGAAAATTTACTGTTCTTAAGTTCCATATTAAATCGATATAATATAATTTAAATTCCAAATAATCAACTCCTCGATAATAAATTATTATCGTTTATATTCAAATTGAACTTATATTGATCATTTGAATCGTTCTAACTCAGTTTTAACTTCGAATTCAATTATTTTCGTTTTCGTATTACGATAATTCGATATAATCGAAATTAAATCATATTTCAATTATTAAATCGATAAGCTCGATATAAAAACCCATTTATATTATTAGCTCAACATTTAAAACAATATTAAATGTTTAGAATAAATCGACTAAAAAATCGGGTTGTTACAGTACAAAATGTTTTTCAAATGTTGGGTGATGTATAACTCATGACAATTGAGGGAACCTAAAGGTTACGTACAGGTAGTTATTAGATAAGAATGAAGTGACTCGCTGGATAGTTTTTGTTGGTTAAATAAGTTGAAACATAAAATGTCAACATGACCAATTTATAAAGTTCTCCCAACTCAAGAATGTCAGGGATCTTCAGCGAATGCTATGCTTTATTGTAACCAAATGATAGCTTGACATCCATCGATTGACTGTAGTTGGTGTATCATTTCAGTCTCTAAGGCCCGAAGCTAAGCGCTACAAATGCTGCAATCATTTATAGTTTTAACTTTAAATGAAAGGAAACAGGATGTTAATGAGTTATAACATAAGAAGACATGGGAATATGAAAACTTTCAAAACAACATTGAATAATATGCTGATTACATTCCCATGCGAAGCTCCATTCAGATCAAAATATATAGTTTACAAAATACTATCTTTGAGCGTGACATATAAAGGTTCCTCTTTGGTTAATTAGAGTTAAAATATAGGAAATATAAAACATTGCCTTTAATACATCCAAATAGGCATAAACATGCAGTGGAAAAAATTATTGATTAGCTATAACCTCCTACTCGTCTTTGGAAGCTTATTTGAAGATAATAACCAGGAAAGACCCTAACCCTCAACCTACTCAAACGAGTACCTGAGAGTTTAAGGGGGAAATGCAAAAACTATGGGTCAATCAAAAAGACTGATATAAGTAATAGTCTTTCAACCTAACTAGTGAGACCACACTGCAAAGCAGAACGAGTTTCCCTTTCAGAGAATTGATTTGTAATAATGTAACCAGTCTTGTGGTCCAACACTTCAATATTAGTACAATGGAAACATTTAAGTAAATAATATTATAAAAGAATAGTATGCAACACACAATGGATTCTCCAACCTCGTTACACTGACTAGTCTGTCTTAAAGATTTCACATTTTATAGGGTTGTTGATTCCCTCTTATTTTCCTTAATTCAATTCCCGAAATGTGCTTCACAAAATAACCCTAATAGGCAACTGCATCGAATATTTATTTAGTTTGATCCCCAGACTGTTCTTCGCGGAGCAACCCTCATCAAAGAATCGAAACGAAATTCTCATTTTGATTCTTATACTATGCTTTGCAAAGTCACCCTCCACTGGGCAGAGGTACTGAATTCTTTATAGGTTAAGTTAATTAGCATCTCTCTAATTTATATCTCCCATTGCTCCCTCCTGATGTGTTTGCACAAGTGCAATGTTACGGCAGTGGTATCTACCTAACAACCTAAGCATTTCAAAGATTTTCAACCGAAATACGATGCAAATTCAATAGGTATGACACCCCTGTCATCCCTTAATCACTCTTGACCTCCATTTGGGAGTCAAAATCAAGATTCGTGCTTTTGTGATAAGTAAAACCCTATAAAATTCATGCAAATAAGCAAACATTTAAGTCTTATTAGTAAAACAATGACGATAGTTAAATACAGGCATTAGCCTCTAGCTAATTTGGCAAATGATCTAATAAAAGATTCCCCATGTCAACATCACCAACACCAACAAGCCTTGGAGGCAATACCTAAAAACTTTTTTAGTTAATAGGTTCCTTGTTGATCCCAACCGCGACGTGTACAAGGAAATAAGTTGGAAAACAAATTTATAGAGGCCTATCCTCATTGGCAATGATTTTAAAAAAGTTTGGAAGCATAAGCTTCAAGTTAGAAAACAAGGTTTGGAAAAAGGCCTTGTCGCTGTAATGGCCCGCAAATCCGTACTATATGAGTTGACTAATAACACCACACGTCCGACCCATATTGCACAGAAATACGAATCATTATTAGAAGGAAGTTAGAGGATGAGAAATAGAAAGAAAGAAAAGTTAGAATAGAAGAAAAACGAAGAACACAAATCTCACAGCGGAATGAATAAAATATATTAAATAACATAACTTTTGAAATACAAATCAATGACTGTATATACATACCATTATCAGAGCATAGCAGTTATTCCTGGAACAGTTATAAACACATGTTTCCAGAAGCAACATAGTACACAGCGGAAATATGATAGTTTATAGCTAACTGGTGAAGTCTCCTGCTTCCGTCTCTTTCAAGCGAATCAGAAAAATCCCGACTACTTGACTGCCCGTACAAATTTGGGCATCCAAGAGTTTAGGGAAAACAAACAAAATAAACTCTGGGTCAGTCATGGAACTGGTGTGAGTAAACTCCAACCATTTGTTTAACTTTCAAAATCCTTTTGAAAGAAAGGATAATAGTAAGACCAGCCCACACATAAACATGGACGGTTTTTACCTTACCATAACCCAAAACACTTTGATATGAAAATCCAGCGATATTATAATAGTGTCTAAATCAAATAAATAAAAATCTAGCGGAACGCTTGCATCTCACGCTCCACATACATAGTATAAAATCAAAAACCGCAGGGCGCTTATTGGAGATTGGATTTCCAACTATGACAAGGTATGGAACCACCTTCCGATAGTGTATCTCTAGAGAGGAATACACTGGGTTCAACAAGAACATCCTGCAACCTGACCCGCACATGACCGACCACTCATTTCGCTTGAGTGTATCGAATGTATATCACCAACGGTTGGGATCAGCAACCGTTTCCCGAAAAGGGACAGCATCGAATATGTAACAACCCGCATTTTACGCATCGGAGGATCGTAGAATATTTATTTCTTTCCCATATGAAGTCGTATGGTCATGTAACTTTGGGAAACATCCGTTAGACTCATTTCCCATGTTCATTATTTTTGTCGATTTTTAAATGACCATTTTGCCCCTAGCTGATCTTGTTTTGGCCATAACTTTTGATTGGAAAGGAATTTTGACCTGAAACCACTTCCATCAGATTCGTTTGATGGTTTACCTTTCCGTAGAGTGGTCATAATAGCCAAACGGACTTACCGTTTGGGAGATATGGCTGAGTTAAGGTTTGGAAGGTGAAAAACTGCTTAACCGGGCCAAATAGGGTGATTAGTGAATAGGCCATAACCCATTTCGGGATTAGGGTTATGGGGAGGCTGAAAAGGGGTAGAGAATCATTCCATTTCAGTTTTTTAGCCTCCACTTATCTCCAAGAAACCCTAAAAATGGCCTCCAACCTCTAAATCACCTCCAAATCATCTCCTAATCAAGGATTAAGCTTAGCAACATCAAATCAAGGAAGATCTACACCAAATCAACATTGGAGCTGCTGTTTAGCATTGGGATTCGCATCAAATCAGAGATTTATTTCAGATCTTAGTTTATTTGTGGCTAAGGTGAGTGATTTGCATAGTTTTGCACTAATTATGGCTAATAAAGGGTAACTAGTGTTAATTAGCAAATTTAAACTTGATAAAATTCTGGAAAAATGTTCATAAATTCTTAAATGATGTTTTAGACCTCTGAGATGAATTTGGGTTAGTTTGGTTAAGTTTTGCTAATCCTATCATTAGTTTCACCTAAACATGCTTAAGGGGAAATATGGGGTTTTGGGTATGTTTGATTCACTTTAACCAATTATGTTGATGTTTTGATGTTTGTGGTTGATTATGCATGTTGCTATGACTGTATGATATGCTTTATGATTGATTTCAATAGTTAGAATGGTCGAAAATGTCGTCGAATGGCGTAAAACACTTGCTGGAAAAGTTGCAGGAAAAGTGCAGGTTCTGGACCGGATCGGATCGGATATGGTGGCTCGGATCGGATAAGTGAACTGGGCAAGGGATTCGATCGGATCGGAACTTGCCACTTGAGAAATCTGGCAAAAAGGAAGGCCATGCTAACGATATTGGGATCGGATCGGATAAAGGAGGGGAATCGGAGCGGATAAAGGAGGAGGATCGGATCGGAACAAATGAAGGGCGAGGGAGCTGATCGGAGCGGGAGCACGAACTGGATGGGAGATGGCACCCGACCCGACCCGAAGTGGGACACCCGACCCGAACCGACGCGATGGAGTGGACCCGAACCGAACCGTTACCAGAGGAAGACCATGAACCGACGCAACGTAGTGGACCCGACCCGAACCGATAGCTTGAAGGGAACCCGACCCGACCCAGTATTGACCAATAACCCGAGATGCAAAGGTAGTCCAATATGGGAAGTTAGAGCTCAGGATCCAATTGGGAACCGATGAGTTCACTTCATGGTTGGGCTTTGCTGCGGGACGTGTGCTAAGGAGTTGTCGATGTTCATAACTTCGATTCACCACTAAAAATGGATGATGGGCTACTTATCAGTGCAGTAGAGTCATTGCGACTCGAGGGGCAAGGTGATGGTAGCAAGACTACGGTATCAGTGCAGTAGAGTCATTATGACTTGAGGGGCAAAGTGATGCGTAGTAAGACTATGAGCCAGCGCAGATGGGGTGAATAACTCCATGGGGCAAGTGGACATAGTAAAGGATTGGTAAGGCTATGAGTCAGCGCAGATGGGGAGAATAACTCCATGGGGCAAGTGGACATAGCGAAGGATTAATGGCTACGTTATCAGTGCAGTGAAGCCATTTATGACTTCATGGGGCAAAGTGATCGTAGCAAGGCATGTTGGGTGATCGAAGTGGTGAATATCGTATGCTTTACGCACTGAGTGAGAGATGTGAGGATGGTTGCTATGTTTGATTGTTTTCCATCACTATGACATGCACACCCCCCACCTCCGTATCTTTACACCGTTTGACATGGCACCTTAGAGTGTTGTACAGTATGTAGTGCTAACTCTTTGGTTGCAGGTTCAGGTATGTTTTAGTCTAACTGTTATTGTTCTGTTTAGATGCTTATCGCTCATACCAGGCTTTATGTCTGACCCAGAGTTTTATGTCTCCTCTTATTACTCTGGGTGCTCACACGAGCAGACTAGAGACAGGTTAGCTGGTGGTGCGCGAGTAGCTGATTCGGAGGCGGGCATGAGGCTTCCACGTATGATATATAGATATTCTCCCTGTGTCGTTGGTGGTCGCTACTTGGGCATTAGTAGTGTACCTCCATTACCTTGCTTTTGCTTTTGAGACAGTTTGAAAAGTTGTAATAATGTTTAACTTTGGATCATAAGCTGTTCTTGGATTTTCCGCTGCTATGTTAGTTGTTTCAGCTTATGCACTGTCTCGCCTGTTTTATGTCAAGTATGTTATTATTATATTTTATCCTATGCGCTGTGAGATATTTTACAGGTTCCTTGTTAGTTCATTTCCTTCTTCCCTTTCCTTCTGACGACCTGTTCCGTGCTAACTGAACATGTGTACAGCGCACCTTTGGAGTAAATGTCGGTTGGTGCGGGGCGGGCCGTCACATTTGGTATCAGAGCTCTAGGTTGCGTAGTTAACCTAGGGAAGTTATCAGGGAGAGATAGTATACGTATACGAGAGAGCGTATTTGTGATTACTTTGGTTTTCAAAAGCTATATATATATACTATTAGTAGTATAAGAATGAAGTCGGACTGCACTAGCACCACTATGGGGTCGTTAATCGTTTCCTTTTACAGATTGACGATGAGCCGATATGCTAGAGGTGCTGGTAGGGGAGCCAATAATGGGATTGCCGCTGACATGAGGGCGATGTTTACTGACCTCATAAGAGACATGCTTGGAGAAGTGCAAGGGGCAGTTCCCAATCCCGGAGTTGGTGTTGGCCCAGTAGTGCAGGCGCCTAGGGTCGATTTTGCCAAGTTGTGCAAGGATTACACTAACCTTGGTGGGAAGCCGTTCCACGGGACGGAGTCGGCCACATATGTTCAAGACTGGATGGATAGCTGTGATCGTATCTTTGATGACTTGGGTCTTGAAGATGCGATGAAGAGAAGGCTAGCGTCTCGTCAGCTGCAAGGGCGAGCGATGAATTGGTGGAATGCCATTAGAACAGCTACTCCAGAAGATCAGGTTACTTGGGATCAGTTCAAGGCTCGCTTTAGCGAGAAGTTTATTCCAGCTGCCCAGAAGTCAGTGTTGTTTAAGAGATTCTTGGAACTCAAGCAGAGTGGTAGGGTAGTTTCTGACTATATTGCTGAGTTCGACACCTTGTCGAAGTATGGACTGACTCTTATTGACACTCCTGAGAAGAAGAATGAGAAGTTCATTACTGGTTTGGATGGATACTTGGGGGAAAGGCTTATCAACCACATCGATGAGACTTTTGAATCGATTGTGGGGAAAGCTTTGAGATCAGAGAGTCTTTACCCTAAGTCAAAGACTGAGGCTGCATCTGCAGAAGGGCCAAAGCTGCAAGCAGGCGGTGGAGGCAAGAATAACCCTCAGAATAAGAGGAAGCAGGACCAATCTAAAGGTGGCCAGAAAAAGAACAAGAAAGACGTTGAGTGCTTCAGCTATGGTAAGAAGGGCCATTATGCCAAAGATTGTCGGGCCAAGCCAGCGGATAAGAGTGCTTCAACTGTGGTCAAGTGGGACATTTCAAGGATAAGTGTCCGCAACCTCTTAAGGAGAAGCAGATTGTGAAAGCATATGCTATTGGTGTTGTTCCTTCTTCTTCGAATGCCCCAACTGCGGCGGAGAAAGGAAAGAATGTTGTTATTCAAGGTATGCTTTCTATTTATGATGTACCAGTTCGAGTTTTGTTTGATACTGGGGCTTCCCGTTCCTTCATATCTAGTGACCTGGTAGATAGGTTGGAACTGGAACCCGGGATAGTCGATAGACCATTGGTTGTGACGAACCCGATCGGTGGTTCGACTAGCCTTAGTATGATTTGCAGAAATTTGGTCTTATCGAGTCATGGATGTATGTTTGTTTGTGATTGCTTTGTTTTGGGCTTTACTGGGTATGGCATTATATTGGGAGTCGATTGGCTCCAAAGATACGGGGTGGTGGTAGACTGTGAGGGCTTTTTGGTGATAGTTAGGGCGGATGATGGGCGGAGGGTAGTGTTTGGTAGTCTACCTAGTGATGGGGTTATGGCTAGTTTTGTAAATTCCCTCGACATCCTGCAGGATGAGTTGTCAGATGTGCCCGTGGTTGGCCAGTATCCGGACGTCTTCGAGGAGGTGACCGAGCTTCCACCACACCGAGAGATTGAGTTCCGTATTGATTTAGTGAAAGGTGCCAGACCTATAGTGATGCCACTTCGTCGTATGGCACCAAGGGAGCAGCGAGAGCTCGGGGTGCAAGTCAGCAATCTTTTGAAGAAGGGATTTATTAGAAGGAGTGTCTCCGAGTGGGGAGCACCAGTTGTGTTTGCCACTAAGGCAGATGGTTCCCTTCGTTTGTGTGTGGACTATCGCGAGTTGAATAAGGTAATGAGGAAGAATAAGTATCCTCTACCGCGGATAGATGATTTGTTTGATCAACTGGAAGGAGCAAGAGTGTTCTCCCAGTTGGACCTCGCGACAGGATTTCATCAGCTACGAGTAGCGGATGAGAGTGTTCCGAAAACGGCATTTAGGACGTCGTCTGGATTTTATGAATGGTTGGTCATGCCATTTGGGTTGACCAATGCACCAGCCTACTTTGTGGATCTTACGAATCGAGTATTCAGAGATCAGTTGAATAAGTTTGTTCTTGTGTTCGTAGATGATATCCTTGTTTACTCAAGGACAGAGGAGGAACACAAGGGGGCACTTGAGGATAGTGATGGAGGTGTTGAGGAAACACCAATTGAAAGCGAAATTCTCTAAGTGTCACTTTTGGAAAAGGGAAGTGAGGTTCTTGGGTCATGTTGTTTCCGAGAATGGTATTGTCGTGGACCCTGCGAAGGTGGCTACGGTACAGGATTGGCCTACGCCCAAGAATGTAACAGATGTAAGAAGTTTCTTGGGATTAGCTGGATATTATCGTAAGTTTATCCAGGACTTCTCCAAGATAGCAGCACCGTTGACTCAGTTGACTAAGAAGAATCAGTCCTTCGTCTGGGACGGAGTGTGTGAGAATGCATTCAAGAGTCTAAAGGAAAAGTTGACGCGCGCGCCAGTATTGGTCATTCCTAAGGGGAATGAAGAGTTGACGGTATACATGGATGCTTGTGGTACCGGACTAGGTGCTGTATTGATGCAAGGAGGTAGGGTTGTGGCTTATGCTAGTCGACAGCTAAAGCCGCATGAGAAGAAGTATCCTACCCATGATTTGGAACTGGCAGCGATTGTGTTTGCGCTGAAGATGTGGAGACACTATCTCTTGGGAGAAAGATTTGAGTTGTTTACCAATCATAAATCGTTAAGGTATCTCTTCTCTCAGAAAGATTTGAATCTCCGTCAGCAGAGATGGTTAGAGTTCTTGGCTTCGTACGATTTTGATATCGCATATACACCTGGGAAAGGTAATGCGGTAGCCGATGCCTTGAGCAGGAGACATGCCAGTTTAGGGGCTATGTTTCTTGAATGGAAGCAACTGGAGTATATCGCGGGGTTTGATTTCAGACCAAAGTGTGAATTGGATCCAGTCATGCTAGCTAGTTTGACGATCAGACCCACTTTGATAGAGCGGATTGGTTCCAACCAGAGGGACGATCCTAATCTATTGGAAATCATCTCCAAGTTAGAGATGGACATCGACGGTGAGGAGATGAATTTGTATGGGCTTGATTGAGAAGGATGGCTTAGAAAGAATGGAAGACTAGTTGTACCCGACGTGAATGGTTTGAGAGATGAAGTGCTTAGAGAATGTCATCACTCAAAACTGATTATACATCCCGGTGGTAATAAGATGTATCGAGACATGAAGAAGACTTACTACTGGGAAGGGATGAAAAGAGACGTTGGGAAGTTTATATCCAAATGCATGAATTGCCAGCTAGTTAAAGCCGAGCAAAAGAAGCCTAGTGGGTTGTTGCAACCATTAGAAATTCCCGAATGGAAATGGGAGCAAGTCTCGATGGATTTCATCGATGGGTTACCAAGGACTAGATCGGGATATGATAGCATTTGGGTAATTGTGGATCGATTGACTAAGAGCGCAAGATTTATACCAGTCAAATCGACCAGAACGGCAGCCAAGTTGGCAGAATTGTATATGAAGTGGGTAGTGAGATTTCATGGAGTACCTAAAAGTATTGTGAGTGACCGAGACTCGTTGTTCACTAGTGGGTTTTGGAAGAGCTTACAAGAGGCTCTAGGGTCAGAATTACATCTCAGTACCGCATATCATCCTCAGACCGACGGTCAGACGGAGAAGGTGAATCGTATGTTGGAAGATCTCTTGAGAGCATGTATATTGGATTTTGGTGGATCATGGGATGACCATTTGCATCTAGTAGAGTTTGCATATAATAATAGCTACCAATCCAGTATCAGTATGGCTCCATATGAAGCTTTGTACGGAAGACTGTGCAACTCACCATCATGTTGGATAGAGACTGGCGAGAAGTTTATGCTTGGACCAGATGTGGTGAGGGAAACTTCAGATAAGATTAAGATCATTCAGCAAAGAATGAAAGCTGCCCAAGATAGGCAGAAGAGTTATGTTGATAAGAGGAGAAGAGATTTAAAATTCTCCGTTGGTGACTTGGTGTTTGTCAAGATTTCTCCGTTGAAGAGCGTAATACGATTTGGCAGGAGAGGAAAGTAAGCACCAAGATTTGTTGGCCCATTCCCTGTTCTTGAACTAGTCGGGAATTTGGCATATAGAGTTGGCTTACCAGAGAAGATGGCGGGAGTTCACAATGTATTTCATGTTTCCTAACTAAGGAAGTTCGTTCACGACTCAGATATGACTATTTCACCTAATCAGTTAGAGGACTTCGAAGTAGAACCCGAGGCGGTTGGGCTTCGCAAGCCGATTCGTATTATCGAGCATGATACAAAGCAACTTCGAAGGAAGGCGGTGAAGCTAGTAAAGGTTCAGTGGGGCGAGAGCGAGAATGACTGTACTTGGGAGACAGAGGAGAGCATTAGGAAGGCGTATCCAGAACTCTTTGCCTGGTAAGATTTACTTCATAATTTAGTTATTCCGCATGCTAGGATAGACTTATTTTGCTTGTTTTGCATGTTTGATCGTTGTTTTATGATTGATAGGCATGCGGGACCCTTTTGTGTGTTTTGGTTAGGGAATTTCGGGGGCGAAATTTCTTAAGGGGGGGAGAATGTAACAACCTGCATTCTACGCATCGGAGGATCGTAGAATATTTATTTCTTTCCCATATGAAGTCGTATGGTCATGTAACTTTGGGAAACATCCATTAGACTCATTTCCCATGTTTATGATTTTTGTCGATTTTTAAATGACCATTTTGCCCCTAGCTGATCTTGTTTTGGCCATAACTTTTGATTGGAAAGGAATTTTGACCTGAAACCATTTCCATCAGATTCGATTGATGGTTTACCTTTCCGTAGAGTGGTCATAATAGCCAAACGGACTTACCGTTTGGGAGATATGGCTAAATTAAGGTTTGAAAGGTGAAAAACTGCTTAACCGGGCCAAATAGGGTGATTAGTGAATAGGCCCATAACCCATTTTGGGATTAGGGTTATGGAGAGGCTGAAAGGGGTAGAGAATCATTCCATTTCAGTTTTCTAGCCTCCACTTATCTCCAAGAAACCCTAAAAATGGCCTCCAACCTCTAAATCACCTCCAAATCATCTCCTAATCAAGGATTAAGCTTAGCAACATCAAATCAAGGAAGATCTACACCAAATCAACATTGGAGCTGCTGTTTAGCATTGGGATTCGCATTAAATCAGAGATTTATTTCAGATCTTAGTTTATTTGTGGCTAAGGTGAGTGATTTGCATAGTTTTGCACTAATTATGGCTAATTAAGGGTAATTAGTGTTAATTAGCGAATTTAAACATGATAAAATTCTAGAAAAATGTTCATAAATTCTTAAATGATGTTTTAGACCTCTGAGATGAATTTGGGTTAGTTTGGTTAAGTTTTGCTAATCCTATCATTAGTTTCACCTAAACATGCTTAAGGGGAAATATGGGGTTTTGGGTATGTTTGATTCACTTTAACCTATTATGTTGATGTTTTGATGTTTGTGGTTGATTATGCATGTTGCTATGACTGTATGATATGCTTTGTGATTGATTTCAATAGTTAGAATGGTCGAAAACGTCGTCGAGTGGCGTAAAACACTTGCTGGAAAAGTTGCAGGAAAAGTGCAGGTTCTGGACCGGATCGGATCGGATATGGTGGCTCGGATCGGATAAGTGAACTGGGCAAGGGATTCGATCGGATCAGAACTTGACACTTGAGAAATCTGGCAAAAAGGAAGGCCATGCTAGCGATATTGGGATCGGATAAAGGAGGGGAATCGGAGCGGATAAAGGAGGAGGATCGGATCGGAACAAATGAAGGGCGAGGGAGCTGATCGGAGCGGGAGCACGAACTGGATGGGAGATGGCACCCGACCCGACCCGAAGTGGGATACCCGACCCGAACCGACGCGATGGAGGGGACCTGAACCGTTACCAGAGGAAGACCATGAACCGACGCAACGTAGTGGACCCGACCCGAACCGATAGCTTGAAGGGAACCCGACCCGACACAGTATTGACCAATAACCCGAGATGCAAAGGTAGTCCAATATGGGAAGTTAGAGCTCAGGATCCAATTGGGAACCGATGAGTTCACTTCATGGTTGGGCTTTGCTGCGGGACGTGTGCTAAGGAGTTGTCGATGTTCATAACTTCGATTCACCACTAAAAATGGATGATGGGCTACTTATCAGTGCAGTAGAGTCATTGCGACTCGAGGGGCAAGGTGATGGTAGCAAGACTACAGTATCAGTGCAGTAGAGTCATTATGACTTGAGGGGCAAAGTGATGCGTAGTAAGACTATGAGCCAGCGCAGATGGGGTGAATAACTCCATGGGGCAAGTGGACATAGTAAAGGATTGGTAAGGCTATGAGCCAGCGCAGATGGGGTGAATAACTCCATGGGGAAAGTGGACATAGCGAAGGATTAATGGCTATGTTATCAGTGCAGTGAAGCCATTTATGACTTCATGGGGCAAAGTGATCATAGCAAGGCATGTTGGGTGATCGAAGTGGTGAATATCGTATGCTTTACGCACTAAGTGAGAGATGTGAGGACTGTTGCTATGTTTGATTGTTTGCCATCACTATGACATGCACACCCCCCACCTCCGTATCTTTACACCGTTTTATATGGCACCTTAGAGTGTTGTACAGTATGTAGTGCTAACTCTTTAGTTGCAGGTCCAGGTTCAGGTATGTTTTAGTCTACCTGTTATTGTTCTGTTTAGATGATTATCGCTCATACCAGGCTTTATGTCTGACCCAGAGTTTTATGTCTCCTCTTATTACTCTGGGTGCTCACACGAGCAGACTAGAGACAGGTTAGCTGGTGGTGCGCGAGTAGCTGATTCAGAGGCGGGCATGAGGCTTCCACGTATGATATATAGATATTCTCCCTGTGTCGTTGGTGGTCGCTACTTGGGCATTAGTAGTGTACCTCCATTACCTTGCTTTTTCTTTTGAGACAGTTTGAAAAGTTGTAATAATGTTTAACTTTGGATCATAAGCTGTTCTTGGATTTTTCGTTGCTATGTTAGTTGTTTCAGCTTATGCACTGTCTCGCCTGTTTTATGTCAAGTATGTTATTATTATATTTTATCCTATGCGCTATGAGACATTTTACAGGTCCCTTGTTAGTTCATTTCCTTCTTCCCTTTCCTTCTAACGACCCGTTCCGTGCTAACTGGACATGTGTACAGCGCACCTTTGGAGTAAATGTCGGTTGGTGCGGGGCGGGCCGTCACAGAATAGAATAAAAAAATTAATTGAATCTCTAGATAGGTGATAATACACCCTAATGGGAGCTAACCACATAGCCATGTTGCCTGCCCGATTTTTGTCATTTTCCGGTTGTTGAGGCCTGAGGCTACGCTTACTTGCCATTCATTGATAGCACAATCACTTTGAATGCCACATTGTCAGATCCGTTAATCATTAATTGATTTGCACAAAAATTCTGGATGTTATGCTAAGGGAATAAATCCGTTGCAAAAATATATATTTATACAGTCCAACATATTCAATCATTGGAAATACTCTGTCAGACATTCGTCCATTTATGTTCGTTCTGGGATTGAACGAAACAGAAGGCATAATTTCCATTAATAGAAAAAGCTCTTGCACTTTACTCCGTCTTCGATTATCTTTATATAATCTGATTCGCAACACTACTGCTAATACAGAGTGGTTCTCGGATAATAATCCAACCGGTCTTTCCATATTGACAATGATATTGGAAAATACTTCGATAGTCGGTTATTTAACTATCGAAGAAAAACAAACAAACATTCATCCGTAACATCAATCACTAGGCCTGTTAATTAATATTTCATTAATTAATTCACTTCTTCAATTGCCTATCAATATTCATTAACCAAATATTTTTAGTGATCATGTTGGACTCCGCTATTTTGAAAAACATTTCCCTATATCACCTTCTTTTATTTTCTAAACTTAGAAAATATATTCTATTTGCAATTGAAAACAATTTCAATCACTTATCTTTCCCATTTACTTTAATTATACTCAGGAAATATTTACTTTTATATTTCCAAAATACCACCACTTGGGTTAAAATGAATGATGTGTAAAACATCGTTACAACAACCCAAAATATTTTATTCAACTAACTCTTATTCAAACACTTCTCTTCGAGATTGGATCTTGCTATTTATCAATTAAAAATGAAATCAATCAAGTTGGGGTATAACTACCTCTCAGACCTTGACTGAAAACATCATTAACTTCAAAACAGAAAAAACCACTTATCTCGAATAATCAACATTATAGAAACCAATTATTCATTTTAAACCCGTAACGTTTCTTTCTTCTAATTCTACCAGATTTAATTATAGATTTCCCTTTTTGTTTGCAATATTCTATTTTTAAGTTTGTTTCCTTACCGAATTCAATATAATCGATACATTGATTTTTAACTATCAATTTTTCTTAAAAATATTCGAACTCCTTAAATTTCCGAAAAATTTCGCCATAACCTCCTTTGTACCGGTAGCATCGGGAAAATCCCCAAACCGCCGCACAGGCCTCTCCATTCAAAAAGGAAAAGAAAAAGCCAAGCGGCTAGCCGATACGGTGCATAAAACCTCATATGGAATTTAAACGTGTACCTTTTTGTCGGGCACATAAATTAAAATCTTCATATACTTCATTCCATACCTGCCTAACACATGTTCACCTGTTTCAATTCAATTCAACTCAATCCAATAGTTTGAATTCAGTTTCACCCATTTATTCCTTAAATTAGCTTCTTAGCCTATTTCACTTGTTATTTGAACATATCACGTTCAAATATAAATTAATTTATTTTCAAAACAATCGAATGCCATTTCTAATTCAAGTTTCATATTCGATTTCGAATATGAATTTACAAACCCTTTTTTTCTCTGATCCAAAGTCCAATTTCGATTTAAGATTCCATTAACTAATTTTTCCTTACATTAGTCAATTCAACTCAACAATTAAACATCTGGTTTGATTTTTGTTCCAAAAATCATTTCATTACTTCACTCGAGTACAGATATTATTTATAACTCAAATCTGGATTTTTCCAAATGAAATTCGGATTTTATTTGCTCGAAATCATTTTTATTTAATTAAATAAACCGATATGGTTTTATAATGGTTCTGCCGCTGTTTTTCTGAAAATTTGATTTTGTCATAACTCAAAATCTATTTGACGAAATCCATATTTTTCTCCTCCATTAGAAAACTATTATCAAATCGGTCTTGACGTTTCTTGTTTCAAAGAATTCCGACTTCAGTTGAGTTTTGTATACTCACTTGAAGTTCAAAACGCCAATTTACGAACTACCGCACTGCGGCGAGTTCGTTTTAATTATATTTATATATATAAACGTTTGAACTTCGTTTATATATAAATTCTAACTCCATTCTAATATATTTTTAATATATATATCAAACCAGTTTCCCAATCCAACCTAATATTTTCGATTATCTATAATTGTCGATTTTTCCTTACTTAGTAATATATTTATTTATACTTCGATCTTCTATATTCAAATTCCATTTCAATTCTATTTAAATTTTCTATATTCAATTTCCATTTCAACTTTATTTGAATTCCCCTTTCAGCTCTATTTAAATTTCCTATATTCCATTTCCCATTTCAACTCTATTTGAATTTTATATTGAAATTCTATTTCAATTCTATTTCAAATTCTTTATATTCAAACTCCATTTGAATTTCTATATTCAAATTCTATATTTAAAATTTCTATATTTAAATTCCATTTCACTTTCTATATTCAAATTCTATATTTGAATTTCCTTTATATTTTCTATATTCAAATTCTATATTTGAATTCCATTTGAATTTTTATATTAAATTTCTATTTGTATTTTCTTTATTCTTTCTTAAACAAGTATCGATTTCAATTTCTTTTGAAAACAATGTTTCTACTTTTGGAAAATAGATTTCCCTTTTCAATTTCACACTTGTATTTTTATTTCTGAATTATCCAATGCTAATTCTTTTCACTTCACTTATAAACTTCGTTTATAAAAGAACTACTTGTTTTTTTTATTCTTTTAAAACAAGTTAATATTTTTATTTTATTCAAATTTCAATTCTATTTTAGAAAAATAGAATTTCCCCTTTTAACTCTAGAAATTTCCTTTTTCGATATTTTTAAAATATCAACATTTAAGCCCAGTGATATTTAAACACCACATAACCAATTATTTATTTTCTGGTTTCCTAACACATTATATATGACAATATATGTGCAAACAAATAAACAAACAGACAATATATTTTTGAGGAATCCAGTTGGATCCCTCCAACCTGTATTTCCTGCATCCACAGACGTTAGTCAACATAAATAATACCCATCCTGCTTCGAGGCAGGATATCGCGGTATGAAGGTCGTCAACTAATATATATTTGTGGGGCGCATAGGAAAATCATCCGCTATGAAACTGCGGGCATCCGCTAATGGGACTGCGGGAACAATCCAATCATCAACCCAATATATATATATATATATATATATATATAATAGTCAACCCTAAATAACTAATATATTTAAAGCAACCAGAAAAATCCAAATATGCAACAACAATTATTTTTATCGAATAAAAATAATTCTAAATGACAGGTGAGTGTGATTTACTCACCGAGATCTTTCCTTTGTCGAATACCCATTTAAATCTTGTAACTTCACAGCTACGAATCGTCTCAAGTGAATCTACCTAGCATCGATGATAATTTATTTTATTATCAATTAAGCCATTATTAATTTAACTATTTAAACCAAATAAATATTTTATCCTATGTATTTTAAATTCTATAAAATCGTATACCTTAATGATTTCAAGTTTAAATAGTTTACTAATCTAATTTCTATACACTTAATCAGTTTACCAATTAAATAAACTAATCTCCTTATAATTTCTAAATTTGAAAAAAAAACAAAAATTACCTCATTAACTATTTATTCTAAATATAACTTAAGAAATTTTAAAACATCACTAGTTTTTCATTATAGTAATTAAGTTACCTTAAATCCTGATCCAATCCTTCTTCCATCATTTTACACTATTCCAAATCATCTGCCGAACTCCCTAACCAAAATCCATGTCGAGACAGCCCCAGACCCCTTCCCACCTTTTCCAGACCAAAATCGCTCCATCCCAAAATCGAACTCTCCAAAAGCAACGCAACCGCACCATTGTCGAATACTCCGTGCTGAATCCATCGAACCCCTGAAACCCTTCCCGTTCAACCCATAGTATCACCTCAGAAACCCTTCTCCGCTACTTAACAACAAGCTTAGCTGTTGTTGTCCCCCAACGTCGACTACCAATGATCGATCGCTCCACTCCAATTCACTACTAGAGCTGCTCTTCGATGTCAGAACCCCACCAATCACCACACCTTGGATCAATCGCCTCCCTCTCGACATGAAGCTCCAACCATAAATCGATGCGCCCAAATCAAACGAACCCTAAATCAATCGCCTCATTGTCGTGCAACCCCAGATCCCTCCTCGCATGAACAACACTTCGAATTTCATGCCTCAACGCGAGCGCCTGTATCGAGCTACAAGGATCCGCGATTTCCAAGCACGGCTCTAGACTTCGATTCGGTCCTTCCCTTTTTTATTTCGAAGGACAAGATTTTTGGGTGGAGTTTTCGATTTTAAATTGAAGAAGGAAGAGTATTTCTTCATTTGATTTGGATTTAGAAATTAAAAAAAGGGAGTAGAGTTTGCCTGAAGCTTGCGAACAATTTTTAGAAGAAAGAAGTGGAAGAAAATAAGAGGAATGTCGCGTTTATATAAACATGAAGACTTCAGCATTAAGTAATTTATTTGTGTATAGTACATGTAATCAAATCGATTTGATTTCTATTTAATGCAATTCGAAATAAAGAGATTTTTATCCTTTTTAAATAGATATCGATTTGATTTTGATCCTATCCACTATAAATATCTCGGGGTTCACAATTAAAAATCATGAACTGCTATTTTTAGCGTACCGACCGTCGTTCCAATACTATCGCTATTCTGAACTGAATAGAAACGATAAAAAATCTAATTCGAATGTAAATATAAAATAACTGTATTAAATTAATATAATATAATTAAAATTCAGAATTAACCACTTTTTCGATAATAAATTATTATTATTATTATCGATTATATTCACATAGAATTTATATTTTTTATCTGAATTGTTTTGACTCAGTTTAAATCTCGAATTGAATTATTTCAGTTCTCGTATTTGGATAAATATATATTCGAAATAAATCGTATATTGATTATAAATGGATAAATCAATATAAAAATTGATTTATATTATCAGCTCAATATTTTAAAACTATATTAAATATTTAAAATAACTCGACCAAAAATACGGGTCGTTACATTCTTCCCCCCTTAAAATAATTTCGTCCCCGAAATTGCTAAGGTAGGAAAAATGGTACAAATCCATTACTTTTCAAAATCTCACTTATTTTGAAACTCAACTCTTCATATTTCTATGACTTTAATTCCAACCAAAACTTTTGGTTTCCATTCATATTCATTCTAATTCATTCAAATTGATTCTGATTCAATTTATTCACTTTGATTCATTTAACTTGTTTAAGTTAAGTTTATATTTCAGAATTTAAATTCCTGGGTTTTCATTTCAAATCCTTTCAAAACCACATAAATATATACACATATATTTATAACCATTTCAAATTCAAGAAATTTGAATTTTCAGCCCATCTTGTTTTCTTTCGAACAAATTTCCACCAAATTTTTCTCCAAGGTAGCAATCCATCACTTAGAAACTCGAAAATGAACATTGATGAAGCTGCAGTCCTCATCAGAATTATTTTCCAGCCACTGAAGCGAGTTCAGTGCTTTATCACTTTCAAAATCCATTCAAAAATGGTTTCCATTCCAAAAATCCTTCCGAACAAAGCTATATTATTTTAATATACTTCAAAAAATAATTTTCTAAACACCCAGGATTTAAAACTTCAAATTCTGATTTAAATCCAATTCCTGTTCATCTCATTTGTATATTTTATTTCTATACAAATGCTATTTGGTTATATATAACTATTCAAATTTTATAATCTTATCTGATTATAATCCTACCAATCAACACATCAATAATTTCAGTGAATTATTCTTTTTATGTCAAAATATAATTTTGGGAAAAATTATTTCATCTACCCATTTTAAAACAATATTGTGTCTAATTTCTCTGTTCAAGTGTTTCAAAATTCTTATCGACATCGTGGCATCCCACGATTCGATCAGAATTCATAAATCACTCAACAGACTAACCAACACAATATAAACCAACTTTTATATCAACTTACAATTACGCTCTCTCGTATATATACACTCAACTCATTCTAGGGTACTACTGACCCTATCTCTAATGAGCACAACTCCACCAAAGCCTAGGTATTCTCTCAACCTAAGCTCTGATCCCAACTGTAATGGCCAGTAAATCTGTACTATCTGAGTTGACTAATAACACCACACATCCGACCCAAATTGCACAGAAATACGAATCATTATTAGAAAGAAGTTAGAGGATGAGAAATAGAAAGAAAGAAAAGTTAGAATAGAAGAAAAATGAATAACACAAATCTCACAGCGGAACGAATAAAATATATTAAATAACATAATTTTTGAAATACAAATCAATGACTGTATATACATACCATTATCTGAGCACAACAGTTATTCCTGGAATAGTTATAAACACCTGTTTCCAGATACAACATAGTATACAGCGGAAATATGATAGTCTATAGCTAACTGGTGAAGTCTCCTGCTTCCAGATCTTTCAAGCGAATCTGAAAAATCAAGATTACTTGACTACCCGTACAAATTTGGGCACCCAAGAGTTTAGGGAAAACTAACAAAATAAACTCTGGGTCAGTCATGGGACTGGTGTGAGTAAACTCCAACCATTTGTTTAACTTTCAAAATCCTTTCGAAAGAAAGGATAATAGTAAGACTGTAACACCCCGTATTTTTGTTAATACTAATATTCACAAATTAAAAGAATTAATATTGAGAATTTGCACGAAATAGCCTTAAAAAGGCATATAACAAATTTGAGATATGTGAATTGCCTTAAAAGGCGAAAAATGGAATTAAGACATTAATTGGAAAATTAATGTGTAGAAATGGTCATAAGTTAATTATGGATTAATTTGAATTCATGAATAGGTGCGTATGTATATATATATATATTTATATATATATATATGGGCAGTTAATGTAAACATGAATAGAAGTTTATTAATTTGCTGAGTGTTTGCTGAGTCACTTCTGACTCATTGCTGAGTCAATAAGATAAACCCCATCTTGTCTGAATGGCTGCGGTTATTCCTAGGTTAAATCTAATGGCCTGAATGAATCCTAAAATCTATAAATAAGTGGGTAGACTCTAACCCTAAATCACTTGAAAAATTGGAGAGCTACCGACATGCCGTTGCCATGGAGTTCAGCATAGCCGTCACAAACTAAAGAAGAAGAAGGCCTAATCTACAAACTAAATCTACTTAAATCAAATCAAAAGCTCTCTCTCTTTCTATTTCTCTTCTTTAAAATTGTGAGTATGATGAATCTCACAATATTATTATAAAATAATTTGATTAAGTTATGAATGGATCACAAGAAAGTGATATGAATTGTTATGTATTTGTAAATTATGTTGTGGATCTCTTGTTATGCTATTATGTTATCATATATATGTTGTTATGTTGTAGTGATTATGTTGTAAATAATCCTATGCTATGTCATATGTGATTAATCATGCTATGCTATGTTATAAATCATGTTATGCCATGTTGTAAATCATGCTATGCTATGTTGTAAATCATATCATGCTATGTTGCAAATTATGATATGCTATGTTGTAAATCTTATATATGTTGTAGATCTCATATTATCACATATGTTGAAATACTTATGTTATATGATAATGATGTCATGTTAAGTTGTGTTGAATCATACAAGTTGTAAAATCATGATGTTAGTATTTATGCGAATTGGATCATGTTTAAAGTTCATGTTTTTTTTTTATAATAGATGCTGATTATGGGAATTTTCCTATTGGGATAGGTGTACCCATATACATGAATCTACAAATTAATTGGATCTTGAATATGGGAATTTGCCTATTAAGTTAGGTATACCCATATACATGAATCTATGATTAAATGAATTTTTATTTTTGGTAATTTGCCTATTGAGTTAGGTGTACCCATATAAAACCATATTGTTAATGATGTTGATTCACACATGTCCTATACAAGTTTATGAAATTTGATCAAAATCATATTATATGAATTATGAATAAGTTGACATCCTTAGATCCATGACATGTATAACCTTATGCAAGTTGTAATGTATGCAAGTTTTACCCCTTGTTATGATTTATTTAGTCACATATATATGTTGTTGTTGTGAATATTTTCTTTTATGCTATGAGTTAGACTAATCGGGTCTAGCATACATTTTGCGAATAAACGTTCAAACGTGGGGTAGGGGTAATATTAGGAAATTAATAAATTGGGGTGCAATTGATATGATTTTGCATGCCTTAAATGGATGTCCATAATTGAGTCAATTATGGACATTGTTAAATTTGGAATTAATTAATAATTCAAGTAGGGAATTATTAAAATTGGGGAAAGTGGATTATTAATAATAATCAATGCTTAGGACACGAGGTTGGACCCGTTTGTGACGTAAACCTGCCCGGACCCGCCCGACAAATCCAGTAGTCACAAATGTCGACCCAATGTGAGAGGTCCTAGGCCCAAACTAAAGCATAACAGTTGTAAAGACACGAGTTTAGACTCTTTTATGGTGTAAGACTGCCCGGACCCGCCCGGCAAATCCAGCTGCCATAAATGCCAGTCTAATGTGAGAGGTCTTTATGAGGTTATGGCCTTAATGAATTAAGAAATACTTAGCCAGATAATCATGTAAGGTGGGACATGGGGGTTAAGTAGGTTCCTTGGGTGGCATGAGGAATATAGTGGTTGCCTTTAGAGGCATTTGAAATACGATTAGACTTAACCAAACACACATGTAAATGAAAATGACTAAGTGGGTTAAGTGGGATGGACTAATGGGGACAAGCTTAGGTGGAATGCTTGTGGTAAATAATGGGGGCCCATTTCAACCAGTATCCCAAAACGTATCTTTGTGGGCTCGACCCAAGTCGAGGACGGGACACGCATACTGGGTTTGACTATAAGAGGCCAAAACAGGGAGCGGTGGCAACGCAAGTCCAACGGGTTTCATATGTGTGTGTGGACCCGGGCTGGTAGGTAAGACGTTGTTGCATCATGTAGGTATAAGCCGTGCATCTCCATTATATCGGGTTGCCACTTTAGGGGAATGATACACCCCACTGTGGGGCCAGCACGGGTATCTACGAGTAGGGAGCCGATCGAAAAATGGAAAGTGGGGTACACCTAGTGGAGATAGGGGCAGGCGGCACCTATGTAGTCAGCTAGGAGTACGTAAAGCCATTAAGAAAGTTTCTAAGTGAAGCTAAGTGGAATCAATCTTTAGGGTGACTGGTGTGGTGCAGTATAGTGTTTATCCTTTAGTATTTAGGAGCGCCTATAACGTTTCCTTTAGCGATTGTCTATGTCCTTAATCTGCTCTTTCATAGACATTTCCTTGTTTTCCAGCTTATGCCTTAGTCCAGTTATTTTGATAATAGTATTGTAGAATTATCATACTCGCCAGACTTTATGTCTGACCCCCCTCTTTTTCATCTTTTTCTCCCTTCAGGTCCTCAGGTTGGGCCAAGTTCCAGTGGAGTCTGATTGGATTGCTTATCTCTTGGAAAGCTTGGACTGCTGAAGTAAAGTCCAGCTTGTTATCTTTCTTTTTAATGGCTATTTATGTAATGGGATTATGTACTTGTTTTATCAAGATAGATATTGTACCTGACTTTGATTATGGTGTTATGATGTAATCAAACATGTTTTGACTTCTGCTGCAATTGAAATAAAGTTTTTAAATTTCCAAGTACTATTTTATATCTGTCTTGTTGAAATTTTACTGTTCTATATTCACCTAAAACCTCCATAGAAGTTAATGCATTCCCTTTGTGAGTGACATTAATGGACGTGGGGTGTTACACGTGGTATCAGAGCATAAGGTAACCAGAACAGATAAAATTTTTAGAAAAATATTTTTCTAAAGTATTTTTGGAAGAAGTGCTTTCAAAAACATGTTATTTAGAGAAAGTTTTTATGAAAAACATAATCCCAAATAGCCATATCCTTATCTTTATCTTTCGAATTCTCCATTTTGAATCTTTCCTTTTTCGTTTCAGCATGGCTGAAGATCTTAATCTCCCAGAAGGTGTGACGGTTCCAGGGTGGTTTAGGAGATATTTGGAGGCTAGGGCCACCACTGCAGGCCCAGCAGATGTTCCTCCACCCCCAGTTGCACCCATTCCTCCTCCTCCTCCTCGTGTTGACACTTTTGCAAAGACGTGCAAGGAATTTAAGGCTATGGGAGGAAAAACTTTTCAAGGGACTGAGACGTTTGTGGAGGCTAGAGACAGGCTTAAGGAGACTGAGGAATTGTTGGATATCTTTGAAGTGGAAGATGGGAGGAAAGTCTGTTTAGCTGCTTGGTTAATGAAGGGAGAGGCCTCGTTTTGGTGGGAGGTCACTAACGGGGAACGTCCAGTTGATTCATGGGCGGATTTCAGACGAAGGTTTGAGGCAAAGTTTCTTTCAAGGGCAGAGGAGAATTTAAATATGGAAAAATTCCTGACTTTAAAGCAAGGGAGCTTATCGGTGAAGGAGTATGTCAATAAATTTAATCAGTTAGCAAGGTTTGGCTTGGAGTTGGTGAACACGCCAGAGAAGAAAGCTTTGAGGTTCGTTAGAGACTTGAATGAACCATTGCAAGGGTTGGCTATGACCCACATCCCTATGGGAGCCACCTTTGAAAGGCTAGTAGAAATTGCACTTATGCATGAGGATAAGGCAGTTGAAAATAAAGGGGCTCAGAAGAAACCCCAACAGCAAAATAAGAAGGGTGGTAAAAACAATAATGGAAAAGGGAAGAAGAGATGCTTCAATTGTGGGACGCCTGGCCATCTCAGCAAAGATTGTAGAAAGAAAAAGAAGACTGGTTGTTTTCATTGTGGAGATGCGGGACATTTGGTGAAGGACTGCCCAAAGAAGGGGCAGAGGGCAGGGTCTACCTCGGGAGGACAGGTGCAGGCTCTTATGGCACCAGGGCAGGCAAGGGGGCAAGTTCAGGCTATTGCGGCCCCACCGCTGCAAGAAAGAGGTAGAACAATTTCTGTTGAAAGCTTAGTTTTTCTGTTTGATCATCCTGTCCGTACCTTATTCGATTCTGGCGCATCTCATTCGTTTATCTCTGCATCGTTAGTTGAATTACTGCACTTGAACACCAGTTTAGTAGAGGATCCCTTGGTTGTTTCAAATCCAATTGGGGGTTCGGCTCATTTGACCATGATATGTTTGGATTTGAAAATCTCTATACTTAGCGTTGAATTTAGATGTGATGCTTATGTATTGGGCTTCACGGGCTATGGGCTAATTTTAGGAATGGATTGGCTATCTAGAAATGGGGCCATTCTTGATTGTGAAAGGAGAGTAGTTAGGCTTGTGACTCGCCTTGGTAATGCTCTCGACATCTTTTGTAGTCCCATAAATTCCGTTATGCTAAGTTATCTTGAATCGCTTGACGCGTCTGTAGAGAATCTGCGAACGGTAGAGGTGGTCCGGGAATATCCGGATGTGTTTGAGGAGGTGAAGGGCTTACCTCCAAAGCGGGAGATAGATTTTCGAATTTATCTTGTGGATAATGCTAAACCCGTATCTTTGCCAGTGCGCCACATGGCTCCTCGTGAAAGGAGGGAACTCAATAAGCAAGTGAAGGAGTTGCTTGAGAAGGGGTTCATAAGACGTAGTATATCATAGTGGGGTGCTCCAGTAGTATTTGCTACAAAGGCGTATGGGTCCCTTAGACTTTGTGTGGACTATAGAGAACTAAACAAGCTTACTAAAAAGAACCGACACCCACTGCCGAGGATTGACGATCTCTTTGATCAGTTAGTTGGCACCTCAGTGTTTTCGCAGTTGGACTTAGCCACTGGCTTTCATCAACTGAGAGTGGCTGAGGATAGTATAGATAAGACTGCTTTTAGGACTCCTGACGGATTCTATGAATGGCTAGTGATGCCCTTTGGTTTGACAAACGCCCCCGCATATTTTGTTGATTTGATGAGTAGGGTGTTTAGGGAGTACCTTAACAAATTCGTGGTAGTCTTTGTGGATGACATCTTAGTCTTTTCTAAGAATGAAGAAGAGCATGCCCTACATCTTAGGGAAGTGTTGGAAACCCTTCGAGCACATAAACTTAAGGCAAAATTTTCTAAGTGTCACTTCTGGAGGAAAGAAGTACGGTTCTTAGGGCACGTCGTTTCCAATGAAGGGATAGCAGTGGATCCCGCAAAGGTGGTGGCCATCCAAGATTGGAAGGTCCCTAAAAATGTAACCGAAGTAAGAAGTTTCTTGGGGTTGGCTGGCTATTATAGGAAGTTTATCAAAGACTTCGCAAAAATATCAGCTCCATTAACACGGTTAACGAAGAAGAACCTGGTTTTTACGTGGGACGAAGATTTTGATGATGCGTTCCAACGTTTAAAGAGATCCTTAACTTCAGCCCCAGTCTTAGTGCAGCCAGACGGGAATAAACCGTTTACCGTCTATACTGATGCTTGTGGGACGGGACTTGGCGCGGTCCTCATGCAAGAGGGAAGAGTAATAGCCTATGGTGGAAGGCAGTTGAGGGTTCATGAAAAGAATTACCCTACGCATGACCTTGAGTTAGCCGCAATTGTTTTCGCGCTTAAGTCTTGGCGTCACTATCTTCTTGGTGAGAAATTCGAACTGTTCACTGACCACAAATCATTAAAATACTTATTCTTTCAGAAGGATTTGAATTTAAGGCAGCAACGGTGGATGGAATTCCTAGCCTCCTACGATTTTGAAATAGCATATACCCCGGGCAAGGGTAACGTGGTAGCAGACGCCTTAAGTAGGAAAAGGTTGTCCTTGAGTCCGTTGTTTGTTGAACGACGAAGCTTAGAATTCATCTCCATGTTTGACTTTAGACCCTCCGTTGACCTAGTACCTGGTTTGTTAGCATCCTTGGAGGTTAGACCTACACTTCTAGGACGAGTTGGTGAGGCACAGCAAGACGACCCCCAGTTGGTTGAGATAGTAGAAAAGCTCAAAGGAGGGGAGTCGTCTAGCCATCTTCGTAGGTATACCCTAGACGATAAGGGTTGGTTACGAAGGGATAATAGACTTTGTGTACCACAAGATGAAGACTTAAGGAAGGCCATTCTTGATGATGCACATCGCTCAAAGATGACCATTCATCCCGGCGGAGACAAGATGTACAAAGATATGAAGCGGGTTTTCTTTTGGGCCGGTATGAAAAAGGATGTGGCCGAGTACGTCGCTAGATGCTTGGTGTGCCAACGAGTAAAAGTGGAACAAAAGAAACCCGGTGGGTTGCTTCACCCATTGGAAGTTCCACTATGGAAATGGGAAAGCGTCTCAATGGATTTTGTGGATGGATTATCAAGATCAAGGAAGGGTAATACGGGGATTTGGGTAATAGTAGATAGACTTACTAAGAGCACCCATTTTATTCCCGTGAAAAGTAAGAGGACTGCTCCGTGGTTGGCTTCTGTATACATTAAAGAGATAGTTCGTTTGCACGGTATTCCTTCTAGTATAGTAAGCGACCGTGATCCCATCTTCACTAGCGAATTTTGGAAGAGTTTACAAGAGGCGGTAGGGACTCAGCTATGTTTGAGCACCGCATATCATCCTCAGACGGACTGCCAGACCGAGAGGGTGAATCGTATTCTAGAGGATCTTTTAAGGCTTTGTATCCTAAACTTTGGGGGTACATGGGAAGAGCACCTTCCGTTGGTAGAATTCGCATATAATAATAGCTTTCAGTCTAGTATTGGCATGGCACCTTTCGAAGCTCTTTATGGAAGGCCTTGCCGTTCGCCTACATGTTGGTGGGAATCTACCGATAAAATCCTACTTGGGCCCGATATGGTTAGGGAAACCTCGGAGAAGATTGATTTGATTCGAAGGAGGATGAAAGCAGCACAAGATAGGCAGGAATCGTATGCTGATAAGAGGAAGACAGATCTTGAGTTTGACATTGGGGACATGGTTTTTATCAAAGTGTCTCCGTTACGGAATGTTGTTCGCTTTGGGTCCGTTGGGAAATTAGCGCCAAGGTTTGTAGGGCCGTTTCCTATAAAAGACAGGATTGGGAAGATGGCGTATAGGGTGGAGTTTCCTGAGAAACTTAGTGGAGTACACGACGTATTCCATGTATCACATTTGAGGAAGTGTTTGCACAAGACCGCGGAGGTGGTAGAGTCGAGCTTGCTTAAAGAGGTGGAAATAGAGCGTGATGCAACAATTAGACGAGCTCCTACATGCATTCTTGGGTCGGAGATCAAAAAGTTGAGAAATCGAGAGGTCAGACTAGTTAAAGTGCAATGGGGAGATGATGAGAGCAACGCTACTTGGGAGACAGGAGGGAAGATGCGTTCGCTATACCCTTTTCTTTATGTCTTTTAATTTCTCCTTTATCGCTTAGCTTATCTTATCTTATCTTTAGTATGTCCTCTCATTAGTATCTTTGACCTTTAGTTGGGATAATCCTATGGTTGAAACATGTGTTTGAGACATGTTATGTATGATGGATGCAAAATGGATGCAAGTGATTGCTAGTGGTTGCTCGTGGATGCATATATACACACACTTTAGGCACTAGATCGGCTCAGTCACTATATATTGCATATTGCATAAATGAATGTATTTAGTATAATGGATGTATAATGGTTGTACCATCATATAGATGCTGCATTCGGTTGAATGGATGTGCACGCATATAGAAGTAGTTTGTAAGCAATTAGGATCTTTTGCATACATAATGGATGCATGGCACTATCATGAATTGCATCAAGGAGGTCAACTGAATCAGTGGACCGCCTGATTTTGCATTAGATACGGACATAGACACACACTGTGCATTTAAACATGAAAGCATTAGAAGTCTATAAGGACAATGGATGCCAGTGTTTGTTGATTGAGTAGATGGTTGATGATAGGATATAAACTTGAAGATTTCGGGGTCGAAATCCCTTAAGGAGGGGAGAATGTAACACCCCGTATTTCTGTTAATACTAATATTCACAAATTAAAAGAATTAATATTGAGAATTTGCACGAAATAGCCTTAAAAAGGCATATAACAAATTTGAGATATGTGAATTGCCTTAAAAGGCGAAAAATGGAATTAAGACATTAATTGGAAAATTACTGTGTAGAAATGGTCATAAGTTAATTATGGATTAATTTGAATTCATGAATAGGTGCGTATGTATATATATATATATATATATATATATATATATATATATATATATATATATGGGCAGTTAATGTAAACATGAATAGAAGTTTATTAATTTGCTGAGTGTTTGCTGAGTCACTTCTGACTCATTGCTGAGTCAATAAGATAAACCCCATCTTGTCTGAATGGTTGCGGTTATTCCTAGGTTAAATCTAATGGCCTGAATGAATCCTAACATCTATAAATAAGTGGGTAGACTCTAACCCTAAATCACTTGAAAAATTGGAGAGCTACCGACATGCCGTTGCCATGGAGTTCAGCATAGCCGTCACAAACTAAAGAAGAAGAAGGCCTAATCTACAAACTAAATCTACTTAAATCAAATCAAAAGCTCTCTCTCTTTCTATTTCTCTTCTTTAAAATTGTGAGTATGATGAATCTCACAATATTATTATAAAATAATTTGATTAAGTTATGAATGGATCACAAGAAAGTGATATGAATTGTTATGTATTTGTAAATTATGTTGTGGATCTCTTGTTATGCTATTATGTTATCATATATATGTTGTTATGTTGTAGTGATTATGTTGTAAATAATCCTATGCTATGTCATATGTGATTAATCATGCTATGCTATGTTATAAATCATGTTATGCCATGTTGTAAATCATGCTATGCTATGTTGTAAATCATATCATGCTATGTTGCAAATTATGATATGCTATGTTGTAAATCTTATATATGTTGTAGATCTCATATTATCACATATGTTGAAATACTTATGTTATATGATAATGATGTCATGTTAAGTTGTGTTGAATCATACAAGTTGTAAAATCATGATGTTAGTATTTATGCGAATTGGATCATGTTTAAAGTTTATGTTTTTTTTTATAATAGATCTTGATTATGGGAATTTTCCTATTGGGTTAGGTGTACCCATATACATGAATCTACAAATTAATTGGATCTTGAATATGGGAATTTGCCTATTAAGTTAGGTGTACCCATATACATGAATCTATGATTAAATGAATTTTTATTTTTGGGAATTTGCCTATTGAGTTAGGTGTACCCATATAAAACCATATTGTTAATGATGTTGATTCACACATGTCCTATACAAGTTTATGAAATTTGATCAAAATCATATTATGTGAATTATGAATAAGTTGACACCCTTAGATCCATGACATGTATAACCTTATGCAAGTTGTAATGTATGCAAGTTTTACCCCTTGTTATGATTTATTTAGTCACATATATATGTTGTTGTTGTGAATATTTTCTTTTATGCTATGAGTTAGACTAATCGGGTCTAGCATACATTTTGCGAATAAACGTTCAAACGTGGGGTAGGGGTAATATTAGGAAATTAATAAATTGGGGTGCAATTGATATGATTTTGCATGCCTTAAATGGATGTCCATAATTGAGTCAATTATGGACATTGTTAAATTTGGAATTAATTAATAATTCAAGTAGGGAATTATTAAAATTGGGGAAAGTGGATTATTAATAATAATCAATGCTTAGGACACGAGGTTGGACCCGTTTGTGACGTAAACCTGCCCGGACCCGCCCGGCAAATCCAGTAGTCACAAATGTCGGCCCAATGTGAGAGGTCCTAGGCCCAAACTAAAGCGTAACAGTTGTAAAGACACGAGGTTAGACTCTTTTATGGTGTAAGACTGCCCGGACCCGCCCGGCAAATCCAGCTGCCATAAATGCCAGTCTAATGTGAGAGGTCTTTATGAGGTTATGGCCTTAATGAATTAAGAAATACTTAGCCAGATAATCATGTAAGTGGGACATGGGGGTTAAGTAGGTGCCTTGGGTGGCATGAGGAATCTAGTGGTTGCCTTTAGAGGCATTTTGAAATACGATTAGACTTAACCAAACACACATGTAAATGAAAATGACTAAGTGGGTTAAGTGGGATGGACTAATGGGGACAAGCTTAGGTGGAATGCTCGTGGTAAATAATGGGGGCCCATTTCAACCAGTATCCCAAAACGTATCTTTGTGGGCTCGACCCAAGTCGAGGACGGGACACGCATACTGGGTTTGACTATAAGAGGCCAAAACAGGGAGCGGTGGCAACGCAAGTCCAACGGGTTTCATATGCGTGTGTGGACCCGGGCTGGTAGGTAAGACGTTGTTGCATCGTGTAGGTATAAGCCGTGCATCTCCGTTATATCGGGTTGCCACTTTAGGGGAATGATACACCCCACTGTGGGGCCAGCACGGGTATCTACGAGTAGGGAGCTGATCGAAAAATGGAAAGTGGGGTACACCTAGTGGAGATAGGGGCAGGCGGCATCTATGTAGTCAGCTAGGAGTACGTAAAGCCATTAAGAAAGTTTCTAAGTGAAGCTAAGTGGAATCAATCTTTAGGGTGACTGGTGTGGTGCAGTATAGTGTTTATCCTTTAGTATTTAGGAGCGCCTATAACGTTTCCTTTAGCGATTGTCTATGTCCTTAATCTTCTCTTCCATAGACATTTCCTTGTTTTCCAGCTTATGCCTTAGTCCAGTTATTTTGATAATAGTATTGTAGAATTATCATACTCGCCAGACTTTATGTCTGACCCCCCCCCCCTCTTTTTCATCTTTTTCTCCCTTCAGGTCCTCAGGTTGGGCCAAGTTCCAGTGGAGTCTGATTGGATTGCTTATCTCTTGGAAAGCTTGGACTGCTGAAGTAAAGTCCAGCTTGTTATCTTTCTTTTTAATGGCTATTTATGTAATGGGATTATGTACTTGTTTTATCAAGATAGATATTGTACCTGACTTTGATTATGGTGTTATGATGTAATCAAACATGTTTTGACTTCTGCTGCAATTGAAATAAAGTTTTTAAATTTCCAAGTACTATTTTATATCTGTCTTGTTGAAATTTTACTGTTCTATATTCACCTAAAACCTCCATAGAAGTTAATGCATTTCCTTTGTGAGTGACATTAATGGACGTGGGGTGTTACAAAGACTAGCCCACACATAAACATGTACGGTTTTTACCTTACTATAACCCAAAACACTTTGATACGAAAATCCAGTGATATTATAAAAGTGTCTAAATCAAATAAATAAAAATCTAGCGGAACACTTGCATCTCACGCTCCACATACATAGTATAAAATCAAAAACCGCAGGTTGCTTATTGGAGATTGGATTTCCAACTATGACAAGGTATGGAACCACCTTCCGATAGTGTATCTCTAGAGAGGAATACACAGGATTCAACAAGAACATCTTGCAACCCGGCCCACACATGACTGACCACTCATTTCGCTTGAGTGTATCGAATGTATATCACCAACGGTTGGGATCAGCAACCGTTTCCCGAAAAGGGACAGATATGTGATAATACACCCTAATGGGAGCTAACCACGTAGCCATGTTGCCTGCCCGATTTTTGTCATTTCCCGGTTGTTGAGGCCTGAGGCTACGTTTACTTGCCATTCATTGATAGCACAATCACTTTGAATGCCACATTGTCAGATCCGTTAATCATTAATTGATTTGCACAAATATTCTGGATGTTATGCTAAGGGAATAAATCTGTTGCAACCATATATATTTATACAGACCAACATATTCGATCATTGGAAATACTCTGTCATACATTCGTCCATTTACATTCGTTCTGGGATTGAACGAAACAGAAGGCACAATTTCCATTAATAGAAAAAGCCCTTGCACTTTACTCTGCCTTCTATTATCTTTATATAATCTGATTTGCAATGCTACTGCCAATACAGAGTGGTTCTCGGATAACAATCCAACCGGTCTTTCCATAATGACAACGATATTGGCAAATACTTCGATAGTCGGTTATTTAACTATCGAAGAAAAACAAACAAACGTCCATCCATAACATCAATCAATCACTGGGCCTGTTAATTAATATTTAATTAATTAATTCACTTCTTCATTTCCCTATCAATATTCATTAACCAAATATTTTTAGCGATCTTGTTGGACTCCGCTATTTGGAAAAACATTTCCCTATATCACCTTCTTTTATTTTCTATACTTAGAAAATATATTCTATTTGCAATTGGAAACAATTTCAATCACTTATCTTTCCCGTCTACTTTAATTATACTCAGGAAATATATACTTTTATATTTCCAAAATTCCACCACTTGGGTTAAAACGAATGCTGTGTAAAACATCGTTACAACAACCCAAAATAATTTATTCAACTAACTTTTATTCAAACACTTCTCTTCGAGACTGGATCTTGCTATTTATCAATTAAAAATGAAATCAATCAAGTTGGGGTATAACTACCTCTCAGACCTTGACTGAAAACATCATTAACTTCAAAACAGAAAAAACCACTTATCTCGAATAATCAACATTATAGAAACCAATTATTCATTTTAAACCCATAATGTTTCTTTCTTCTAATTCTACCAGATTTAATCATAGATTTCCCTTTTTGTTTATAATATTCTATTTTTAAGTTTGTTTCCTTATCGAATTCAATATATATCGATACATTGATTTTTAACTATCAATTTTTCTTAAAAATATTCTAACTCCTTAAATTTCTGAAAAATTTCGCCATAACCTCCTTTGTACCGGAGCATCGGGAAAATCCCCAAACCGCCACACAGGCCTCTCCATTCAAAAAGAAAAAGAAAAAGCCAAGCGGATAGCCGATACGGTGCATAAATCCTCATATGGAATTTAAACGTGTACCTTTTTGTCGGGTACATAAATTAAAATCTTCATATACTTCATTTCATACCTACCTAACACATGTTCACCTGTTTCAATTCAGTTCAACTCAATCCAATCGTTTGAATTCAGTTTCGCCCATTTATTCTTTAAATTAGCTTCTTAACCTATTTCACTTATTATTTGAACATATCACGTTCAAATATAAATTAATTTATTTTCAAGACAATCGAATGCCATTTCTAATTCAAGTATCATATTCGATTTCGAATATGAATTTACAAACCCTGTTTTTTTCTCTGATCCAAAGTCCAATTTCGATTTAAGATTCCATTAACTAATTTTTCCTTACATTAGTCAATTCTACTCAACAATTAAACATCTGGTTTGATTTTTGTTTCAAAAATCATTTCATTACTTCACTCGAGTTCAGATATTATTTATAACTCAAATCTGGATTTTTCCAAATGAAATTCGGATTTTATTTGCTCGAAATCATTTTTATTTAATTAAATAAACCATTATGGTTTTATAATGGTTCTGTCGCTGTTTTTCTGAAAATTTGATTTTGACATAACTGAAAATCTATTCGACGAAATCCATATTTTTCTCCTCCATTAGAAAACTATTATCAAATCGGTCCTGACGTTTCTTGTTTCAAAGAATTCCGCCTTCAATTGAGTTCTGTATACTCACTTGAAGTTCAAAACGCCAATTTACGAACTACCGCGCTGCGGCGAGTTCATTTTAATTATATTTATATATATATAAACGTTTGAACTTTGTTTATATATAAATTCTAACTCCATTCTAATATATTTTTAATATATATATCAAATCAGTTTACCAATCCAACCTAATATTTTTGATTATCTATAATTGTTGATTTTTCCTTACTCGGTAATATATTTATTTATACTTCGATCTTCTATATTCAAATTCCATTTCAATTCTATTTAAATTTTCTATACTCAATTTCCATTTCAACTTTATTTGAATTCTATATTCAAATTCCCCTTTCAGCTCTATTTGAATTTCCTATATTCCATTTCCCATTTCAACTCTATTTGAATTTTATATTGAAATTCTATTTCAAATTATCTATATTCAAACTCCATTTGAATTTCTATATTCAAATTCTATATTTAAAATTTCTTTATTTAAATTTCATTTCACTTTCTATATTCAAATTCTATATTTGAATTTCCTTTATATTTTCTATATTCAAATTCTATATTTGAATTCCAATTGAATTTCTATATTAAATTTCTATTTGAATTTTCTTTATTCATTCTTAAACAAATATCGATTTCAATTTCTATTGAAATCGATATATCTACTTTTGGAAAATAGATTTCCCTTTTCAATTTCACACTTGTATTTTTATTTCTGAATTATCCAATGCTAATTCTTTTCACTTCACTTATAAACTTCATTTACAAAAGAACTACTTGTTTTTTTATTCTTTTAAAACAAGTTAATATTTTTATTCTATTCAAATTTCAATTCTATTTTAGAAAAATAGAATTTCCCCTTTTAACTCTAGAAATTTCCTTTTTCGATATTTTTAAAATATCAACATTTAAGCCCAGTGATATTTAAACACCACATAACCAATTATTTATTTTCTGGTTTCCTAACACATTATATATGACAATATATGTGCAAACAAATAAACAAACAGATAATATATTTTTGAGGAATCCAGTTGGATCCCTCCAACCTGTATTTCCTGCATCCACAGACGTTAGTCAACATAAATAATACCCATCCTGCTTCAAGGCAGGATATCGCGGTATGAAGGTCATCCACTAATATATATTTATGGGGCGCATAGGAAAATCATCCGCTATGAAACTGCGGGCATCCGCTAATGAGACTGCGGGAACAATCCAATCATCAACCCAATATATATATATAATAGTCAACCCTAAATAACTAATATATTTAAAGCAACCGGAAAAATCCAAATATGCAACAACAATTATTTTTATTGAATAAAAATAATTCTAAATAATAGGTGAGTGAGATTTACTCACCGAGATCTTTCCTTTGTCGAATACCCATTTAAATCTTGTAACTTCACAGCTATGAATCGTCTCAAGTGAATCTACCTAGCATCGATGATAATTTATTTTATTATCAATTAAGCTATTATTAATTTAACTATTTAAACCAAATAAATATTTTATCCTATGTAATTTAAATTCTATAAAATCGTATACCTTAATGATTTCAAGTTTAAATATTTTACTAATCTAATTTCTATACACTTAATCAGTTTACCAATTAAATAAACTAATCTCCTTATAATTTCTGAATTTAAAAAAAAATACCTCATTAACTATTTATTCTAAATATAACTTAAGAAATTTTAAAACATCACTAGTCTTTCATTAGATAGTAATTAAGTTACCTTAAATCCTGATCCAATCCTTCTTCCATCATTTTACACTATTCCAAATCATCTATCGAACTTCCTAACCAATATCCATGTCGACACAGCCCCAGACCCCTTCCCACCTTTTTCAGACCAAAATCGCTCCATCCCAAAATCGAACTCCCCAAAAGCAATGCGACTGCACCATTGTCGAATACTCCACGCTGAATCCATCGAACCCCTGAAACCCTTCCCATTCAACCCATAGTATCGCCTCAAAAACCCTTCTCCGCTACTTAACAACAACCCTAGTCGTTGTTGTCCCTCAACGTCGATTACCAGTGATTGATCGCTCCACTCCAGTTCACTACCAGAGCTGCTCTTCGATGTCAGAACCCCACCAATCACCACATCTTGGATCAGTCGCCTCCCTCTCGACTTGAAACTCCAACCATAAATAGATGCGCCCAAATCGAATGAACCCTAAATCAATCGCGTCACTGTCGCGCAACCCCAAATCCCTCCTCGCGTGAACAACACTTCGAATTTCGTGCCTCAACGCGAGCGCCTGTATCGAGCTACAAGGATCCGTGATTTCCAAGCACGGCTCTAGACTTCGATTCAATCCTTCCCTTTTTGATTTCGAAAGACAGGATTTTTGGGTGGAGTTTTCGATTTTAAATTGAAGAAGGAAGAGTATTTCTTCATTCAATTTGGATTTAGAAATTAAAACGAGGGAGTAGAGTTTGCCTGAAGCTTGCGAACAATTTGTAGAAGAAAGAAGGGGAAGAAAATAAGAGGAATGTCACGTTTATATAAACATGAAGACTTCAACATTAAGTAATTTATCTGTGTATAGTACATGTAATCAAATCGATTTGATTTCTATTTATTGCGATTCGAAATAAAGAGATTTTTATCCATTTTAAATAGATATCGATTTGATTTTGATCCTATCCACTATAAATATCTCGGGGTTCACAATTAAAAACCGTGAACCGCTATTTTTAGCGTACCGACCGTCATTCCAATACTATAATGCTATTCTGAACTGAACAGAAACGATAAAAAAAATCTAATTCGAATGTAAATATTAAATAACTATATTAATTTAATATAATATAATTAAAATTCAGAACTAACCACTTTCTCGATAATAAATTATTATTATTATCGATTATATTCACATAGAGGATTGCTAAGTGACAGGGCCGGACCTTCTTAGGGGGGGAAAGTATATTTATTATCTGAATTATTTTGACTCAGTTTAAATCTCGAATTGAATTATTTCAGTTCTCGTATTTGGATAAATATATATTCAAAATAAATCGTATACTGATTATAAATGGATAAATCAATATAAAAATTGATTTATATTATCAGCTCAATATTTTAAAACTATATTAAATATTTGAAATAAATTGACTAAAAATGCGGGTCGTTACAATTGCCTTGATAAGGATAAAGAGTGAATCACTAAGTGTTTTAGAAAATGACTGTCTTATTTCTCAGTTTCTTCTCATCTCTATATGCAACTCAACATCGGTTGTCTTACAATAATCAAATATGGTTCTATCACCAACTCTTCCAATGCCTTTGGATCTATGGTAGTACCAGGATCAGGCACAAATTTTCATAAGTGTGACATATGAAATACATTAGGGACACGAGCCAAAGTTTTTTGTAACTTTATTTGGTAAGCTAGCTTTCTAATCCTTTCCAGTATAAAGAAAGGTCGAACAAAACTTGTTTGATGAAGACTCTATCTCCAACAAATAATTCTATATCATTTTTCCTTTTATCAACGTAACTCTTTTTCCTAGATTGAGCATCCTTCATCCTACTTCGAATGATCTCAACCTTTTATGTGGCTTCTTTCACTAGATCCAAACCTAAACCCAACTAGTTTTCGGTTTCCAACCAACATGATGGTGCGCACGGTCTCTCGTGTAAGGCTTCGAATGATGTCATTCCTATACTAGCCCAATAGCTGTTGTTATAATAAAAATCTACTAAATGCCAATGGTCCTCCCAGGAACTGTTAAAATCCAAATTTCATGCTCTCAATAATCTTCAAGTGCGTCATTCGCTCTTTTGGTTTGTCCATTCGTCTGTGGGTGATAAGCAGTACTCATCTTGAGCTTCACTCCCAATGCTTTCCACAGGCTCTTCCAGAATTCATTAGCAAACAGTGATTACTGTTGCTAACGACACCACTAGGAGATCCATAATGTCTAACTATATATCTCAAAAATAATTCAGCCAATAAAGGCGCCGTTGTTGTTGACCCAATGGAATGAAATGGACAGTTTTGGTTAGTCATTGTACAAAAGCCTATATGTTTTGTTTTCCTTTCTCGATAGCAGATGCCCATTGATGAAGTCCATGGATATTGAATCCCATATTCAAACTGGAGTGTCAAATAGTTGAAGAAAACCACTGCACTTTTGATGTTTGGCTTTATCTGTTAGCAGTTTATATACTACTCCACCCATAACCCAACATCTCTTTTCATGCCTTCCAAAAGAAGCTTATTGACATATCCTGGTACATTGGTATCTTCAAGGTGTATCGTGTACTTAGAGCAATGAAATTCTCTAAGAACTTCCTTCTGAAGGTCACAAACATTTGGAACACATAAACTTTCTTTCTTAATTAGCCCTTATGGACAATAGCAAAATCCTTAAAGTCCTTAGCTTCCGCTCCAACTTAAGGCCCTCAAATTATTTCAGCCAACGAAGAATCCTCTTCTTGCTTAAAAGCGATTCTCTCTATCAAAACAGGTCGAACCTTGAAACGCGACAATATAGGTGTGCTTCTGCTCGAACTTGTCGTCGGCCTGATCCTTACATCGCATGCGACTAGAGTTTCTAAATCCTTACATTTAGCTACATGTCTAATGTCATCCCTTGATGCTTTCGGTTAAGGGCATTGATAATCTTATTCCTTTTTCTACGTGAATGTTAAAACCATAAGTTTATAATTACTCCAACCAGCTCCATTGATCAATTCCTTTTGAGAAAAAATATTTCAAGGACTAATGATCCATAAACAACTTAAACCTCTCTCCCAAAAGGTAGTTACTTCTTATCTTTAAGGCAAAGACAACCACAGCTAATTCTAAATCATGAGTTGAGTGTCTTACCTAGTTTAGTCTTAGATGTCTAAAAGCGTAAGCAATAGCTTGAAACTTCAATAAAAGAACTGTAGCGACCCGAACTTCCCGTCCAGCCTAAACCGAACAAGAAGGCGGATTGCTATGAGAACAAGGCTAATGTAACGACACAAACCCCCATTCCATGGTGGCAAGGGTAATCTTTGGAATATAACACCTCAACAGATAATGGAGGAACAGAAATAAATAAATACATTAGATAATGTACAATAGAATAAACTAGATATACATAATCATCAGAGTTACACAGTATACAGGATCATACTTAGTACAAAATACAGTTCATCTTTACATAAATGTCTACAGCGGAATCAAAACATAATATATACAACAGGAGCTGAACAGCATAAAAAGAAAGAAGTGATAGAATCCAGCTCCAGCTATCCAGAAAGAGCCTGCTAAAACCTGAATACAAGGCTGCCCATGTAGAAATAGGGCACCCGAGTTTGCAAGTGAAACAAACTACGAGTCAGTCATGGGACTGGTATGAGAAATCCTCAACTTATTTTACAATAAGGCCAGTCACAGGACTACGCTGCTAACGCGGAACGGGTTTACTCCATTGGATTGCCAGTGCTTTAAAACAAGTAAATCTTTTAAACATCGCAATGCTTTTTATAAAAATGAAGCCATTATAAGACTCGGTTCCCATCACACAATGCAACACAATCCAGAGGATAAAGTTTTACCTTATGATGGCCAAAATATGCTTGATACGAGCAAAACAAATCATCTGATATTATTACTAGTGTTTATATGTTTCAAAAACAATTTCAATCATAAGTATCAATCATAGACGGCATTAATGCCCCATACCACTATGTCGCCATATATAGGTATACAATCAAAACCGCATGATGTCGTATTTGGAAATTGGATTTCCGTCATGAACCAAGGCAAGGGATCGTCCTTATCGCTTCGAGACTGTCTAGCCCGAGCCTCAGAAACAGCCGCAACTGCCCCTTGGATCGTCAGGGCCGGTCCATACGGAGTGGATTATAATGCCTGAACACTGCGTTTCCCCGCCCTATGGAGCGTAAACTGGTCATATTCGAAAAAAACCATCGGCCCAGGAGCGACCGATATAACCGAGGCACCTCGCTATCCATCATCCACATAAGAAAATGCCCAGGCGTGTAAAACCTAAAACACCACTCCTAGATAGAAAGAAACGCAGGTCCTCCCTGAAGCCCTCTCCCGTTTCTGGCTACCGGGGTGTGAGGCTCGCGAAACAACGCTAAACACAAAGCTAGCTATTTAAAACTCTGCTTTGATCATCAACCACAAAGCTCTGCTTTTCAATAAAATCTTTGATTACAACATCTCTGTATGCCATGTTGTCAATCTACAACGTCAGACACACATCCATTTACAAGTCCATTCTGGGTCTGAACGAAACCGGAGGATCTTTATTCCCCGTACATCCGAACAATCAACAAGTACGTCCGGACAACCATCATTGTAACCCCTTCAGAGCAGCAACTCCCATCCAATGCATCAGTAGCCATCCATCCGACTTGAAGATAATCGGTCATGCACTATCTTCATATCTTCGACTTCTAACCGACGATCAATTATTTGAAATGATAATTAACTCGGCCTTTTCAAATAATCCACGTATATTTAGAATTTCAAATCAATTCAATTCAATAGTTAAATTATTCGATATCAATAATTCAGTACATTAATGTAATTTTCACGCCAAGCACATTTAACCATCATATATCCAATAAACCAAGTAAATTCAGTTTATTTCCGTTCCATATCGTTTATAATATTTTATAATGATTTATAGCTATTTTTATTCATTTAAAAATAGCCAATTTATTCAAATGACGCTTCAGGCCATAACGCGGCCGAGGCACTGTTTTTCTTCAGATTTGATTTACACATATCTGAAAATCCAACTGTTGGATCTTTACAAATTTTATATCATTAGAAAGATCTTTTCAAAACGAATCCAACGGTTCCAGTTTTGGAAAAATCTGGCGGTCGGATCTCCCGATACAATCGTTTGAAGTTATGATTTCAAAATATGAACTGCAACTTCGTTATTCGATTTATTTTAATTATATATATATATAATCGATTCTGGCGCTGTTTTCATTCAGATTTGAATTAAACATTCCAGACAATCCAACCATTGGATCTTTGCAAAGTTGGCATCGTTGGAAAGATATTTCCAAAGCGAACCCAATGGTTTTGGTCTTAGGAAAATCTAATGGTCGGATCTCCCGCAATAATCGTTTGAAATCACGGTTTCAAAATACGAACTGTAGCTTCGTTATTCGATTTATTTTAATTATATATATATAATCATTCTTCGATTTCAAAACATTTCATATATGTGATAAAAATGATATTTTTATCCAACAAATATTTCAACACATGACTATTTTTAACCCTTCAAATATATCATGAAAATGTGATTTTTATTGTTAAAACAATTTATTTCAAAAACGATTATTTTATATACTTCATATAGATGACAAAAATGTGATTTTTATTGTTAAAACTATTTATTTCAAAAATGAAGATTTTTAGCAATTCGTATATATTATAAAAATGTCATTTTTATTTGTAAAACAATTTATTTCAAAATTGAATATTTTTCTATACTTCGTACATACAATAAAAATGTCATTTTTATTGTTCCAACCATTTCATTTCATTTATTCGATAAAAATGTTATTTTTATCGTTCAAACCATTTCATTTCATTCATTCGATAAAAATGTTATTTTTATCGTTCAAACCATTTATTTCATTCATTCGATAAAAATGTTATTTTTATTGTTCAAACTATTTTATTTCATTCATCACATGAATACATTTCAATACAAGAAGATAAATCAAACACATAAATATTTCAGAAAATTTCGGCAGCATAACGGCAGGGTAGTTTAAATTGGCACCGTCCCTAATACGACTCCTCTCTCTACCTTAAAGCCTCGCAACTTTTGACAATGGGGATTTCAATATCTAGTTCGTACACAGACGAATTTACCCATATACTAATCCTATTGGGATTTCAACCACAATCAATCATTTCCAATCAACCATTCATGATATTCACCAAATTTCACATCAACCAAATCCAAACAATATCACAACCAATATATATCGTCCATGGTCTGTGGAAGAGGGGAGTATATATATATTCGTATATAAATATATTTCGATTTCATTTCAATATATTTCAATATCATTCAACACATATATGATTTCTACAATGCGTATATAACTTATACATCGAACATACAACTTATACACTGCTTATACATGAGGTGTACAACGCTTATATAGCTCATACATCGACTATATAATTTATACATCGTCATTTCCATATCGTTTATAAATCAGAAATATCACATTGGGTTCCACTCCACCAAAAATTGTAGAAGGCTCATAAAAATATCCGGTCTCTTCTAAAATGTAGAAGACGTCCACACGAGTCCACTATCTCTTGTTTCCCTGGATTTCATCAACAAACGAGAAAGATATGATTTTTATTGTAAAATCGTATTTCGTAGCACTTTAAAGTGCTATAAACAATAAAATAAATTCAAAGCCGTACCTTCCACGTTAGGGTTCAAAACTAGGTCTGTGTTTTCTGCTTAAACCGCTCAGCGATTGGACGATCAGACTTCGCCATGGTGGAGAGCTCCGAGTTGCGCACAGGTTGATGGTGGTGGGACCCAGCTCGATGCGGCAGTGGGGCTGAAAATCCGCTCGATGCGGCAGTACTTCTCGGGCATGAATCTCGAGAACCACGCAACAAGGGAGGGCGTGGCAGGTATAGATTTGAAGCCCTCCACGAGTACTACAAAAACTTCAACTGGGTCGAGGTCTACTTCTGCGTGGTTTGGCCGGAAAATGGACGGGAAGCTCCGAACACTTTTCCGTCGTCGATCCAGGGGGTTACGGGTTTTTTTATCGGGGAGAGAGAAGTGAAATGATTGGCCCATTTTTTTTTATTTATATATTTTTAAAATCCCAAAAATACCCCTTATCACATATGAACTCCAATCCAAACCCAATGACTGTCGTCCCTAGCTAAATACCCCCATTCCGAACATAATAGGATATGTTTCGAAGTCACATTCGACTGTTACAGTTAGTTTTTCTTCAAATTAAAATATAAAACATTCAATATTCGATTTGAACGTACATTTGAATTTGCTGGGGCCACAAACCGATCCCAAAAATTCTAGAAAAATAAATCTAGCTATGTCTTGACGATACAGTCCCAACAAAACTAGTTTCATCGAATTCTGAGACTGTTTGAAAAATAGCCCTTTTCTGGTCGATCCAATTCAACTAAAATCAACCAAACACATTTTCCTTCGCCATGCTCACATATTAACTTCAAAAATTATGGAATTTGAAACCTAGCAATAATTTGACATCCTGGATCCAACAAAAGTGGTTTCGTCGAATTCCGAGGTCGTCTGCAAAATGTCTATTTTTAAGGGCTATATATTCTCTATAGCGATCTTTCTGAAAATTCATTTGGCCATAACTTTTGATTTCCGCTATGAAACTTCGATTTTTCAGATTCGTTAGAAAGATATTCATAAACAGATTTAAATATTTTTGGTTTCACTAAAATCCGTTTTATTTTGCACCCGGTACAGTCAGTCAAAGTTTGGATTCAAAATTTCAAACTACCGTGCCATTTCAGGTCTTGTTTTTAATTAAAATAAATATATTTATTTTCAAACATCGATTCAAATATACTTTACGTCGTTATTATTTAAAATAATTTATTTAAAATCCACTAAAATAGCCAAATTAAAATTTTTGAACTGGTTCAGATTTTCCGGGTTCTTACAGCTAATCGGAATGCAAACAGTAGAACACTTCATTGCTATTACAATAATTTACATCGGAGTACAAGAATATAACAAAGTATGAATAAATAATACACATTAGAAAAATATCAGAGATTAAATTACATTACATAGCAATGGAAAAATAATACATAACGCAACTAAAAAAGATACACGGATACACAGCTTTCTGAATATAGCTCCAGCTGTAAATCTAGGATCCTGGAAAAGAAATATATGTAAAAGCCCAGCTACTAGCTGCCCGTGTGGAAAAATAGGGGCACCCAGAGTTTAGGTTAATACAATAAACTCCAAGTCAGTCATGGGACTGGTGTGAGAACTAAAACAATTATTAAATCTTTACTTCAAACGTAAAGTAAATCAAGGGACCACGTCGTATAACACGAACGGGTTTTCTCCCAAGAATACCAATGCATAAAACAAACAGTGTAATGTTTTTTAGAAAAATGAAGTTATTAAATGACTCAAGTCCCATTACACAATGCAACGCAAGCCGGAGGATAGAATTTTCCCTTATAATAGCCAAACATGCTTGGTACGTTTAAAACAAATCATTTTGATATTACTATAAGTGTATAGTGTCAAAATCAACTTCTGATATAAATGTATCAATCATAGACGACGTAGTATCCAATGCTACTATGTCTCCATACTAGGTTTTACAACTAAAACCGAAATGTCCCGTATTGGAAATTGGATTTCTGTCATGAGTCGAGGCAAGGGATGTACTCCTCGCCGGGTTCGAGACACTCTAGCAAATGCCTCTGGATCATACCTATGGGCAACCCTGGATCCTGTAGTGTCAGTCCTCCCTTACATTTGAGGATTGGTTATTCCTAAATACACATTTCCCGGTCCTATCGGACCTATCCATCGGCCCAGTAGTGACCAATATATCTGAGGCGCCTTGCTATCCATCATCCACATAGATAAAAATAAATAAATGTCCGGGCTCCATACACTGACACCATCTATAGCTAGAAAGAAACGTCGTGCACTCACTGTGTTCCCTTATCCCGTTTTTGACTCATACCAAGGTGTGAGGCCCGCAAATTAATGCTATACACAAAGCTATGCTATTTAAAGTCATGCTTTGATCATCAACCACAAGACTCTGCTTTTCAACAAAAGCCTTGATTATTTGCATCTCAGCATGCCACACTGACAATTCACGCCATGCGACTGATGTCTATCAATATATAACCTCAAAGCACGTACGTCTCAAAGAAGGGTGTTAAGCAAGAGAATAAATTCTTCACCACCAAACTTAATAGAGATCAATCAACACAGAATAAATCCAAAGTCAGACACACATTCATTTAATAGTTCGCTCTAGGTCTGCATGAAACCGGAGGCACCTTATTCCTCGTCCCATATGTCCAATACATGAGAGAGGTCCTCGCATATCCGGTCGATCTCCAAGTACGTCTAGACGATCACCACTTATTACCTTGTCTTGGGTGTACAGCCTAATCAAGACATCAGTAATCATCCAAACAATGTGAAGAACTCCAGTCTCCATCCGCCGTCTTCATCGTCGACTTATCGTCGAATCAATTATTCAGAATGGGCATAAACCCGGCCTTCCGAATAAATCACGTATCTTATAATCAAGTGCTATAAAAACACAACATACGCCTCATTCCAATCTAGAATATTCTTTTATTCAAATATTCACATCTTTAGGGAAAGGTTCCCATTAATTTATCAAAGATAAATTCTCTAAATTTATTCTTTAATCTTCCTTCGAATATCAATTCTAAACCAAATTAAGGTTTATCAACTAGTGGGGATTATCGAGTCTTACCGAAGTAATCATTTGTTTAATTTCTCAATCCCGAACTATTCATCCCATGGAGTAAAACTGGTAATACTCCATATCTAACACCATGATGTTATCGGTAAATTTAGTTAACATTTCACGTTCAAATCTAATTAAAGATTTAACTATCGCTTGGAGTAAAACTGGTGATATTTCATCCTCGATCATTTCCCAAATTTGATAATTTAAATTATCACAAGCACATTTCAGTCTAATTAAAGATTCATTAAAACTCCACTTAGTTTTAATCTTCCAACAATCATCATTAATGATTATTTAACTTTGGGAAATCAAACCTGCCGCATCGACAATCTACACCATGCCATTGGTTTCTGTCGATATATAACCTCTAAGCTCGTACGTCTCAGAGAAGGGTGTTAAGAAAAAGAATAAATTCTCCGCCATCAAACAGATATATATTTAGCAGAGATAAGAATACGGTTCGAAATACAATGTTAGACATGTAATCTTGTCTTTAACCAGGTTAAAGAACCAATGTCATTTAAAACACAGTTCACGATAAACCCAAAATCACATTCCATTTTATTACAATTACTAAATATAATTGGAAACTCCAATAAACTTAATTAAAAGATTTATTCTTTTCACACGGGGTTTAAGAACAGTGTTACTGAAGACACCATTCACGAAAAAACCAAAATCCAATTCTTTTATTCAGTTCCAATTAAGTATTAATTAATCGGAAAACTTCACTAAATCTTAATTAAAAGATTTATTCTTTTCTCAATTAGGTTTAAGAACAGTGTTATTTAAGACACCGTTCACGACAAACCCAAAATCCAATTTAATATTAAATACAAGGCTCTGAATAGAAATTATATCGGCTTATATTCAATATCAAATTCTGAAACTAACGGATATTATATTGGGAATAACGATATCTGTATCTTCCAAATTCCCATAACAATATCCGTATAACCACGGAATCCAATATCGAAATATTCCGAAGATTATTTCCATTCCAATCCATTCCAATTTATTCATTGGAAAATTTTGGTTACTTCTAAAACCATTTCAAATTCAATTTATTTCTTTAAAAATATTGGATTATTATTCTAGTTAATAACAAGTTCATTTTGATAAAAATATATTTTTATCTTTACAAACGTGGAATTTTTCATCCAAATTCTTTTCAAATCATTTATTATGATTTTACAAAAATTATTAATATTTTTAATAATTTTATCAAGGCTTATACAGTCGGTTTCCAATAACGGCCACCGAACTTCATCCATAGCGACCTTTTCCAAATTTGATTTGGACATAATTCCAAATCCAACCATTAGATTTCAAATCTCTTATACTATTGGAAAGCTCTTTCTGATACGAACCCAATGGTTCTGGTTTTAGGAGAATCCGACAGTCGGATCTCCCGTTACATCCATTTGAAGTCAATGGTCGAAATTCGCGAACGGTCGCGGTGCGGCGCGTTCTATTCAGGCCATTATATATATATATATATATCGTCGATTTCCATTTAAAATGTATTTTATATATCGTTTATAAATTCGTTTTAAAACAATTCCCACTTTCATTTCAATTTTAAATCAAAATTGAATACTCCTTATCGTTATAATATTTAAATGATAATATTTTCGGAATATCTGATTTTGAAATCATTTCCTTTTCGATATTCATTATAAACATGAATAAAATCGATATAAATATCGTTCGTGTTAAAATAGCGCAAATCTAATCAACACGGCTTCACACATTTCAATATTCGTATCTGTCCCAAATCGGATATCAAATTCACATTTTAATCCTTTACAGAATATTATTTAAAATATTCGTTATTCCTGAATTGGAATCAAACCCAATCAATTACCATATGATTTATTTATATGGATTTCATAAAACACATGTACACAACAACAATGATACACAATCAACCATCATCCGGAGTACATTACACAACTGCATAAGCATTAAATATAAATAATTAATGCTTACAACAGTCTGTTAACCAATCGATTGACATACAACTAAAAAATTGGGATTAGTGTACGCCAAATATCATCCCAATACCCGTGTGGGGTTTAAACCAACAAATGCTGAATATTATTTGTGCAGTTGGGCGATTTGTAAAATTTATCATGCCAATCAATATCAGATAAATAAGTGTACATAAACAAATCATCCGATTTGTAAACGAATATTTATTTTCATTTCAGGAGAATTTTATGTCGTTCATATATACGTTAAAAATTATATTTTTGACGATAAAATATTTATTTCAACACATGAATATTTTTAATAGTCCATACATTCAATAAAAATGATATTTTTATTTTTCAAATATTTTATTCAACACATGAATACTTTATACAGTTCATATACACATTAAAAATGAGTTTTTTAATGAATTAATATTTATTTCAGAAAATTTCGACATTATAACGGTGCGATATTAAAACCGGAGTAATGTCCAGCATTACCCCTCTCCTGATATTGGCTCGCGTCATAACAATAGTCAATCACATTCAATAAATCGCAATACAATCAGTTTTCAACACAACCAAATTTCCATAGTACAACCCAAACAAACAATCATGGTTTGTACAATAAATAGTGTCGGGGGCTTCTAAGCCTCATCTGCATCCTAGTATATATTTGACTATAAAATAATTAGAGTGAGAAGGAGTTCTCACTTTAGGATCCACTCCGCCGTACTTTTCTAAAGTTCTGATTCGCTGTTCTTATTCCAGAATTTGCAAACGAGCTCCAATCTTCACACCGTCTTATTTTCTTGCCTAAGCGCGCCACTCCGGACAACTTTCTCCTAGTGACCTTTCTTTCGAAATTGGTCCATTTTGCCAGAAATCACAAAAAGATAGTATTTGGATAGCAGAATTTGGACACGTTTTCTAAACAACTCCGCAATCCAAAATCTGACTTCCATATACTCAAATCGAAGAGGAGATCGTGCTCCTCGATTTTGGTACTGTGGAGTTTTGGCCATAGGGGCTCGGCTTGGGAGATATGAGCTTGGGAAGGCCAGGGACTGTTATGTAAAACTGAAAAGGGGTAAAAATTTGATTTTGGCGAATGGGGGGTCCAACGGTCGGGGAGGTGGCGGGTGGTGGCGCTGGTTGAGGGGAGGTGGCAGGGGGACGCGCAGGCGGTGGTCGGGCCAGAGGCGGTGGCGCTGATTCGATTTGGGCTAGGGTTTCGCTGATAAGAAGGGGGAAGAGAGAAGAGGCATGGCAGAGGGAGGGTGGCGGTGGTGGGTCTGGCGATGGGGGCGGCGGCGGTCCGACGATGGGGGCGGAGGTCTCAGGAAGGCCGACGGGGCTTTCAGAGAAGGGGCGGTCTTTTTTTTTTGACCGAGGGTTTTACTGAGTGGAGAGAATTAAAGTTATACCTTATATAAATAATTTATTTAATTATTTCTTTATTTCCAAAAAGTTAGTTTCAAATTTGAACTCCGAATCAAGCCCAACAACTGTCGCCTCTAGCCAAATACCCCCATTTCGAACATAATGGGATATGTATCGTAAGCCAAATCACTATTTCGATCAGTTTTACTTTAGATCAAAATATAAATTAATATAACGTTCAAATTTGATTTTAACGTACATTTTAATTTATCGTGGCCACATACTGACTCCAAAAATTCCAAAAAAATAAATCTAGCAATGTTTTGATTATACGGTCCTAACAAAACTAATTTCGTCGAATTTGGAGGCTGTTTGAAAAAGGGTCATTTTCCAGTCAATTAAATTCAAACTAAAATAACCAAACACGTTTAAATTCGCCACGTTCACATATTAATTCCAAAAATTATGAAAATTGGAATCTAGCAATAATTTGAGATTCTGGATCCAACAAAAGTGGTTTCGTCGAAAACGGAGGTCGTTTGCAAAATGGCTATTTTTAAGGGCTATATATTATATAAAATATATTTAAATTCCATAGCGACTATTTCAAAATTTAAAATGGACATAACTTTTAAGTTTTATTATGAAATCTGAATTTTTCACATTCTTTAGAAAGATATAATTAAACAGATTCAAATATTTCTTGTTTTACTGAAATCCAATTTATTTTGAATTCTGATATTCATTTGAAATTTAAAATCTAGTTTTCAAACTACCGCGCCATTTCATGCTCGTTTTATAACTAAAATAAATTTATTCGTTCTAACTTCGATTTAAATAAAATTTTAGTTGTTATTATTTAAAATAAATCATTTTAAATATTCAAAATCCATTAGAATAGCTAAAATAAAAATTTTAAATTGGTTCTGAAAATCTGGGTTGTTACAAGAATGACTCCTAACCTTGTTCCACAAGCATGAGCATAAACTACTAAATCTTGATTTCCATATAGTACTACTAATACAGAAGCTTAGGTCAACATGTGCTTCAAACTCCGGAATGCTTCCTCTCACTTATCAGACCAAATAAACTTAACATCCTTTCTGGTTAGCTTGTTAAGAGGTGTTGCAACCGTGAGAAATCCTTAATACATCTTTAGTACTGTCCGACTAATGCAAGAATGCTTCTGATTTTGGTTGCACTTTCGGGTCTCTTCCAATTATTAATGGCATCAACCTTAGTTGGATCCACCGACAGTCCTTCACCTGAAACCACATGACTAAGAAACTTCGCTTTCTTCTCTTAGAAATGACACCGAAAAACATAGCCTTCAACTATTGCTTTCGCAAAGTCTCAAGCACAATGCGAATATGATTTTCATTCTCCTCTTCATCTTTGGAATATAACAATGTATCGTCTATAAATTCCAATATGAACCTATCTAGGTGCCTTCAAAACACTTGGTTCATAAGATCTACAAAGAAATCAGCTAAAACCGTCAATCCAAATGGCATAATTATCCACTCATATAATTCATATCTTATATGAAATGTTGTTAATGGAATGCTCTTTTTTGCTACTCTCAACTAGTGAAAACGAATAGGCAAATCCGGTTGAGAAAACACTTTAGTATCACTTAGTTGATCGAACAAATCATCGATTCATGACGAAGGGTACTTATTTGTTAACACCAAAATTTGCACCATCCAAATATAAAGAAGTAGAAGATCCGAAGCAATCATAACAAAGGGTTTCGGACAACAAAACTTGAACCATGGAGGAAAGGACCTGGAAGGAGGCTAAGTCACTAGAAGGGGCAACGTCCAAAAGGAAAAACTGATAGCAAAGAGGGACAAATTACGATCAAGCATCAACATCGAGGGTTGCTGGAAAAGGGATTTCAGACTTACATCCGAAACGAAAGAGAAGGACCACGGGTCCCTAATCCGGTAGCAATGTACAGGGGTGTCGGTCCGACAACGACAGCAGAAGAATAGAGAAAGAAATAACAATAAGTCAAAGCAAAGGGTTGGTGCCGATACAAAAGGAAAACACCGGAAAGAAAGTATATTCACCGAAGGATTAGTAAAGCACTAGTACAAAACAAGGTATTTGCATCCAATATTTCGCATTATTTGTGTCTGCTCCAATGTGGATGCAAATGCAATGGACGCAAATGTTAAAATATTTTTGCTTCTGTTATTGGACAGACGCAAATTTGACACATTTGCGTCTATTACAGCGTACATTAGATGCAAATACTTATGCATTTGCGTCTGCCTTACTATTGCAGTAGACGCAAATACCAATGTATTTGCGTCTGCCTTACTGTTACAGAAGATGCAAATTGCTGTGTATGGTAATTTTGCTCTTCAGTGCATTTGCGTCTGTTTTACAACAACAACAGATGCAAATTTGTTTTTTTTAAGAAAAAAAATGACACTTCCATTACTCGACCCAACCCGACCCATTTAACCAAAAAGTGCACTAAAAGCAGTAATACTGTTGTAGATGAGAAGCTACATTAACACAGAAACTAACACTGCATCAAGAACTAAAATCTACAACAGGAAACTAAACTAAACTGGATAACACAAACAGGAAATGTTTAAAGGTCCTATAAAGTGATTACAAGCTCCAGCATATGGAAATAAAATTTGCATAAAATAACTAACATATATCAAATACTACAAAAACAACATAATCTAAATACAATTTCTTCAAAGAACCAACGACAACAAACCATGAATCAAATTCAGCAACATCTGCTTTGAACTACTTCATTCAGCACTGGTCTTCTTAGATAATAGGCTGTTATGCATTCCTCAAGCCCTAAATGATATTTCAATGGTAAAAAAGTCAATGTTAGCAAATTGCATACTATTATTTAAGAAATCTGTTGTTAAATGTGGAATATTGAATATGCAATACACTAGTAATCTGTTATTTTTAACAGTCTACCTGCTAATGCGCTAAGGCTTCTGTACATGTTTTGATTATTGCACTGATTTGATTTCTACATGCATTTATGTTATGATGGCCACACAATGTTTCAGTGGACTATTATGAGCAAAGCAGCGTTTTCTGCATTAGCGTGTGTTTCTCCCTCAATATTAGTTATAGCTCAATTAGACTATTACGTGTATTTGTCTAAAAATAATCAAAAGTGGAAATGCCAGCAGGAAAGTGAAGCTAGACATTTTATTCTGGACATTATATCTAATCTGCTGCATGGTTGAACTTATGGTGCAAGATGTTGGTGTGATACTGGACATTTTATACTTAAAATCAGCGTGGGATATGTTATAAGACTAAGTATGATATAGTAATTTGTGGAAGTTACTTTGCAGTGGATGAAACATTTTATAGGAAAGTGAACCCACTAATGCACCAGTTGCTTTCGAAACCGCTAATTTAAACCCATGACTGGAGGCCTCTTGCCTATCCCAACACCACATATACATGTTTGTGGTGTGGTGGATGAAACATGAAACCAAAATATTATAAGCCATAATAAGTTATTTCTTGTACCTATCATTTCGTCCTTTAGATACTATAGAAACTATATAGATACTATTATTCATAAAGGTTTAAGCCACCATACCTTCTTATACATATATCCTAATGATCGACTGTGATTGTCTTGAATAATGTGTCGCTGCCATGAGAAAGTTTAAGCTGTAAGTAACAAAATTTGAAGGGTCAAGATTCCAACATATCTGCTTATACTATTAAAATTTTAAACTACTTAACATTTGCAATAAAAAATTTAGCATTAACTATATCAAAATAAATACTAGTGGGATATTCGATGAATCTTGTTTATAGTAAAGAATTCTCAACAGAACCAATAATATATCTCTTCCTACACTGAAAATAATAATGGTAGATCAGTAACACCTTAAACTGTTAATATACTGCATCCACATCAAAAGATTGAGACTTGGGTTGAATGTTTACTTAATTTCAGTGTGCTAAAATACCATGAACACATATGTACATCGGTAGGTATTGACATATTTAATTTAGATTATAGGTAGACAATCTTAATTCATGTTACAGGTCCATTGAATGCAAAATAAGCATCTTATTAACAAACATGCCCCAAAAGAAACTCAACATATATTTTTGTCGAATATTCTATGAATATTAAAAAGAAACTGGTCTTTAAATATTTTTATTTTTTTATATGGATTGTTGTAATTTTTTTCATAAAGTTGATTTTGATCAAAGAAACATGTGAGTAACATTCAAAATTAATTTTACGAAAACAGAAGATATACGCTTACTTAGAAGAAATAGTATGATATATGTCTAATAGGTTACTATTACTAATTAATTATTTGCATGCAGTGGCAAACAAAATTACATAGAAGCAATTTTCATTGTAATATATTGGCCACTCCTTATATGAATCTCTTAATCAACAAATACATAATTACCTAATATACTGGTATCAATCCATATATGAATCACTTAATCAACAAATAAATAAGTACCTTAAATACTGGTGTTAATCGCCATTTTTTAATGGATAAATATATAAAACACTATGAAATAGAAACTTAATATGTCCATCAAGAAATCTAAATTATACCTTAGCTGATAAGTACTATGTATAATGGATAAAGTTGCAAACCTCAAAACCAAACGTTTACTATACAAATACAAATAAATAAAGTTACAGTGTTTTCTTTAGTGTGTATATCTGTAGAAAACGAAGTATTCAAGCAATGCAAAAAACGTTACTGAGCTTGCCACTACTCATAAAGTGTGTGAGGATACAAAGGATTACTTTCAAGCATATAGAAATGTTGTAAATACCAAACTCAATACAATCAAACAATAAGTGCATGCACTAAGGAACAAGGAAAGGAAATTGAACAATACTGTAGAAACCGATTAAGAAAGAAAAATAAAAAATTTATCATAGGACTAAAATATATTAACCACTTATCAAGATATAATTATTCCTTTATTGTTTGCTACGATGACAAATAAAGTAGTCATATAGGACATGAAATTCCAACACCTACATAATTTGTTTGCTACCATGACAAATAAAGTTGTCATATAGGAGCAAGGCAACAGAAGCTATGCACGTTGAAGATAAGAAAAACACCAGTACTTACATTTATTTCGTGATTTATATTTTAAAAAGCAACCAAAAAATATAGTATGCCATAAAAAAGTATTGAAATTTAGAAACTAAAGTGGGTATATAAACAAAAATCAATGGTATATATTCAAATTAAATATAAGTCACTTAATAAAATAAGCCATAGTTGTTTGAATATTAAATTAGGTGCACATAGTAAACACTTAAACCAAATTGAATCAATTGAATTAGTGAATCCAAACACAGAAACCTCATGGCCAAACAACAAATAGGATAAGCAACCAAAAGTGAAACTTAGACACATAAACTTAAAGCTTCAGATGAATAAAGCAACTGCATACACTTAAACAATAAAAACAAGGACGCACTACATGTAATAAAATAAAAACTTTACGGTGAAGCTAAACAATGAATTAAAATAGCAGCCTACTCTTAGCAAGCAATAGGAGACATAATAAATTAAGTGTAATGCTAAGGGCACCTCGTTTTCTTCTTTTTAATACCATTACTAATAAATACCGTATAATTTTTATACTACACTCTTCCGAATACCATATTTTTTAAGGGGCCACCAACTACATCATTTTTTTCCGCAAGACGAAAAACTGCCGACCAACACTGTTTTTTGTGGCTGTCAACCACCAAAAAATAGTAGTTTGATGGTTGATTGCCGCGGAAGATGGCATTGGTCGACGGTTGTTACCGTGCAAAATGATTCTGCACGATGGTCAATTGCCAGGTGAAATGTGTTTGGTTTTACGAGGTATATAAAGTTTATTATGTTTATTATTTATATATATGGTATTAGGAAGGGTAAACTTAAGTGCCATTGGCAACACACTAAATTAAATATACAGCCTACCATAAAATGGAAGCATCTATGCGTCTCACTTTCCATGCAAAAGGACATATAGGCCAAAACAAGTCAACAAATTATAGAAACTGTTTCAAACTATTATATGGAAAGAATGAAATTGGCCGATATAAACATATAAATTAGTAGATTATAGAGGCATGATAATTTAGAATTGTTCAAGCTGTTCAATTTTACTTACACTTAAATTGCCAAAAAACTTTATAGTAAACTCTCTACCTCAAAAAATGATACATAAACCATTGATCCCATAATACATGTAAATAAGGCCAAAATCATAATCAGTTCAAAAACATAATTATTAAAAACATCATAAACCAAATGAGTTAGTGACTAACCTTGAACATAGACCCATAACAGATGTGCAAGACTATCACCTACGTGCCAATTCAGTGCATTGCATCTAGATTTGGGGATTACAGAGAATGGATTCGTTGCTGGCTCAACCGATAGTATATCACCATTCAAGATAGCCTGTTTTAGCTGAGGACTTGCACTATCTAAAATAGATAAACATGCATGCTCATTTGTCATAGCATCATATGATTCAGGCTCAAAAACAGGTCCACTAAGCCAAGAAAGGAGCAGAACCCAGCCCATCGGACATCAACATGAGAATAGAGATAGAAATAGAAGGAGGCAAGCCCAGTTTCAAGTGAAAAAGTGTCGCAGCATTAACCAGAAAAATTACTTTATGCACACGTGAAAGTTCAGTAGCATCAACTACCAATATGGTATACCTGACATGCCAAGCGCGAGATAACAAGAGTGAAAGGATGGCAATAGTGAAAGGAAAATAACTGTATCATTTAAGCACCTAAAGCCCGTAAATATTGGCAGAAGTACTGTTAAAGTACTCGATCCAAGTCTGAATTTTTCACCCAAAGAGGAATCTCCGGAAGCATTTGCTCCAGAGATTTTGAATCATGTTCGAGAAGTGGACAAAATTTAATATCCTGATAACATAGTGGATGCAAGATACCATTTTAATTGATAATGAAACATAATGTGATTTGTTGACCATTGAAAATATGAATATGAACAAAATAATAATCAGGCAATCAACTAGGATTCTACATGATGGTTTTCTAGGATGAAACCAAACAATTGTTCTCTGGTCGAATGGTTTATAAGACATAAAATTGGCAACTGAGTTTTTGAGGACATTAGTAAAGTTTACTATGCATACAAACTTTTTAAGAGACTAGTGCACAGCTCACGTGCAAATTGAGACTAATTGTAACACAAAGTGTAGGGCATGAAATCAACCTATAGTCATTTTTCTTGTTTCAGTTCATCAAAAGGTGTGGCTTTAAATCGATATAGTGTAGTCATTATGATAGAGTTTAGATTGCTCAACTCATCCATACAGAACCAAATCTATTTGCATTATCATGAACAATATCATGTAGACTAACAAGCAGTTTGCAAATATATTTTTTCTTGGCATGCCTTTCATTAAATTTTACAAGATAAACTATTATCAATTATAACTGTAAATTTGCCTGAGCTATTTTGACACAAGTATTTAATTGGTAAGAAACATAGTAACTTGAAAGTTGTAACTAATTAATTATGTACCTCAGTAGCTTGGTCTATTGGCATTTCTCATAAAAATTAATTAAGGCATCAGAATTCTTGAACCCAAAATTGCACTAGCAGAAATCGGAAGCTCAATTTTCTAACGGAAAACTAATTCTTATACCCTATTAGGAGTTTTCATATGGTCAACTCTCTAAAGTTTATCACAAAAAATCGATATCAAGGTCAATATGTTAAATACTGTACTTTAAAGTACTGGATAACCACTTTTACATGATAAATAAGCAAGAAAGGAATGTTCTTCGTTTTACTTGCACAGACTACTAGAAATTAATTCAAGTTTTCAATTCCTTCCTCAATTATCAAACCACATTACCCAAATTCTGCAGAACATGATTTTGCAGGCAATGAAGTAAAAAATGAAATTCTCGTTCTACTAAAACATATCATTATTCAGAAATGATATTATGCCAAAAAATGTTTTGTTAGACATGGTTAGGAACTATACATCAAATTACCCTGAATTCCATTTCTTCCCAAAAACAGTATTCTGTTATTGTGACAAGAAAATGATTTTGTCCTAGTAGCAAAACTCATAGTTAATACTAATCATAAAGTCAATGACAAAACCAAAACAAAAACGAAGAAAACATACCTTAACATTAGTTTTCTGGAAGTAAATAAAGAGAAAATACCCAGTAACAACTCCAAGCCAAATTCCAACTCCAATCCAAATTCCAACTCCAAACCCGAAGAAACCCAATACAGTACTCAAACAGCCCATCTCAATCGTGCTTCAAATTCTGCACACCGCGTTGAAATAAAAGGACTAATCCAATTTGTTTAACTTCATACCAGGAAAAAAGCAACGCAAATAAAATCAGACCGCATGAATATTCTTGGTTGAGGGAGTGCAGTTTAACAGGGCAAGTTTTGCTGCTAAAAATATTTAGAAAATGACTTAATAACTGCATATGCTAAAATATAAAATGAGAAGGGAAATAAATACAATCATACTTAGTTAAAGGATATTGACAGTGGATAAACAAACAGACCTTATTGTTAGTTTTAGCGTCTTCACCGGCTGACTGCTGTTGAGGCATACTGTCATCTTCAGCTGGTTTTTCAGCACCACAATCTTGTCGGTTGCACTTGGTTCGGAATGGGTAATTTATGCTGTAACATTCTATTTTTATCTATAAGGACTGCTAACCTTATTTTTATCCATTGTATCTGCATAACTGCTTGAATCATCCTGAGTCATTTTATCCTCCCAATTGTTAGTTTCTCCCCTAACCTGTATGTCACCAAGATTCTTTTTAGCAACCAGGTTAACAACATTATTAATACCAGTAGATACTCCATCAATTTTTATTGACCCATTACAATCCTCACTTGTAACCTGCACGCCATCATTAGTCATTGAAAGAACAATACAAGAATTGCCTTTATTTTCTGCATTAAACTCTCATGCAATGCAACACCTTTAGACAACCCATTCATTTCCTCACTAACCGAATATCTTACAAATAGAACAAGCTACTGGTACCCATTCATAATCAACTTTTTGCCATACTGTCTTACCATTACTGCACTGAATTGAAATAGCATCAGAGAATTTACAATTTAAACCGACTTCTACTAACACTCTAGCAAAAGATATACAAACTACCTCCTCTATGAAACTGTCTAACCTATTCGGATGACCTAAAGTGGATACAGTTCTACTAATAGCCTCCACAGACCAAAAATCCAGATCTAGGCAGGGAAGACGAATCCATGTATTGCATGTAGTCATTCACGAGACAGACTCTTACCTGGATTCCATTTTTTCATAAGAATAATAATCTTTTATTGTAAAAGTTGGGGCCTAAGGTCAAAATTCTTACACAGTCCTCTGAACGCTCACATTTGATAATAAAGACACCATTTTCCCTAGAATATAGTTGATATTTCCCATTTAAATTCCAGTTTCTATCAATATACTCTTTTAAAAACTGATAATAAGGCTTTTTAACCAGGTTATCATCTATAACTACCACTTTAAGAATACCCTTAATCAAGGGCTCATAGTATTTAAATTAGACCAATTTTTGATGATACTTATTTTCTGTAATAACCTCAATCCAAGCCTTCGTTTGCAGCGGGTTAATTTTATTAATACTAACCTAATTATTGGAAATTAAATCTGGAAATTTAGATCGAGATTCTAGATTGGGGGGTGAAGTAATACTTTGATTCGAGATCTCCCTCTGGTTTGCATGTCTTGGAGAAGAACGTAGATCTGTTGGATGCGCAGATCGATCGATCCTTTATCTTAGATTGATTTTGAGTCCGATGAGGTTGCCATTTTTTTCTCTTAAAAAGAGGGATCAGTAATTAAATATTTTCCCCTGTGGTTTTAGAAGACGTGCGAGTGTTTTCGTTTTCCCTCCAAGACGCGCGTCCTTTGGTGGCTTTTTTTTATTTTGTTCGGTCCAGATTTTTAATAGAGCCATATTTGCGTCTTATTTTAATAGGGCAGACGCAACTAATTTATACTATCGCTTATTTGCGTCTGATTATACAATGAACAGATGCAAATAACTATTCTAAATTTTCATTCCCACACTACCGCGTCCGTTCGTAGACATCAACTGATGCAAATGTTGGGGTAATATTTGCTTTTCATTATTTGCGTCTGTTTTTGGTTAGGAACAGATGCAAATTGTACTATTTGCATCTATTGTTTACACAACAGATGCAAATGAAGAGACGCAAAAAACAAGTTTTGTACTAGTGAAGGCACATCCCCGAAAGCATACCACATAAAACTGTAAGTAAATAGAGGTGAGCAACCGAGAGCATATAAACCGAAAGCTTAAAGCCACTGAACGAAAGTGCTACATCATCCAAGAGAAGGTAGAGGGATGCCGGCACTACTTAGCTCGGTATTGACAGTAACATTAGAAGAGAGTTTATAAGTCATCCGAAAGGGGTCACGGGTGAAGTTATTGTGAGATCAAGACCGAAATAACGGGTTGTTAGAAGAAAAAAGGAGGTACCCACTAACATACTTAGTCTCGATACCTAGACTGACAAGTGAAGGCTACAATACTGAAGGACAAGCTAAGAGGAAGCAAAGGGCTCCCGAAACCACCACCAGGAAACAACTTCAAAGTCACCGAGAGATATACCAAAGGCGTGCTATCACAAAGTCAAGCTCTCATATTCTGAGACTGAGCTACCGAAAAGCATGTCAGCGGAACCACTCCCGAAAACTCGAGATTGATATTTCAAAGTCAAGAGGACATCAATGAAGACATTCAATAAGAAGAAAGACGGCTGAGACCTTTTTACCGGAACCAAAAGTCATAAGAGCGACCGATACCTTATTAAAGCATCCGTTAGAGGCTTCTTCTGGGTTCACAATAGAAGGAGGCCCGATTTGCCTATAAATAAGACCCCAAGAGTCTCATTTTGGGGGACTTTTTCCCCATTCCCCAACCTCGCCCTCATTTCTTAGAGAGCTAACCCTAATTTGTAAATCAATATGGGGATTTCTTATCTAACCTCCTCCACGAATAAAATCATCAAATCCCTTAAAGTGGACGTAGGTTCAATCCGAACTGAAGCACTATAAATTGTGGTGTTCTTTACTATTTCGCTTAATACATGATATATTGTTATGCTATGTTGTTCAACATTTCTCAATCTGACCCTTTTGACAAATACCTACCTACCTTATGCTTTCCCCTCAACAAGAGCTTCATACGCAAGCCTTGTCCTCGGACCTAGGTCTCCTAAACATCCTTTCGCAAGACGTTTAGCTTCCTAACTTGTAAAGAGATAATGAAACCCTTATCCAAGGTAATTATTGGTCCTTAAGTCTCGTAAGCGTGATATTCACCCCTTGAAGGAAGAGTAACTAATCTTCAGGCTTGAGACCTTGATATATAGGAAACGGCAAACTAACTCAAGCTTGTGGGAACTGAATAATCCCAATTTTCACTTAGGTCCATTTCCTTAGACTTATCTCTGGTGTTGACAAAAAATATCATTAAAATTTTGGCACTAGAAGGAGGGCTTGAACCTTCATCCCCTTTTCCTACCTTTAACCCTTTGGATAACCTTGCAGCATTTCTAACTGTGTTGTTCCGTCCCGGGTTGGACTAAGCTTTGAAGAATTAAGATTATAGAAAGAGTCTCAATAAGGAGCTTTTGAATACCAAGTTACTACTTCAAAACATCATTGATCTAAGCAATTTGAAGAATAGTATAACCTTGAATCCCCAACCTTATTTCATATACTTCCACCCTTGTGGTTAAACCTTATTTCTCCTACTTCCGTCCTTATCTTAAATCTTCTGACCTTATTTCTCATTCCATCATAACAAGGTACTCTGAAAATCAATTAAAGGGCGATGATTCAACTGGGAGGGAGTAATAAAGAAGGACCCAACACGTCATCAATCCCAGAAAACCACATCAACTTAGCAAAACTAGAAACTGCGGGACCTTCAACTTTAACAAAAGATGAGTTGGAAGTGTTACACTTGGATACACAAATTGATACCACTAAGAGATTAACTGAAGTAGACTTGGTCCGAAGATCCTCTAAAGCAAAACCCTATGAAGCAGAATTAAGAATAGTAGCACCTCCAGAACTTTATAACCAAACGGAGTCTTCATCAAATCTACAGAGCAGTCCAGTTTCATGGAGAAACAACCAAGCATCAAAAGAGATGGCCAAATAAAAAGAAAAGGAAAGCTTAACATGGATAGAAGACAAGAAGTTGTAAGGAATCACCTTTTCCAGAGAGATAATGATGGTGAAGGTTCCGTTTGAAATAAAAAAGAACAAACTCACATATGATGGGATTATAGACCCCAAAGAATACCTTGCCATGTTCGAGAATTATATGGATACGTATAACGCTTCAGAAGCCCTTTGATGCATAGTTTTCCAAACAACCCTTCGTGGTATAGCTCTTAAATGGTGCAAGCATTATCATGGCCCAGTCATCACAACTTGGAAGCAATTGTCCATCGCATTTAGCACATAGCCTCATATGCAAAAGGAATCGACAAATAACATTTATGATTTAGTTAGAATCAAAAAAAGACCAGAGGATTCACTTAACTACTATCTAAAGAGGTTTCACAATAAGTTTCTCAATGCAAAAGGGGCCACAGATAGGGAGAAGCTAAGAGTTGTGCAATCAGGGTTGCTTGTATCCCCTTTTGGAAGGAGCTCATCCTAAATGAATGCGAAAGCTTGAATGATTTGTGTTCTAGAGATGATAAATTCATTCTCATGGAAGAAATACTTAACATAGGGAAAAGCTTGAAGCAAGAACAGAAGGAAGAAGGGCTTGGTTCCAATCTCCTTGCAGTAGGTTCTATAATTTAAACAAAAAGAAAGATTATTGCTCTTATCACAAGATAGAAGGGCACAAAACTAGACATTATTGGAGTTTGATAAAAAGAAATCAAGCCAAAGAGAAAGAGAAGCTCAAGTGAGAAATTCAAAGTAAGACCAGTGGGAAAGCTGTTCAGAGGCAACATAACATGGGAATGAGAATTTAATAATTAGTCTTCTATCTCAAATGATTACTTTTCTTAGTCGTTTAACTTTGTTTTTTTACTTATAATCAAACAAATATTGATGTAAGTTCGAGTGCTATTACAGGTAAAAACCAAACCCTGTTCAAGCTTATGCATACAATAAAAGCTCGAAGGAGCCCCTTCTTCTTATGTCTGGTCCCGCGGAAGGGAACGAAAGCTCAAGGGGAGCACTTAGAGCACGTCCAATTTCTGTTTATGTCTCATCCCACAGGAGAGAATGAAAGTTCAAATGGAGCACTTGAAGAATGCAATGCATGGATAAATGCATTATAAAGTTATCAATTAATGACAAGATTCGTTGGAAGCTATTCAAATAAATATGCAACAAAGGAATTATTAAGCACCCATCATAGCTCGACTTAAATAAGATTCTTCTAAATCTTATCTTCACTTTTTTAGAATTTCATGAACTTTATCAAACATGTTATATTTACATACTTAAATGCTTTTATGACAGGTTTGGAACCTACCCATGATAAAGGATATCAATAAAGCCTTCTGAAAGAAGGGCGAATCAATAAAACCTTTAGAAGAAAAAGCTTCCAAAGGGAGAAGTTGTACAAACAAAGCTTCCGGGGAGAGAAGCACCATCAATAAAAGCTTCTAGAGAGAGAGAGAGAAGCAACAATAAACACAACTTCCAAGAAGAGGAGTGTCAAACAAAACCTCCCAAAAGAGGAGTGACAAATAATGCTTCTAGAGAGAGAAACAACAACAAACACAACCTCCCAGAAGAGGAGCGTCAAACAAAACCTCCAGAAGAGAAGCGATAAATAAAGCTTCCAAGAAGAGAATCCACAAAGTTACATCTCCACCTAGTGGAGTCGTCTCCTGAGTGGGGCTAACAAACAAAGTTACATCTCCACCTAATGGAGTTGCCTCCTAAATGGGCTAACAAACAAAGTTACATATCCACCTAGTAAAGTTGCCTCCTAAATAGGGCTACAAAACAAAGTTACATCTCTACCTTGTGGAGTTTCCTTCTAAGTGAGGCTAACACCCCCTACAAATTATAGTGCCCCTAAGTGGGGATAGTAATGCCTACATATTCCCATATAAAGGAATCAATGTCACTCTCTTAGAGAGCATTAGTTCATCTGCATATCCAATGGGTTAGGAGTAAGACTAAACGTTAGATACCCAATGGATAGAAAGATGAGAGGAACATCCGCCGAACGACTAATCAACTCCGGAAAAGATTAATTTATTTTGAAAGTTGTCCTCTACATATCCGTCCGAGGAGTTATCCTTCGGTATATCTATGACTCTTTCACTCATGTGGTTTCTCTAAGTAAACTTCTGAGGAACTCAAGATAACTTATGGTTGCTTGATCACCTTCAACAATGTTTGGATAAATTAACGTTGTGCACATATATAATCCTTGGATGATTGTGATGCTTTCATTATATGGCTTTTGAGTAAATTTCAATGTTTGCTTTATACTTTTATTAAGACATTCCACTTACGGCACTTTCCAGTAACTACAAATTGGTGCATGGTTTTTGCATGATTTTCGATTTATACTCACCCGATATGAGTCTCAGGTTTTTTATGTGATTTCTGATTTCCAACTTACCCAAGCGTGAGTCTTGAGTTTTCTATATGATTATCTGACATTCTATTCACCCAAGTGTTAATCTCGGGCTTTCTATATGATTTTCAATTTCTACTTACCCGAGTGTGAGTCTTGGGGTTTCTATGGGATTTATGATTTCTATTTACCCGAGTGTGAGTCTCGTGCTTTCCGTATGATTTCTAGTTTCCAACTTACCCGAGTGTGAGTCACGGGGTTGCTATGATTTCTGATTTCAGTTTACCCAAGTATGAGTCGTGGGGTTTCTATTATTTTTAGATATAATATCTGACTTTCTATTTACCCGAGTGTAAGTCTCGAGGCTGCTATGATATTTGATTCTAGTTTACCCAAGTATAAGTCTCAGGGTTTCTATTATTTTTTGATATGATATCTGACTTTCTATTTACCCAACTGTGAGTCTCGGGCTTTCTATATGATTTATGATTTCCACTTACCCGAGTGTGAGTCTCGGGGTTTCTATAGGATTTATGACTTCTATTTACCCGAGTGTGAGTCTTGGAGTTTCTATATGATTTATAATTTCCAAATTACCCGAGTGTGAGTTTCGGGGTTGTTATGATTTCTGATTTTAGTTTACCTAAGTATGAGTCTTGGGGTTTCTATTATTTTTAGATATGATATCTGACTTTTCTATTTACCCGAGTGTGAGTCTCGGAGTTGTTATGATTTTTGATTTCAGTTTACCCGAGTATGAGTCTTGGGGTTCCTATTATTTTCAGATATGATATCTGACTTTCTATTTACCCGAGTGTGAGTCTCAGGGTTGCTATGATTTTTGATTTCAGTTTACCCAAGTATGAGTCTTAGGGTTTCTATTATTTTCAAATATGATATCTGACTTTCTATTTACCCAAATGTGAGTCACGGGGTTTCTATGATTTCTGATTTATGCTTACCCAAGTGCAAGTCTTGGGGTTTCCATATGATTTGTGATTTATGCTTACCCGAGTATGAGTCTCGGGGTTTATGTATGTTTTTTGGTTTCCACTAACCCGAGTTTGAGTGTCAAAGTTTCTATATGATTTCTAGTTTCTATTTACTCGAGTGTGAGTCTCGGGGTTGCAATGATTTCTAATTTATGCTTACCCAAGTTTGAGTCTTGGGGTTTCCATGTGATTTCTGATTTATGCTTACACAAGTGTGAGTCTTGGGTTTCCATATGATTTCTGATGTATGCTTACCCGAGTGTGAGTCTTGGGGTTTATGTATGATTTTTGGTTTCCATTAACATGTGTTTGAGTCGTGGAGTTTCTATATGATTTCTAGTTTCTATTTACTCTATTGTGAGTCTCGGGGTTTCTATATGATTTTTGGTTTTCTACTTACCCAAGTGTGAGTCTCGGGGTTTCTATATGATTTCTGATCTCTACCTTCACCGAATGCAAGTCTTAGGATTCATATTATAGCTTTCAAATTTCTGTTACGTAAGTTCAGATTTTAATCTTGGGCCTTTTCATGGTCACTCCAAATAAGTATTTTTAAAAATTTACAAATTTTAGGAAAAATAGACCTTTAGATCTTTTTTCTTTTGACAGTCAAGTTTAATTGTTAATTTTCTATGTTAGTTCCCACATGGAAAGTTAATTTCCTTCTGTCATGTTTATATACGAAATTCAGATATATCGTACTATTCCAAAGTAAAGGTTCCCGAGTTAGTGTACAAGAAGGTACTATGAACTTCTCATCCGAAGCCTTCCAACGGGAATTATGATCTCGCAACACTTCGTAAAGTGAAGTTTTCCAAATTCATGGCATATTTACACCTAATATTTGATACTATGAATTATGGTCAAAATTATGTTAGACACACCATAAATAGATATCAAACATTATATAAGTCATATTACCTCTGCGGACACGTTATGTTTGTCAATAGAAAATTTCTATTTTTCTATCTATACATGTCCAAATGTAGACTTTGGGTTTGTTACCTCACATTTCCCAGAATAAATTCTTGATGACTAAGTGCTTGAGTAAGAGTATTGGACTTCCCATCTAATGTTGATAAAAGGGTGTTAGGCTATAAAACCATAGGGTTCCACACAAAAAACATGTTTGAGTCGGTAAAATATTCATAACTAAGTTCACAAGGACTCATAACTTGAAGATCATATTCAAGATCAATCCGTTAAGTTCATGTTTCCCCTCGCATCATTGTTTTGAAGTTATACAAAACTAATTCCAGAACCTTTCTAATATTTTTTAAGTTACAAAAGATACGGTACAGGAACCGCAGGATTGGTCCTAAAGAACAAAAGATTCTTTATACTAGGAGGGCTAAGTGTTAACACCAAAATTTGCATCGGCCAAATATAAAGAAGCAGAAGATCCGAAGCAATAAGAACAAAGGGTTTCAGACAGTGAAACTTGAACCATGGAGGAAAGGACCTAGATGGAGGCCAAGGAACTAGAAGGGGCAATGTCCGGAAGGCAAAACCGACAACAAAAAGGGACAAGTTGTGATCAAGCATCAACATCGAAAGTTGCTAAAAAAGGGATGTCGGGCTTACATCTGAAATAAAAGAGCCAAGGGTCCCTGATCTGTACCCATGTACAGGGGTCTGGGTCCGACAACGACAACAGAAGAATAGAGGAAGAAATGACAATAAGTCAAAGAAAAGGATTGGTGCTGATACGAAAGGAATACACCAGCAAGAAAGTACATTCACTGAAGGATTCTTAAAGGCACATCCCTAAAAGCATACCACATAAAACCGTAAGAAAACAGAGGTTAGCATCCGAGAGCATATAAACCGAAAGCTTAAAGCTACTGAAGGAAAGTGCTACATCAGGCAAGAGAAGGAAGAGGGCTGCTAACATTACTTAGCTCAGCACCGACACTAACATTAGAACAGAGTTTATAAGTCATCTGAAAGGGGTCATGGGTGAAATTATTGTGAGATCATGACCGAAAAAATGGGTTTTCGAAAGAAAAAAAAGGAGGTATCCACTCTAACATACTTAGTCCTGATACCTAGACCGACAAGTGAAGGCTACAGAAATGAAGGCTAAGCTAAGAGGATGCAAAGGGCTCCCGAAACCGTCACTAGGAAACAAATTCAAAGTCACGAGAGATATTCCAAAGGCGTGCTATCACAAAGTCAAGCTCTCATATTCTGAGACTAAGCTACCAAAAGGCATGTCAGTGGAACCACTCCCGAAGACCCGAGATTAATATTCCAAAGGCAAAAAGACATCAATGAAGACATTCGATAAGAAGAAAGGCGGTCGAAACCTTTCTACTGGAACCAAAAGTCACAAGAGTGGTCGAAACCTTGTTAAATCATCCAATAGAAGCTTCTGCTAGGTTCACAACAGTAGGGGGCCGATTTGCCTATAAGTAAGACCCCGGGGCTCTCGTTTTAGGGGACTTTTTCTCCATTCCCAACCTCGCTCTCATTTCTTAGAGAGCTAACCCTAATTTGTAAACCAATTTAGGATTTCTTTTGTAACCTCCTCCATGAATAGAATCATCAAAGCCCTTAAAGCGGACGTAGGTTCAATCCGAACCAAACCACTATAAATTGTCGTTTTCTTCACTATTTCACTTATTACATGATATATTGTCGTGCTATGTTGTTCGATATTTCTCAATCTGATCGTTTTGACAAATACATACCTACCTTATGCTTTTCCCTCACCAAGAGCTTCATACAAAAGCCTTGTCCTTGAACCTAGCTCTCCTAAACATTCTTCCGTAAGCCGTTTAGCTACCTAACTTGTAAAGAGCTTAAGAAACCATTATCCTAAGGTAATTATTGGTCCTTAAGTCTCATAAGCGTGATACTCATCCCTTGAGGGTTCGGGCTTGAGACCTTGATATCTAGGAAATGTTGAACTAACTCAAGCTTGAGGGAACTAAATAATCTCATTTTCCCCTTAGGTCCATTTCCTTAGACCTATCTCCGGTGTTAACAAAAAATATCATTAACATTATTCTTTACCGTCTTCTTGCTAAGCTTTCGGTAGTCGATACACATTCTCAACGACCCATCGAGCTTCTTTACAAATACTGCATTGCATAACTGTTAGGGATTGTGGCATGGATCCTTAAGGAAAAACTAACACTATATGGGGGTGAATAGTGTTTTTGAGATTTAAACAAAATCTAAAACTTATATGATTTAATATATGAATCAAACACCATAGAAACAATCACATAACAAATCAAACACAAACACAAAGATAAACAAAAATAAAATGCAGAGAAGGAAAGAACACACTGGATTTTATACTGGTTCGGAATTGCTCCTGCGTCCAATCCCACTCAATGCTAGATTGCGCAGAGTTTTATTACTATATCAATATCCAATTACAATCCTCTCCTTGATTTCACGGCTACAAGGGATACCACTGATTCCACACACACACTTGATCAAGTATACTCTCCTTGATTTAACGGCTACAAGGGATACCACCGATTCTAACCTCCTCGATTTAACGGCTACAAGGGATACCACCGATTACATACACTACCCAAACAATTATAATGGCCCTGTAACTCTTCAATAGCACTTTGATTCAGAGAGTAATGAATAGAGAGTGAGAAGAGAAGAAGTTTTATGAAAATAGAATTGAATTTGGCAGAGTATAAGTGTAAAAAAAAAGATATAATGGTGTAAAAAAAGGAGATGAAGAATTATGAAAAAAATTTGAAATCAGCCCATATTTATAACATTTGAAAGGTTGCAACATTTCTGGTGTCACAAATAGTGAAAAGACACTTCCTTTCAATTTTGAAAAAGTGATAGTTATGTGTCGACATGTATATAAATGCATGCCGACATATCTTAGTACAAAATTGAAATTTGAGTATTTTTGAAGTGTTTTATATATAATAGTTCTGGAAATTCTTGAATTAAAACATAGTGTTATAAATGAATGTTATAAAGTAGAAAATCATATGAAAACATAAATATAAACTATATAAACATATTTATAAAATTATAGAGTTTAAAACTATAAAAATATATAGAACTTATAAAGTATAAACTTATAAACCTTAGGTTTAAAATCAAAGAAAAATAGAAAATAAAATAAAAAGTAAAATAGAGAGGATAGAGACTGAAGATAGAATTTGAAATCGGATATTGAAAAACAGAATTTGAATTTGAATGTGGAGTGCTATTCAGAGTCTTACATAATCTAGACTCTATTACTATATTTATCTTGAACTCTTGAAATCTTGAATAATCATGAGTCTTGAATCATCTCTAAAATCTGAATATCTAATATCTTTAAACTGTACAGTCTTCATTATTAATTTCTGTATATAAATCCTGCATATATATATATATATATTCTAGATAATAGTGTTAGTATATATTTTTTAATTAATTAATATTAAAATAAGGTTGTTGTCATCAAAACTCCGTTCTTCAAAAATTTCCCCCCTTTTGATGATGACAATCTTAGTTTATAAAATATCATACATGTTCATACTTGTCGATGATGATCCTTCTAATACTCCCCCTGTTTATATGAATCCTATAAACTAATTCTATATTTTATAATTTCTCCCCCTTTGGCAGTACTCCCCCTAAATTCTATAAGTATCTAACTAATTTATAAATCAAAATATTTTTTTTTAATCCATAAACAAACACAAATCCACATACAAAATTATACAATCCATCAAAATGTATCAATCACATCTTTACCCATTCATAGAATATATATATATATAATGAAAATAAAATACTCCCCATGAGTCCTATATATACACACACATATATATTATACTAAAGTAAAGTACTTCCCTTAATTATGAATAAATGTATCTAATCCTTACACTAAAGGTGAATACTCCCCCTAAATTTATGATTATACAATAATCAGTACTAATTACATAAGAAACCAATCAAGTAATATAATTACATATGTTTGATGATATATATATATATATATACACACACACACAAACCAAATTAAATCAAAGGACACCACACCATATGTTTAATATATACAAGTTTTTGATCCAAATTTAACAAATTCAAATAAAACTATCAAATCAACCATACCAAACAATTGAACGTTTCTTGGGACTTCTACCCATTCATCTTGTCCAGTGATTGGGTTCTTCTTGATGTCCTTCCATTCTTCTTTATCATTAATTGATACTTTGTTGTTTTCATCTTTGAAATGAGAAGAAATTGACCATCGACTTACGCTAAAATGTTTTTCTTGATATTCAACCATTCTCATCTGAATTAACTCTAGATGGCGCTGATTACAAAGTACTATGGGGAGTATTTTCTTGAAGGAATTCAAAGAATCTTCAAGATTTTCTTTTATGTTTTGAATTGGATTTGCCATGGATTTAAGAGGAAATGAATAAAGAAGAAGGAGAAATGAAATAATGAATTTTTTTGGAAGAAATAGGCTTAAATAGGGTCTGGAATTCATTAAATTTTGAATGGATATGACTTAGTTATTTAATTTTAAATTTTGAAAATATTTGATAATCTGGCAGTTATATGTCGACATAACCATTAATTTTTTTTGAAAATTTTCAGTTTTTTAATCTTTTGGTCTTATATTATATTATAATTATTTCTAAAGTTTTTACAGTAACTTAAAGATGATTTTGTCATAAATAAAACTCCATTTATTACTTAATAGAAAGCAAATTCATCCAACTAATTAAGACACACTAAATACGAGATTCGAAAGCAAATACAAGCAAATATATAAGCTAATACATAAAGATAAATTAAACTAGAGAGACTAATTTGTGGATGATGATGAGGAAGGTGAGATTCCAAGCTTTCTTCCAATCTTGACCATGAACTTGGACATTTTTAAAAAGGTCTTCTTAAGCTTCTTTTGATTGTTGACAATCTTTACTCGATTTTGAACAATCGTCTCTTTGGAAATGTGTCTAGTGTTAATTGGACACTCAACATTTTCTAAAGAAGTTTCTTCTTCTTCAACTTCCATTGGCGCTTATTCTTGTTGCATTCAGGCTTGTTTGGCTTCGAATGTCTCATATGGTTGGAAATTGAGAGGAATTTGCACAACATGTATGTTTGATGAGTCAAACACTTTTATAGGTACAAATCCTTCTCCATGAAGATCAACTCCAAAATATTTGAAGATGCGGGTGAGATAAACACCATAGTAGAGAGTGTTTTCTCTTGATGACAATTCTATGGGTTTGATCTCTTTTAAGATCATATCGGCCCAATTAATGTTATAGTCACCCATAATAGTAGAGAGGACTTTTTGGACTTTGAGAGTTGGATTATTAAAGTTTCCAGAGCGGGGAGTGATGGTATGTTATAGGAGGAGGTTGACGATTCTTGTTTTTGGACCGAAAAAACGATTTATGAAATCAATGTGAGCATCGCTTTCGAATATGTCATGATAGGTTTCTAAATTGGTTTCATCGATAATGAAATCTGAAAAATCTGAGCCTATGCTTCGACAATTCAAGATATTGCCTAAGAGTTCGGCATCGAGAACAATTTGCGTGCCTTTGACGCTATCCAAATTTGGTCTTCGTTGCCTTCGTAGAATCCTCGATTAAGATTCGCATAGTCTTGACAAGCTTAGGATAACACACTTCGTCATTATCCCGTGAGTCAATTAGACTCAAGACATCATTTTGTTGAAAGAGAGATGTAATATCATAAGAGGGAAAATCGCTAAAGATGACGAAAGCATCCGTGTTAACTTTAGCATTTGCTACATAGTTAACATAGGTTTTGATAGCTTCTTTGTCATTATGAAGATAACCTTTGATGGTTTTGGTTAACTTAAATTTCTGAGTTGAACTTGAGGAAGTCATTGAATTGATAATTTTGAAGATAATAGATATGAAGAATATTGATTTGAGTTGTAAATGAAAGGTAAAGAGAATAGGTGTATATATAGAAATTGAATAGATATGAATTAAATAGGCACAACTTTTCAGTAGTCAATGACATCTTTTCAGACCTTGGGAGTTAGTGAAAAGTTTGAGGGAAGTTTGAAAGTTTAAACCTTTGAAATTTAAATTTTAAATTTTAAATTTATGGTCATATATATCGACATATACACATATGTATGTCGACATATGTACCTATTTTCAAAGGAATTTTCATTTTCGTGACATGTGATTTAAATTATCGATTTATATTTCAGGTTTAACGATTTCCTGAAATAATTCTAATCCTAACTAACATTAAAATTTTATTTTATTATTTATTAGTCATTATTATATTATTATTTTGAATTTTAAAATTCAAATTTCATTTTTGAATTTCAAGTTTAAATTTTAAAGTTTTTTAAATTCAAACAAAGCAAACAAACAAAGCAGCCATTCAACCAAATAAAATCTAAAAATTAATTAAGGCAAACCCAGTTTTTAGATCCTTTTCATCAAAAATTTCTGAATTCTGAATTGCCGTGAAACACATATCTGAATTTCCGATTTTTGGCTCTTCATCACTTGATGGTGAATCGGAATCATCTAATGTTGTTGGGTATGCTTTCTTTCTCATCCTTGACGAATTGTTGTTGTCTGTTTGTTGAGTCGATTTATCTAGATATGGACACATTTTCCTTATATGGCCTGGTTTGTTGCAGTTATAACATCGACCATCATTACTTCTTGAATTTCCTTGGTTGTTATATTGAAAATGATTCTTCCTTCTATATTTCAGAAATCTTAAAAATGTCTTGTCATAGGGGTTGTTTCTTCATCATCTTCGCTACTTGAGTCAGAATCATTTGTTGTTACTTTAAGTGCAATGGATTTCTTCTTAGTTGACCTATTTTCTTTTCTTTTCTGTAATTGGACTTCAAAAGACATCAAATTTCCAATTAAATCCTCAATCACTTCACTAACATTATTGGCTTCTTCAATTGCCAAAATTTTCTGATCCCATTCTGGAGTCAATGAACTCGATATTTTTTTGACTTGATCCTCTTAAGAATAAGTTTTTCTAGGTGTTGTTAATGAATGCACTATTCATTTTGAATAACTCAAACTGACTAACATTGATATCTTAGTTTATTTAATTTTACTAGTTCCTTCATGAGTAACTTGTAAAGTTCTCCAAATTTCATAAGCAAATTTACATACTACACTCTAAACTCATTCCTATCTAATGAACAAAATAACGTATTCATGGCTTTATAATTGCATTGTGCAGTAATCTTTTGTTCATTTTTCCATTGAGAAAAAGTAGTTGTGGGTTCAATAAACTCATTTTGTGTACTATTCCATATGTCCAATCCTATTGATTGTAAATATATTTTCATTCTACATGCCCAATATGAATAATTACTACCATTAAACAGTGGTGGTCTAACAGTGGACTGACCCTCTATAAAAGAACCATTATTGCTACTGGTGTTAGTTGCCATTATCACTATTTTCAAAAATCAAATTATGAACTTTTTGAAAGACCTTGCTCTGATACAAATTTTTGGGATTGCGGAATGGATCGTTAAGGCCAAACAAACACTAGAGGGGAGGTGAATAGTGTTTTTGAGATTTTAAACAAAATCTAAAACTTATATGATATAATATACGAATCAAACACCATAGAAACAATCACAGACACATAATCAAAAACAAACATAAAGATAAACAGAACTAAAATGCAGAAAAGGAAAAAACAAACATGATTTTATACTGGTTCTAAATTGCTCCTACGTCCAGTCGCACGCCACGCTGGATTGCGTAGAGTTTTATTACTATATCAATATCCAATTACAATCCTCTCCTTGATTTCACGGCTACAAGGGATACCACCATTCCATACACACTTGATCAATCCTTGATTTAACGGCTATAAGGGATACCACTGATTCTAACTTCCTTGATTTAATGGCTACAAGAGATACCACAGATTACATACACTACCTAAACAATTACAATAGCCCTATAACTCTTCAATAGCATTTTGATTAGAGAGTAATGAGTAGAGAGTAAGAAGATAAAAAGTTTTATGAAAATAAAATTGAATTCGGCAGAGTATAAGTGTAGAAATCATAAAAAAGAGAAGATATAATGGTGTAAAGAAAGGAGATGAAGATGGAGAAGAAGAATTATGATTTTTTTTTTTGAAATTAGCTTGTATTTATAACTTTTGAAAGGTTGCAACGTTTCCGGAGCGTCACAAATAGTGAAAAGCAAATAGTGAAAAGACACTTTGTTTCAATTTTGAAAAAAATGATATTTATATGTCGACATGTATATCAATGTATGTCGATATATCATAGTACAAAATTTAAATTTGAGTATTTTTGTAGTGTTTTGATATATATATATATATATATATATATATATATATATATACACATATGTATGAGGAGCGATCAAGAGCACCCCAAACAGTCCAGCACCCCTTTAGCCCCCTGATTTCCACCATACAATCATCTTTCTCTCTCCTTCCACTAATTCCCTCTCCCTCCACTAACTTAATTAATAATAAATGAGTGGCTATTATAAAGGTGCAAAAGGGGTGCTAACAAAATGAGGTGCCATATAACCTTCCTCTCTCTCTCTATATATATATATATGTGTGTGTGTGTGTGTGTGTATATATATATATATGTGGTTCTGGAAATTCTTGAATTGAAACATGAATGTTATAAAGTAGAAAATCATATCAAAACATAAATATAAACATATTTATAAAATTATATAGTTTAAAACTGTAAAAATATAAAGTATAAATGTATAGAACTTATAAAACTTAAGTTTAAAATCAAAGAAAAATAGAAAGTAAAATAGAGAAGATAGAGACTGAAGATAGAATTTAGAACCAGAAATTGAAAAACAGAATTTGAATTTGAACCTAGAGTGTTATTCAGAGTCATACATAATCTAGACTCTACTACTATATTTATCTTGAAATCTTGAAATTTTGAATACTCATGAATCTTGAATCATCTCTGAAATCTTAATCTCTAATATCTTTAAACCGTACAGTCTTCAGTATTAATTCCTGTATATGAATCCTGCATATATATATATATTCTAGATAAAAGTGTTAGTATATAATTTATAATCAATTAATATTGAAAAAATGTTATTGTCATCAAAACTCCATTCTCCAACAATACCAAGGTGAACTGCTTGGATAGATAAATCTCTTCCCTTTCAAATCTATTAGTTGTACCTTTAGCTCCTTCATCCCAATAGGGTTCATTCCTTTTGGTGGCCTACTCACTGGCTCCACTGCTAGCAAAATATCGATTCTAAACTCGATAGCTCTCTTTGGTGTTAATCATGTCACTGGTTCAAAGATATCAGTGAACTCTTTGATGAGAGGAACTTGACTCACTTCGTCTTTCGATTCCAGATCACCTATCAAAGAAATTATCTGTGGTCCTTCACTTTCCACGTATTACGCAATACGAGTACAACGTCTACGGTGTCTGAACGATATCTCCCTACTTTGACAAAAGATACTAGCATCATAGTGATTCAACTGCTCCATATCCAATATGTTTCCAAAGCCTTCAAAATCAAACATATACAAGCTACAAACGTATGACTAAGAAACTAAAGTTCTAATTCATCACATCTCATCTCTAGAGTTGTGTATCTTCCTATAAGATTAATTTTCCAATGGAAGTGACAAGATATGATGGTTTTAGATAATTATCTACCACACATCCAGGGATAAATCATCAGCGTCGAACAAAAATCTTATAGGTATGTTATGAATCCAAAGTGCAACTGTCAACACAATTTTCCTTTTTTCCACAGTTATGGGTCTAGAAGATGAGGATTTCAAAGCACGCACTTTAACCTTTCCTGCCTCCGGACAATTATTCTTATAATGTCCAAGTTGGTTGCAAATGTAGCATCTGACATTCGACTTTCCAGTAGTGATTCTGGCCTCGCCTAACTTACATTATATCTAATGGTGGCCCTTTTGGTGACACGTAAAGAAAACGACTTCCACTTAGTTCTTCTTAGGCTTCCATCCTTTCTGAACCTTTCTACCTTTGAAGAACTTTGCTTTCTTTCCTTGGTAGTTCTAGTTTCCATTAGGTCTCGTTTTTCGCAAGTTGTTTCTCATTGTGAACGGCCATTTCTACTACGTCACCGGGGTCTTGTAAATGAGGCATGGTGGCCCTCGCTATCTCTAACCTTTGCCCCTTTATGAACCTTTCGCTCCTTATAATAATAGCGTCGATAAGTCCATGTGCATAGCAGGACAATTTATCAAACTTAGCGGCATACTCCACTACAGACATCTCCCATTATTACAACTCTGCAACTTTTCTCATCAACAATCATTGGGTAGTTTTGGATATAAGTCTTTCCCTAAGCATCCTTCGAAAGTCATCTAAGTGATCTCTTCCTCTGGTGTTATAATCGTGATTCAGTTCCACCAATGCAAAACACTACCTTGTGGTTGTCTTAACGCCAGCTTTCTCCTATCCTCATTGTTTAAGCCTAAGTATCTAACGATTCTCTCACAATGCAACAACGAAGTATCAATAGTAGCAACCTCTTTCATGCCAAGAAATTTTTTCCCTCCGAGACTTGTACAGTCCCTGTTCAACTTTACATAGTTATTCCTGATCGGAGCAACAAGATTAGCTCATCCCATCTCTATAGTAGCTCCGACCTGCAACATCTGGAGAAAGGTCTAGAACAAATTCCCCATTTTCCCTGGTGGGCTACGACACCTTGGTTCTTATTAGCCTTTTGAACCTGGTATCCCAAGCTTCAGGTCGAGCATTTTCAATAGTAGTTGGGCTTTCGCCGCCAATGTTTAGCCTTGCATTTCTTCATTCCATATCTTACTTCCTTATATGTAAATGGACCTTTCTAAGATTCCAAAGGGTGACCATAAGACTGTAGATATATACATAATTATATAATACAAGTACAAGCACATTATGATATCGCAATCCCATACCCCAACTCTTTACTCTGGTCTTGTGGGTTTTAGTCAGAAAATACTTTTTAAGAAAGTGTTTTTAATTTCTTAGATTCGAGGATTATTACAGATTTATATCTTATATAAGACACTTATGACTTAAAATAGCCTTTTGTGTTAACACTTTTGATTTATTTTAAACGAGAACTGGTCAAATCATACTATGCATATTAATACTGTTAAAGCTGGTGCCAAATAGCGTTGATTTAGTGGGTGTAGCGGAAGGTAGTGGGGATTAAAGTGGAACTACTATTCATCAGTGCTAAATTGAATTAGCGTAGTGGTCGGAGAGTGCTACGGGATAAAGCAGAGATTTTGCATCGCTTTAGCGGGGCTTTAACTGCATAGGGTTAAACATATATATTTGAAGTTGCATGAAAAAAAAAATACCTTTTTTAATATAAATATATATAGTAAAATTGATGTATTTCTTAAGAACTATTAGAATGGACTAAATGCTCTCTAAGATTATCTTTAATAATTGGAATATCTTTGGTGTCGCACGTTTTTGGTGTAAACATAAACCATCAAAAATACTCTTATATATTATAAACTACCAATATAGGTGTTTGCCATTAATATTACGATGTGACACATGATCAATAAGTTGATATGATTAAATGAGTTCAACTAAAAACCTATGGTAGCTGTTAATGCATATAATTTATGTTATGTGATTGACGTGTTTATATATTTGATTTTTTTCTTTTCATTTTTATTAATATGAATATGGTCTTGACGTTAAATTAATGGACAATAGTTTGTTAAAGTCCTTTAAATAGTTTTACTATTACGTAATTAATAATTATAAAGCATGGTACTAAATGTAAAATACTAGAATAGAATTGAGAGAGACTTAAATGATTGTTGAAAATTTGAAGTGTACGCATTTAAAGTCAAACAACGTATTTTTGTCATTTTTAGTACATAAAAGAAACATTAGTTAATTAATTTTTTCATATTACTTAGATTTTAGGTTTTATAATTAATTTAAATATGTTGACTTAAATACAAAATGGTATGAGTTAACTGTTAATAAAAATCCAAATAAAATTAAAATAATATGAAATGTTCATATCTAAATGAATGTGTAAATTTTGAAATGTTCATATCCAAATAGAATTAAAATCCAAAAAAAATATTCCATAAATAATTGTGTAAATTTTGAAATGTTCTGTGACGGCCCTCCCCGGACCAGCCGACATTTCTCCGAAATGCGCTGTGCCGATGCCCGACCAGCACAGGACGGTCGTCAAAAGAAAAGAAGCAAGATGAAGAACTATCAAAGAATCTGTAGTATATCTCACATCGCATGGAACAAAATATAATAATAACATAACTTGATATAAAACAGGCGAGACAGTGCATAAGCTGAAACCTAAATCATCATAGCAGCGGAAATCCATAATACAGCTTATGATCCATATCATTATTACAACTTTAAAATACTGTCTCTAAAGCAAAAGGAAAGGAGCACTACTAATGCCCAAAGTAGTGACCAGCCACTACTCGCGCAACCACCTAACCTGTCTCTAGTCTACTCGTGTGAGCACCCAGAGTAATAAGAAGAAACATAAAACTCTATGTCAAACAACAGTCTGGTATGAGTGGTAGCAAGTATACATCTCTAAGATGAAAAAATAACATGTATAAGAAATCATACCTGAACCTGGACCTGCAACCAAAGAGTTAGCACAACAGGATGTACAGTACTCTAAGGTAACACTAACATAAAGTGTAAAGATAACATGGGAGTGTGAATGACATGGTGATAGCAAACATCAAACATAGCAATCATCCTCACATCTTTCACTCAGTGCATAAAGCATACGATATCCATCACTTCGATCATCCAATTCTTTGCTACGATCACTTTGCCCTTAGGTGTAACAACCCGTATTTTCAATAACCTGTTATAACATAAATGGAGGCAGAATTAAACTGTAAAATCTGAATCAAGGGAAACGGGCTATGCCATTGCGTTCGTCTCGGAAAAATACGCGAAATAGAGTCCGAGTTTTCGAAAATCGGAGTCCGTATGACCAAGATATGGCCTCGCGAAGTTTCACGAAAAATTCCCAAATTAAAGTATACTTAATTAAGTGAAATGGGTTGCGCAGAGAAATATATATATATTGATATATATATATATATAATTGAAAATTAAATAAATAAATATGCAAAAATGTTCAAAACAGCGAATTGGGAGAGGGGAATAACCGAACCGGCCGATTTTTGAGGTCGACCCAAGCCCGCTGGGTCGACTAGGGGTTAATCCAGGGTGTTTGGCTGTCAACCCGTGGGCCGATTCGCTCAAATGCAGATTTTGCATTTGGATGGTTCTCATGGTTCATCTTTAATCTAAAGGCCCTAGATGGTTCCTACACTTGACTTCTTCCCCAAGACATGCTTTGATGGCTTGGATTTAATCTAGGTTTAATCCTATGGCCTAAAACACTTGCCTAATCTATAAATAAGACCCTAACCTATCCTAAATCCTCACTATTCATTCATGCAACTAAACTGTGGCAAAATTGCTCCTCTCATGGCCTCCACTCAAAATCCTAGCCTCCACTTCATTTCTATGAGAGGTTTCATGATCATGAGAGTGTTAGAGAGTTTCTATGTTAGTATGAGAGCCTCTCAAGTTGATTTCAAGGCTAAAGCTTTGATCTTTGTTCATAAAGATGGGGTTTTGATTGATTTGGAGCTTTCATTTTTGGGTTTTAGGATGATGACATGCATAGGCTTTGTCTCAATCTTTCATCTAATCGATTTGTGCCTTCATAGCAATGTAAGCCCTTTCCCTACTCTTAGATATTAACTATGAAGTTAAATGTTCATGTTGCAAGTTTGGGTTTGATCATTGAGAATGATACATGCTATCATGTCATGCAAGTTTATGAAGTCATTATCTTGATCTCATGAGCTAAAAGCTACAACCTTTATGTTGAAATGTTGCATTATGCAACATGAGAACCTTCATAATCTTTATGTCAACTTGCATATGAAGTCATAACCCTTATATGATGATATATGCGAGTTACTAGTCATCATTCCATGTCTTTTGTCACCATGATTCGTTTATGTGCCAAGTTTGGGTTTATGCATGTTTTTGAGGCTTAAGAATGTAACATGCAAGCTAATGAACACATTTGTGCCTCATTTGCCACCATGATTAACTTGTGGCTTAATATCCATTTTTGTCATGCCTTTGTCAAGTCTCTTCTTTTAATCCATTACGTTGTTGCGAACGTATATGCGAGTTTAAAAGCGTTGGGGTCACATTATGGGAAAACATAATGACATGAACATGATGTGGGTAAATGGGTATAAACATGACAACGTGTAACGTTAAATATGACATGTGTTTATACTTGAAAACATGACTTGAAATATAACATGGAAGTTGACATGTAAGTATGCATAAAAACACAAGCTTGGGAATTTACCTATTAAGTTAGGTCTACCCTTTGGGAATTTACCTATTAAGTTAGGTCTACCCAAATGCTTGAAAAACTTGTAACATGTTTTGGAAACATGATGAACATGACACTTAGATAATATAAGTGTGGCCAACTCGAGGTTAGGTTGAGTTTGCAACGTAAAACTACCCGGAACCGACCGGCCTAACCAGTAGTTGCAAACAATAAGACCCAATGTGAGAAGTTGGTCATGTTGTGCTTGAACCCGAGGTTAGACCAAGTTGTGGTGTAAAGCTACCCGGAACCGACCGGCTTAACTAGTAACCACAACAAAGTCTAATGTGAGAGGTTGGGGTGCATTAAGTAATTAATGCCACATGATAGGGTTAAGTTAATTTGATTAATGACTCTTAACCAAATATGACATGGACAAAGGGGTTAAGTAAATTGATTAGGCTAATGATACTTAACAAAACATGACAAGGTTGGGTAGGTTAAGTAACTTGATTTGCCTAATGACACTTAACCATTTTATACGACTAGTGGACGGGGTTAAGTTAACCAACACTTAATCAATCCAACACGATAATTTGGTAAGGTTAAGTAAGTTTTCTTAATGAAACTTAACCGAAAGATACAGTTAATGGATGGGGTTAAGATTAGACTCAACTAGTCTAAACATGATAATCGGATGGGGCTAAGTTAGCCTAGACTTAATTAATCCCACTTGGTAGTTTAATGGGGTTAAGTTAAACACTTAACTAATCTAACTCGTTAATTTGATGTGGTTAAGTGACCTATACTTAACCAATCTAACCCGTTAATTTGATGTGGTTAAGTGACCTAAACTTAACCAATCTAACTCGTTAATTTGATGTGGTTAAGTGATCTATACTTAACCAATCTAACTCGTGAATTTATTGAGGTTAAGTTAACCCATACTTAACCAATATAACGTGAAAACATGATAAGGCTAAGTCATGAATCGCTTGAATACACTTGACCGGTTTGACTAAGTAATTTGATAGGGTCAAGTTAATATATACTTAACCAACTTGAGCATGGTTTGTAGGGTTAAGTCTTGAACTTGGATACTTAGCCAATTTTGACATGATTTGTAGACGGGTTAAGTCTCGAACTTGGATACTTAGCCAATTTTGACATGATTTGTAGACGGGATTAAGTCATGAACTTAAGTGACACTTAATCTGTTATATAAACCCTAATTCGGAGGATTAGGTGGGTAACCGTAGTTAACAAGGATAACGGGAATAAGGCTAAGTGGTAAACCTTAGTTGAAGAATAACTAAGTAATGATTCTTAGTCAAGGAAATTTGGACCAGTTCATAGATAAATGAGTAACCTGATACGGTAGGTCATCGTTTAAGTATACGAGTAGGAGCAAGTATCTGATTTAGATAAAGGCTCCAGCGAACTGGGTAGCGAAGCAGCGGCTTCGGGGGAACGTGAGGATATTCTTGGGATCCCTCTGTGAGCTGCCAGGTGATCATACTAGGCTCATGAGAGGTTAAGGTCTGCGTTAGAAGAACCAAGAGTATGCCTTGGTTGCTATACGAGCAACCTAAAGACGGGGATGGATAGGGGATAGTCGACGATACACGGTCGTACCCTAGGTAGCATTTTCGTCAGGCTACCTACCATCTTTGGTCAAGCGTGTACGTACGGAAAGGCAGAGAACACCCAATAGACCATAATTGCTATCTAATTATGGTTGCGGTAAGGCTTGGATGTGGGTTGGCCAGTGTTGTGTTCTCATACAGGATTTATCCTGTCTTGTCTTTCACTAGTTGAGGGAGGGGTCGCGTGGGACCATAGCCACGTATAGAAAAACAGACCTTAGCATCTGCATCGGCAGATAAATCGAAAGCTCCCGACCGAGTCCTGTATTTCCTGGTCTGCCCTGTGACAGGACTCGGATGGCACGATGTGATACATGTGCATACAGTCATGGAAAACGATTCACGATGAATGCGTGGGAAAAAGGGCGCGGTTGACGGTTAGCGTAAATCCCAGTGGCCCTGGGTGGTTGAACCAGAACCGAGATACGAAAACGTGCAATAGGTAAGCGTAATCCCTAGTAGCCCTAGGTAGCATAAGTCCTAGTTGTACAAACGATAATTCATGCTGGAAGACCCTAGCTAGGTTTAGGGTAACAGTCCAAACCGATCTTAAGGATCCTGGAACTATGTTAAAGTAGTATAGAACCTCATGGGAAAGCCCGTATGGTCTACGGCAAGGGACTGAACATTTTCATGGAATAAAACATACGAGTTGAGTAACCTATATATGCGATATATTAGGTTGACATGGACCATTATACGACTTTTGAGTAAGGGTCATTCACGGATAACACATGATACAGTTGGGATACTAGTACGGTAGGTGCAGAGCAGATGTACAGGATAGATACCATGGGACGTTATACGTGATAGATATCTTGGGGATATTATACTTGATAGAAACCTGACGATGTGATACCTTGTTTTATCTTGACATCGTAATTTATTATGACACCTTAGTTTATCTGAGTTCAGTAGTTCATCCTGTTATTTTGATTTAGCTTATCTATCTTGTTATCATGCTTATGTTCATCTCAGTTTCTCATGTCAGTTAACTTTACTAGTTTTTATGCTAATAGTAGATAGGGCTTACTCAGTCTTTTTGACTGACCCGTTTTGTTTCGCCTCTTTTCTTCCGTTTCCCCCCAGGTTACAAGGAGGAAATACTGCTATTTAGTTCGGACTTCTTCTGCTTGAAGGTCATCATGGATGGCTTGGACTTTCCTTGGCTATGGCTACTTTACTGTTTTTACTTGGGGAATAATTTATGAAAAAGTCTTTATGCTTCTTTATTATTGCAAGACAGGTTTTGATGTACTCTGATGTAAAAGGCTTTAGACCTTAATTATTAATGTTTATGAAAGTTTGATTTTACTTCCGCTATGTTATATGTTCTGTCTTGTGATATTTCTGTGCATGTTTACCAATAATGCCCCTCTAAAGCTAGTGCATTCCTTTGCGAGTGACCCTAGCGGAGGCGGGGTGTTACATTTGGTATCAGAGCAGAAGGTTACCAGACTGGGCAAAAGTTTTTAAAGACCTTCTGAAAACTATTTGAAAATCGTTTACAAAGAAGCATTTTTCAAGAAAATTTTCTTTTAAAAGAAAAAGGCTATTCCCCAAAGGCCATTAGCACTATCCTCGTTTCCTTAATTGAATCTCTTTTCCTTTCTTTCCTCCATATGTAGTCACAGTGGTTTTAACTGCGACTAGTCTTTTCTATCTACGAAAGTGCTTTCCATGCGATGGAGGTGGTTCTCGGGAGACCAGTGGCCGCGTTATAAGGAAGGATAGTGAGAAAGAGGATAAAGGATACGGGCTTAAGGATGAGCAACTTGTTGGTATGGCTTAGTCCTCAAAGGAGGGAGAAAGATGAACAACGAAACCCATGACGAGAGAGTACCTTTGGCATGGTAAAACGGGGTGGATAGTTAAGTATTATGGGACAAGGACAAGATCATCGGGAGGGCAGTAGTATGCTCTCATTTCTAGAGTACCTCGGAAGGAGGGTAACGATCTTGTTAAAGGTTTAGCTTTTCTTCTCTATCATCCCGTTAGGACTTCGTTGTTCGTATCATTTAAGTCTGCTTCGATAGTTGAGTCTCTGCACCTTAAGTACTAGCGTAATAGAGAATCCCATTTTTGTCTCAAAGTCCTATTGGAGAATCAGTCCATTTATACATGACTTGTTTGGATTTGGGAATGTCTATGCCAAGTGTTGAGTTTGGAAATAATGCTTATGTTTATAAGCTATGGATGGATTCTAGGGATGAAGTGGTTATCCAGTAGGGGGTGCCACTCTCGGTTTTTGATAGGAGGGTAGTTAGACCATTTGACTAGCCTTGGTAATACCCTCGAAGTATCGTGTAACCTTTTTGAGGTTCTGTCATGACTAGTTACTTAGAATCCCTTGATGCCTTTATTGGAAATTTGAAGCCCGATCGAGTGGTGTTCGCCAATAAGACGGATGGTTTACTTCATTTATGCATGGGTTATAGAGATCACCCTAGTAAGTGCGCTTGATAACCTGGTTGGCATCTGTTTACTTTCAAGAGGAAGTTCTTCTACGAGAAATACCCTGTGGTACGAGGTCCGAGATTCACTAGTGAATTTTGGAAAGCTTGCATGAGATCATGAGTACGCAGTCATATTTGCGTCAAGTATTCTAGGAAAAGGATAAGTGCAAGTGGAATGAGAGGCGACGAAGAAATGAGTTCCAGCTCATGTTATGGAAACAGGAATAAGAAGCTACAAAACCGCGAAGTTAAAAGACGACTTTGATGGTCAAAGACTAGATACGCGCATGATATCTCTTTTTGGGAGTATATCCTTGATCCCTGTTTTCTGTAGAGCTTACTTGTAGGCTATCTTTTGTGGACATCCTCTCGGTCCTATTTTCTGTTACAAACCCCGTAAGGAGTTTGTCCTGTTTATCTTCTCGACCCTGTTTCAGGGAATCCTAGGTAGAACCCTATGGATGTAAACATGTATTTGAAACATGTTATGATTGATATGGTTGCAAGTGGTTGCTCGTGGATGCGCGAATACACATTAGATACTAGCTCGACTCGGTCACATTTCATATTGCATATGCACGAGTATTTATACTTGTTTATGGATGAAATCGAATGTATTATCATGCGGTTGTCGCATATGAATGAATGATTGTGCACGCATATAGTATCTATATGGCTAGGACTATTTGCATACATGTTGGATTCATGGCACTATACATATTTTGCATCAGAAAGATTATTCAGGCCTAATCATTAGCATTAGCTAAGGAACATGTACACACACGTATTCATACAGCATTAGAAATCATCTAAGGACAATGGTTGCTTGTGGATGATGATTTGAGTAGATGGATGATGGATGGTAGGATATGTTCTTCCTAACTTGGAAATTTCGGGGACGAAATCCTAAAAGGTGGGGAGAATGTAACAACCCGTATTTTCAATAACCTGTTATAACATGAATGGAGGCAGAATTAAACTGTAAAATCTGAATCAAGGGAAATGGGCTATGCCATTGCGTTCGTCTCATAAAAATACGCGAAATAGAGTCCGAGTTTTCGAAAATCGGAGTCCGTATGACCAAGATATGGCCTCGCGAAGTTTCACGAAAAATTCCCAAATTAAAGTATACTTAATTAAGTGAAATGGTTTGCGCAGAGAAATATATAAATATATTGATATATATATATAATTGAAAATTAAATAAATAAATATGCAAAAATGTTCAAAACAGCGAATTGGGAGAGGGGAATAACCGAACCGGCCGATTTTTGAGGTCGACCCAAGCCCGCTGGGTCGACTAGGGGTTAATCCAGGGTGTTTGGCTGTCAACCCGTGGGCCGATTCGCTCAAATGCAGATTTTGCATTTGGATGGTTCTCATGGTTCATCTTTAATCTAAAGGCCCTAGATGGTTCCTACACTTGACTTCTTCCCCAAGACATGCTTTGATGGCTTGGATTGAATCTAGGTTTAATCCTATGGCCTAAAACACTTGCCTAATCTATAAATAAGACCCTAACCTATCCTAAATCCTCATTATTCATTCATGCAACTAAACTATGGCAAAATTGCTCCTCTCATGGCCTCCACTCAAAATCCTAGCCTCCACTTCATTTCTATGAGAGGTTTCATGATCATGAGAGTGTTAGAGAGTTTCTATGTTAGTATGAGAGCCTCTCAAGTTGATTTCAAGGCTAAAGCTTTGATCTTTGTTCATAAAGATGGGGTTTTGATTGATTTGGAGCTTTCATTTTTGGGTTTTAGGATGATGACATGCATAGGCTTTGTCTCAATCTTTCATCTAATCGATTTGTGCCTTCATAGCAATGTAAGCCCTTTCCCTACTCTTAGATATTAACTATGAAGTTAAATGTTCATGTTGCAAGTTTGGGTTTGATCATTGAGAATGATACATGCTATCATGTCATGCAAGTTTATGAAGTCATTATCTTGATCTCATGAGCTAAAAGCTACAACCTTTATGTTGAAATATTGCATTATGCAACATGAGAACCTTCATAATCTTTATGTCAACTTGCATATGAAGTCATAACCCTTATATGATGATATATGCGAGTTACTAGTCATCATTCCATGTCTTTTGTCACCATGATTCGTTTATGTGCCAAGTTTGGGTTTATGCATGTTTTTGAGGCTTAAGAATGTAACATGCAAGCTAATGAACACATTTGTGCCTCATTTGCCACCATGATTAACTTGTGGCTTAATATCCATTTTTGTCATGCCTTTGTCAAGTCTCTTCTTTTAATCCATTACGTTGTTGCGAACGTATATGCGAGTTTAAAAGCGTTGGGGTCACATTATGGGAAAACATAATGACATGAACATGATGTGGGTAAATGGGTATAAACATGACAACGTGTAACGTTAAATATGACATGTATTTATACTTGAAAACATGACTTGAAATATAACATGGAAGTTGACATGTAAGTATGCATAAAAACACAAGCTTGGGAATTTACCTATTAAGTTAGGTCTACCCTTTGGGAATTTACCTATTAAGTTAGGTCTACCCAAATGCTTGAAAAACTTGTAACATGTTTTGGAAACATGATGAACATGACACTTAGATAATATAAGTGTGGCCAACTCGAGGTTGGGTTGAGTTTGCAACGTAAAACTACCCGGAACCGACCGGCCTAACTAGTAGTTGCAAACAATAAGACCCAATGTGAGAAGTTGGTCATGTTGTGCTTGAACCCGAGGTTAGACCAAGTTGTGGTGTAAAGCTACCCGGAACCGACCGGCTTAACTAGTAACCACAACAAAGTCTAATGTGAGAGGTTGGGGTGCATTAAGTAATTAATGCCACATGATAGGGTTAAGTTAATTTGATTAATGACTCTTAACCAAATATGACATGGACAAAGGGGTTAAGTAAATTGATTAGGCTAATGATACTTAACAAAACATGACAAGGTTGGGTAGGTTAAGTAACTTGATTTGCCTAATGACACTTAACCATTTTATACGACTAGTGGACGGGGTTAAGTTAACCAACACTTAATCAATCCAACACGATAATTTGGTAAGGTTAAGTAAGTTTTCTTAATGAAACTTAACCGAAAGATACAGTTAATGGATGGGGTTAAGATTAGACTCAACTAGTCTAAACATGATAATCGGATGGGGCTAAGTTAGCCTAGACTTAATTAATCCCACTTGGTAGTTTAATGGGGTTAAGTTAAACACTTAACTAATCTAACTCGTTAATTTGATGTGGTTAAGTGACCTATACTTAACCAATCTAACCCGTTAATTTGATGTGGTTAAGTGACCTAAACTTAACCAATCTAACTCGTTAATTTGATGTGGTTAAGTGATCTATACTTAACCAATCTAACTCGTGAATTTATTGAGGTTAAGTTAACCCTTACTTAACCAATATAACGTGAAAACATGATAAGGCTAAGTCATGAATCGCTTGAATACACTTGACCGGTTTGACTAAGTAATTTGATAGGGTCAAGTTAATATATACTTAACCAACTTGAGCATGGTTTGTAGGGTTAAGTCTTGAACTTGGATACTTAGCCAATTTTGACATGATTTGTAGACGGGTTAAGTCTCGAACTTGGATACTTAGCCAATTTTGACATGATTTGTAGACGGGATTAAGTCATGAACTTAAGTGACACTTAATCTGTTATATAAACCCTAATTCGGAGGATTAGGTGGGTAACCGTAGTTAACAAGGATAACGTGAATAAGGCTAAGTGGTAAACCTTAGTTGAAGAATAACTAAGTAATGATTCTTAGTCAAGGAAATTTGGACCAGTTCATAGATAAATGAGTAACCTGATACGGTAGGTCATCGTTTAAGTATACGAGTAGGAGCAAGTATCTGATTTAGATAAAGGCTCCAGCGAACTGGGTAGCGAAGCAGCGGCTTCGGGGGAACGTGAGGATATTCTTGGGATCCCTCTGTGAGCTGCCAGGTGATCATGCTAGGCTCATGAGAGGTTAAGGTCTGCGTTAGAAGAACCAAGAGTATGCCTTGGTTGCTATACGAGCAACCTAAAGACGGGGATGGATAGGGGATAGTCGACGATACACGGTCGTACCCTAGATAGCATTTTCGTCAGGCTACCTACCATCTTTGGTCAAGTGTGTACGTACGGAAAGGCAGAGAACACCCAATAGACCATAATTGCCATCTAATTATGGTTGCGGTAAGGCTTGGATGTGGGTTGGCCAGTGTTGTGTTCTCATACAGGATTTATCCTGTCTTGTCTTTCACTAGTTGAGGGAGGGGTCGCGTGGGACCATAGCCACGTATAGAAAAACAGACCTTAGCATCTGCATCGGCAGATAAATCGAAAGCTCCCGACCGAGTCCTGTATTTCCTGGTCTGCCCTGTGACAGGACTCGGATGGCACGATGTGATACATGTGCATACAGTCATGGAAAACGATTCACGATGAATGAGTGGGAAAAAGGGCGCGGTTGACGGTTAGCGTAAATCCCAGTGGCCCTGGGTGGTTGAACCAGAACCGAGATACGAAAACATGCGATAGGTAAGCGTAATCCCTAGTAGCCCTAGGTAGCATAAGTCCTAGTTGTACAAACGATAATTCATGCTGGAAGACCCTAGCTAGGTTTAGGGTAACAGTCCAAACCGATCTTAAGGATCCTGGAACTATGTTAAAGTAGTATAGAACCTCATGGGAAAGCCCGTATGGTCTACGGCAAGGGACTGAACACTTTCATGGAATAAAACATACGAGTTGAGTAACCTATATATGCGATATATTAGGTTGACATGGACCATTATACGACTTTTGAGTAAGGGTCATTCACGGATAACACATGATACAGTTGGGATACTAGTACGGTAGGTGCAGAGCAGATGTACAGGATAGATACCATGGGACGTTATACGTGATAGATATCTTGGGGATATTATACTTGATAGAAACCTGACGATGTGATACCTTGTTTTATCTTGACATCCTAATTTATCATGACACCTTAGTTTATCTGAGTTCAGTAGTTCATCCTGTTATTTTGATTTAGCTTATCTATCTTGTTATCATGCTTATGTTCATCTCAGTTTCTCATGTCAGTTAACTTTACTAGTTTTTATGCTAATAGTAGATAGGGCTTACTCAGTCTTTTTGACTGACCCGTTTTGTTTCGCCTCTTTTCTTCCGTTTCCCCCCCAGGTTACAGGGAGGAAATACTGCTGTTTAGTTCGGACTTCTTCTGCTTGAAGGTCATCATGGATGGCTTGGACTTTCCTTGGCTATGGCTACTTTACTGTTTTTACTTGGGGAATAATTTATGAAAAAGTCTTTATGCTTCTTTATTATTGCAAGACAGGTTTTGATGTACTCTGATGTAAAAGGCTTTAGACCTTAATTATTAATGTTTATGAAAGTTTGATTTTACTTCCGCTATGTTATATGTTCTGTCTTGTGATATTTCTGTGCATGTTTACCAATAATGCCCCTCTAAAGCTAGTGCATTCCTTTGCGAGTGACCCTAGCGGAGGCGGGGTGTTACATTAGGTGTCACAGTGACCCCATTGCACTGATCCATAGCTACAATCCTTATCTCTGTGGTGAACCAAAATTATGGGTATCGATAACCCCTTTGCACACGTCCCGCAGCAAAGCCCAATCATGAAGTTAACTCGTTGGTTCCCATTTGGATCCTGAGCTACAACTTCTCATTTGGATTACCTTTGCATCTCGAGTTTTGGTCATTATCCCGTTCGCCCTTCAGTTTCCATCCGGTTCGCGATACACAAGTAGCTCGCGATTCATGATCATCTCCGGTTCGTGGGTCGTGTTCTGGTCCGTGGCCCTCCTCGTATCGACTCGTGGTTCGCCCCTCCTAACATCGGTTCGTGATGACTTTTGGGTCGTGATCGTGAGCTCCACTCGTGGGTCCTAGTCGTGATGGTGGATTCGGGTCGTTATCTCCATTCGTGGCCAACACCCTACTCGGTTCGTGATGTACTAGTGGTGCTTCATCCAGGTCGTCGGCTCATGAAGGTGGTTCGTGACCTTCTCGTGGGCAGGCGGTTCGTGGAGATGATGTTTCACGATCAACTTGTGATGAAGGGTGGTCGGCTCGTGACATGTGCTTCACGAACGGGAATGTCTGACCAATTTCTTCAACTTTTTCCAACAAGCTATTTACGCCATACGACGACGTTTTCCACCATTCTAACTTTACTACGCAATAACAAATCATTCCAAACAGTCATAACAACATGTAAAATCGACCATAAACACCAAAACAATAATTTTAACATGTCAATGCGGATCAAACATACCCAAAACCCATGTTTTCCCCTTAATCTCCTTAATCATGGTTTAACCATACGATTAGCAAAACATGTCCAAATCAACCTAATTTTTTAACAGAGGTATAAAATAATATTATAGAATTTTTACAAATTTTTTCAGATTTTTCTGAGTTATAATTTCGCTAATTATCACTAATCACCCGTAATCACCCATAATTAACCGTAATTAGTGTAAAAACACGCTAATCACTCACCTTAGCCACAAATGAATTATAGATCTGAACTTTTCTACTGTTTTGGGTCGAATTCCTATGCAACCCAGCAAGTCTGACTCTGATTTGGTGTTGATTTGCCTTGATTTGATGTTGATTAGCTTAATCCTTGATTGGAAAGTGATTAGAGGTGGTTTAGAAGGTGGAAATCATTGTAAGGTTGAAGAGAAACTTTGTGGCGGCTGGAAAATGACAAAGGAAGGTTTCTCTAGCCCCTATCAGCCCTTATATAACCCTAATCCCGAAATACCTAATGGGCCTAGCTGCTAATTACCCTATCAAGCCCGTTTAACCAGTTTTTCCATCTTCAAACCTTATTTCAACCATATCTCCCAAACGGTAAGTCCGTTTGATCAATGTGACCACTCTAAGGAAAGGTAAACCATCATCCGAATCCAATGGAAGCGGTTTTAGGTCAAAACTCTTTACCAATCAAAAATTATAGGCGAAACAAGATTCGCCAGGGGTAAAACGGTCATTTAAAATTTGGCAAAAATTGTGAATATAGGAAACCCCAATAGTTGTTCCCCAAAGTTACACGACCATATGACTTCATTCGAAAGAGAAATAAATATTCTATGATCCCTCGATGCGTAGAATGCGGGTCGTTACATGTTCATATCAAATTGTAAAATAACATGAGAAGTAAATTAATTTGAATGAAACTGTAAACAAGTGTAAAATGATAAACTAATCTAAAAATAAAATAGACTAATTCTATTCATACACCGACAATATCTAAACATACAGCTTAAAATAAAACAAACTACCATACACCAAAAATTACTTTACATACACTGTCTTTTTTTACAATACTAACCTTATTTTTTTATTCGTCTTCCCTCTCTGAAACTTTAAAGTTATTTATAGAAAATAGGAAATATATAACACTAAATAAAGGTTAAATTTAGTAAAATGGATTTTAATTTTTTGAATGTACGATAAGCAATTTCTTATGTTACAAAAAAATTCTTAATTTCAACAAAAAAGACCTCACTTTTAAATTAAATGACTCTAAATTTAAACACATACTTGTAAAAGTTCTCCTAATTCAAATTTTAGGTTTCATGTTTAAAAATACATTATGTTCTTCAAATTGTTTTGCATATATTTAATCAAATATCGTCAATGTTTTAGCTTGATGGGTTATAATTAAAAAAAGTAAAAATGCAATAATGAAGAAAGGTAATTTAGTAATATATATTTTTAGCAAACTCGTGGTGTACGTAAGGTAATTGTTGGTGTATGAATAAAATTTGCCAATAAAATATCCAAATAGAATTAAAGAGAAGATAGAAAGCTACCGAAATGAAGGAGAGTGCTTCAAAAAGTTGTGTTTTACTATCATTTAAATAGATTATTTTCCTTCGTGAATTTCTTTGCATGGTTTTTTCCCCTTTTAATGCAGAAGTAAATGTATAATGTATAGTGGGGGATTGAGCTGTTGTGTACAGTACGGTATTTAAACAGGAAAATAGTGTTGGGATTAAACTGTTGTGTATAGTACGGTATTTAAACAGGAAAATAGGGTGAAAGACAAAATTAACAAAATTTATTTACAAGGACAAGTAGTAAAAAATTTAACCAAAAGAACAAACACTAGTGTAAAGCATGAAATGATAGTGGGTCCCTGAATTCCTCCCTTACACCAAAAAGTGTCTGTGGTTAAAATTTTAAGCTTAGGATTTTTTTTTTTATTTGTCCGTGTGCCTAGAAGCCCTTTCAAAAAAATATCGGGGTTTTGAACGTAACGGATCGTAAGTTCGAGTGTATTTCTGCAAAATGTCAAAATCCCTAAAATCACACAGAAAACCTAAGTTCGATTTTTTCAGTGCTGTGGTTTCTCCGATTTGTATTGTTGGAGTCCGTCTCTCGAAATTCCAATGTCCCAACCAACTCCAAGCAGATCCATTGCAAGCAGCAAGGAATACAAAACTCGTCTTCGCTCTTATCAAACCCCAAACGTTCTCCAAAAATCTCCTAGATTTCATCCTCAACCCGAAAATTTGATTTTAACCACGCCTAAAACAGTAAAAAATCTCTCAATACCGACGAGTCTGACTCAAAGTTCGGTTGTTGAGAAGAGTCGTAAAGGGTGCTTGACGAAATGCTCAACTGTAACGCCATTGCGATCAGTTGATAATTTTGACGGGTCTTCGCAGAAGAACGCGAAACTTGGTTGTACAATTGAAATGAGTCACGATGGCAAAAAGAAGAGAAGATCAAGTAGGATCTTGGGAAAAGAAAATGTAGATAAAAGGAAATGGAAAAACGTTGGAAAAGAAGGTGTTGGCTGCAGAAGTGAGAAAAGACGTCCACTTCAGTCTACTGGAAAAGAAAACGTGAGTGAGAAGTCTATATTTTCCAAATATGAATGCAAGAAGGAGAAGACAGGGTCGTCTAGGCTAAATAAAAAGGAGTATACAAGAAGTGAAGATAGTTCAAAAAGCACGGGAGGCAAAAAGAAGAAGCCAAGGGGAAAACAGATTGTGATTTATAAAGAACTGAATGATGAGACCAGGGAATCATTCGAATGCAGAAAAGAGAAGAGGCGGTCACCAAGACTAATGTGCTCTAAAAAGGTTGTAGACTATACTGAGAATGTGGAATCTGATGAATTATCTGATGAAAACGGCTATGTTGATTCAGATTTGAATATCCTTGAAGATGAAAATATGTCCATTATATCGATTTATCAACCAAAGATAAATGTAGGTGTTGAGGTGAGTAAGAAGAGAAATAGAGAAATGATTCAGAGGAGAGAGATTGATAGTGCACCTGCAAAGGAAGGACTATATAGTGGTTTAGCCGAATGGTCCCAGGAACAAGATTTTGCATTGCAAAAGGCTTACCTTGTTGCCAATCCTTCCCCTCATTTCTGGAAAAAAGTTGCTAGGATGGTATGTTTCTAACCTCTTTCACGATTAATTCACAATCTAATTTCCAAAAAATACTAAAGAATGTTGATAGTTTGAACTTGTTAGAGTCTCTGTTCTGTATTATGAGAAAATAGGTGTGATTATTGTTATATTTTGCAAAGCTACCTAAACTTATGCCCATTCAATGCTAGGTACCTCTTTTCACACAAATCAAAACCAAATATAGCTTAAATAGGACTTAATATTCTTTATATTGGTCTAGTCATCAACAATATCCATTCAAAATGTTATTCCCAGGTCGTATTATTGTTTCTAACTAATTTTAACTGGTGCTTTGCACAGAGGGATCAACGTACTTACAATGAATTTAACTTTGAACACTAAGCAACATTTTGAAAAAAACGGAAATACTTGCATGCCACTTAACAATCTCAACCAGTGTTAGAACTAAGGCGAAATTTGATTTAGACATGTTCAAGAAGATAAAATGGAATGTAATTTACCATTGATTCATACGACATATGTGGCAAGCACTTAGAGGGAGTAGGTGCAATAATCAAATTAAACATGAAAAAAATTCATAGTAATGCGATGCTTCCATTTATAATGGGTAGAAAAGTTGGCTTTGGCTATTATCAATATATTAGAACAAAGTTATTCAGTAAAATCAATGAGCTACCAACTTTCTTTTACTTAATTAGGAAATAGGAAATATTAAAGTAAGTCTTTCCTCTTTTCTCCACTTCTACAGTTGCCATTTTACTGAACGTATGGAATCCTTTTCTGTCAACATACACTGCACAAATTCCTTAAACATGATAATGTCAAAAAAGTGAAGAATTAATTAAACCTTAACCTGATATCTATAAATCACAACTTCCAGCGTCTAATAATTTTCTTCATCCTATTTGAGATGCAAACTTATTCATGTGTTGGTTATTTTTTAAACCCTAACTTGTAATGCAAATTTGTGATTGTTGTGACATTGCAAGAAGAAAAATTGCCCTTTGTGTCTCTTTTAGTTGTGTTTTCACATAAAGCTTAATGTTATGATGATAGTACAGTATTTTGACAGTATTTTGCATCTCAATATTAAAAGCTAGCACGAATTATGTGGTATAAAATCGGAGGGTATTCAACAACTTGAGCGGTTTGACGACCAATATTTAAGAATTTTTGCGTAGAAGTTATCCCATTTCTTTTATGCAAATGATAATAAAAACAAAACAGTAAATCAACTAAAATTATAAGCACGTTGCTAAGGAAGCTATAGGCAAGACAACATGAGATTTAATTATATTACATTCGATTCCAGTTTCTTTAGTTGTACCAGTTTTTTCCATATATAGATTGTTCACCTAAGCCAAACTTCAATTGCATAATTTGGGGAAGGCAAAAATCATATTTGAAAAATAAAATAAGAAAAATCCTAAGCTGTAAAACGGCAAATGTCGCCTCTAAAATGATCGTAAGATGACAAACCATACTTAACTTTTGTCATACCACCTGTTCATTCATTTATTTTTATTTTTTTGACTCTTATTTGAAGAATCTAGCAATTCTCCACTACTGAGTCCCAGTTATTTGCAAGAAAAAAACAAATGTAATATAGCACATTCTGCTGAAAAATAAAACTGCTTTACCAAGTAGAAAATAAAAAAGGAATATATTTTTAATCACGACTCTATCGTTGGCAAACAGATGATGCAAGGAAAGTGGCATTGTGCATGGAATACAGTGTCGTATGCAAATTCAGTTTAAGAGATAAATATAACATAGATAATAATTCATTGGGACATAACTCACCTAGGTCATAAAAAGAAGGTTCATATTGTAACACAACAAATTTAGTGTCATAAGTTTTTAGAAATCAGCAACTTATCCATTCAAACCAGCGAACGTGGCTTCCGATTTTAAGTATGGTTAGTGCGCTTCTCTCCTTGCAGTTATATAGAAAAATGTTTTATTTATACCATTCGAGGATAAAGATGCATTGCAAAGTCTGTACACTGGACAAAAATCAAAGCAGAAACTTTACCTCTTAATCTGATCGTTACTGAGATTCGACCAAAAATTTCACTTATGTTGATCAAATTATTAAACTCCTTATATTCCTAGTAAAGTCCTGATCAAATCCAACCGGGATGCCTCTGTGGAAGCCTGGATTCCCCTTCAAACATCCAGGATAAGTGAAATAAACAAATGTTTTAGTATACCATATTGCTTATTTGTCTAAAAATGATGCATTGATTTGGAATGTCAATCATAATATATCAAACATACATCTGTTTCAAAGGACCCTTGATACAACATGTATATATATTAATTCGTAGTATAAGCGTGTTGCCTATTCCTACAAAATACGTATCAAACACTGCTAAAGCTATCTTGACTCCAGTGATTCTTCTTTTACTGTACACTAATTGCAAATTCAGAATATGTTTTTTAGTTAACTCTTGTTTCTTAGTTGAACGGTAGGGCTCTTATAGAAGAAAAAGGAAGATTGATGTTAACCTGAATAACAAATAAAAAATATAAAAAGGAATACTCACGATTCAGAAATTAAAGGAAGTACCTGAAGTTAAAAAGTTGAAAATTAAGGTGCAAAGATTTGATGACAAATTGAAGAGTAAGGGTAATATATGATAAGTTTGATCCATCATAACCGACCTGATTTCAACGTTTAAAATTCCAGTCTAGCTCTAATTTTAACTTGGAAAATTTTATGGAGAGTGGATACAGACACACACATATACACACACTAGTTATTTGGCACGTGCGCTGCACGTGCGCATGGGTAATTATTATTAGAAAAATGCTATTTGTAAGTCCAAACACTTCATTTTCAAAATAAACTCATATGGCACTAAAATTGTACATATTTCTGTAGTAAAAAGGTAATGTTGGGTAAAAAATACATATATTACTTTATGTCTAAATTAGCAATCTATATTCTATTTTATCCATGGTTAATCTATTTTGTACTATGAAAAAAATCTTAAATATTTGGGATTTTACTGTAAGCTAGTTTCAAAATCAAATCAGATTGAACCTAGCAAAATTTGTTAAATCAAGTAAAGTCACACAAAATATACAATTTAAATCTAGCATGAATTCAAGGATGATACAACTAAAAATAAAACCGCCACATTGATCTAATACTTAAGACAGCTAAATTAAAACTACCAAAAAAGTAGCAAATAAATAAATAAAATGAAACAAATCAATCGATATCAACGTTGATAATTTTAACAAAGTCATAACAACTGCACAATTCAATCTTACCTTGAATCAAAGGTAATATCAATCAGTTAAGAATATATATATATATATATATATATATATATATATAGCTACAAAATTGCAAAATTAGTAAATTAAAAAATTGAAACAATGAAGATGAATTTTTTTAGTATGCAAATCAGAAAAGAAATTGAACTTAATCCGTACAATAATAAACTACTATGATTTTGGAGGTTAATTTTACGGTATTCAAATCTGATTAAATGATATCAAAATCGGTTTTTATCACAACAAAATATACATAAAAGTTCAAACAAAAAATTCAACTTAACTGAAAAAAGAACTGTTATGATAACAAATATTAGGTTACGGAATAAGGCTTAATCATCTAAATGAATTGAATGCAGCATAAAAAAAGGTCGAAAGACTCGAAACACATAAATTTTCAACAAACTCGACCTTGTTGCCACAAAAAACATATCAATAGCCATGCTGCATCAAAATTTGGCATGAATTTCTTGCCATAACACACACGCACATACACACATACACACACACACACACACACACATATATATATATTAAAATGTATCTTACATGTGATGAATAGGTTTCTATGTTATCAAAGCCTCGCCTAGGCGTGCCTAAGCTCCAAAAAACCCTAGGTCCTAGCCTGAGGCATTTTACCTTCAAGGCGCCTACGATGCATGAGGCGCCAAAAAATTACCAAAGACGCCAAGACGCTCGCTTTGTGAAACGCCAAAAAACGCGTCTATTGCAGCATTTGAGTTAAAATTTCATCATTTGGCGCAATAGGAGCCCGAAATTCGATATGATAAGAAAAATGTGCTCGTTAGGCTTTTGATTTAGAGTGTATTCTCTAATAAAACGCGGCTTATCTTTTGTCGGCCTCTCAGAAAGAATAAACCACGGATTTCTTTCGTCATACTGTCCAAAAAAAAACCTAGCTCATGGAAGATTAAAACTTTATTTAAGACTTTACGTTATGTTGTTTGTAATATGTAGACTTGAGTTGAATGACTTTGTGTATTCTTAGTTTGATTTATGTTAATCGTACAATGTTATTGTTTTATTTAAATATTGCTTTTACGTGCCCTTTTTGAAACAAAAATGATGTTTTATTGCATTTTTTAAATGCAGTTTTTTTAGCTGAAAACGGAAAAAATGTCATTCAAGGCGCTCCAAAAAAAAACCCTAGACGCAAAAGAGCGCTAGGCGAAGGCTTGGAACTTTTTTTACCTTGACAACTATGATATGTTTGCAATCTATATACTGCACAGTTTCCATTGTTTAGTGAAGAGTGAGCAACTTTTTGGTTTGCTGCAAAAGAAGTTCACAAATAAGTAATATTTAGCTATTGATTTGATAAGCAATATTACCATTTGATCATGTCCATTTAACAATCTGATTAAGGAAAGGGCAAAAAAAAAAAAAAAAAAAAAAAAAAACCAATCAACAACATTATTAATAATCATATTTAACAAACAACCAAACCCAACAATAAATGAAAACAAAATGTTACAACTGAGACTAAACCATTAATATAAACATACTGAATTATTTCAACAATGAATTTCAAAGGCAATATTTGCCAAAACCGTCTTAAAAAAAAGAATAGAAACTCACAAGATAGCACACATCCACCCATTTTATTCATGTGAATAGCGCATGAACAAAAGCAGTACAATGTTTTTTTTTTTTTTCCTTCCAAATCTTACATTTTTTTCATGCTCTTCTTTGTTTTCACCTACCAATTTGCGCATGGTTTTAGGATACTTGCTTTCTCTTTGCATTTAGAACATGCCTAAAACCTTGTTAGAATTTTTTCGGGTGAAGGGTAGACCGTGAAAAAGCTTATAGCAACATATTATATGATTAAAGAAATCATAGTTTCATCATCATTATAACCATAAGCATTGTTTTTAAACTTTATAAATTTTGTCAGAGAGGTATGAAACCTATAGACATGCATGCTTGTAGAATAACAAGTGATCTGGTAGCATATGTTACTTTACTTAATCAATCTCCCATGTGATTAAGTTAAATTAGTTATCTATAGCTAAGGTACAAAATATATTAGTATCCAGGATTGAACATGTATACGTAAAATTGAAATCCTTTAACCACACGTACTTTCTTAAAAGAAAAGCGAAACTGTTTCCTATGCATTGATGTAATCAACGTGAAAACAGTTGGTGAAGAAACATTGAATGTGCATATAATATTGTATTACTCTTTCTCAATAACTACCATAAAGGGGTCATATAAGAAAAACAAAATTTTCAACAATGCACATGAATCTACATTAGTGAAATTAATTGTGAAACAAAATTTTAACCTGAATCATATAGATTTGTGTAGCAAACATAATGCAAATTCATCCTCCACATAAAAAAAGATCAATTAATTCATTACTCACCAATGAATTTACCATGCAGTAAATTCATTGATGTGTCCAAAGACAAATTGAAAAAACATTTCAAATATGATATTTTATCATATAAATATACAAATTTTGAGGATAATAAATGCTCATATGGTAAAACAGTCATATGTATGGACAACGATAAAGGAAAACTTCACGTTATTAAACATTGATAAAAATAATATAATGTATAAAGAAATGAGCGAATCTAAGAAACCTTCTCATATTCAACGCTCAATTTTAGACATAAAGAAATGAGGGAATCAAAGCAACCTTCTCATATCATGGTTTATGGAGTATATATTTGTCTTTGAGTACAGTTTAAGAAACATAATTACATAAAATAATCACATGAATTTGTTGTTACAATTTGGGAAAATAAACCATCTTTTTATATTTATAAGCGTGTTGAACATCCATTAAGAAACCATTGACACGTTTTTTAGTTAAAGCTGTCACATGTCAAGTTGCTGATTAGCAACGCACTCAAGCATTAAGAACATCGTCAGCAAACATAGAGCGATTTGGTCGAAGTCGCAACGCAAACATAAATTGATATGAAACCCCTTTTAGATTATCTCTTTTGGGCCCGAAAACATGGATTATGGTACTTTGCACTTTAGTTCTTGTAGTTCTCTGAATTTGCTTCAGGTACAACTTTCGTTTGGCTCAAACGGCCTTACGGTTTGAAAGTTATGTCCGTTTCCTTAAACGTGTGCAGAAATGTCTTCACGGTCTTTTCAGACAACTCAAATTCTATCAGTAGAATTACTCAGGTTTGAGTATAAACTTGCATCGATCGACGTTCACTTGAATAAAGCAACAACATTGTTAAGGAAATCAGACTTTGAATGCATGGTTCGGGTCGGGTCGAATACTTGGCTTGAATGGAAGTAACACAACTTCACCACTCCATCTCCGATTCGAATAGACGAATCGAATCAACCGGGTCGAACTCGACCCGTCTCCCCCAACTGCTTGGCGCTTTGGCCAATATCACACCGGATCAGGTCAAACAACATACATCCGACTCGACCCACTTGAAGCAACCGTCACCCAGGTAGTTGCCATGCAATGATTTGGACCTATTCTCTAGCCTACAAATTCGGATCGAGTTACACACGGCTTCATACGATCAGAGGAGACCATGTCCACTCGCCCACTACATTTCGGCAACACGTTGGATATGTGCCATGTGGCATTCGACCCGCAACCTCCATCTAGCTATAAATACATGAAACGATGGATTTCAAGAGGGACTTTTCTCTTTCAAGTGATGGCTTTCTCCATTACTCTCTGCATACATCAAAGCCGTATTCACTACACAAGAACACGAGGATTTCGTGTATAAAGTTCTTATTTCGTACTTATTTTAATTGTAAATACGGGGATTTCGTGTATAATCTTGAGTGATTTGTACTTGTGTAACGAGTTCTTACGGATTGTAAGGCTTGCTTTTGTAACTTCTTAGGATATAAGAAGCTATAAAGTCGATGTAGGCAAGTATTTTGCCGAACCACTATAGAAATATCGCGTGTTCCTTTGTTATTTACTACTTTTATCATCTGTGATATGTGCTTGTGAGGATTTCACACCGCATTGGGTGTTAGTGCCACTTTTCGGTCTAATATTTTGGCGCGTAAGGGCACACTGTCACTTCGACTTTTAGTTTGAAAGGAAGCGAATTGCTTGGATTTTGATTTAATGGTTAAAAGGAAGAAAGACTGAACCTTCTCTCATGTTGGTGATATTGGCACAGAAGGCGCAAGGAACGGGGCAAGCTAGGAGGCTTCCTCTCGTGGAGATCCATCGACATACCTGACTAGAGATGAAATGAATGACGTTCTCGCTGAATTGAGGACTCAGATGGCACGACAAGACAAGCTTCTTTAGAAGCAACAGGAAGCGATGAACGAATTCTTCGCTCGGATGGATGGAAGGCCGAGCAACAACCCTCAACTTGCCGGAACAAACACTGTTGATGTTCAAACATCGACAAACTTGGCTCAAGCAGGAGCACCCCTTAGGGTCGGGTCGGGTCGAACGGGACCCATGGGCAGACAAACGACAATCGCCTCCCTTCCAGCAACATGCAACATGTAACGATCACTCTTAACATTTTGGATAAAAACGTCGGCAAAGCCAGAATCACTTCGAACACTGGCACAACTCGACCTACATCAGCCCCAGTTCGAGTAAACTGAACAACACCAGAATCAACACGATTTCAGCATGAAGTTCCACGATTCATCACGCATGGACCGGGTTGGGTCGAATCATTCGAACCGCGACCCGGGGGCACCTCCGACCCAAACCAGGCAGCTCCACATATGCTTCCTCCTCTCGAACTCAACGCTGGGGGCACCAGCGCAGGATTGGACAACTGGCAATAGTTGACGGATGGAAATCACATTGATAATGTGATTCGATGCTTCACGAGAGGCGCACTTCTTAGGATGACGTGGATAACGTCAACCGCAGTCCTCTCACACGGGAAATCAGGAATTCCCGCAACCCTTCAGACTTCAAACATCCAGTTATGGAACCATACAACGGCAGGACGAATCCTACCGTGCATCTGATGCGCTATATGCGCCACATGAAAGTTTTATCGGCGTCAAGCAACGTCATGACCAAATGCTTCTCCCTCTACTTGACGGATATAACTGCTATGCGGTTTCGGCAGCTGGAATCTGAATCAATCAACGGTTGGAACGTGTTGGTCGTCCGTTTCATCGAGCAATTTCGGGTCCATATTTCTCGATCCAAGAACGTCTTGTCACTCACTTCAATCAAACAGAGGTCCGACGAGACCCTGCGTTCATTCCTGAAAAGATTCAACGCCGTAGTAGCGTCAGTTGATCGACCTGAACCATCCATGGTATTGATGACAACAATATCCGACATCCTGGACAAGTTAGATTTTAAAGTATTATTGCACCGAGATCCACCGCGAGTTCTTGGCGAATTCTACTTCGAAGCAGACAGATTTCTCCATGAAGAAGATGCAAACTCTGAGGGCATTCTCGACGTTAACATGGTTAAAGACGGAGAACCGTCTTCCATTTGATTCTGGAAAAGGCAACGACATGGGCAAAGGAAAAGCCGTTGCTAAAAACGATTGTAATGCTCAGCCTCGGAGAGGGCCCAGATACGACAAATACATTAAACTTAGTGCTTCGCCCATTGACATCTACATGAATACGCAAGATGCTATCTCCTACCCAAAGTCTCTCAGGAGGGAGCCAACGCTAAGAGAGCGCGATTCTGGAAAACATTGCATATTTCATGACATGGATTGTCATAACACCAATGACTATAGGCATTTGCAATACTTGATTGAGGAACGGGTTAGACGCGGAGAGCTACCTGAATACGTCAAACAACCAACAATGCCTACACCAACTGTGCCATCACCTGCTCCCTGGAGGGGGAATGATCCTGGATTGAGTTCTCGCGGGATTGTCATGAGCTGATCTGGATTAGATCACTCTGCATTTTCTACATTTCTTAGGACTTAAGATATTTTTCTATTTCTCTTTTTTATTCCTCCGAATGACTAAGTTGAAGTACACACGTACGAGATTGGGCTGTAATATTTAGGCGTGCTTCGGATTCAACGATAAACCAAACATGATTTGTTTTTTGCTTTGTAATCATTTCTGAATTGAATAAATGTACTTTTCGTGCATGGATTATGTTTGGCAACTTTAAATGTCTTGTCAGGTCGTGACAAGATTCTCAATCTCAACCTAAGTATTGCTTATACTTATCTCGGAACCCTAGGTATGGATTATGCCTAGGGGAAGACTATCTTGTCAAGATGTGGCAAGAATAGCTTTATCTCGATATGAGTATGGTTTGTACTCAGTTGTATTCCTTTGTATGGACTATACACAGGAACGTCGAATTGTCCTGTCAGGATCTGACAGATAAACTCAATAAAACTCGAGTATGACTTATGCTTAATTTGAACTTCCAGGTATGGATTATGCCTGAGAGGTTGGGTCCCCCGGCCAGGATTTGGCAGGATGGTTCGAACATCACCCGAGTATGGTTTATACTCGGATTTGACGCCCAAACATGGTTTATGCTCAAAAAGGTTAATCAGTGCTGTCAGGTTTTGATACATCTGTGTGCCTTCTTTTCTTTCCAGGTATGGATTATACTCGCAGCTGGCGGGCTCGGCATGACTCTCGTTTTCTTGGATTTCTGGCCTTACTACGATCCTGAGTAGTTGTCGATTTTCTGGCCTTAATACGATCCAGCGCGATCGTGGCATTTTGGATTTCTATGGATTATGGATTTCTTGAATTATCCAGAACACATCTTCCTTTCTTAAGAAAGATATGTTCTGAAGAGCGAAATGTTTGCATGCTTTTTAGTCAAACCTGTCATACGTTAAGTTTCTGGTTAGCAACACGCTCAAGCATTGAGAACATCGTCAGAAAACGTAGAGCGATTTGGTCGAAATCGTAACACAAACATAAAAAGGTCCAAAACCCCTTTTAGATGACCTCTTTTGGGTCCGAAAACATGAATTACGGTGCCTTGCGCAGTAACTCTTGTAGTCCTCTAAATTAGCTTTAGGTACAACTTTCGTTTGGCCCAAACGACCTTAAGGTTTGAATCTTACATCCGTTTCCGTAAACGTGTGCATAAATGTTTTCACGGTCTTTTCAGACAACTCGAATTCTATTAGAATTACTTAGGATTTGAGTATAAACTTGCGTGAATCAACATTCACTTGGATAAAGTGACAAACAAGGTTATTACGACGCCAAGTCGAGCCACTACCGTCTAGAAGACTAGTCGACAAGTCGTCCGACTAGTCGTGACTAGTCGACAAGTCTTTTATATGCATATATTTATTAGACTTAAATATATAATATAATTAGATATAAAGATAACATAATAATAGGTTCAAATTCAACAAAGATAACATAATAATAGGTTCAAATTCAACATAACATGATAGATCCTAGTCACAACAAAATAAAACCCATAATAGATCATAAAATGAGTATGAACTCAAGCAAAATCATCCATCTCAATATCATCTCCATCTCCTTCAACGTTGACATTGCTTGGATCGGGTAATGGTACACCATAATCATCCTCCACTTCTTCATCATCAAGAGGAATGGCTTCTTCATCGGATTCTTCATCAACTAATCCAAATGTTGAACTAGTGTTACGACGAGTGTAGACCAACATATCACTACTAGAACCAACATGAGATCTCCTTGGAAGATTGCGTCCCTCAAGCGCATGTGATGCACCTTGAGCTTCATCCACAGCACTCCAAAAAGTATCCTCTTCATTGCTAATCCACTCATTATTCCATTCGAAGTCATCAAGTACAAGTGGATCAAAATTCCTTCCAAGTTCACGCCTTTTTTTGAATCTTGAATCTATTTTTCGGTTGTATTGGACATAAACCAAGTCATTTAAACGTTGATGTTCCAATCTATTCCTCTTTTTTGTATGAATCTAAAAATATATAAAATGCAATTAGACCTAAAGTATAAATAGTGTAAATTTGAAAACAAATATCTTAAAATATATGGGAACTTACAAACTCAAATGTACTCCAATTGCGTTCACAACCGGAAGATGAACAACAAAGACCAACAATACGCTTCGCAAATGATTGAAGCTCAAGTGCACGACCTCCATAAGCATCCCACCAATCAACTAACATAAATTAATAAATATAATTGTGTTTTAGTACTACTTGCGAGGATATAATTGTGCCATTAATACTATGCATCAAACTTAAAAATATACGAAACTCACGAGGATTTTTTTGCTTTCTTTGGTCAAGTGCCATCTCTCTTGCAAATGCTTCACTTGAATTTTTATAGTCATCGGCATGATTACTTATCTTGTTCCGCGTACCCCGATCTATCTTCTCAAGCACATCATTAAAGTCGTCTCTTAACCGAGAGGCATAAGCATGATCATTTTCTAGAACATCAAAGTATTTACCCGGATTAAGAAATAAAGCAGCCCCATATATTGGTTTTTCCATTTGGTTCTTCCAACGATCATCAATGATTTTAATCAATTTGCTCAACAATGCTCGTTTCTTCTCGAATGATGCTTTGATCTTATTTTTTGCAAAGTCCATAGCATATGCAATCTCTGCCAAAGCGGGTCTCTCATCCCCATCAACAATCCGTAACACCACAAGAAGAGGTTGTGATGCTTGAATGCACTCTTCAACACTATTCCAAAAAAGTGATGAAAACACAGTGTCACAAACTTTCTTGCCGTTTTCTGTTTTTGCCAACTTAGATCTATTCCAATCCTCGGCACAAAACAAAAAACGCAACGATTCCCGATTCTTGTACAAACTTTGCAATGTGAGAAAAGCAGTGGCAAACCTCGTAGCTCCAGCCCTCACTAAATCCCTCCCATTAGTCTTGTCCCTCAATGCATCAAGTATACGCCCATGCCTATAAATAAATGTAGTACATCTTCTTGCTTGATTAATTGTTTTTTTAAAGCCCGGCAACTTGCCTATGTCCTCCAACATCAAATCAAGACAATGGGCAGCACATGGAGTCCAAAATAAAGTAGGAAATCTAGCCTCTAAGAGCTCACCTGCTGCCTTATAATTTGCACCATTATCTGTCACAACTTGTACAACATTTTTCTCACCTATTTCCTTGATCTTGCTACCAAGTAAGTCAGCCAACATTGATGCATCGTGTGATTCACTAGAAGCATTAACCGAACCCAAGAAGAAAGTACCTTCGGGACTGTTGGCAAGAAAGTTTATAAGGTGCCTTCCTCGTCTATCCGTCCACCCATCCGACATAAGCGTGCATCCGTATATTTTCCAAGATTTTTCATGCTTCTCCTTATGCTTTTCTGTCTCTTCTTTTGCTTTTTTAAGTAGAGGAACCCTTAATTCATGAAATGTGGGGGGCTTCAAACCCGGTCCATATTGGCCTATGGACTCAACCATGACTTCATAACTCCTAGAGTTGGCAGCATTAAAAGGTATTCCACACTCGTAGAAAAAGTTGCCAATGTGCATATGAACTCTTTCTTTCTCTTCTTGCGTTCTGATGCGACTTTTCAAGGTTGTTTGACTCGTACCTTTGGAATGTCTATCTTCAATAATTTGTTCCGGTGTCCTCATAAGCATCGAGCCAACTGATTTAGAAGGTTTAGGTTGGACTTTCTGAAATTCAAATGTCTTCTTTTTCTTTTTTGGAATAGTATTGGAGGCTGCAGTGGATTCGATTTCTTGAACCTCATCATCATCAAGTTGCACCCGTTTATTCTTCTTTTTACTTTCCATAAAATCACTCATTTCTCTAGCAATCTCTCCAGTTGTCTTTGGACATTTATGAATATCCGGAAAACCGCCAATCAAATGTTGCTTGAATCTGTTAATGCCGGCATGATTTTCATTTCCGCAAAGAATGCATTTAACCACATCTTTATTGCTCAAGTTTGGCCAAAATGCATACTTCCAACCGGGATCATTTGATTTAGCTTTCCTCTTAGGATCTTTAGCCATCTCATGCCAACTATTTTCCGTGTTATTCTCCATTTCAACCGCTGCGAATATAATTAAAAGTTAATAACAAATCAGTAAAAAAACAGTTTAGTAAAAAAAAAAATGCTGTTGAAATAATTCAGTAAAAAAAAAAAACAGTTCAGTTTTAAAAACAGCTCTTTAAAAACAGTTCAAAAAAGAAACAGCTGCTGCTGCTCACAGTTTTCTTCGATAGAAAAAAAAACACAAAATCGAGTAAGCTACCTGGCTGGCGGCGGACAAAGGAAGGAGCAACGTTGAATATCGAAGAGGGAAGGAAGGTCGAAGTCGACTTCAGCTAGGGTTTTTTTTTTCAATCGACGCTCGTTTCAACTTTCAACTGAAGAAAATCGAAGTCGACTTCAGGTAAATTAGGGTTTTTGGGCTCGAATTATGTTCTGGGCTCGATTTTGGCCCACCACCGTGGAATTCAACAAGTCGACAGCCGTGGAATATTTCCAGGCGACTGCTCGACTAGTCGACGACTAGTCGACGACTAGTCGTCGACGTGATAACCTTGGTGACAAAACATTGTTAAAGAAATCCGACATTGCATGCATGATGCAGATCGGGTCGAATACTTGCTTGGAATGGAAGTAATACGACTTCACCACTCCATCTTCGATTCGAACAGGCGGGTTGAATCAACCGGGTTGAACTTGACGCGCTCTCCCCAACGGCTTGGTGCTTTGGCCAATATCACACCGGATTGGGTGAATAGCATACATCCGACCTGACCCACCTGAAGCAACCGTCACCCCGGTAGTTGCCACACATGGATTTGGACCTATTCTCTAGCCTACAAATTCGGATCGAGTTACATACGGCTTCACACGATCAAAGGAGACCATGTCCACTCGCCCACTACATTTTGGCAACACGGTGGATATGTGCAACGTGACATTTAACCCGCAACGTCCATCTAGTGACGGCTTCCTCCATTACTCTTTGCATACATCAAAAGCTGTATTCACTACACCAGAACACGAGGATTTCGTGTATAAACATCTTATTTCTTCTTTTCATTGTAAACACAAGGATTTCATGTATAATCTTGAGCGATTTGTACTTGTATAACAAATTCTTACGGATTGTAAGACTTGCTCCTGTAACCATAGTATTCAAGGCGCTAAGGTGCAAAAAGGTGCAAGCATTGAGCCTGAGGTTTTTTTGTTTGTCTTTTATATGAGTTTGATCTGCTATTTTACTAACTACAGAATAATTTTTAAACCATATTATATAATTCATTCAATTATCTACATATTTTATTAATAAGGTTTAAATTTTAAACCATATTTTATAATTTATTGAACAATTAAATTTTTTATTTCACTATTTTAAACAAAATTTTGAATTTACCAAAAGAAAGCGTCTCAAACTACAAAAAAACACACTCAAACTGCAAAAAGGCGCAAGCCTTGATCTTTGGGCTTTTCTGCGCTTAGGCGCGCCTTGATAACTATGCATGTAACTTCTTAGGATATAAGAAGCTATAAAGTGGATGTAGGTAAGACCGAACCACTATAAAAATATCGCGTGTCCCTTTGTTATTTACTACTTTAATCATATGTGATCTGTTTTTGTGAGGATTTCACACCGCATTGGGTGTTTGTGCCACTTTTGGGTCTAACAGAAACAAATAGCATACCTAGGATACTCAAACCGCCAAAATGAACAATTATCGAGCATGCATTCTTACCCATCATATGAATATATTTTTTAGAATTCTAACATTCTCAATCCATTTTGGAAAATTATCGCTTTTTACTTATTTTCTTAGGTTTAAAAAAAAATCAGAAAATTGTAATGTTCTATCAAACAATATTTAAAATATTTTGTGCCACAAAATCATCATCCCACTGGAAATTCCAAAAGATTAAAACAAATAAGGAAACTCACCCTTTTTACCGAACAATAGTCGGATGCTTGAGTAGAAATGGTATATGTTAAAGCAGCAAGCACACCAAAATTCTTGTATATGTGTAGGCTGATTATAAAAAGAGCCAAATTAAAACATGTTGTATCATGAAATACATGTTTTGCGTATTGCTACAGTGAGGTTGGACCATTTTAAAATAACTGACATTACCAAATTTGTTTCGTCCATACACCGAGTTTTTTCGTTTTAATCGCAGAAAGGTACAATTATAGAATGAGAAAACCTAACCTTCATATAATACAATGATAAAAGCCAAGTGGAAGAATCTTTTTCTTTTCTTTTCAGGAAAGCCAAGTTTATGAGATATGAATTATAGTGTATTGTTGAGTCAGACTAATTACCGAGCAGCAGTTAAGAACTTGAAACCACATACTCCAAGCTATCCAATATAATATATAATTCATTTCTTAAAACATAAAATAAAGAAAACATTACATAATATATCCTATTGTAAGAAATAGACCAAGAGAGAAGATATAAGACCGTTACGCTTTGGATTGCAGTGTTTGTTGGCTCTACATGACCAAATTTGGTTTGAAAATAAGTATACTTTGTTGCTTCATGTAGATAAATGACTCTGGTATATAAATGTATAATAAAACCATGTATATCTGTTGCTTATGGTTAGAGCTTTTCAATTAGTTCGTCATAAAAGCAACAACTGACAAAATTATGAGTCGCAATTTATTCTTAGCATGGTATAAAATCATCACAAAAGATAATGTCTACTCTAAGCCACATGATTGGTAACACATCTTTTTGACAAGGCTGTTACGTTTTGGATTTGGACATCCGGACGACGGCTCGAACACAGACTCGGAAAAACTCGAGCTAAGCATTTGAATCGGCGTTAGCTTGGAAATCAGGAATTTACTTGACTTAGATCGTTCATCTCCTGGCATCGTCTGATCACTCAGGAATAGCCTCATCAGCTCACTGAATCGCTCAATATTCACTTGATCGATCACGCACATTACCAGATCGATCACCTCAGAGAAGCTTGATCGACACAGTTCGATCACAGTGAAAATCAAGGATTAGACCGATCCAACACTTGATCGATCACTTGGGAAAGTTCAGATCAGTATGCGTAAAAATGATGATCAGTATGAGTTGATCACTTAGAATACTGGGATCAGCTAACGAGATTCACTTAAGAAAATTTGCTTGATCAACACTTGATTGGATCGGTAGGGATTCGAATCACCGGATCAGTATGGAACTCAAAAGATCTAATCATTAGAAAACGAGGGATTGGCATAACACTATCACAGAAAAAACATGGATCCATGCATAAAACTTCGGGATTTGGCAATACCTAATCAGATCTGTATTTCCTTAGATATGTGGGAAATACCTGATCAGATCGGTATTTTTCTTAGGGACATGGTTGGATTGGATTTCATGAAGGCGAGGCAGATTAGGTTAAGACGTGATCGAATCATGATTTCAGACAGTAGCCAAGTGATCGAGCGTACAGAGCTTTGTATACGAAATGCTCAAATCCAATCAGATACGAAGGAAGCAATACCGATCCCTGTGGTACCAAGGATCAGATACGAAATTCTTTTGAATTGGTCAATTTTTGGATTCACCTTTTTCCTCCTTGATTTATGGTCTGTTCGAGATCTTCTACAACTATATATAAACATTAAATGACTTTTTAGGGGATCTTTTATTTGTGAAAATCTATGTCTAGTTAAATATGGGGCACATAAAAAATCTAGTCAAATTTTAATTGTTCATGTTGATTCCTTAGTTATAAGATCAACTAAGCCGTATTTGGCTATCCAAGGAGCGATTGTTCACGGACATTATGGAGAAACCCTTTCCGAAGGAGATACATTAGTTACATTTATATATGAAAAATCCCGATCTAGTGACATAATGCAGGGACTTCCAAAAGTGGAGCAAATCTTAGAAGTGCGTTCGATTGGTTCAATATCGATGAACCTTGAAAGGAGAGTCGAAGGTTGGAACGAACGTATACCAAGAATTGTTGGAATTCCTTGGGGAATCTTAATAGGAGCTGAGCTAATTATAGCCCAAAGCTATATCTCTTTGGTTAATAAGATCCAAAAGGTTTATCGATCTCAAGGGGTGTAGATTCATAATAGACATCTAGAAATTTTTGTACGACAAGTAACATCAAAAGTGTTAGTTTCAGAAGACGAAATGTCTAATGTTTTTCCGCTTGGAGAATTAATCGGATTGCCGCGAGCAGAACGAGTAGGGCGTGTTTTAGATGAAGCGACCTGTTATCTGGCAATTTTATTATAAATAACGAGGGCGTCTTTGAATACTCAAAGCTTCATATCTGAAGCAAGTTTTCAAGAAACTGTAGAGTTTTAGCAAAAGCTGCTCTACGGGGGAGTATTGATTGGTTGAAAGGTCTGAAAGAAAATGTAGTTCTGGAGGGGATTATCCCTATCGGTACCGGATTTAAAAAATTCGTGCACCATTCAAGGCAAGACAAAAACAATTTTAAAAAAAATGTATTCAAGTTGGAAATGAGAGATATTTTGTTACACCATCGAGAACTTTTTTGTTCTTATAGCCCAAAGAATTTTCATGGCACATTAGAAAATTCATTTACGCGATTTCATAATTCTAAGCAGAGATTTTTCCTTTTTACTTTCTAATTTTGTTAAATAAAAAAATGAAGTAAATAATAAATAAAAATTACGGACTATGTATCAATGGTCAACCTCGTTATAAAGTTTCGTAGGAACAATTAGTTATTTCTAAAAAAAGGAGAAAGCGCGGGAAAAAAAAACAAGAATGTATTGGAACATTCATTTGGAAGAGATGATGGAGTTGAGAGTTCGTTCTGATCATGGTACTAAGAAATGGAATCCTAGAATGGTCCCTTACATTTCTGCAAAGCGTAAAGTTACATATTACAAATCTTACTAGAACTGCTCGTTTTTTATCACAGCCAGTGATTTTGTTTTTGATGCAGCAAGTCGAGGAAAACCTTTTTAATAGTTGGTACCAAAAATAAAGCAACGGATTTAGTAGTCTCAGCCGCAACAAGGGCTCGATGTTATTATATTAATAAAAAATGGCTCGGTGATATGTTAATGAATTGGTCCACTACAGAAACGAGACTTCATAAGTTCAGAGACTTAAGAGGAGAACAAAAGATGTGGAAATTCAACCGTCTCCCTAAAAGAGATGCAACAATGTTGAAGAGAAAATTATCGACTTTGCAAACATATCCAGATGGGATCAAATATCTGACTGGGTTGTCTGATATTGTAATCATTTTCGATCAGCAAAAAGAATATACAACTCTTCGAGAATGTGTCATTTTAGGAATTCCAACAATTTGTTTAATCGATACAAATTATGACCCGGATCTCGCAGATATTTCGATTTTAATCAACGATGATGTTATAGCTTCAATCCGATTGTTTCTTAACAAATTAGTATCCGCAATTTGTCAGGGTTGTTCTAGCTATATAAGAAGTTATTGATTATGATTAAGAATAATAAGATTAGTTAATTATTTTGATTTCTTAGATTGGTTCCTATTCTTGTTTTGCTTTTTTAAAAAGAGATAAAATGGGATATTATGTTATGTGATTTCTTGGTATTTTAAATATATGAATAATGATAAAAGTAGATAAGTTGAAAAAGAGATGGTTGAATCAAAATAATTTTTTTCTTTGGTTTTTTTTTCTGTCAGAGGGCAATATGAATGTTATACCATGTTCCATTAAAACACTCAAAGGATTCTACGATATATCAGGCATAGAAGTAGGCCAATAGGAGTCTTTTAGCACTCATATCCAGAGACTCTGCCATTGCCATACCTTATTTTCTTTTTCTCTACATTTCTGTAATTAAAACAAACTAATTGTAATCAGGCAATACAAACGAATGATTACCCCACAGTGGACATAAGCACAATTTGCCGAGCCACTTAAATCTCCGTCTCTATTTCTGCTGCATTTTGTGACTGCATTGTGACTGATTATTGCAATTATTCTTTGATTTACATATGAATCGGGAGTTGGAGTTCGATTGACAAAATCCAGCGTCAACATTTTGACCTGTCAGTAAGGGGTGCGGTGCGACTACCTTTGATTTGCTTAAGGATTCAGATTACCCTTAGATTCAATCATGGTTAAAAGGAAGAAGACAGATGTTACCACTCAGCCTAATGACACCAGACTGGAAGGGAGCCAAGAGACTTTCTCCGCGGGGACCCCATATGTCTATCTAATTCGGAAAGAGAGGGATGGAGTGACCAAGGAAATTGAAGCTCGCTTAGAACGACAAGCACTCCTCAAATGACGATATGAGATGATGACATCATTTCTAGCTTGGATGGAGTGATTCAAAAGGCTAGGAAGCTAAGGTCGAACTAGGGCAGGACCCATTGGCGCGCAAGGATTAGTATAATGCTCGATGGCACCTCCCATAACTCGCCTCAGATTAGTCGGATCACCGATCTGTCCCGAATCGGTACCGACAAGGCTCCAACCGTGGGCAGCCTCCGAGGTACCGATGATGTTGCTCGCGATGTGTTGGCTAGTCGCACTTTGGAAACCGACATTAGAAATTCACTTCAATTGTGAGCACGTACAAGATTGGATGATGAAATAGTTTCTACAGCTCCTGGAATTCGGTTCATACGTGGGACCGCTCCTCGGTTGGTTTGTCAACGGATACTTTCAGATACAAATAGTGCTATATCCGTGTCCGAAATTATTTTCGGATATTGAATATCCATATCCGCGGATACAGACGTATATCGGATAATTATCCTATCCGTCAATGATCGATAAATCAGAAAATATTAATAATTTTTTTAGTTAAATATAAATGTTTTTCAATTTCATTGATCACAAAAGTGTTAAAAATAAACATATATGATGAAATTAAATAGATTTGAGTAGCTAATATGCATTTAGTGCATATAATACAAGCCTTCGACTTAGTAAAGCAATAAATAAATCTCATTCATTGTACTAAAATACATAATTTTAAGCATAATGCAAAAATGAATGGACAATTTTCGGATATGAATATCTATGTATTCGTATCCGGATCCTTTTTTGGGATATTATCCACTTTTCGGATACGGATACAGAAGAATTTCGTTTTTTTTTGTATCCATTGACAACCCAACTCCTCGGGTCAGGGCCGAGCCTGATGGCAACATCAGGAATTAGCATATTACCTTTTTTGGACTAAACACTAGGGCATCAGTGTAGGATTAGATGATTGACGACAGTTTCTCAGCAGTGGAAATTAAATTGTCGATGTGATTCGACGGTTTTCTTGAGGTGGGATGTCTCAACCAGACATGGACTACGTCAATCATAACCCTTTTACTCAAGTCATAAGGAATTCATGGAACCCCTCAGACTTCAAGTTGCCGGCGTTGGAGGCTTACGATGGTAAGAAGTATCATACGGTCCATTTTATGCGCCATGTACGCCTCATGGAAGTGTTGATGGCATCAGATAACATCATGACAAAGTGCTTCCCACTATATCTCACATATACCGCTGTCATGTGGTTTAGGCAGTTGAAATTAGAATCAATCGGCAGCTGGAATGTTTTGGTTGAAATGTTCATTAAGCAGTACATGGTCCACATCTTTCGATCCGAGAACGTTATGACTCTCACAATGATTAAACAGATAATTGAAGAAACTCTGCGTTCTTTTCTAGAAAGATTTAACATGGTGGTGGCATCGGTGGATCGACTGGCCCATTCATGGTACTCATTGTTGCCATCTCTGGTATATTGGATAAATGAAAAAAAATTAAGTTCCCACTGGCAAGGGATCCGCCAAGGGATCTTGGCGAATTCTATTTTAAGGTGGACAAATTTCTGCGTGAAGAGGATGCGAGAATAGATAAGGAAATTCTTGAGGTTAACATGGCTAGGACGGAGGACCGTCCGGATATGATAAAGGAAATGATAAAGGCAAAGGAAAACCTTAAGTGGAAATGATCGAAATGTTCAACACCAAGAGAACCGAAATTCTCTTCTTACACAGAGCTCAATGCATCTTTAGAAGACATCTATTTGGATGTTCATGAAATTTCTCCATTCAAAAAGCCTTGCAGGTGGGAGCCAACGCAAAGAAAAATAAAATATGGTAAACACTGTTTGTTCCACGATTTGGATGGTCACAATACAAACGAATGTCGGTAATTGCGGGGTATGATCGAGGAACGTGTCAGACGCGGAGAGTTGTCATAGTACATAAGGAATAAGACTGCGGTAGCGGGACAAATGCAACCGTCTACTTCCCATCGGAATAGGATCGAGCCAAGACCCAGCTCACATGAGTTGATAATAGGACAATCAACGAGTACCTAAAAAATTCGATCTCCATCCGTATCCATATTCGAAAATGTGAAAAGCATCCGCTATTCGAAAACAGATGCGGGTATCCGATATCCGAAAACGTTTCCGGATACGAATACAAATATGACACTATCCGTATATGAAAAATATCTATTCGTTATGTAATCAAATATCCAATTTAATATCAGATTATACTTAATTCTTAAACGTTAAGACAATTATAAACCAGTTTAAATAACAACGAAACCATTAATTATTTTCAGCCGTCAATACGAAAAGATCATGTTTAACTTGATGGATGTAGAGATTTTCAGATATTTTCAGGTATACGTATCCGTCAAATGGATACATATATTTTCAAATATCCGAAATATTTGTGGATGCAGATATTGCTTTTTGAAATATCCGTAGATAGCGGATATAGATGTGGATTTTATTTTTCGGGTACTGAAGCGAATACAACACTATCTGCATCCGTTTATATCCCTAATTGATAGTTAATTGGTATGGATTTTCAGGATTTTGGATTATTTGGATTTTGGTTTTAGATGGCTATGTCCGCCTATCTATGTGCGAGATTATGATTTAATCCGTAGTATGCTTTGTACTCGGCAACAAATCATCCACCCTTTAGGCAATAAGTTTGTAATAAAAAATGGCTAAGTCTATCCATCCATGTACGAGATTAGGGTGTAATCCCTAGACGTGCTCTGTATCCGACGATAAATTGTTAGGTTTTCTTTTGGATTTGTAATAATTTAGAATTTTGAAACTTTAATAAAAGCACTTCATTTGTATAAATTATGTTTACGAAGTATGAAATTGGTAATTGAAATTTCAAACTTCGATAACTGGTCCCCAAGTATGGATTATGCTTGGGAAGAGTCCGACTGTCTTGTCAGGATTTGGCAAAATCGCTTGGTCAAAGCTCGAGTATGGATTATACTCGATTGTATTTGAGTTGTTTTGTCGAGACTTGGCAAAGCAACTCATATGGTTTTTTGCAAGCATGGACTATACCCACGTTGGTTAGGCCCGGAGAGGCTACAGATTTCAGATATGGATTTTGGATTAAATATTCTGAATTTTGGATTCCTTTGATTTATCGTACTTTATTGATTTTCTGGATATGTTGCTTTCTTGGATTCAAACTTCGGATAATTTGGATTTAGTTTTCTCTTATAATACGATCCAAAGAGATCGTGAGATTCTATTAGCTTTCATATTGGGTTTCTTTAGATTTTGGACTTTGGTTTTTTATTAATACGATCCGACGTGATCATGACTTTCTGGATTTTTGATCTTTTGATTATTGGATTTCTATTTAGACTTCGCGGGTTATGGCTTCTGAATTTATGGATTTCATATTATACAAAATGTCTTCCATAGAATGACATGTTTTGATGGCAAGTGTTAACCCGTCTTTTTGATAAGGCTGTTACGCATTGAATTTGGACATCCGAACCGCCTGTGGCTCGAGGCGGATTCAGACAAACTCGAGCTAAGCATCAGAATCGACATTGGCTTGGAAATCAGGAATTTACTCGACTCGTATCGATCGTCTCCGGGCATCGTCTGATCACTCCGGAATGGTCTAATCGGCTCAATGTTCACTTGATTGATCACGCACAGTATCAAATTAATCACAAAGAAGCTTGATCGGCACAGTCCAATCACACTAGAAATCAAGGATCAGACCAATCCGACACTTGCCCGATCACCTGAGAATGTTAGGATCGGTATGCTTAAAAACGCTGATTGGCACGGGTTAATCACCTAAAATACAGGGATCAACTAACTTGATTCACTTTAGGGAATTTGCCCGATCCAACGCTTGATCGGTCTGGAACTTAAAAGATCGGATTATCAGACGAGGGATCGACATGACATAATAATAAGAAAAGCACGGATCCACGCATAAAACTTCGAGGACTTGGCAATACCTGACCGGATCGGTATTTCCTCAGATTGGTGGGAAATACCTTATCAGATCGGTATTTTTCATAGGGACACTGTTGGATCGGACTTCATGAAGGCGAGATGGATTAGGTTCAAATGTGCGTCGATACATGATTTTGGATAGAAAGTGATCGAGCGTACAAAGCTTCAAATACGAAATGCTCAAATCCATTCAGATACGAAGGAAGCAACACCAAAGCTTCAGATACGAAATGCTCAAATCCATTCAGATACGAAGGAAGCAACACTAATCTCTCGTTGGATATCGATCCCTGTGACACCAAGGATCAGACACAAAATTCTGTTGACTTAGTCGATTTTCGGATGTACTTTTTCCTCCTTGATTTATGGCCGATCCGATGTCTTCTACTGCTATAATTAGGATATCAAGTGGCTCTTTCAGGGGATTTTTTGCACTCATACGAAGGGACTTTGCCATTGCCACACCTCACTTTCTTTTTCTCTGCATTTCTGTAATCAAAACGGACTGTAATTGTAATCAAGCACTATAAATAAGTGATTACCCCACAGTGGATTCATGCACAATTTGCCGAACCACTATAAATATTCGTCTCTTTACTTATACTGCATTCCGTGATTGCGTTGTGACTTATTATTGCATTATTTTCTGTTTTACATAAGAATCGAGCGTTGGCGTTCGATTGACAAAATCCAGCGTCAACAACAACCATCTTGTAAAGTCTTTACAAAAAATAGTTGAATTAGTTCCACCTGGTACAAAGAACTAAAATGCTTGCTTTAGACCAATTACTTAAAAAAATTTGTAATGTGTTTAACAAAAACTGTATGCAGCTGCTCGTGTAATATTGGTGTTATATAGGTGTGTGGAATACCGTCTTTAACCCTAAATATATACATATACGTACGTACGTACATACATACATACATACATACATACATATATATATTAAATAATCAAAATTGTTAAGCATCCAGCTTCCAACATTTCAACAAACTTGGAAATTTAATTCAAAATCAAAATACTGGTTCGCACGCAAAGATTAAAATTAAAGATCAAGTATTTATTCATTAGTGTCCAGGTCTTCGAAAGCACTTACATCAAACAACTCATAAATCTCAATTGTAATGGATTTGTTCTTCCTTCTAGAGCATAATAGGAAAGAAGAAAGAGAGATACTTTAGTGGCAACAACAAATAAGCTATTGAGTTGTCCATATTGACTAAACTCCAAGCTTATTTTATTAAAATGGGCATAAGTCAACAAGCATATACATTAAATAATGGCATATACAACAAAAATAACTATACCTTGTTTGCACTGTTTGTTTGAAGGAGACTGATCCAAAAATGTGGACATTGGAGATAGCAGTCGATGAAGTGGAGCGACTACAGCTGAGGACCGAGGAGAAGTGCGGGCCGACTTTGCGAAAGAGCAATCACGTTTCTTTTGTTTTCTCTCAGCTAGGGTTTTTCCGAGTGAATTGTTCGATGGGCCTCCATCGAAGGCTGGACCAGAACAAATACCCTTTCCCACTATCTTTCTTCACAGGAATGATTCAAATTTGAGTTATTTTTAGCAGACGAGAATGGAGAAGAAAATGAAAATCATTATTGGTTTTAAAAGGTGTATGATATGCAGAACGGTGATTGCATCTTGTTTGTTATATGATATCATGGTTTTTGTTTCTGATGTTTAAACGGTAGGAAAGTAAGTTACTGAAACGTGGAATGATGCAATAAATCGAACGCGGGATGTGCTAGTATTAGAAATACGAATCTATCCTTAGAACACTTGCTATTTCAAATATGCAAACCTGAGTATTTTCGGTATTCCCGAACAGGCTCCACTCATTTATATATTTATAATATTAGATGAATGAGAGAGTTAGGGGGTGGAGAGAGAAATTACGTTATGTGGTTGAAATCAAGGGGACATTTATGGATTGTAAACTGTTTGAGGTGCCATGACCCCCCCCCTCCCCACACACACACGCATATACATATACATACATACATATATATATATATATGTGTGTGTGTGTGTATGTATGGAGCGGCTATTGGAACACAAAATTACACACAGAATTAGTGACACAATATAGACCGTAGGATTTGTTAGTTTTTATGTGTGAGGTGGAATTCAGGGAGAGATCTTGTGGTTGAGATTGCTTGTGTCTAAATAAACATATATATATATATATATATATGTATATATATATACATATACATATACATATAAACACACACACATACATACATAATTGTACAACAGTGTAAAACAGTGGAGCTATAGAACGGTAGGCTTAATTTATTTACTTATTTTTTGATGCTCAATTCTAACGCTGAAAAGCAACGCACATGATTAAGACATTTAGGGGCTGTTCGGGAGCAATTTTTCATCCGTTTTGTTAACTGACGCGTCGGACGCGTCTGTTACAAAACATGGAAAAATGCCCCATTTGGCCAACGGACCTCATGTGGTCCATTTCCCATCCGTTTGCCCTAATTACCTTAATTAATCACGTTAATTACTAGATTTAGAGTTTTATGAACTTTAAAAATTAATGACTTGTGCAAATGAGATCCGTTTGATACGCGGTTTGTTGCATTACGATCGTATCGAAGTGTTCTACGTGATGGAGTTGGTTTGAACTGAATTGGAGTAATTTATAATTTTTCTAAATACTCCGCTTAAATGGTACGCTTAAAGCGTCAAACGCATTCTCCGCTAACTCAATTTTCCGTTGAAATACTCCGCTGAAATACTCGGCTATCCGTTAGCGCCAAACACACCCTTAATCTTGAAAATTTCTTTTAAAAAGCGGTATTTTTGTCTTTGTAAATATAGAATAGCTTATGGACCTATGGTCCTTTCGAGAAACATCATGGATTCTTTTGTGCTTAAGCTGCGGTTTGGGCTAATATTAACAAATAAATAGCTGTATATCCTTTGTAAACTTTTTTTTAAAAATATTTTTATATAGGTATATCATTTGTAAACATATTGGATTCAAGATGATTAACTTGTGCTAATTGAATTATCATGCCTCTGCAAATTCGTTATCCTTTGTAAACATATAGTTTAATTTACATATGTCAACTGAGAACACGGTACATTATTGGTGATTAGCCTTTAAATTATTCGCTTTGCCGCCTTTCATTTGTTCTCTTTTCTTAGATTGCAACAGATTATTTTCGAATGTAGATAGTGTTATATCTACATCTGCATTCACATCCACATCTAAAATTATTTTTGAATATTGCATATCCGCATCTGCGGATTCATATATATATATATATATATATATATATACACACACACACACACACACACACACACACACACACACACACATACCTATCGGCCACCGATGATTGGTAAATCGAGGAATATACATAGAATATTTTTGCATAGGATGATATTTTTTCAATTTCTTTGGTTTTAAGTGTGAAAAATAAACAAATGTGATGATAGCAAATAGTTTTGAGCAGCTAGCATGCATTTAATGCATATAATGTAAACTATTAACTTACTAAAACAATAAACATATGACTCTCGTGGTACTGTGATATGTGTAATATTGACTATCACCTTCAAAAAAAACGGACTGATAATTTTTTGATGCTACACATCTATGCTTGTATCGCTCTTTTTCGAATATGGATATTTATTCACTTTTTGGATATGAATTTTTTCAGTTGTCCATTGACAAATTTAGCAATGATGAAGATCTGGGTTGACTTTTATTATCATGCGCCAGCAAGTTTAGTTTTAATAGTTATATGAAAATTGAAAGGCACCGTCGTTTGAAGCAAAGACTGCAAGATAAATAACTTTTCTAATCAATGTCAACCATTAGAACTTGTACTTCCGAACAACTTATCTAAATTCTTGATTTTCATATTATCTCTAAATTAGGTACTTTTTGTTGTATATTTCGTCTTTTCTTGGAGTAAATAACCAGCCAATGTCCGTCTCTATGTTGTCTCTAAATTTTGGTATTTTCCTACTCACGAACAACTTAATCTCATCAATGTTATCTTCAAATATATCCGTCTCAACGATGAATGCTACAGTATAGTTGATACAATTTTCTGTATTCGATCTCAATTATATCAGTAGTTGACAGGTTAAATATAAATCATTGATAGGTACCCGGAAAATCAGCTAAAGAATGCTTTGATCGAGTCAACAACAGCCTCAGCACGCCACCTCATCCACAACCTCGTTCAAAGGCTAAAAGGAGTCACTGCATGTCTCCAATTGCTAGTTTCAGTCTAGCCGATAGCAAACCTATCATCCCTCCGAACACGACATCTCGAAAGTCAAGCAACAAAAAGAAGAGTCTCGCTGCACAGAAAACCGTACGGCACTTGCTAAGAAAACACACCACTGACGATCAAAATCAAGAAGCAGATTACTTCTCAGTCCTCGAAACCTCTCCAGTTCCACTTGTCATGTTCTCACCCGACGCTAATTCAACAACGATCGTTAGTCCTCAAGGGATCTCGTCTTGCAGCCATAACAAGAGGCTATCGAGGTTCGCCAAATCGAACGACCCTAGCCCCGTAGTGCTCAAAAAGATAAAAAACATGGCGCTGCATGAGAAGTATATCGATCAGCTTCACAGTAGAGAAGCTAGGAGGAAGTATGATGCATGTAGCAGTAGAGTAGTTGAAGGCAAGGTTGTGCGTGATGATAAAAGAGGAATAGTTAAAGCTGCAAAGAGCGCTCTTATAACAGATGCTCAAGAGGTTATTGTCCGGTTTAAGCAGAGTCAGGCCAACATGCTAGATGCTGCTGCTGATGATGATGAGGATGATTATGATGTTGACGATGAAGAAGAGTGTTGGTGACGAAGATGGCAAGTGAGTTCTAAGATACTGTTAACTGTGGAAAAATTGTTGTTTAGGGTCGTTGTACACTATCAAATATACTATCAAATTAGTATTCCGAATACTACTTCAGCCTAAATGCTATTTGGTCATAATTGAGCTTTGTGCTTATCTGGTTTAGTAGAACGAAGTTATGTGGAAATAACATCATACTCACTGTATCTTCCTCCTCTTATACTTTGGACACTGCTAGACGTTGGAGGATATTTTCAGCCACGAGGCAGTCATTTTTAAATGCTTCTTGACATTTTGCAAAGTGATGGTCCCTTTGAATGCTACTTGATACTATTTGTTAAAAAAAAGTCTGGTTCAGTTAACTATAAGATATGTTAAAAAACGTAGTACAACATTATTTAGATAAATATATCATTGAACCTGTAGTTTTTGCTTTTGTTTTTTAGTAGTGTGTAACCAATGCGCTGAACACGGTAATGTTGTTAAAAATAGTAATTATATTTTAGTTATTGCTAGAATATATTACATTATGCAACTTCTGATAAAATTACGGTGTTATATATTAATCATAAATTAAAATGAAATACGATGCTCGGATATAAGGTTAAAGGTTCGGTCCTCATTGACTACATATCTTTATTGAAATTAATGCCCTACTCAAATTTTTTATAAATTAGAATTATTAGTTTTGTATATATTAAGATTTTATGTTTTTTCTAAATAATAAAAACAATTTATGTTATATGACATATATTTTTATATTTATGCATGAATAAGTATCTTTAACATTTTATTAATATGATTATTTTGTATGCGTAGATTTATCATTTTTTATAAAAGATTATAATCGGATTAATGAACACTGATTAATTGAATTTATTTAAATAATTTGAATTAATGATCAGCAAAGCTAAGCAAATATAAAATGTTATTGTAAAAAAATTTGTAGAAAATTGAGAAGTCGATTGTATATATTTGTAATTGAGAAGAGCTTTGGTCATATGTTAGCTTATCTACATATGAATTTTTATCGATATTTAATTTTTATTTTAAAACAATTTAATTCTTACAATTAATCATATATATCATACTGCTGTAGGAGTATTATGCTTTCAACTTTGATAATTAAAAAAATATGCAATGTAGCATTCTAGTTGATTTATAAGTTGGACATGATGAGATAACATGTTCAAATGTGAATGTTTATGTAGTCTAATATTTTTGTAGTTTTTGTGTGTTCACCGTCGTAATGTTGTAAAATATAATTTATCTTTTATAGGTTGTTCAAAATGAAATTATTAAATACGTTATGTAGTGTGTGATAATTTTTTGAGGTAAATATATGAATCAAAAATTAAAATGGTCGTTATTATCTGTGTATTTGTATTACATCATTTTAATTATTTAAATAAAAAAGATCTATGTTTATCATTTTTCCCTGAATTTATGGACATTGTATATACCAAAATTTTCGTATTTTTAGGGATTATTACACGGATTAATGATGATTACTTGAACATATTTAGTTAAATACTTTAAATTTACAATTACACGGTGTTAAAGATGCGAACTTGAGATGTTAAATATTATAAGATAATCAAGAAGGATTTCAACGTAATTTTGAGTTTTTTTTTTTTTTTTTTTGATTTTCGAAGTTAATATAATTTACTGTACAATTAATGTATGATAAATTCATTTATTAAATAAATTATAAAATAAATTTACTATATAACTTATGTCACGTGATTTATACATATTTATGTCTAAATGGTTTTTTTTCCAATCAATTTGTTGAAGTGTGTTGACACGTTTTTTAGTCAAAGCTGTCACACGTTAAGTATTTGGTTAGCAACGTGCTCAAGCATGGAGAACGTCGTCAGAAAACACATAGCAGTTTGGTCGAAGTCGCGTCGCAAACATAAAAATGCACGAAACTCCTATCAGATGACATCTTTTGGGTCTGAGAACATCTATTACGATGCTTTGCACCGTAACTCTTGTAGAAGGTAAGCCAAGCGCCGAGACGAAGGCGAGCCGTTAGCGGATCTGGGTGCAGCGCCGGTGGGGGTCCCGGGACCCACAGTCCCTATGGCGATCGACCTAACCAGTTAGGTCGAACAAGTGAGCACCGCCCAGTTCATTCGATTTCCCCCGAGCCGAAAGCTCGGATCCCTCCAGTTCGAACCAACGAAAAATCGAATCACCCCATGTCGTGTTCGGGAACCTCGATTCCCTCAACAACAAGATTCAGATCACTCAACACCAGAATCTCGGCCCCCTCACTCCTTTTCGTATCCCCAAGGGGGGAGGGGATACGGAAATTCGTATCCCCTGGGGTGATATTCGTATCCCTCCGGGGATACGCATTTTCGTATCCCCTGGAGGGTACGGAATTTCGTATCCGTCCAAGGGATACGGAATTTCTTATCTCCTGAAGGGATACGAAGTTCGTATCCCTCAAGGGATACAAATTTCGTATCCCCTGAAGGGTACGAATTTTGTATCCTCACCAAGGGGATACAAATTTCCTGTTTCTTGGCTCCTTCAAGGGTCCAAAATTCTGGCTTGTGATCCTCATTTCCTACATACTCTCACCTAACCTCTCACCTATAAATACCCCAAGCCTTGGCCTTCATTGGGATCTTTTCCCTTGGAATTTTTGGCCTCTTAGAGCTCCAAGAACCTCGTTAATGGTGGTCACCTTCTTCTACATGGTCATTGGACATGACATAGACAATTAAAACGTGGCATACACGTTTTCCATCAACATCTGGACATTCATAAGGATAATTATGCTATGTTTGGACTGTTTTGGAGTTCTTGGACATTAAGGATAAATTTGGACATAGTTGACCAAATTAACTCACTCAACGAAGAAGAAGGACATTTTATTCAAAGTTTAGAATTAATAGGGATATTGTTATTCTATTGTAACGCTTTGTACTCAACTATTGTCCAAACTTGTACAACATTGTAATTGGATATTATTTGATGAATGATCATTATAAAGTGGACGTAGGTGTTAATGTCTTCCCGCTATAAAATGTTGTGTCTTCCCGCATTTACTTTACTTTGCTTCTTATTTAGATTACTGTGTTGCTAACGCACTTGGATACACATTGGGTGTTGGCGTATGCTGAATAGAGAGACAATTCCCCACGTCAACATTTTGGCATGCCGGATAGGGGACGCACAACTTTGACCTTTGCTCAGATTAATTACTCGGATTTGCCTTCGGATCTCGTATTCGACTTCAACTTTACTCGCTTTTCACTATGACTAAGCGCAAGAAGCTCTAAGCTATCACTGAAACTCAAGAGGTGGAAGGAGATGAAGGAAGTCTAGAACTTTCTTCAACTGGACCTCCATCAAACTACGTCACTCGAGAAGATGTCGATGGAATGATTAAAACTTAGCTACGTATTTGAACGTATTCAATTAAAGTTGGAAACTTAATATTACGAACTACCACGCCATTACGAGCTCATTTTAAATTAAATATAAATTTAACGTTCAAACTTCAATTAATAAACGGGTTCTATATTATAAATCCATTTAAAATTCAAATTAAATATTTAAAATGATAAAATAAACATTTGACTACCAAAAATACGGTATATTACAATCTTCCCCCCTTAAATGAATTTCGTCCTCGAAGCTACTAAGGTGGGAAAAATGCCACAAACCCATTAATTTTCTAAATTCAATTTATTTTAAATCGAAAACCAATTTTTTATTGTTAATCAAAATTTTCAAAAATAACTAAAAAAAATCTAACACTTTTGAATTCCCGTAAAAATTCGACAGAGTCTCCCCTGTACGGAGGGACTTCTGTGATATCGCAGGAACAAATAATATATATACATCGACCCACACGGTCGAAAAACAAAATCAAAAACCCAAAATTTTATACTTTCGCGTAGGCGTACCTTTTACGAGCGGTATTGAGCATACTTGATCAACGTATATGCGATCTACTCAACCAATATCAACCCTCATAGCCTTCTGGCACCTGTACAACTATATTCAACATATAAGTAACAATTACATGAAATTCTTAACTAATACTTTATTAACCAACAAATATACTACACAAATTTCCGCAATCAAATATGAAACATCAATTTATTTGCAATCACAGGTTTAAATCATTAATTTCAATTCATATGCGGTTCCATTCCAATTTATTGTACTGGAATTTATTCCTTATCCTTTAATTCATTAAACTGTTATTAAACAATTAATGAATTCCATTCAACCAATTTAACATACAATTACAATCAATGCACAACCAATATGAACAAACCATCCAACCTTTTATTAAATTCAAATTATATTTAATATTAACTTGGTTATCTTCACTTTAGTTCACATACTGGAACATCACTTGGTTAATATCCGATTGATTTCCATTATTATTATTCATTAATAAAATTTCCAAATTTCAAATTTGTTTAATTCATTTCCAATATTTGTTCTTAACTTCAATTAACCAAGTTAATTCCAATTCATATTCAATTGACTAATTTATTTTCAAAATTAGTTTACTTCTATTTAGAAATCAAAATTCTGATTTTTATCTAAAAAATGCATTTTCACTTTTATTCTTATTTAACTTATCTTCAAGTTAAATTTTTGATTCATTTTAATTCCAAATTAAAATTTCCATTCACAAATTCCATATGTGAAATCTCTTCGGGTTATATTGAACCATTCAAATTTTTAATATAATTTGAATTCTATTTAAATCAATCAAACAAATCAATATCTAAATAGCTTAATAAAATTATTTCTTTTCTATAAAAATATGATATGGGAAAAATTATTTCATTTACTCCCTTTACAAAACAATATCCTATCAGTTGCCAGTTCTAAATCGAACCGATCAAATAACACAATACAAAACATTTGTATATAAAATCTGCAATCACGCTCTCATATATATATATATATATATATATATATATATATATATATATATATATATATATATATATATGTATGTATGTATACACACACACACACACACAAACACACACAAACACACAGACATACTCAACTCAATCTAGGATATTACTAATCCCATCTCTATCGAGTTACGTCAAAGAGCCAAGGTTATTACTAAAACAATAGCTCTGATACCAAGTGTAACGACCCACTTTTTAGTATAGTTTAAGCGGACATTTATCAAACCATGTCAACTCAAATTATATAGAAAAGCAGATAGCTATTAGAAAGAAATTAGAGGGTGGGATAAGAAAGAAAGAATTATTAGAATAAAAGAAGAACTAACACAATACAGATTCTCACATCGCAGCGGAACAAAATATAATACAAAATAAATCTTTACTGAGTGCTTGAAATAAGACTTACAATCATCAGAGTACATCACACATCCGGACAATTATAATAATCTGTCCTCATATACAATCACACTGCGGAATAATAACTATAATATCATGAATCTGAACCCCTCCAGCTCGTCTCTTCATAGCGTATGATAACCTGAACCTATAAAACTCGGTTTAACCCTGTATTATGCCAAATTAGTCTGGTGAATCAGAGTCAGAAAAACACACTAAGTTAAAGGTATCACACAACTTAATTTTAAATTCAAAATCTTTTTGAAAGAAAAGATAATCGTAAGACCAAATCCATACATAAATACGGACGGTTTTTACCTTATGATAACCCAAAACATTTTGGAAATCATATCTTTCTAATATTATAATAGTGTCTAAATACAAATAAATATCAATCTAGCAAAAAGCTTGCATCTCACGCTCTACATACATATTTTACAATCAAAACCGCGGGTTCTTATTGGAGAATGAATTTCCGGACAAGGTATGGGACCACCTTTCTGAAATGTACCTCTGGAGATGAATACATTGGGATTCAATAAGAACATCTTGCAACCCAGCTAGACATGATCGGCCCCTCATTTCGCTTGAGAGTACCAAATATATCATTACCACGTTTGAGGGCCAGCCAACCGAACCGATAACATACATACAAAATAAAAAGGGACAACCGAAAGCATTTGATTTCTTCAGGTTAGGTAATGATATACCCTTTTGATGAGTGCAACCCACATAGCTATGCGACCAAACATATTTTGTGCTATTTCCCGGTTGATGAGGCTTGAGGTTATAAATACCATTAGAACATCTGGCCACCATTCACTCTGAATGCCACATCGTCAAATCTGCCAGAAGTCACTATTTGACGTCCATAAAAATACTCAAGTTGTTAAGCTAAGAGAACGACCGCTCTCCGCCACCAACTATGGTACGTTTGAAGAAATCAACGTACGTGATCCATTTGGAAATACTCTATCTGACACTCGTCTGTACAAGTCATCCAGGAACAGGGTGAACCGAAGGTACCCTCCTACAACATCCTAGGTATCACCCTATGGATCAGTAGCGAGTATTCCTTGCAATCCGTGGACTCCAACCACGACAGAGAATCCTAGTATATCTCCCGCCGCTAAACAAGAGATTTTAAGTAATTCTTCCATTTAATGAAGATCCACGGTCTTCAATGCTCCATCTTCAATCTTTATGCTTTCGTATTTGCTTGTTCGTAATCGTTTTAGAATATAAATTCGATCTCGGTCTTTCCGTACCAACAATACATTTGGCCAGATTTGATATTTGGTTATTTAACTATCAAAATAAACAATTTTTCAATCATGAAAATAAAATGAGTTCACTGGTTCAGTATTCAGCATCACTTGGCCTCTTTCATTAAAAATAATTAAAAAATGGTTAATTAAAACTTCTACATCTTTAAATAATTTAAAATACAATATTTACTTCTTATTTTAATATATAATGTTCTCAAAACCATTTCTTTATAATACTTAGAGAAATATCTTATAACCATATTCAATTTCCATTTAACTCTATTTTCAAAACATTTTCTACATCATTCTTCATTATATATAATTGGGAAATCAATTTAACTTATCGCTAGTAAGACAACGTTACGAAATATCTTTTGTTTCGTTACTTGAAATCAATAGCCAACGCTTATTCTTATAAAATAAAACCATTTCAAAACTCAACTTAACTGAAGTGACCCCCATCCCTATTCATTTAATTTATAATTAAATGCCCTGAATTTTCATGAATTTTCATGAGTTTTACCCTATTAAGTCTTCCACAAGATCCTCTCCTTTACTTACTAATATAAATATATCAGTTTATATAGTGAAGAAAACCAATTTATTAAGTAGGGATAAAAGTGCAAATGAGATATTTAATAATGCATAAATTTTCTTTTTGCAAAACTTACTTTACTAATATTTTGAATCAAGCTATTTTAAACCTGCAGATCATTCTATATCTAAGTGTTAATGATACAGTTTACACTCTCTACAACTGTATGTAAAGTTGCTTTAGTCAAAACATCTATAAGGCAGTGAAAATCAAAGGACCCTGAGATTGTGCACATGCACAATGTATTAACTGTGCGCATGCACAGCTCATTTTACACTGGCAATCCTTCAATTCTTCTACTTTTAGATATATATATAAGTAATAAAACAAAGTATAGGCTTGAACCTATTCAGTTTTTCTAATCAGAAAGTATCTTGCTTTATTTAAATCATTTCCATAAACACATTGTTATCTGTTTGATAAATGCCTCAGTGAACCTGAATAACCATTTACAATACTTTTTGGAAGTTCTTATTTTTCCATAAATTACTTCTTTTATATAATAAACAAATCCCATTTTATAACCTCAGAATCATATTGTTATATCAGAACATTCAGGTTCATGACATTTTAATGGCAAAGTGTATACATTTTGCTTGTATGCCTTGCCATTTATGTCACATACTGGTTATGTATATCCCAGTTTTATAATAAACTGTACAAAAGTTAGATACAGATTACTAGCTCATATGCACATACTATCAAACCATTTTAAAGTAGATAGTTATAATCGGTTCCATTACCCAGAAAATACATAATTTGATCAGTCATTTTGGCTTCAGATATGGCACATCATGTTAAGCATACACCCATTACATTTTAGCTAAATATGAGTTCATGATTCAATTAACATACATAAAGGAAACTATTCTTTATTTCTAGCAACTAAGCCACTCCAGATTTCAAGTCCTACTGCAGCAATTCTTTGGCTTAAGCATCATATTAAAATAACAGCCATACAACATCTTATACTTCCTTTCCTGAATTCAATCCTTGGGCTGTCTCATCAAAATGAGACACCCCATAAGATTGGAAATGCAATCAAAAAAGGGTCAGACAACATAGTCTGGTTTGAGTATAAATTAGTATTTACATTACTTATTTATTCTTACATACATGCAGAGAACATCATCATCATAACACACATACATTGAATCCCTAGTCTCATGTTACTCCCCTAACTTTAACATGAATCCTGAATTGATTATCACATTTTAATTGGTCACATACCTAGAGTATCTATGCGTTGAGCGCTTTGTGCACATTGCTTGGGTCATCTCTTAGTTATCCCAGCACACAAAGGCCTTCTGGGTTTATGTTAAACCATATACATACCCACCATCCTCACTGATGTTGAATAGATCAATGCAACTGGTGTCAAACCACCTACCAGACCCCTTACTTTTATATTTAATTAGGCATTTTAACCCTTTAATACCCAAACAACCCCATACATCCTCACTGATGCATGTAAACCCCATCCAAATGATGAAAGGCTTACATATGAATGTGATCACAACTAGTATTGTCTTATTAACACATCATTCATATACAGAGAATCACCCAGACTTATATAAGCATACAATTGTGAGAACATAATCAGATTTCACTAATAGACTTCCAAGTTATTAGCCCATCATTATCTTTATATAATAGCATATTGCCTTGAGCATAGGATGAGAGTGATTTGGATACCCCAACCCTTTCATTTCTCTTCATAAATATGATCTAAATCAGAGATATCATGAAAAATAGGTTATCTTATCAGCACCTATCGTAGCTCTATTTACCATCATTACTGTTAAGAATAAACATAAGCTTCAAACCTTCTTGTTTGATGTTGCTTATCCTTAAGTTTATAAATCCTATCTTATGGCAACATTATTATCATATTATCCCTTCAGATCAGATCCATGAGCATTTATATTAATTAAAACACATACTCGTGCACAACCATTCAATCCATACAAGTAAGCAAATCATGTAATACTGAATGATCAAACATTAACATGTAACTAACATAGGCTGCCTAAAAAGGACTTAATGCCTTATAAATAGTGAAATATACTCACCAAATTTCTTCTTTCTCTTAACTCTATATTATCCAGTTTTCTTCTATAACCTCTACGACCTCATTAACAGTTATTTTCCTAGAGAAATATTATAGCATTAACCCCCTTAAGGATGGTTTATATGCTATTTATAACTAGTATTCCGTAGGATTTATCTTATGCCATATACTAATGATATCCTTTATTTGTATTTATCCATTATAGCTATATTTCCAAGCAATATGATTTTGAGGTGTACCATCTTAATATAATTAGGTCATAGGCTATAAATGGTTTTGTGTTCATCATTCAAATGGTGTGATTTCTGAATGGTCCCTTCCCTCTTTTGATTTTCCTTAGCTAAAAATAAATTAGAAAAAGTTGCATAGTGACAAACAAATTTGCATAGCCAATCTAAATCTTGTTTTCCCCGACAATTTCGTATAAATCTGAATGTATATTCCATTTAAACACACACACACACTCATTGCAGGTTTATCCATAATATGTTACCTGCCTAAGTGTCTTATGATTAAAACATAACCATTATTCCATATTCTTTGACTGCCCATTGTTTAGTAGTAATCAAAATTGTCACTACCTTTTACCTTATTACCTATGTGTAAAAAGGAATTAACATATATATAATAAACAGATGAAAACGTAGGGTTATCACATACTCTCTTCTTTATAGGAATTGTGTCCCACAATTTCTTTTCTAAAATCAGAATTCATCAATTTTGACTGATTTATCCCATCTATCATTGTTTCTTGTGTTTCAGGTTTATACTAATTTATTTAACCCTATACTTACCTTAACTGTTTCTAAAAACAATGCACACATACAAAACAAACATATACATACCATAATCAAATACTTACTTAATAGTTAATTCAAACTTCCATTCCCATTAGAAAATAAGCCCGGGTATTTTGCTTTTAGTTATCTTCAATTTCCCATGTGCAATCATTTGCATCCAAGCTCCACTGCACTTTAACTAATTTTATGCTTTTATTTCTTAATTTCTTCTCTTCCTTTGCAACCATTCCTACTAGTTCCTTCTCATAGATCAAATCTGTTTTGATCTTAATTTGTGTAGGTGATTCAAGAATAGTTCCTTTATCATGCACCCACCTCCTTAGCTTTGACACATGAAATATGTTGTGTATTCCTCTTAATTCTTCTGGCAGATTCAACCTATATGCCAAAATTCCTATCCATTCCAGGATTTCATAAGGACCAACTTATCTTGGTGATATCTTGCCCTCTTTTCCAAACCTTAAAACCATCCTCAATGGAGAAACTTTAAGAAATACATAATCTCCTACATTAAACTCTACTGGCCTTCCACCCTAATCAGCATATAACTTGTGCCTCTCTTGTGCCACCCTCATTCTATGTCTTATTAGCTCAATTTTTGCCGAAGTTTCTTTCACTTGATCTGGTCGAATTAATACCCTTTTCCCCACATCTATCCAACAAGCTGGAGACAGATAAGGTCTACCATATAATGATTCAAATGGAGCAATTCCTATTGTTGATTGATGGTTGTTATTGTAAGTAAACGCTGCTAAGTGCAAGTGATCTTCCCAGCTGCCACCAAAGTCTAACACACGTGCTCTAAGTAGGTCTTCTAAGATTTTGTTAACAATCTTGGCTTTCCCGTCTGTTTGTGGGTGATATGCAGTGCTTAAGCATAATTCCCCAAAGCTTCTTGAAAACTACCCCAAAATCTTGAAATATACAGGGTATCCCTATTTCTTATAATGCTTTTAGGCACCCCATGCAACCTTACTATTTCCTGAAGGAATAACTGAGCCAATTTACTTGCATTTCTATAAGATCTTACTAGAATAAAGTGTGCTGTTTTAGTCAATCTATCCACTATTACCCACACACTATCATTCCCCCTCTTTGATCTAGGAAATCCTTCAAAGAAATCCATTGAAATGCTTTCCCATTCCGCATAGGTACATTCAACGGTTGTAACATCTCTGATGGATTTTGATAGTCTGCTTTAATCTGTTGGCAAGTTAAACGTTTTGCCACATATCTTGCCACGTCCCCTTTCATTCATCTCCACCATTAACTTCTTTTGAGATCATGATACATTTTTATAACACCTAGATGAATAGTGTACTTTGTCTTGTGATGTGCATCCATCACTTCTTCTTTTATTTCTTTTAAATCAAGCATACATAGTCTACCTTTTAACCTCAAGTACCCTCTTTCATCCAGTGTAAAATTTTCTACCTGTTTATTTTCTCTTAACTGATATTTCTTCCCCTTTAAGCCCGGATCATCATCTTGCAATAATCCTATTATGTCTACCAAGACTAGCTTGATAGTTACCAAGCTTAACCTTCCATGATCCTGCATATCAACCAATTGATTTTCCATTTCTTTGCTTTGAGTTATGCCATCCACTTCACTCAATACAGTTAAAATTTTAAATTCTTCTACCATTAATTTGGCTAATTTAACATGTTGTCTACTAAGTGCATCTGCCACTTTATTTGCTTTACTTGGTGTATAGAGGATGTCTAAATCATATGCAGCTAGAAACTCCACGCATCTATGCTTCCTTAGCTTTAAATCTTTTGGTGAAAATAGATACTTTAATGACTTGTGATCAATATATAATTCAAATTTTATTCCAAGCAAGTAATGTCTCCATAGCTTTAATGCATACACCACTGCTGCGAGTTCAAGATCATGAGTTACATACCTGATTTCATTTGGTTTAAGTTGCCTAGATGCATAAGCTATGACTTGACCATGTTGCATCAACACATCCCCTAACGCAGTCCCACTTGCATATGTATAAACCACTAATCCCTTATTTCCTTCTGGAACCTGCAATATTGGTGCATTAACTAGTGCTTGCTTCAGCTCCTCAACTGCCTGACTACACTTTTCTGTCCAAATGAAGGGTTGTTCCTTCCTGGTTAATTTAGTTAAGGGTATTTCTACTCTTGCAAAATCCTTAATAAATCTTCTATAATACCCAGCCAATCCTAGGAAAGATCTTACTTCGTCATTGATTTAGGCTTTTTTCATGATTGCACAACAACAACTTTTTGAGGATCTCATGCAATCCCTTGATCATAAATTATGTGTCCTAAAAACTTTACTTCATGTTGCCAAAAGACACATTTAGAAAATTTAGCCTTTAGATTATGTTGCCTCAACCTAGTTAAGACCATATGCAAATGCTTATCATGTTCTTCTTCAGATTTTGAAGATATTAATATATCATCTATAAAGACTAGAACAAACTTGTCTAAGTAATATTGAAATGTTCTATTCATCAAATCAACAAAGTATGAAGGTGCATTAGTTAACCCAAAAGGCATCACTAAAAATTCATACAATCCATACCTTGTATTAAAAGCTTTATATTTAATACTTTCCTCTTCCATCTTCATCTGATGGAAACCTGAAGCTAAATCTAACCTTGAGAAAATTCTTGCCCCATGTAATTGATCAAAGAGATCATCTATTCTTGGCAAAGGGTATTTATTCCTAATTGTCGCATTATTTAGCTACCTATAATCAATACACATTCTCAGGGTACCATCCTGTTTCTTTACAAAAACTACCGGTGATCCCCATTATGAACTATTTGGCCTTATAAACCCTTTCTGCTCTAGTTCCTCTAGTTGTGTCTTCAACTCTAGCTATCAGCTCTTAAAGACCCATTCTAGTACGCTTCTTAATTACTGGGTTAACCCCTGACAGAAATCTTATTTGGAACTCTACTGATCTATCTTGAGGAACACCACTTACTTCATCGAATTAATCTGGATATTGTTTGACAATTGGTATGTCTTCCAATTTTGGCATGTCCTCCATTTCATTTATTCCCCAAATATTACCTGGCCTTACTACTTTTGTGGTTTCACACATTACTATAATTCTTTTATTATTTGGGTTTATCAAGGAAATTGTGAATTCTTCTAAATTTATAACTGCTTTATATTTTTGTAACCAATCGACTCCCAAAATTACACCAATTCCTGGGTAAGTTAGATCTACTGCTAAAAATTCATGTCCTCTTATTTTCAATTTTACAATTATGCATTTCATCCCTAAGACACATGAACTACCTATGGGACTTTTGATGAACAAAGGTCGGTCCACATATACACAAGTTAGCTTTAATTTTTAGACTATATCATGTTATATCAAAGAATATATAGCTCCTGTATCATATACTACAAATATAGGTAAAGTCACTATGTAAATTATACCTTCTACTTGACCATATTTTTCCTCTTGCTTAGCTGCATTTCCTTCCAAAGCTCCTACTTTAGCTGGCTTCCTTGGTTCAGGGTAATTCTTCTTAATATGTCCTTCTTTTCCGCAGTTAAAGCACTTAAATGCTGCCACCTTTCCATCCCTATAAGCAGCTCTCATATGCCCCTCCTTGCCACAATTGTAACAAACAACTTTCTTCCTAGCTTCAGAAGTAGTTCCTCCTTCCACTTTCTTAGCTTCCACTGGCTTCTTATCATAAGGTTGAAACCTTGCCTTTCCTTTATTAGCATTCTTCATGTTCCTGAATTTTTCTCTAGTATTATCATGTTGTTCAAACTTCAAGGTTAAATCAAGCACTTGATCAAAGGTCTTATCTTTGTATGGTAACATAACTCTACTTAATCCCGCATTAAGCCCTTGTATATACCTCCCATTCTTTGCTGCTTCATTGGCAACTAACACAGTGCCATACTTAGAGAGGCTTTCAAATTTTTGGGTGTACTCTGTGACACTCATGTTAGCTTGTTTTAACCTGATGAATTATGAATTCCTCCAACAGGTTGGCTTTTGCTGATGCTGGCACAAATCTATCTTCTGGAATATCTTTAAACTGATTCCAGGTGATTTCCTCCTTCGGTCTTCCAGCAATCGATAATCGCCTCCCACCAGTCTAAAGCAACACCTTTTAATCTTCTTGAAGCAATTTGCCTCTTCCTTTGGTCATTTACTTGCATATCAGTAAATATTCTTTCTAAATTCCTCAGCCATGTTTACACTCCCATAACCCCTTCAATCCCTTTAAATTCCTTTCCACCCAAATTTACACTTTAGCAATTTGGATAATTCCTCATGTGAATTTTTAGGTCTTACTCCTATTCCATCTCTTACTGCCTTCATAAAATCTTGAACATTAATCATTGAAGGTTCATTTGAGCCTCCTGCACCTTGATGTGATCCCCAACCAATCATGGATCTCTAATAGAAACCCATTTTTATTTAGTTAAATCTGAATATCTCAGAGTAATTTAGCTATTCATATTATTGTTTACAAACATATTCAAACAAAACAAGCAATACAGTCATACATGTGACTCCTATCCCTTTCTATAATAGCCTTGTTTTTATACTAAGGGAAATTTAAGCTCAGTAAAGGTGCAATCCTCATTTGTCTATTTTAACAGGTGCATTCATATGCTACCTAACCATTATTTAAAAATTATGATATGTTATTTTTGTTTAATGAGGCTTTGTACTATTAGTTTGAACTGTGAAAATGATTCAAGATCACTTAGGGTCTTAAATGAGAAGAAATAAAGGCAACGATCTCTATGTGTACATAACAAAGTAGTTTTCCGATGTGCTTTCATTGATATTTTCAATTTAATGTGCTACTATTTAACTTTTTGTTCCCTTGAACTAAAGTAATACATGATGTCATAAATTTGTTCCCTATACAATTTACTCTTAGGTATCATTTATAAATTGGTGCTTATGTATTCTTTTTGTAACACCCCGAAAATTCTAAAACTGTGAAATTCATAAATTAAAGTATAATTAATTTGAAATCAAAGAACTAAGGGAAACGGGATACGCCATTGCGTTTGTCTCGGAAAAATACGCGAAATAGAGTCCGAGTTTTCGAAAAACGGAGTCCGTATGAAGAAGATATGGCCTTCGGAAGTTTGAGAATCAAGTTTAAATTCAAACAGAATAAATCAGGTTTAAATTCGAAAATGGGGCCCAATGGGCCAGGGCGGAAAAACACCCGCCTGACCCACCAAGTCGACTGGGCTGTCGACCTGGTCTAACGTCGACCTGGTCTAACCAGGTCGACAGGCCTGTCGACAGGGGTGTCGACCTGGTCCAGACCCAGGTCGAGCCCAGTCTAACCCGGCTGGCCTATTCTCTATGTGGTCGATTTTCTGTGGTCTGCTTTGTCACTAGGGCTAGGAGGCAAGTTTTTATTGGTCTCTCTATCGAATGAATGGCTACGATCAATCCAAGCAACATCAAGGGTCCTAATCAGTTCCTAACCTCTATATAAACAACCCTAGACTAAACCCTAATCTATTCATTCAAAAATAAGATCATAGCCGCCATGTTGCTGAGGAACGACTAGGAGTAGCCACCAAATTGGAGAGAGGATTAGGAGGAAGATTCTAAAGCTTAAAGCAACTTAAACAAATCAATTCAACAAAGGAATTTGCGTCTTCGATCCCTAAACTAGAGAATTCATCACACCATTGTAAGTAGAGTATTACTTTGGTATGAATAAACAATTGTGTTGGTTTGTATGCTTGAATTGTGGCAATAAAGTTGTTCATATTTGTGCGTTCTTATCAATTTGAAATATTATATATGTTTGGATTATGTTATTCAATTATAAAGAACTACATGCGGTAGTTCTATGCAAGTATACGTTTGGAATATTTCGCAAATTATGTAATCCATGTTGAAGCTACATGTATGTAGTTGATTTAAATTTATGCAAGTTGGGGTTTTGCTACTATGCCATCATGATGTATATTTTTGTGCATAAATCAATTTGTAAGTAATTAAAACAAGTTTGGTTATTATAAATCCATATGAAATTATGTTGAGAATTTGACATCATGTATTAAGTCATGCTTTTGTACTAGAAAACCTATTTGCAAACTTATGAATATGGCTAGGCTATGAATGATATTTGGCATAATTGAAATCCATGATTAAGTCTATCTTGTTTACAAGAATTATATGATGACATATGTGGTACATAGTTAGGATTAGATTCAAAATCCCTTTTTGCAAGATTACATGACTAAAGTAAGAATCATGATTTTATGCCATGCTTATGTTTGACATTATGCCATGCTTATGTTAGAAAATTTATGCCATGCTTATGTTTGACATTATGCATAAATAAAAGTATAGGTTCATGTTGTAGTTATGACTATGTGTCAATAATGATACCCAATTTAGACTCTTATCTCAACTACAAGTTCACATGCTTTGATTCATGTCACCTATGCTTTATGACCAAAGTATATGTCGCTACTATGCAAGTACACCAGTTTCTATTTTGTATTCCCAACGTCATATTGCAAGTTCATACGCTCACCTTCCCCTTTTTGTGTATGTAATCACGCCATAAGCCTCCCCTTTTCGCATGGCTAAATTGGGCTTTAAAAGGCTAAGCCCAATATATATAATAAACGGACGTGTAAACCGGGGGAAAATAACGTTGGGTTAAAATTAATTAATGAATGAAAATATAAAGTAGAAGGGCCCAAATTCAAGTATGGGTTGGGCCCATGATTGGTGTAACCCTTACACCATTAACTTAATAATGGGCCGCAAATATTTACATATAAATAAAGAAGAAAGACAAAATATGTAAATGTAGGACATACGATGTGTTTAACCCGAGGTTGGATTGAGTTGTGATGTAAACCTGCCCGGAACCGCCCGGCTGTCCAGTAGTCACAACAATACCTATCCAATGTGGGAGGTTAAACATGGAGCCCGATAAGGACCCGAGGTTAGACTGAGTTGTGGCGTAAGACTGCCCGGAACCAACCGGCAACAGGCAGCCACAACAATACCTGTCTAATGTGAGAGGTCAGGGCCTTAATAAGACAATTAAGGCTGAGTCAGGATTGTTAGGATTAAGTGAACTAAAGGCTTAATCAAAATGGAACATGCTAAACTAAACGGACTGGTGGGGTTAGGTTAGGAAACACTTAACCAACTTAGCATGTTGGCTAGAGATAGAAAACCTAGTAACGGGGGACCCTTTTCAGCAGTAACCCTAGAAGGTGTATCAGGAAACCCTGAAACTAGGCAGGGTGGGGCACGATTACTGGGCTGATTGTAAGAGGTCAAATCGACGGCGGTGGTGTAGCAGTGTAGGTTCTAACGGGGTGCGGGCGTGCACACACTCCGGCGCAGAAAAACAAGGCACTGGACACCAGTAGCATACCTGTGCACTCTAAGGTTGTGTCGGGTTGCCACTATGGGACTTGATACACCCCATGGTGGGACCAGCATAGGTAACTACAACATCGGGGGCCGTAAGACACATGTAACTATGCGAGTAGGAGCCGATCATCATTGAATGGATCACATCACCCTGATTATGGGGTGCCAGTTGGAAAACTAGTTTATATGGGTTCAGAGATTAACATGGGGTACGATGGTCTATTCGACCCTAGACAACTTAACCAAGTTTATAGTGCTTGCCCACTTCTTGTTTATACTTATCACACCCAGTTCTTTATTCATAGACAAAATAGTACTAGACTTACTCAGGCTTTATGTCTGACTCTACTTTTCTTTCGTCTTCTTTTCTTCCGTTTCCCCCCCAGGTCCACAGGGAGGGAACACTGCAGCTTGACCAGCATTAACATCCAGCTTGAAGAAGAGAAATGTACTGCTTGGACCTTTTTCATTTTGAACTATGGCTTTGGACAATCCACTATGGGGCTTTTGCAGTTTATCTATGTTTTATTTATGCTTCTTTAAATAATGTACTCAAGACAGATTATGAAGGAGTTATGTTATGTTTTTGGAAAAAGATGTAAGACAATCGTGGTGATGTTTTGTGACACGTATTTGACTTTATGAAATAAAAGTTTGTTGATTTTCCGCTGTTTACAAATATGTGTTCTTATATCTGTCTTGTATATCTGTGACTTGTACTTATAAACCTCCACCAAAATTAGGGCATTCCCTTTGAGAGTGACCCTAACGGAGGTGGGGTGTTTCACTTGGTATCAGAGCATAGGTTTACCAGATAAGATAAAAAGTTTTGAAAATTTATTTTCAAAAAGGAAATTTAAAGAAGCATTTTTAAAAGAAAGAAATATTATTTTATTTTAAAAAGCAAAGTCCACTCCCCAAAGCCATAGGTACTATCTCTTATCCTTCGTTTTGAATCTATCCTTTTTGTTTCAGCATGTCCCAAGAACTTAACTTGCCGGAAGGGGTGCCAATACCTGGTTGGTTTAGACGGTTCTTAGAAGCTAGGGCCACTCAGCCAGGTCCTACCGTTCCTCCTCCCCCAGCTGAAGGAAATCATCCAGCTGCAGCAGCACCTTTTCCTCCACCTCCTCCTCGGGGAAACGCTTTTGCTAAGATATGTAAAGATTTTAAAGCTATGGGAGGAAGGGATTTCCATGGAACTGAGTCCTTCGTAGCAGCTAGAAATTGGCTGAAAGAAACGGAGGACCTATTCATCATCTTTGAGGTAGAAGATAGACAAAAAGTACAATTGGCGGTGTGGCTATTGAAGGGCGAGGCTTCCTACTGGTGGGAGGTCACTAATGCTGAAAGACCAGTGGAGACATGGGAGGACTTTAGGGCAAGGTTTGAGACCAAATTTCTCTCAGATACGGAAAGAAGTTTGCAGTTGGAAAAATTCTTATTCCTTAAGCAAGGAGACAAGACTGTTAGAGAGTATGTGAATCAGTTTGATGAGCTGGCTAGGTTTGGGCTTGACCTAGTCAACACCCCGCACAAGAAGGCTCTCCGTTTCGTCAAAGGGTTAAATGAGCCATTACACAGTTTGGCCATGACCCATATACCCATGGGAGCCACGTATGAAAGATTGGTGCAAATGGCATTGCTGAATGAAGAGGATAAGGGCAAGAAGGAGACAAAGGCAGAAATCTCTCAAGGGAAGAAAGAGGGTTTGCAGCCTAAGAAGACAGACTTTAAGAAAGGCGGGGAAGGCAACAAGGAGAAGAGGAAGTGTAATTTCTGTGGCAAAGTGGGGCACTTAGTAAAGGAATGCCGGAAAAAGAGGGCCAAGGAGAATGGTGGGTGCTTTTCTTGCGGTGAGACGGGCCACAGGGCTAAGGACTGCCCAAAGAAACAAGGACAGGGGCAGAGGGCTGGATCCACCCCAGGGGCACAGGTTCATGTGCTAGAAGCGCCACCTCTGCAACAGCGAGGTACCAACACTTCTGTAGAAAGTGTAGTTTATCTTTATGATCACCCCATTCGCACTTTATTTGATTCTGGCGCATCACACTCCTTTATCTCGTCTGCTTTAGTAGAATCTCTGCACCTAAAAACTAGTATGGTAGAGGACCCCTTAATTGTTTCAAACCCAATTGGGGGCCCAACTCATTTGTCTATGATCTGTTTGGGATTAAAAATTTCTATTCTAAGTGTTGAATTTCAATGTAGTGCCTTTGTTTTGGGCTTTTCGGGGTATGGTTTGATTTTGGGTATGGATTGGCTATCCAGTAATGGGGCCATCCTTGATTATGAGAAAAGGGTTGTTAGGCTCCTAACCCAGCTCGGTAATACTTCGGAAATTTCTTGTAATCCCTCGTATGCGGTTATGCTTAGTTATCTTGAATCGCTAGATGCCTCTGTTGAAAATTTGCAATCAGTTAGAGTGGTCCGGGAATATCCGGATGTCTTCGAAAAGGTGAAGGGCTTGCCTCCGAAGCGGGAAATAGACTTCCGCATATATCTTGTAGATAATGCAAAGCCCGTTGCGTTGCCCGTTAGACACATGGCTCCACGAGAAAGAAAAGAGCTCAGTAAACAGATTAAAGAGCTTCTAGAGAAGGGGGTTCATTTGAAGGAGCATTTCAGAATGGGGCGCTCCAGTAGTGTTCGCCACTGAGGCAGAAAGTTCATTTCGCTTATGCATGAGTTGTGGAGAGTCACCTTAGTAAGTACATTGGGCAGCATGGTTGGCATTTATTTCCAAAAGATAGTTCCTTTACCTGATAATGCGTGGACGAGATCCAAGATTCACTTGTGAATTTTGGAGAGCTTGCATGGAACCATGAGTACGCAGTTAGGCTTGAGCCAAGTATATTAGGAGTAGAGTAAGTGAAAGAGGAACGAGAGGCAATAGTGAAATAGGTTCCAACTCCTATTTTGGAAACAAGAATTGAGAAGCTACGAAATTGTGAAGTTAAAGACGGACAAAGCATAATGGAGTTAAGCTCAAGAAAATGCGACTTAGAAGATCGAAGACTAGATTCGTGCATCATATCTCTTCTTAAGAGTATATCCTTGATCCCTCTCTTCCTGTAGAGCTTACTTGCATGCTATCTTTTCTGTTTATCCTCTCGGTCCCATTCTCAATCCAATTTCTGTCACAAACCCCATAGGGTGTATGACTCATCTGTTAATAACACATGTTGGGGCTCGAGGATGTTCGTTGGATTGACCAAACTTTTTTTGGGTTTAATAAGATATAAATTGGTCTTAGGAAGGGACTCCCTTGTGACCTAAAAAGGAGTCCATCATGTTTAGTTTCCTAGAATCATATATGGTGGTTGGGTTGAGTAATTCTTTGGGTGTCAGTCTGATGTTGATTTCGGTCTTCGGGGCTGATGCTTAGAGAGTTCTTCTCCTAATCAATATATATGTGGCATAGATTTCCAGTTTTGACATTGCCTAATGGGCACAAAGTTTTTACTTGCTTCTATCATTCGACTATACCTTTAGGTAGGGCCATTTCCTATCATTGAGAAAATTTGGAAAATGGCCTATAGATTAGAGCTACCCGAGAAGTTGGCCGGAGTCCACAACGTTTTTCACATCTTCGAAAATGTCTGCATGAGTCTGCTGAAGTGGTAGAGCCAAATATCCTCGAAGAGGCCGAAGTGGAACGCGAAGCAACCATAAGGAGAGTTCCAACCCGCATCTTAGGGACGGAAGTGAAGAAGCTACGCAACCGCGAAGTCAAGCTCGTCAAAGTCCAGTGGAGCGACGCCGAGGGAGACGCGACTTGGGAAACTGAAGCTAGAATCCGCACTGCCTACCCTTTTCTGTTCGAGGGTACATCCTTGATCTTTCCTTTTCCTTAAGTTGCGCTTTTATCTATCTTTTTAGGTATATTTCCTCGACCTTATCTTTTAGGTAGAAACTTTTTGGATGGAAACATGTAATTGAAACATGTTATGTATGAATGGTTGCAAGTGGGTGCAAGTGATTGCTAGTGGCTGCTCGTGGTTGCATATACACACACAATCTAGGTTTTAGATCGGCTCAGTCACTTCATATTGCATATGCATATATGTTTGCATTCGTATGTGGTTGAACTTTAATGTGTTGTCATGTGGATGCTGCATTTGTATTAAATGATTGTGCACTCATGTAGAATCAAGAATAGGAAAATTTGCATACATAATGGATTCATGGCACTTACATAATTCGCATTAAGGAGGTCAACTGAATCAGTAGACCGCCTGATTTTGCATTAGATAAGTTCATGTATACACACACACTTTGCATATGATCATGAAGCATTAGAAGTCTTTTAAGGACAATGGATGCTCGTATTTGATGGATGAGTAGATGGATGTTTGGATGTTAGGATATACATTCCTCCTAACTTGAAGATTTCGGGGACGAAATCCTTTTAAGTGGGGGAGAATGTAACACCCCGAAAATTCTATAACTGTGAAATTCATAAATTAAAGTATAATTAATTTGAAATCAAAGAACTAAGGGAAATGGGATACGCCATTGCGTTCGTCTTGGAAAAATACGCGAAATAGAGTCCGAGTTTTCGAAAAACGGAGTCCGTATGAAGAAGATATGGCCTTCGGAAGTTTGAGAATCAAGTTTAAATTCAAACAGAATAAATCAGGTTTAAATTCGAAAATGGGGCCCAATGGGCCAGGGCGGAAAAACACCCGCCTGACCCACCAAGTCGACTGGGCTGTCGACCTGGTCTAACCAGGTCGACAGGCCTGTCGACAGGGCTGTCGACAGGGGTGTCGACCTGGTCCAGACCCAGGTCGAGCCCAGTCTAACCCGGCTGGCCTATTCTCTATGTGGTCGATTTTCTGTGGTCTGCTTTGTCACTAGGGCTAGGTGGCAAGTTTTTATTGGTCTCTCTATCGAATGAATGGCTACAATCAATCCAAGCAACATCAAGGGTCCTAATCAGTTCCTAACCTCTATATAAACAACCCTAGACTAAACCCTAATCTATTCATTCAAAAATAAGATCATAGCCGCCATGTTGCTGAGGAACGAATAGGAGTAGCCACCAAATTGGAGAGAGGATTAGGAGGAAGATTCTAAAGCTTAAAGCAACCTAAACAAATTAATTCAACAAAGGAATTTGCGTCTTCGATCCCTAAACTAGAGAATTCATCACACCATTGTAAGTAGAGTATTACTTTGGTATGAATAAACAATTGTGTTGGTTTGTATGCTTGAATTGTGGCAATAAAGTTGTTCATATTTGTGCGTTCTTATCAATTTGAAATATTATATACGTTTGGATTATGTTATTCAATTATAAAGAACTACATGCGGTAGTTCTATGCAAGTATACGTTTGGAATATTTCGCAAATTATGTAATCCATGTTGAAGCTACATGTATGTAGTTGATTTAAATTTATGCAAGTTGGGGTTTTGCTACTATGCCATCATGATGTATAATTTTGTGCATAAATCAATTTGTAAGTAATTAAAACAAGTTTGGTTATTATAAATCCATATGAAATTATGTTGAGAATTTGACATCATGTATTAAGTCATGCTTTTGTACTAGAAAACCTATTTGCAAACTTATGAATATGGCTAGGCTATGAATGATATTTGGCATAATTGAAATCCATGATTAAGTCTATCTTGTTTACAAGAATTATATGATGACATATGTGGTACATAGTTAGGATTAGATTCAAAATCCCTTTTTGCAAGATTACATGACTAAAGTAAGAATCATGATTTTATGCCATGCTTATGTTTGACATTATGCCATGCTTATGTTAGAAAATTTATGCCATGCTTATGTTTGACATTATGCATAAATAAAAGTATAGGTTCATGTTGTAGTTATGACTATGTGTCAATAATGATACCCAATTTAGACTCTTATCTCAACTACAAGTTCACATGCTTTGATTCATGTCACCTATGCTTTATGACCAAAGTATATGTCGCTACTATGCAAGTACACCAGTTTCTATTTTGTATTCCCAACGTCATATTGCAAGTTCATACGCTCACCTTCCCCTTTTTGTGTATGTAATCACGCCATAAGCCTCCCCTTTTCGCATGGCTAAATTGGGCTTTAAAAGGCTAAGCCCAATATATATAATAAACGGACGTGTAAACCGGGGGAAAATAACGTTGGGTTAAAATTAATTAATGAATGAAAATATAAAGTAGAAGGGCCCAAATTCAAGTATGGGTTGGGCCCATGATTGGTGTAACCCTTACACCATTAACTTAATAATGGGCCGCAAATATTTACATATAAATAAAGAAGAAAGACAAAATATGTAAATGTAGGACATACGATGTGTTTAACCCGAGGTTGGATTGAGTTGTGATGTAAACCTGCCCGGAACCGCCCGGCTGTCCAGTAGTCACAACAATACCTATCCAATGTGGGAGGTTAAACATGGAGCCCGATAAGGACCCGAGGTTAGACTGAGTTGTGGCGTAAGACTGCCCGGAACCAACCGGCAACAGGCAGCCACAACAATACCTGTCTAATGTGAGAGGTCAGGGCCTTAATAAGACAATTAAGGCTGAGTCAGGATTGTTAGGATTAAGTGAACTAAAGGCTTAATCAAAATGGAACATGCTAAACTAAACGGACTGGTGGGGTTAGGTTAGGAAACACTTAACCAACTTAGCATGTTGGCTAGAGATAGAAAACCTAGTAACGGGGGACCCTTTTCAGCAGTAACCCTAGAAGGTGTATCAGGAAACCCTGAAACTAGGCAGGGTGGGGCACGATTACTGGGCTGATTGTAAGAGGTCAAATCGACGGCGGTGGTGTAGCAGTGTAGGTTCTAACGGGGTGCGGGCGTGCACACACTCCGGCGCAGAAAAACAAGGCACTGGACACCAGTAGCATACCTGTGCACTCTAAGGTTGTGTCGGGTTGCCACTATGGGACTTGATACACCCCATGGTGGGACCAGCATAGGTAACTACAACATCGGGGGCCGTAAGACACATGTAACTATGCGAGTAGGAGCCGATCATCATTGAATGGATCACATCACCCTGATTATGGGGTGCCAGTTGGAAAACTAGTTTATATGGGTTCAGAGATTAACATGGGGTACGATGGTCTATTCGACCCTAGACAACTTAACCAAGTTTATAGTGCTTGCCCACTTCTTGTTTATACTTATCACACCCAGTTCTTTATTCATAGACAAAATAGTACTAGACTTACTCAGGCTTTATGTCTGACTCTACTTTTCTTTCGTCTTCTTTTCTTCCGTTTCCCCCCCAGGTCCACAGGGAGGGAACACTGCAGCTTGACCAGCATTAACATCCAGCTTGAAGAAGAGAAATGTACTGCTTGGACCTTTTTCATTTTGAACTATGGCTTTGGACAATCCACTATGGGGCTTTTGCAGTTTATCTATGTTTTATTTATGCTTCTTTAAATAATGTACTCAAGACAGATTATGAAGGAGTTATGTTATGTTTTTGGAAAAAGATGTAAGACAATCGTGGTGATGTTTTGTGACACGTATTTGACTTTATGAAATAAAAGTTTGTTGATTTTCCGCTGTTTACAAATATGTGTTCTTATATCTGTCTTGTATATCTGTGTCTTGTACTTATAAACCTCCACCAAAATTAGGGCATTCCCTTTGAGAGTGACCCTAACGGAGGTGGGGTGTTTCACTTTTCTACAATATTATTGTTGTTTTCATCAAGGATATGTTTATAATTTCATAACATTTTCCTAAAAAGAAATCATAAAAGGATCCAGCAAATATAACTAGAAAATTAATTCTAGCTTGAGCTTGAGAATAGTGTTTGATATTTACAATCAATTATGAAAATTATCAAAGTTAAAATTTAATCTTAAAATAGTCCAATGTAATTATATCAACAAACATAAATTATGCAATAGCTTTCATCCAACTTGCAAATTAAATTTATATATTTTGTTAGAAAAATCAAGTGAAATATGCATCTAAATTATCATCAAAATGATAACCGATAGGAAAACAAACAACGACGTGCTGATAATCATAAAAAATAAATATAACTATGACCATCAAAGTTTATATCAGCCTTGAAAATTGATGATAACTACAATGTTGCATAGATAATTTAGCTAGTAATTATCACTTAAAAAGACATAATATTTAGGACTTTGTAACGACCCATATTTTTGGTCAATTTATATTTAATATGGTTTTAAATATTGTTTTGATAATATAAATCAATTTTTATATTGATTTATCGATTTAATAATCGAAATACGATATATTTCGAATATAGATAATTATCGTAATACGAGAGTCTGAAGTTATTCAATTCGAAATTAAAAGCAACTCAGACGGTCAGTATAATTTTTTATTTGAATATATATGATCATGATAATAATAATTTATTATCGAGGGATTTATTTGTTTATGAATCTAAATTAGATAATATTGATTTAGTATGATTATTTTATAAATACGTCGAATTAAATTTTATAATTTATCCCATTGAGTTCAGAACAGTGTTATAACATTGAAACGTCAGTCGTTATGTCAAAACAGCTGTTCGTGATGTCGAGTTATGCACTCCTTGATTTTAAAATGAGTAAATAAGCTTAAAATCAAATCGATATCTATTTAGGTAAAATAAAAATCACTTTATATCGAATCAAATTTAATTTGAAATCAAAGCGAGAAATACAATCAATTTAAAAGGTGTTCGTACTTAGGTAGACAACCCTTTAATTAAACGTACGAATGGTCTCCTCTTCATTTATAAATGTTGGAACATTCCCCTTTCCCTTCCATTCCATTCCTCAGCAAATTTATTCCCACCAACTTCTTAAAATTTCAGAATCGAAATCCATTGCCTCGAATTAAATTGGATCACTCCTTTCCCCATATTTTTTTTACTTTCCTATTTTATTCCTTTCCATCCATTTCATGAAGAACAAATTAAATCGAAGTCTGATTCTCCTATTCGAAGCCTTCAATAAATCGGTACCATTTGATTTCTCAACGAAATCATTTCATTTTGAATTCGTAGGCTCGTTCAACGATAGGCTTCACTCTGGCATACACTTTAGCTAGTCTTCCTGAAGATTTCTAAATAACTCGTTGTCTTTATTCTTTATATCCGAAATGATTCAATAATTTCCAGATACATGTCTCTTAAAACATTTGCTACATTGCTTATGCTTTCGAACAGACCCAACACTTCAATATTTACACATTTAAATTGATCCAAGTACCTTGTCCAGACCGCCGAACCAATCCGAAGCATGTACAAGGTGGACCTATCTATACCGATAAACCTGCATATAAACTTCTAAGTTGAGCCGTCGTTTAAGGCTTGGACCTCCGAACTGACCCGAATACCTTTCATGTGGAATATATGCACAACTTTTAAATAGCTTAACAAAAACAAAGCATGATCGCAAACTTGTGGATAGTTAGGATAAATCCTTCATAACTTGATCATTTGGACTTTAATGAACACATGGCCACTTTCCATATCGTTTTGTTCTCTGCTAATTTTATATTCTCTGATTTCAGTATGTACACATTTGCACAGTTTAACACACACACGGGTGGCACAGAAACTATACTCTAATCTTGTTATCTCTTGGATTGTAACATCCCACTTTTCCATACCAATTTAAGCTGACATTTTACTACCACAGTCGACCCAAATTATATAGAAAAGCGTAATGTTAAGAGAAAGAAGTTACAGGATGAGAAGTAGAAAGACATAACTAATAGAGTAGAAGAGTAAGAAGAACACAGAACAGATTCAGAGTAAACACGAATCTCACAGCGGAACGAATACAATATAATATATAACATAACTTCGAAATACAAAACTGTATTTGTACTTACATACCATATCAGAGTACAACACATATACATCTTAGCGGAAATAATCTCCAAATAACTAGCGGTGAAGCCTCCAGCTTCAAGCTCCTTCAAGTGTACATGTAAAGCCTGAAACACTTTGAATATCCATACAATTTTGGGCACCCAAGAGTTTAGGGAAAACACAAACAAAATAAACTCTGGGTCATTCATGGGACTGGTGTGAGTAAAATCAAACCATATTGTTTAACTTTGAAAATCCTTTTGAAAAAAAAAGATAATAGTAAGACCAGCCCACACATAAACACGGACGGTTTTTACCTTACTATAACCCAAAATATTTTGATATCAAAATCCAGTGATATTATGATGATGTCTAATCACATAAATAACCAAATAGTAGAACGCTTGCATATCATGCTCTACATATATAATATAAAATCAAAGACCGTAGGGTGCTTATTGGAGATTGGATTCCAACTATGACAAGGTATGGGACCACCTCCCGATCAGCGTACTCTAGAGGGGATACACCGGGGTTCAACAAAAACGTCTTGCAACCCGGCCACACATGACCACCCACTCATTTATCTTGAGTGTAGCAAATATATTGCCATCCACGGTTGTTGGCCATCCAACCGTAATCCGAGGATACATAATCGAAAGAAGAGCAAATTTGAATTTTCTCTAAACTGGTGATAATACACCCTGCTTGGGTATGACCCAACTAGCCATGCTGCCTGCCCGATTTTTGTCATTTCCCGGTTGTGAGGCTAGAGGCTACGTCTATCTTTTCAGAACATCTGGCCACCATTCACTTTGAATGCCACACCGTCAAACCCGTTGAATCACTAGTTGATCTTATCAAAAATATCATGGTATAAAAGCTAAGAGAAACAAATTCCTCTGCCACCAGACGTAATATCTTGAAAAGATCGTCTGGTGTAATATGTAAGGAGTACTCTATCAGACATTCGTCCATATAAGTTGTCCTGGGATTGGACAAACAAAAAGCACTATTCTGGAACAGAACGACCCTTGTATTTCACTCCGTCTTCAATTATCTTAAGTATAATCTAATACGCAATGCCTATGCCTATGCAGAGTGGTTTTCGGATAATAAATCCAACCGGTCTCTCCGTATTGACGATGATGGTCAAAAATATTTCGATGGTCGGTTATTTAACTATTGAAATGAAAACAAACATCCATTCAAATGTACAACTAAGTATCAAACAGTCACTTGCCCCTTTTAATAAATTTTCCAATCTTCCCATATCTTTCCAGTTTCTCAAAACCCGTTTAGTCTTTCATACTTCTTGGAAAACATTATTTATATTGGAAAATATTTCCAATTCCCATTATAACCATTTTAATCTGCATAGTTCACTTTTAAAACATTATTCACTTTAAAATGTGAATATCATCCTTTTTAGAAATCTGAACACCTTTATCAAATAAATCTTCATTCAAGTAACAAATATCCTTACAGGTTCGTAACTTATTTACCAACTTCTCTTTTATAATTTTATATTCCCATTCCACTTTAAAAACTCTGTTTTTAAGTCAACTTCCTGTTAAATCAATATCAAGTTTATAACTAAATATTGATTACATATCCTATTATAATGTATTGGTTTAAAACTAAATATTAACTATCCTATCAGATTTTAATTTCTAAAAATAAATTACTTTAATATATTTTTCATCGTCGAATCATAGTTCCAATTCCTAATCGTGTTATTTAGTTCTAATCACATTTCGAACATCAAAATGATGTCATCGTTTTCTGAACCGATTCTTCAATTCCTTCTTTATAAATTAATTCTTAAATTTCCAAATTACCTCTAAATATCACTTATAAATCAAGTTACTTGTTCAATATAATTAAAATAAGTTATTATCTCCTAGGCCAATCAAGATTCAATTTAAAATAATAACTGATAGATTTATCCCTTTTTAAATTTCGAATTCATTTCCAATATATTTTACGGTATTTGAAATACTAGTTGATTTCATGCCAGTATAATTTCCCCACTCTAAACAAACAATAATCAACGATAGATTACATCATATAATGTAATGTATGAAAAACAACAACATAATTGTTGAGGAACCCAACTTGATTCCTCCAACCTGTTTCCCTACATCTACAGATGTTAGTCAACATAAATAACACTGATTCCGTAAAGATATGAAATATAATAATAAATAAGATCAATATTTACCTAACAGTTTATATAAATAACTATGTCTATAACTTCAACTGATTTATAAGCAATTCATCCAAACAACCATCACACGACATGCAATCATCATTTATAGATACTGAATAATATTTATAAAATTGAATAGAGTTAGTGAGTTTACTCATCTTGGTCGTTAATCGCTAAATAACGGTTAACATCGGTTGATTGAATCAGACATTTAATTCTGCCGTAAATTCATTCGAGCTCTACATTACTCCGAACCGGTTTCTACGTGCAGCCCTCGTTCAGACAATCCTAACGGATCCTGTTTCGTTGAATTTGGTTAACATATGGGCGAATTATAAGTATTACTAGTTTACATATATTTAATGGTCATTAACGGTTAATGATGCTAATAAATAACCTTAACCACCCATTAGCCGTTTAATTCATTACTCATTACCTTCTTCCCATAACGGTTCCGCATAACTTCAGTAAAATGGCCACACATTTTTAATCCATTCTTCTTCATTTCTGGACGAAAAACGAGTGTCATCGCCTTCCTCCTTTTCTCCTATGCATGTGCTACATTTTCGGCACCATTGTTTTGGACTAGGTCTCTCCCATGAAACCGCGTTCTCGACAACGTACAACTGAATGGCTCGACATGAGAATGTCCAGATTTCCACAAAAATTTGGTAATTCGCGTGCCTTACTTTCATAGCCATCACACCACCCGCATCACCATTGAACTCTCCATCAGGAACACTTATTCACCATCTCCAATTCGAGAGCCCCACTAATACATCTTCCATCTTCATGCAGTTTCAGTTTCTTCAATGCATGTACCATGGTGGCATCACGTCCCTCCATTCCTCTTTCAATCTCCATGTCCATATAGTAAAACACCGCGCAACTTCACCAAGTCACTCCACTATTTCACATGCCAAATCTACCCAAACATCCAACACGCTGTGCGGAGGAACAACAACTACAAAAAGAACACAAAATCCCTCAATAAGCATTCATCGTTGGATGTTCAAAACCATGCTGTCCGCAAACATTCCTTCATGGTCCTACCCAGATTTCTAGTCCATTACCTTACCTCAGCGCATATACATCCTCCATTTTTAACTATCAACTACTGCTATTCATAACTATGAATATACCTTCCCATCTTTCCACCTTCCAGGCTTCTCCCTTCATGAGCTCACACCACTCCAAAGCTTCATGAGCTGCCACTGGCGTTCCGGTCATCACGAAGTCGATCCTTGGCTTAACCCTAGGTTGACTGTTCACTAATAACCCTCACCAGCGAACACTCCCTTGTACCCGCATGCAACCCTTTCCCCTTCATGAATACACGCTGTGCTTAACACGTCCACTTTCTAAGTTTTTCTTACACCATCGTTTTTCCTCGCCACCCAGGGCCTGCGACTTCCACCAAAACTTCTAAAGCTCCGGACCCTCCACCTGCAGTGCGTTTCCAACATCCCCGAACATCAACTATAGAGTTGCGAGATCTATGTTATTTAATTGTTTTTGAATGAAAACTTTTGTTTTTCTTTTTGTTTTATTTTGTTTTGATCGCCATTGAAAGCTTTGGCTTGAAGTTCTTTCCTACTGAAAGGAAATGAGCGAACTATAACCATGTATATAAATAGTTGAAGAATTTAGAGATAAGCATAGTGTCGTTTTAATTAGTACATATTAGGGTGGACATATTTTCCCACTAGCTTAGCGTGATAGTTTCCTAGGGTATGGTCTGTGCGCCATGCTTTATATTAATTTGAAAAGAAAGCCTAGTGTATGGTGCAATGTTTCCTGTAACGTGCGTAGGTTGATTCTGAGGCAAGGGTACATACTATTTTGTTGTCTTTTGTTTTAGAACTTGTCTCTTTTTCTTTATACATGCTGGCCTTCAAATACGTATAAAGCAACGAGATGGATAGGTCAACTTTGCTAGCATCAACAGTAAACAATGGACACACGGATACGATATTTTTCGATATGGCCTTTATGTCCTATAGGTCATGGTGTTAGGACGTTAGATAACGGTCTTCAGTAGGTTATGGTGTTTGCATCATGAAGAAAAAGGACGTACATCTTTCCAGGAAGGAACCAAATATTTATATTTATAAAACGTGATATGAAAAATAACCTATGATGTCAAAGTACATAAATGTGTTTTCATCAAATTCTCAGTGCCAATCAACTTTGGTTATACCGTTGGGTGCAATTCTAGTGGTAAGAAGAAGGGAAAATAAGGATGTTTATGTTTTATTTTATTTTAAAAATTTAAGTGCACCGTATTACGTAAAATTACATTCATGTCCGACCCACTACTGACATAAATAAGGATACAATCATGTCGAGCGAGGTGCCACGATCCCAAAAATATAATAGTATAGACCGGTTAACTTATTTTGTGAAACCCCAAAATGCTGATATAGGGTGTAAAATACTTCAAATAAAAAGTTGCTTATTTTACAAATTAAAAATTACAATAAAATTCTAAAAATTAAATTATAATTATGTCTCAAATATCTTGTCAAGATTCGAAACCAATATTTAATTATATTCAAATAACCAAACCATTATATTAAAATAATTAAATTAATTAAATTAATTAATTATTATTCCGCAAAAATTCGGGGACGTTACATGGATAGTACAACGACTATGGCTATAAGACGTTCAACTAGGCTAGCAGAGAGAAAAGAACCCATAGGATCATCTGAAAATCCTATCATTGAAGACATATCCCCCACTTTGGACCCAGATTGGGACAGTGCAGGTTCAGACTACGAAACATAAATACATGAAGGTGCAACATCATCTGGAGGTGAAGTCTCTACGGGTGAAGAAGAGGAGGGAGGAGTAGGAGATGTTCGCGCTCCTGACAAATTTGAGAGTGCCTTTGTCTTAGAATTAACTGGCGATTCAGTTGAATTGACAATTGACGACGCCAAACTTGCACGAATATGTTTAAAGCATGGAATTCCCCGAAGAGACACCGAGCTGCCTACCAAAACAAATCGTCCTTATAAGCCACACAAAGTGTTCATGGTGATCGGTAGGTTAATGTGTCTTGTCGGGGGCGATACCTCCGTTTCCTCCATTCGTCGTCGATTTTCTGTGACGAATGCAAATTGCTCCAATGCAACTCCAACCGAACTCGTATGCTTATCTGTGTACCTTATACATTGCTTATATGAAAACTCTTGGCGTAGAGCTCACCTTTGAGGATGTATGCTTCTTCTACAATTTCAAACACCTAACCCAAGATACCCCATCTTTTGTATATTACGAATAAGTGCCAAAGAGGAAAATCTTTAGCGTACCGTTCAATAACAAAGTTGGTGATCCGAGACCTGAATGGTTCTGTATCAAACAACAGCCGGGATGTGCTAGACGGTGGCTTAGATCAAGTAAGATCTCAGACTTTGATTTCTAACTCCAATCACTATTGTTAATATATTAATTGTCATTCACTTTTACTTGCAGTTCCTAATCCGAAACAAGATGTAAATCAGGTGTATTTAGATCATCTGAACCAATTGCTTAATGATGGTAAAAAATTCCTGACTATCAGAGACTGTCTATTGGATGAGTATCTACACCGCCATCGCTTACTTACTATCACCCAATAGCATAGGTCATGGAGAAGGTCCTTATGTATATATATCCCCAGTTAAAGGACCAATTGAAACCTTGCCTGAGAAGGAAGAAAGCTCGAAAGGTCCAACTATGCCTCAAAAGAGTCCTTCTCCCATGTTGACTCAAGATGATATATTAGCCAACATAGCTAGCAAAGATAGGGATAGATATATCACTCCTGAGAATGCAGCTACTCCCGAAAAACTGACTTCCCCAACAGAGCTACCATTAATCACATCCCGAGGCGATGAATCTCTTATGGATGAATCTATATATCGGGGTCTGGGGGAACTTGCCCTGCCCGATGCCATTTATACTTTCAGAGATTTTGTAAGAGATCCCCTCTCTTTTACCACTGAGGAAGACGTTACTCCCGCGAAAGCCGGGGAAACCACGCTCACAGGCCTAAGTCCAGCCTCTGGTCTGTTGGGGGGAATCACCTAAGATATATGCATTACACTTGCACTGCACGTCACAGCAATTGTATTCTATACCAATCTTGATTCTAATGTGTGCTTATATCGTTTTGCAGGACAAATGACATATCAACGCTACGATATCAGGAAAATCCACTCAAATATGCCCAGGTTTGACTCCGATACCGAGCATGATCGGCATGAAAGTCGTGGTAGGGATGACAGGAGACACTATGATTTCGACTGCCTTTATTCTTCACGCTCCCGTTCTCCTCATTGGTCGGATCTTGACAAGCATAAGAGTCATTAGGAGCGTTGCGAAGGAGATAAACCATGTTCCAAAGTTCCGACTCCTCCTAAAGAGAAGCATCCTCAAGAGAAGCCACCGTCAAAGCATGTTGATCCACAATACAATAAAGTTTCTGAGAAAGGTCAAGATAAAGGCAAGACATCGATTGTACCCGCTAAACGATGAAATGTCGAATTATCGGTAGCCAAGCCCATGTCACTAGATTCCGAGAATATAGCAACATTGGAATTTTTAAAGAAACAATTTCCAGATCATTACTTCGACCATATGCAATTTGTTCCCTCTCTCAAGCCGATACCTTCGAAATGCGCAGATGATGTTAAAGCAAAAATAGATTTAGCAGATAAGCAGTATAAGTAGATGTATAAGTATTCGCGCAATCTCTTCAAGATCATTCGGGACTTGATCACTGATATAAATAACATGAAGGAAATGGCCGAGCATGATGAAACCATTTTAAAAGATACAGAGAAGGAAGTGGAGGACGCACAGGCTCAACTTGCTCTTACTTTTCGAATTGCTGACAACTACAAAAAACAACATGAGGAGCTACAAAAGCGCTATCACACTGTACTGGAATCTCACAGCCAGGAATGTTTAGATTTGAAAAAGCAAGCCGAGGATGCTAAGTCCGAATGTGCTAAGGCAAAATTAGCTTGTGCCAGTCTTGAGCAAGAGAAAGCCGAGTTGGCGAAGAGAAATACTGAGTAAGAATCCTAGCTAATGGAAGTCGAATCGAGGGCAGTTCTAGCTGAAGGAAATGCAAGTATTTCCATTAAATCTGCCAAGCATGCCCACATACAGCTTTCTACTACACAAATGGAACTGGATGGTTATGGTGAGCTTATGGTATAATTTTTTGCCCAAGTGATACGTCATCGGGACATTACTTGGATTGAGGACTACCTAACAACTTTGGTCTATGTGTGGGATCAAATTGTTGAATGGGAGAGGAAAGAGCTTAAGGTGGACTCCATTGACGAAGAGAAACTTATGGATAAATATCTGAAAGGTGAAGAGCCGGTACGCTTGGCTGAAGGGCATAAGCTTATTGCTTCTTCTATGGAAGAGGGGAAGCATCAGTCGAAGGGGAAGAAACTATCGATGCCGGTTCTTCTTCTGTTGCCCCTGAGGTCACTGAGGCAGAGCGATACGACCCAGAGAATCCAGGAATTCCCAAGGCATCTTTCCTGTCTCCTATTGCCGAAACAATACCAGAGACTCCTGTTGCTCATGTTGAAGAATCATCTGTAGGTATTTCCACCTTTTCACCTCAATTTGTTAAAGCTATCTCAACTTTCCGTTATATCATTGGACAAACAATCGAAGAACCTGTTTTTTCCCCTAATCTAATAACTGTCGTTTCTCATCTTGTAGATTTAGAGCCAACCAGAAAGGCTGATGAACAGCAATGAGGAATCATCAGTGCAAAGTCTTCCGAGGAGGTTCAGGAGAAAAAGGATGAAGCCGTTGGCTCTAAATCTGTAGAGGAGATCAAGGGCAAAGAGGAAGAAGTCACAGACAAAACTCTCATGCCCTCTAGCGCTGATATTCCCAAAGATAGGGATATGATAGATGCTCTGAAAGAAGATGACGATGGTGATGGGAACGAGGAGGAGGACGATGTAGCAGTGACTGGAGGTTCCGAAAAAGCTGACAACATGACTTTGGCCAAGATGAAGGCAAACAAAGATGCGCTTATAAAAGCTAAAGTCGAAAGGGAAGAACCTCTCAATGTTGATCCTCTTCAGGCTATTGCTCCTAAGTCAGGATTAGTTGTCAAGCTATCTGCCAGGTCAATAACTGGGAGTTTGAGTCAACAAACTCCAACCGATCCTAATGTTCCCGTAGTTAATAAAGGTAGGAGGGAGCGCATCGTTACCGAAGTTGAGAAAGAGGACAAAGACAGGCTCAAAGCCGCCAAGAAGTCCAAAACCTCCCCAAAACCTAGGCAAATGTAGTTTGATCTTATCTATTTTGTTTTCCACTGGCCTGTTGTTGTATAGCGAGTGCGGCCCTCGCATCTTTTGCATAGTTTCCTTGTACAAACCTGCACTTATGTAAATAAAGTAGTTTGTTTTTCTATGATGTGGTATATTTGCATGTTTGTCATCCGTTTTGATCAAATGCAAGTACAAGCAACAAATAGTAAGTTATATAATAAACCAAACAAAAAAACAGTCCTGCCTGGACTTCCTGCAAACTACAATACATGTAATGCCACGACATCTTTATTAGCCTAAACGATTAACAACAGGGACGTGTAGTGTGTATGCCCCAATCAATTTTGAATAAAATGTGTAGCTAGGGCTTGTTCGAGATTGATTAGGTTCGACATTAAATTGCCTCCAACCCTTTAGTGGGGCCAAGATTCTTTTTCATTGGTACTTATTCTTTGCACCTTTATACTCTCCTGTCGTATGGTCAGGTTAGAGTGGACTCGAGGTGGTCTTTTGTCGTGGTGCACCTTCACGCCTTGGGGACGTCATCTACCCATCCTTTATACTCTTTCTTTAATCATGAGAATTAGAGTTTGGGATGTCGTCTTCCCATCCTTTAGATCTTGTTATGCAAATGGTCATATCATTCGCTCCAGTTTCTTTTCATACATAATTCTTAATGGTAGAGTTTCATCGGTTTTTTGAGTCAAATTTAATATTCCGTACTCAGATCACAACAGTCATAGAGTGTAAAAATATTCACGTAGGAAAAGTAAATCGCACACGATATATTTATAGTGGTTTGACCAAATCGTGGCCTACGTCCACTTCATAATCTTTTGTTTATGTCAACCAGATTTTTCTAGGCAACTCATGCCTTTTTACATGTTTCATAAAACAAAAGAAAACAATACAGATCTAAGTAAAGTATTGCCGCAAGTGTTGGGTATTCCAAGCTTTTGGAATCTCTTTGCCATCCACGGTCGTTAACTTGAAAGCTTCCGTATCAAGTTTCCACTGGATGGTATATGGTCCTTCCCGCTTCGGGCCTAGATGGACTGGGGGTGGAAAGACACGCTTCAGTACTAAGTCTCCAGGTTCAAAGGTCCAAGGACGAACTTTCCTATCATAGTAACATGCCACTTGGCGCCTGTGCCTCGAGGCATGCATGTCCACTTCATCTCTCTTCTCTTCAACCATATCCAGGGATTCAAGGAGAAGCACTTTGTTTGTCATCGGATCATAATACGTCGCTCTGTGAGAGGGAACTTTCAACTCCACCGAAATGACCGCTTCTGATCCAAAAGAAAGCAAAAAAGGGGTATGACCTGTTTCTATCTTTTAAGTCGTTCGATAAGCCCATAATTGCAATGGTAATTCGTCGACCCATATGGATTTTGCCTGTTCCAATCATTTTTAAGGATGGACTTAATAGTTTTTTTTTATTGCCTCAACTTGCCATTTGATTACGGGTGAGCTACTACAGTGTATCTTTTGTCAATCTTATACTTCTGGCAGAAATTTCTAAATTTTTTGCTATCAAATTGGGTTCCAATTTCAGTTATGATGGTTTTTGGTATTCCAAATCGACAGATGATATTCCTGACCATAAAGTTTATCACTCGCTTTGTCGTGATCGTAGTTAAGGGTTCAACTTCTACCCATTTTGTGAAATAATACACGACAATGATTGCATATTTGGCTCCTCCTTTAGCGATTGGCAGGGTTCCAATGATGTCTGTCCCCCACATAGCGAACGACCATGGGCTCACCAGAGACTTAAGTTGACTCAGAGGTGCCCCAGGGACTTTTGCAAATTTCTGGCACTTATCACAGTGTCGTGAATAATCAACCGCGTCTTTATTTATGGTTGTCTAGAAATAGCCATACCGTAATACTTTCTTTGCCAGTGTTTGGCCCTCGGTGTGGTCTTCATATTCACCTTCATGTACTTCTCTTAGTACACGTTTGATGTCGTCATGTGCTATACACCGGAGCATGGGCATAGTAAATCCTTGGTGGTAAAGAATTTCGTCTTGTAAGACATATCTTGTGGCTTTATGAATCACAACTCGTCTTTCTCTTTTTTTTGCTGGGAGTGTTCCTCTTTTAAGGAAGTTCTTAATTGGTGTCATCCATGACTCCCTTTCCGGTTCAGCTTCCAGTATTGGGTTGACTTCCATTTGATCAAAGCTTGGCGACTTCAGTACCTCTGTTGGATCCATCTCTGTCTCTTCTAGATTGTTAGAGCTCGCTAATTTAGCTAACCTGTCCGCTTTCTGGTTTTTTATCGGCGAGATGTGAGTTATGCTATAATGCTCCAGGTTATCTAACAACTCCTCTACCTTTTCAAGATAAGTAACGAGTCAAGGTCCCCTAACCTGGAATTCCTTTCAGACCTAGAAAAAAACTATTTTTAATCATAGAAAATTTAGAGCGTGGTCACCTCTAATTCCTTAGCGATTTTTAGCCTGGCAATTAGGGCCTCGTATTCGGAATCATTATTGGTGGCAGAGAATTCCAACTGCAAAGCATAGTAAATAGATCATCCCTCAGGAGCTGTTAAAACGACTCTGGCACCAGATCTTCGATCATTCGTAGCCCCGTCTGTATATTGTTTCCAAGGGTTAAGTTCTAAACTCTGCTCCGAGGGGTTAGCCTTATCATCTAATACATCCTCCTCGGGGATTGTGAATTCAGCGATGAAATCGGCTAAAGCTTGCCCTCTTATCGATCTCCTAGGCCGGGAGTTCAAATTGAACTGGCTCAACTCGATGTTTCATTTAAGAAATCTCCTAGATGCCTCTGTTCATTGTAGGACCTGTCGGAGCGACTGATCAGTATACACTACAGTTGGATGAGCCTGAAAATAATGACAGAGTTTTCGGGATGCAATTAAGAGGCTATAATCAAGTTTTTCTATCCTGGGGTAATTGTGCTCTGACGCTGCTAATTTCTTGCTTACATAATACATCGACCTCTGGACTTCGTCTTTCTCACGTACTTGAGCTTAGCATATTGCACGAGACGATACTGCCAAATATACAAACAGATCCTAATGTTCCACTAGTTTAGACAAAATCCGGGGTTTCTCTAGCAGATTCAATAAATTTTGAAAAGCCTCCACACAGTTAGGGGTCCACTCAAAGTTGCGTTTTCCTCGTTTAATTAACTCAAAGAAAGGAATACATTTGTCTATAGCTTTAGAAATGAATCTGCTTAACGCTGCAACTTTTCTGGCCAAACTTTGAACATCTCTGATCTTTCATGGCTCTTCTATGTCCCTGATCGCCGCAATTTGGTCAGGGTTAATCTCGATCCCTCGAGAGCTGGCTATGAACCCGAGGAACTTTCCTGATGCTACCCTGAATGAACATTTCAAAGGGTTCAGCTTCATCCTGTACCTCCGTAGAATTTCAAACATTTCTGCCAAGTTTTTTGTGTGATCGAAGGATTTCCTGGACTTTACAAGCTTGTCGTCTACATAAACTTCCATTGTTTTACCAATCTGATTGTAAAACATTCGGTTCACCAAGCGTTGATATGTAGCTCTCGCATTTTTTAGTCCAAATGGCATTACCACATTATAGTACAACCCTAAGTCTGTAATGAAACTAGTGTGTTCTTGATCCGGTACATGCATGGGGATCTGGCTGTACCCCGAATATGCGTCCATAAAGGAGAGAAGTTCATGTCCTGCTATTTAATCAACTAGTTGATCAATCCTGGGGAGCGGAAAGCTGTTCTTTGGGCAGGCTTTGTTAAAATTGGAAAATTTGATGCATGTTCGTCACTTCCCATTTGATTTCTTCACCAGGACGGGATTTGATATCCAATCGGGATATGTCGAGTCTCTGATGAACCCGTTATTCCTTAACTTCTCAACTTCTTCTTTCAAGGCTGCTGACCTCTCTGGCCTAACATACGCCTTTTTTGCTTCACCAGAGGATGCTTTGGGTTTAGACTTAGTAAATGGCTCATGATCGAGGGAGAAATTCCATACATGTCCGCATGTGTCCAAGCAAACACAACAAGGTTTGCCTTTAAAAAGTTAGTCAATTCTTTCATCCGGAAAGAATCCAAATGAGATCCAATCTTCAAGACCTCTGTTAGGTCATCATTATCGATTGGAATATCTACAGTTGCCTCGTTAGGTTTCGCTTTCCTAGTTCCTGGCTCCTCGTCCTCTCTAGGATCGATATCATCGGGTTGGTCGTCAGGCAACTCCCTTGGCGGTATTGTCTTTAATTGCTATGCTGAGTTCTCCTTAGCAGGAGAGGAGGTGTTCTTAGGTTCTGAATTCTTTCCGTTACGCAACATCTTCAACTCTTCCATATAGCAGGCTCTTCCAGTAACTTGATCGCCACGAATCATTCCGACTCCAGCATCGATTGGGAATTTCATTAACAGGCACCAGGGAGCGATGATAGCACTGAATTTGAAAGTGCTGGCCATCCCAGGAAAGCATGGTAAGGCGAATCTATGTCCATGATGAAAAATTGGAGGATCCTTACACTTCTGTGCACTCCTTCACCTAATTCTATGGGTAAATCTATCACTCCAATCGAGGAGGTTGAAGCTCCGTTAAATCCATGAATCCATCCTTCACACAGCTTTAAATCCTTCATTTCCAATTTCATTTGGTCGAAAGCCTTTTTAAACAGGATGGTAACAGAGATCCCATTATCAACTAGAACTTTCTTGACCATTGCAGGCCCAATGATGGTAGTTACTACTAATGGATCGATGCTCGGTGCTTCGACTCCAACACTCTCTCTGTCTCAAAAGACAACGTCAACGGTTACTACTTTCTGTTGTTTTACCGGTGCGGTTTCTTCAAGGTTACTACATTCCCTATTTCGGGCATTAACATACTGTTCCATCGTCATGTTACTGGACCTAGCTGGATGCGGTTCCCCAACTGTGGTATTGATGACAATATTCTTCCCCTTTTATTGGGAAGTGGGTTTGGAGGCAAGTTGATTTTGATTTGGGGCTTGTCCTCCTTGCCCCTGTCTCTTGGGGCGACCTTGTACTCACCTAACTTTCCTTCCTGAAGCAATTTTTCAACAACGTCTCTCTTAGATGACGACACTCATTAGTATGAGTTCCATGAAACAAACAGAATTTTCCAGTCGCGAGCTCCTTCTCAGTAGAGTCCCTAGGTGGAGGTTTCATGTAATGTAAGACGTTATACGTGTCCAAGTAAATATTCTCTAAAGTGTCGCTCAACGGTGTGTAATTTTCGAAAGTTTGAAATCGAGGCCTTTTTCCGGAGTTGTTCCCTTGATTCCTGTTCCTTTTACCACCGTTTCCATCTCCATTGATATTTCCTCCATTTTTGTTTGCGATGTTCACCTTGACTTTCCCCATATTGTCACCGGACTGTTTCACAGCGACATAACCTTGGATGTCTTCTATGGAAGCTCCATCAGATTTTATTTTTCGATTGGCGTATATTTCCTCTAGCCTCAGGCGAATATTAGCTTTTTCATAGAACGATTCCCTTGTCAATGGCGATTTTCAAGCCAGATACCCTCCGAACTCCGTGTCTGGATCGACCCCATCTATTAATGCCATCATAAAGGTTGGCTCATGTGGGTCGCTTACTTCGATAACTGCTAGGTTAAAGCGGTCTAAATACGACTTCAAAGATTCACCAAAAGCCTGCTTGATTCTGGACAGTTCAATGACGCTTTTAGATTTTCGGGCATGGAGTCGGAACTAGTTCATAAAACGTTTACTTAGTACTTTAAATCCCGGGTCGGGGAGGGAGTCGAGTGAACCACATCAATGCAACATCTTCTAGAAATATCCGAAAAGCTTTACATTTCACCGCGTTAGGTGCTGCAGCAGCATTCATATACCATGCATACCTCATCAAATGTTGTCCTAGATTGGTTCATCTTCCATATCAATCCATTTGCGGTAGATTAAATCATCGGGGAAACTAGAAATTCAGGATGTCATCGGTGAATGGGGTGTGACTATGCTTAATATGCCAGTCCTCATTGGTGTAACATCGACTGTTTGCCATGATCTAGCGCACCATCGCTTCTACCTCAGCATTGGTTAAAGTTGGTTTAGGATCCACACTCCTATTTCTTCTAACACACTCGGTCCTTATGTCAGGTGATGTTCTTTGGTTTCGGGTTGCAGTCGAACTTTCTTGCCCTCTTCGATCCCGGTCATTCACAGGACGAGTGGGTTGGAGAAGTTGCCCTTGAGTAGGGTTGGTGATATTGGGATCTCTGGGTAGAACAAATGATCCTCGCATTGGTAGTAGCATTGATTCCCTCAAACTAGGGTCATTTGGTCTGAGGACATGGGTTGCGTCTTCGCGAGATCCCAATGATCCAAACGTTAACTGATCAAGATTCTCGGGCCTTTCATATGGCCTCCTTCGATGGGGACGTTATTCGTCTGAAGATGATGAATGATCCGCAGCGAGATGATGAGTTGGAGAGGGCGTTCTTTGTCTGTGAAGTTCACTTATTTCCCTACTCATAGCCTTCATGTTTTCTTGCATAAGAACGCTATCGTATTTATGGGCCTCTAAAGCATTATTGGCCATGTCTAACATGTCTAGTAAGCATGAAAATTTCATGTGCATTGTAACAACCCGTATTTTGAATAACATGTTATAATGTAAATCAAGGCAGAATTAAATGTTAAAATCTGAATAAAGGGGAACACGCTATGCCATTGCGTTCGTCTTGGAAAAATACGCGAAATAGAGTCCGAGTTTTCGAAAATCGGAGTCCGTATGACCAAGTTATGGCCCGTCAAAGTTTTTAGAAAAATTCAAGTTCAAATAAAAAAAAACAGTTCGAAATTCAAATCTGGAGCCAAACGGACTGGGCGGGAATTTTCCCGCCCAAGCCCCAGGTCGACTGGGGTGTCGACTGGGGAGTCGAAACGCCCAGGGGGCAGGTCGACTGCCCATTCGACACGGGTGTCGACCTGGGTGGTCCGGCCACTTTGGCCTGGGTGCACCTGCTGCTGTCTTAGCTCAGTTTTATGGGCCTGTGACGGATTTTGAGGGCTCAGATCTATCCTAGGGTTTATCCTATGGCCTAAACTACTCCTAATCTCTATAAAAACACCCTAGGACCTAACCTAAATCACTCAAAATCAATCTAACAACGAAGTGCTGCCCAAATCCCTCTTGATCATGGCCTTCATCTCCAACTCCAAGAGCTTATGCATTCAAATCGGATCCGAATCAAAGGTGCTAGCTTGCTACATCAAATCAAGGGAATGGATTAACGTTGCTACACAAATTTCATGATGATTCTACGATAAGACGATTCATGCTCATAATCCCTTAGCCACGCTATGTAAGTTCTAGCTACTTGTAGATCTAAACGATAGTTATAATGTGACATGGAATAAAATGCGATGAACATAAGTATGCTAGCCTATATGAACCTTGTCATGCCTCTTTAGCTTGAACCTATGACTTTAGGCCATGTTTAGTGACTAAATCAAGTTACTCATGTTGCATTGGACTTAGTTTGCCATGCAAGATAGAACCTTTATTTGTGGGATGTTGGCATAAACACTTGGAACCATTTTGACTTGTGAAATATGTGCATGAATTTGACTTGGGGCTTATGCATGTAAAAGAACCCAAAACCCCTTATGATTTCATGTTTATGTGAGGCCAAACCCCCTATGATATTATGCATGTTTGAGGCCAAACCCCTTATGATACCGTGCATGTTTGTGGCCAACCCCTTTATGACATCGTGCATGTTTTGAGGCCAATATGCGATATGCTAGTTATGTGAACACCTTTGCCTCAATTTTCACCATGTTTAACTTGTGATTCATCTTTGCCATCTTGTACCCATCTTTGTCATATTATTCCAAATATGTTGATTCGCTTTCATGTGCGTTGGGGACACGTTTTGGGTAGTTTAGGCAAACTTGAAAATGGGCTATGAACTTGACATGGAATTACATGGAACATGTAATGATAATAAACGTGAATAGGACACGAAAACTTGACATGGGGTTACATGAAAACATAGACTTAAAAAGGGGTCTAAACTTGACATGAACATGACACGTAGAAAAACATGGAAGTGGCCAACTCGAGGTTGGGTTGAGTTTGTAGCATAAATCTGCCCGGACCCGCCCGACAAATCCAGTGGCTACAAACAATAGGACCCAATGTGGGTAGTTGGTCATATCGCGCTTGAAACCCGAGGTTAGACTAGGTTGTGGTGTAAATCTGCCCGGACCCGCCCGACGTAACCAGTAACCACAACATCGTCTAATGTGAGAGGTTGAGAGTGCATTAATTCAATTAATGCCACATGATAAGGTCAAGCAAAACTGACTAAAGACACTTAACCGATATGACATGAATGGGTAGGTTAAGTGAAACCGGACTTGATTTCTTAATGACACTTAACCGTAAAATATAGTTAGGGGATGGGGTTAAGCTAATCCATACTTAACTAATCCGACTCGGTAATTAGATGGGGTTAAGTAACCTACACTTAAATAATCTAAACACGGTAATTAGATGGAGTTAAGTTAACCTAGACTTAACTAATCTAAACACGGTAATTAGATGGAGTTAAGTTAACCTAGACTTAACTAATCTAAACACGGTAATTCGATGGGGTTAAGTTAAACACTTAAACAATCTAAACATGATAATTCAATGAGGTTAAGTAACCAATACTTAACCAATTTAACATGATAATTCAATGAGGTTAAGTAACTTATACTTAACCAATTATACATGATGATTTGATGAGGTTAAGTAACCTATACTTAACCAATCTAATATGAGAACTTGATAGGGTTAAGTCACAAGACCGTTTAAATATACTTAACCGTTGTAATACGATTAGTGGATAGGGTTAAGCTAACCCATGCTTAACCAATCCGACTCGATAATCTGATAGGGTTAAGATATCTATGCTTAACCAATCTAACACGATAATCTGATAGGGTTAAGACAAACAAATACTTAACCAATTTGGCTTGATGAGTGAATAGGGTTAAGTCATGAGCTTCTTGGTATACTTAACCAACTTGTAGGGCTAGGTCTTGAACTTAAATACTTTACCAAACCTTGACATGATTCGTAGGTGGGTTAAGTCATGAATTGGAATAACAACACTTAACCCATTAGACAAAACCCTAGTTCAGGGGATTAAGTGGAAAACCGTAGTTAACAAGGATAACGGGAAAAGAAGCTAAGTGGTAAACCTTAGTTAAGGATAACTAAGTAATAATTCTTAGCCAAGGAAATTAGACCAGTTCATAAACGGATGAGGATCCCGATATGTAGGTCATCGCTTAAATACACGAGGCAGAGCAATATCTGACTTAGATAAAGGCTCCAACGAACTGGGTAACGAAGCGGAAGCTTCGGGGGACGTGAGGATACTCTTGGTATCCCTCTGTGAGGTTGCAGATGATCCGCCTGGGCTCACAAGAGGTTAAGGTCTGCGATAGAAGAACCAAGAGTATGCCTTGGTTGCTGTTCGAGCAACCTAAAGACTGGGGTGGATTAGCGTGGGGTCGGCGATATTTTCACGGTAGCCCTAGATAGCACATTCGTCGGCCACCTACCATCTTTAGTCAATCGTGTACGTACGGAAAGGCAGAGAACACCCAACAGACCATACTTGCTATCTAGGTATGGGTGAGGTTGGCCGTCCGGGAAGGGGGCATCGATGGCCTTAGTGTAGTTCTCATACATGACTTTTCTTGTTTTGCCTTTCAGTAGTTGAGGGAGGGGTCACGTGGGACCATAGCCACGGATACAAAAACAGACCTTGATATCTGCATCGGCAGATGACTTAAAGCTCCCGACCGAGTTCCGTATTTCTTGATTTGCCCTGGCACGGAACTCGGATGGCACATTGAAATACATGTGCGTCTAGACATGGAAAACGATTCACGGTGCTTACGTGGGAAAAAGGGCGCGGTTGACGGGTAGCATAATCCCTAGTAGCCCTAGGTGGCTAAAACCCAAACCGAGATACAAAAACGTTCATTAGGTAGCATAATCCCTAGCGGTCCTAGGTGGCATAAATCCTAGGTGAACACGCGATAGTTCATGGTAAGAAAACATAACCAGATCAAGGGTAGCAGTCCAAAACAACTTCAAGAATAAAATGGTACTACGTTGAGGTGGTATAGATTTACATGGGAAAGCCCGTACGGCCTACGACAAAGGACTGAACTTATACATGGAAAGAAACATACGAGTTAGGAAAACCTATGTACGCGATATATTAGGATTGACATGGACCATTTCATGACTTTGGTCAAGGGACATTTTATAGTTAACACATGACGCAGGTTGGGACACTAGTGCGAGAGGTGCAGAGCAAATATTCATGATAGATTTCTTGGGAATATTATACCTGATAGAAACCTGACGATGTGATACCTTGATTTATCTTGACACCGTAGTTTATCATGATACCTTAGTTTATCTTGATACAGTAGTTCATCCTGTTATCTTGGTCTAGCTTATCTATCTTGTCATCATCCTTATGTTTACTTTCAGTTTATGCATGTCATGTTACCTTTACCTATTTTTATGCTGGAAGTAGATAGGACTTACCAGTCTTTATGACTGACCCCATTTTCTTTCGCCTCTTTGTCTTCCGTTTCTCCCCCCAGGTTTTCAGGGAGGAAATGCTGTTGTTTAGTTCAGACCTCTTATGCTTGAAGGTCATCATGTATAGCTTGGTCTTCTCTTGGCTATGGCCGCTTCACCGCTTTATTTTGGGGAATAATTTATGAAAAGGTTTTATGCTTCTTTACTATTGCAAGGTAGGTTTTGATGTATTCTGATGAAAAAGGCTTTAGACCTTATTTTATAAGGTGATGAAATTTGTTTTACTTCCGCTGTTTTATATATGTTCTGTCTTGTAATATTTCTGTGCATGTTTACCTCGATAATACTTCACCAAACCTAGTGCATTCCCTTTGTGAGTGACCCTAGCGAGGTGGGGTGTTACATTTGGTATCAGAGCAGAAGGTTACCAGACTGGGCAAAAGTTTTTAAAATCTTCTGAAAACTATTTGAGAAACCGTTTACAAAGTAGCATTTTTCAAGAAAAGTTTTTAAAGGCTATTCCCCAAAAGCCATTAGCACTATCCTTTGTTTCCTTGATCGAGTCTCTTTTCCTTTCCTTCCCTCATCCGTATTCATAGTAGTTTTAACTGCGACTAATCCTTGTCTAGCTGAGTAAGTGTTTTCCGTACGATGGAGGGATTCCTCGAGAGACCTGTTGTCGTGCTATAAGGAAGGATAATAAGAGAAAGGATAGAGGACACGAGCTTAAAGATAAGCAACTTGTTGATATGGCTTAATCCACAAAAGGGGGAAAAAGATGAACAATAAAACCCATGACGAGAGAGTATCTTTGGCATGGTAAAACGGGACGCATAGTTAAGTGTTATGGGACGAGGACAAGATCATCGAGAGGGCAATTGTATGCTCTCATTTCTAGCGTACCTAAGAGGGATGGTACCGTTTCTGTTGAAGGTTTAGCCTTTCTTTTCTATCATCCCGTCTAGACTTTGTCTTGATCATCGCATCATTTAAGTCTACTTCGATAGTTGAGTCTCTGCACCTTAGTACTAGCGTGGTAGAGGATCCCATTTTTGTCTCAAATCCTGTTGGAGGATCGGTCCATTTATTCATGACTTGTTTGGAATTGAGAGTGTAAATGCCAAGTGCTGAGATTAGAAGCAATGCTTCTATTGTTGAGCTACGGATGGATTCTAGGGATGAAGTGGTTATCCAGTAAGGGATGCCATTCTCGGTTTTGAAAGGAGGGTAGTTAAACTCTTAACTTGCCTTGGTAATACCCTCGAAGTCTCGTGTAACCTTTTGGGTTCTGTCATGGTTAGTTACCTAGAATCTCTTGATGCATTTATCGAAAATCTCTGATCCGATCGAGTAACGTTCGCCAATAAGGCGGATGGTTCATTCCGCTTAAGCATGGGTTATAGGAATCACCCTAGTAAGTGCACATGGTAACATGGTTTGGCATCAGTGAACGAGATCCAGAATTCACTAGTGAATTTTGGAGAGCTAGCATGAGTACACAGATATGTTTGAGTCAAGTATACTAGGGAAAGAATAAGTGAAAGTGGAACGAGAGGCGACAGTGAAATGTGTTCCAACTCATACCTTGGAAATAGGAATCAAGGAACTACGAGAATCATGAAGTCAAAGGCGGTGAAGGCACACTGGAATTAAGCTCAAGGAAATGCGGCTTAAACGCGCGCATCATATCTCTTTTTAAGAGTATATCGTTGATCCCTGGTTCTCCTGTAGAGCTTGCTTGCATGCTATCGCTTGGTGGATATCCTCTCGATCCTGTTTCCGTTTCAAACCCCGTAAGGAGTTTATCTTGTTTATCTCCTCGATCCTATCTTGGGAACCTTAGGTAGAACCCTATGGATTTAAACATGTATTTGAAACATGTTATGATTGATATGGTTGCCAGTGGTTGCAAATGGTTGCTTGTGGATGATTGAGTACACATTAGACACTAGGTCGATTCAGTCACATTTCATATCGCATATGCACGAGTATTTATACTTGTTTATAGATGAAATGTTATCATGTGGATGTTGCATGTGGATGAATGGTTATGCACACATATAGTGTTTATATGACTAGGACTATTTGCATACATGTTGGATTCATGGCACTAAACATATTTTGCATTTAGAAGATCACTCAGGCCTGATCATTTACATTAGATAAGTACATATACACACACCTTTCGCATATGATCATACATCATTTAGAATCTTTTAAGGACAATGACTGCTCGTGGATGATGTTTTGAGTAGATGGATGATGGATGGTAGGATACGTTCTTCCTAACTTGAAGATTTCAAGGACGAAATCCTTTAAGGTGGGGAGAATGTAACAACCCGTATTTTGAATAACATGTTATAACGTAAATCAAGGCAGAATTAAATGTTAAAATCTGAATCAAGGGGAACGGGCTGTGCCATTGCATTCGTCTCGGAAAAATACGCGAAATAGAGTCCGAGTTTTCGAAAATGGAGTCCGTATGACCAAGTTATGGCCCGTCAAAGTTTTCAGAAAAATTCAAGTTCAAAAAAAAAAAAAAAAAACAGTTCGAAATTCAAATCTGGAGCCAAACGGACTGGGCGGGAAAATTCCTGCCCAAGCCCCAGGTCGACTTGGGTGTCGACTGGGGAGTCGACACGCCCAGGGGGCAGGTCGACTGCCCAGTCGACACGGGTGTCGACCTGGGTGGTCCGACCACTTTGGCCTGGGTGCACCTGCTGCTGTCTTGGCTCGGTTTTATGGGCTGTGATGGATTTGGAGGGCTCATATCTATCCTAGGGTTTATCCTATGGCCTAAACTACTCCTAATCTCTATAAAAACACCCTAGGACCTAATCTAAATCACTCAAAATCAATCTAACAACGAAGTGCTGCCCAAATCCCTCTTGATCATGGCCTCCATCTCCAACTCCAAGAGCTTATGCATTCAAATCGGATCCGAATCAAAGGTGCTAGCTTGCTACATCAAATCACGGGAATGGATCAACGTTGCTACGCAAATTTCATGATGATTCTACGACAAGACGATTCATGCTCATAATCCCTTAGCCACGCTATGTAAGTTCTAGCTACTTGTAGATCTAAACGATAGTTCTAATGTGACATGGAATAAAATGCGATGAACATAAGTATGCTAGCCTATATGAACCTTGTCATGCCTCTTTTGCTTGAACCTATGACTTTAGGCCATGTTTAGTGACTAAATCAAGTTACTCATGTTGCATTGGACTTAGTTTGCCATGCAAGATAGAACCTTTATTTGTGGGATGTTGGCATAAACACTTGGAACCATTTTGACTTGTGAAATATGTGCATGAATTTGACTTGGGGCTTATGCATGTAAAAGAACCCAAAACCCCTTATGATTTCATGTTTATGTGAGGCCAAACCCCTTATGATATTATGCATGTTTGAGGCCAAACCCCTTATGATACCGTGCATGTTTGTGGCCAATCCCTTTATGACATCGTGCATGTTTTGAGGCCAATATGCGATATGCTAGTTATGTGAACACCTTTGCCTCAATTTTCACCATGTTTAACTTGTGATTCATCTTTGCCATCTTGTACCCATCTTTTTCATATTATTCCAAATATGTTGATTCGCTTTCATGTGCGTTGGGGACACGTTTTGGGTAGTTTAGGCAAACTTGAAAATGGGCTATTAACTTGACATGGAATTACATGGAACATGTAATGATAATAAACGTGAATAGGACACGAAAACTTGACATGGGGTTACATGAAAACATAGACTTAAAAAGGGGTCTAAACTTGACATGAACATGACACGTAGAAAAACATGGAAGTGGCCAACTCGAGGTTGGGTTGAGTTTGTAGCATAAATCTGCCCGAACCCGCCCGGCAAATCCAGTGGCTACAAACAATAGGACCCAATGTGGGTAGTTGGTCATATCGCGCTTGAAACCCAAGGTTAGACTAGGTTGTGGTGTAAATCTTCCCAGACCCGCTCGGCGTAACCAGTAACCACAACAACGTCTAATGTGAGAGGTTGAGAGTGCATTAATTCAATTAATGCCACATGATAAGGTTAAGTAAATCTGACTAAAGACACTTAACCGATATGACATGAATGGGTAGGTTAAGTGAAACCGGACTTGATTTCTTAATGACACTTAACCGTAAAATATAGTTAGGGGATGGGGTTAAGCTAATCCATACTTAACTAATCCGACTCGGTAATTAGATGGGGTTAAGTAACCTGCACTTAACTAATCTAAACCCGGTAATTAGATGGAGTTAAGTTAACCTAGACTTAACTAATCTAAACACGGTAATTAGATGGAGTTAAGTTAACCTAGACTTAACTAATCTAAACACGGTAATTCGATGGGGTTAAGTTAAACACTTAAACAATCTAAACATGATAATTCAATGAGGTTAAGTAACCAATACTTAACCAATTTAACATGATAATTCAATGAGGTTAAGTAACTTATACTTAACCAATTATACATGATGATTTGATGAGGTTAAGTAACCTATACTTAACCAATCTAATATGAGAACTTGATAGGGTTAAGTCACAAGACCGTTTAAATATACTTAACCGTTGTAATACGATTAGTGGATAGGGTTAAGCTAACCCATGCTTAACCAATCCAACTCGATAATCTGATAGGGTTAAGATAATCTATGCTTAACCAATCTAACACGATAATCTGATAGGGTTAAGACAAACAAATACTTAACCAATTTGGCTTGATGAGTGAATAGGGTTAAGTCATGAGCTTCTTGGTATACATAACCAACTTGTAGGGCTAGGTCTTGAACTTAAATACTTAACCAAACCTTGACATGATTCGTAGGTGGGTTAAGTCATGAATTGGAATAACAACACTTAACCCATTAGACAAAACCCTAGTTCAGGGGATTAAGTGGAAAACCGTAGTTAACAAGGATAACGGGAAAAGAAGCTAAGTGGTAAACCTTAGTTAAGGATAACTAAGTAATAATTCTTAGCCAAGGAAATTAGACCAGTTCATAAACGGATGAGGAACCCGATACGGTAGATCATCGCTTAAATACACGAAGCGGAGCAATATCTGACTTAGATAAAGGCTCCAACGAACTGGGTAACGAAGCGGAAGCTTCGGGGGACGTGAGGATACTCTTGGAATCCCTCTGTGAGGTTGCAGATGATCCGCCTGGGCTCACAAGAGGTTAAGGTCTGCGGTAGAAGAATCAAGAGTATGCCTTGGTTGTTGTTCGAGCAACCTAAAGACTGGGGTGGATTAGCATGGGGTCGGCGATATTTTCACGGTAGCCCTAGATAGCCCATTCGTCGGCCACCTACCATCTTTAGTCAATCGTGTACGTACGGAAAGGCAGAGAACACCCAACAGACCATACTTGCTATCTAGGTATGGGTAAGGTTGGCCGTCCGGGAAGGGGGCATCGATGGCCTTAGTGTAGTTCTCATACATGAATTTTCTTGTTTTACCTTTCAGTAGTTGAGGGAGGTGTAACACCCCACCTCCGCTAGGGTCACTCACAAAGGGAATGCACTAGTTTTGGAGAGGTATTATCGAGATAACATCACAGAATTATCACAAGACAGAACATAAATAAATAATTAAGTAAACATCGGAAGAATTTATGAGCAAAACAGAACTTCATTTCATTCCAAAATAAACCATGTCTTTTACAAACATTTCAAATAACTTCATTACAACTGTCTTGTAATAATAGCCAAAGAAGCAATAACTTAAAAACAGAAAAATAGCTTATTCCCCAAGTGCAGTAAAAAGAAGCAGCCATAGCAAACCGTACATGCTGAGCCAAAGAAAGTGATATCCAAGCTAAGAGCTAGTGTTTCCTCCCTGAGAACCTGGGGGGGAAACGAAAGAAAAAGAGGCGAAAGGAAAAGGGTCAGTCATAAAGACTGAGTAAGTCCTAGTTACTTTCAGTGTAAAAACGGTTAAAACAACCTGTCATGTATGAACTAGAACTAAACTTAAGAATAGTGTCAAGGTGAACAAGATAGACTAAGGTGATCAGGATAAGTCAAGACAAGTCAAGTAAAGCATCACATGTTCGAGATCCGTTGCATCGACTTTACTAGTATACTAAGCCCATGTCACAAGTTAATCACGAAATAAATCCCATGGCCCAATATCATGAAATGACCCTGAAACGGGGTCTGACCCAAGTACGGGATCTTACGGAGCGATTATCTAGTCGATCGGCTCCCTACAAGTTCTAGCTCGTCAAGTGTCTGTGTCATACGGCTAATCACGAATGTAGTCACCTGTGCTGGGTCCACCTTCGGGTGTATCAGCCCTAGGGTGTCAACCCCTGACACGATTCAAGATGCACAAATAAATCTACGAATACCCAGTGCCTGCCCCGGAATACGTGCATGACCGTAGTCCACCGAACCTACACTGGCATACCCCACTGCCGTCGTTCACCTCTTACAATCAGCCCAGTAATCGTGCCCCACCCGGCCTAGCCCCTGGGTACCTTGATACATCTAGAGGGTTACTACTGAAAAAGGTCGTGTCTAGGGTTTCGCCTAACAGATTATGTCATGTAATTCGTGACCTAACCCGCCTAACCGATTAAGTCATGTAATTCGTGACTTAATCCTTTTTCCAGTCTAGTCATGTCAAGATGGTTAAGTATGTCATTTAAATTTGTGACTTAACCCGCTTACGTGTCATGTCAAGTTGGCTAAGTGTTGTCGTTTCAAGTTCATGACTTAGCCCTACAAATCGTGTTCAAGTTGGTTAAGTTGTCTTTTCATGTTCATGACTTAACCCTAATTGGCATTAATTGATTCGTTAATGCACCAAACCACTCACATTGGATCCTATTGTTCGTAGCCACTGGATTTGCCGGGCGGTTCCGGGCAGGTTTACGCTACGAACTCAACCCAACCTCGGGTTTCAAGCGCGATGTGACCAACTACCCACATTGGATCCTATTGTTTGTAGCAACTGGATTTGCCGGGCGGTTCCAGGCAGATTTACACTACAAACTCAACCCAACCTCGAGTTGGCCACTTTCTTGTTTTCTAAAGTCATGCCCATGTTCTTATCAAATTCGTGCTATTTTCATAGCATGTTCATATGTCAATTTCGTGCCCAACTAAGGCATGTTTCAGGTCAAGTTATGGAATGTTCAAGTCAAGTTTTTCGTGCCATATTTCATGTTCTACTTATGCCAAATTTCACGATTTATGATTATAATCAATTCAAGTTTTGCCTATTCTACCCAATCATATCCCCAACGCATATAATCGTACTTCGTTCACAAGCATAAACAATTCAAGAGATAAAGGGGAATAACACCAAACATGTGATAGGCATATGTGACAATTCATTTGCATAATAAACAGGCTATAACATATCTCATGGTTTCAATACTAGCATGATGATAACTTGGCATAGTAATGGTTCTAACTTAGTTTAACATGATGAATTCAACTTTACATCATAGGCATAATAATCTTTGCGGGCATAATAATAATTTTATTATAAACATGAAACATTAAAGGCATGGTAATTCTAATAGGCATAGTGGACTCCAATTTAGCACTTTTAACATAATGATTCTCACCTAGCATTATAAACATAATGACTCCAACTTTTCATCATAACCTAGCAATTTCCAATTTGTCATTAACATGATAGGTATATTAACATCACGTGCATAGTTTCATTAACATCATAGACATGGTTTAATTAGCATCATAGGCATGGTTTAAACAACATAAAGATTCCAATAAACATAATGATTCCATGGACATGTATTAGTCCAACTTGCCATACAATTAAGCCCAAGTGATTCATAACCACATCAAAATCATGATAAGTTTAACTTGCAACATTGACATAGCGAAATTCCCAAATTATGATTTCAAAGTTAAACAATATAAACATGGATTAATAATAGTTCCTAAATCCGATTTCAATTCATAGCATGTCCATGTTATTTTAGCGTTTTTGCCTAAAAAGTAACATAGAACTTACAATATGAAGCAAGCAATCCAAATCAAAACTTTAAATCAAATAGCCCCAAATCCGTTGTTTAAAGCGTCGTAGTTGTTGTAGCCTTCAAGAATCATCCTTCGTCTTCTTTAATTTTGTTCTTTGTATTTTTAATTTAGAGTTCTAGGTTTAATGGCGGCTGCATGAGTGCTAAAATGAAATAGTATGATTTAGGCTAGGTCTTAGGGTCTTTTTATAGTTGTAGGAAACTCATTTAGGCCATTAGATCAACCCCAGAGTCAATCTGGACCATCAAAACACATACCGGGCTTCAAAAATGGGTTCTGGGCCAAACCAGGCTGACCAGGTCGACCTGTACAGGGAGGGTCGACTCTAGGGGCGACCTGGCCTGGGGAGGTCGACTCTAGGGTCGACTCTAGGGTCGACTCGGTTCTGTCTGCCAGAAAGTCTGCTGAAACTTGTTTTGGCCATATCTTGGTCATACAGACTCCGATTTTCGAAAACTCGGACTCTATTTCGCGTATTTTTTAGAGAGGAACGCAGTGGTGAAGTCCATTTTACCTAATTCCTGATTCTTAAATTAATTATCCTTATTTTACTATCTTTTCCGTTACACACACCGTTACCGAACTAATTTTTCTTCTCTTCCAAATATTAATTAATTCTTCTTATGCATCACCATTATTTACCTATCTAAACATATTTTTATATATTTTATTTCATTTTTAATTATACCTTGATTTCTTGTTTTCACATGTTGTTAAAATTCGGGTTGTTACAGGAGGGGTCACGTGGGACCATAGCCACGGATACAAAAACAGACCTTGATATCTGCATCGGCAGATGACTTAAAGCTCCCGACCGAGTTCCGTATTTCTTGATTTGCCCTGGCACGGAACTCGGATGGCACATTGAGATACATGTGCGTCTAGACATGGAAAACGATTCACGGTGCTTACGTGGGAAAAAGGGCGCGGTTGATGGGTAGCATAATCCCTAGTAGCCCTAGGTGGCTAAAACCCAAACCGAGATACAAAAACGTTCATTAAGTAGCATAATCCCTAGCGGTCCTAGGTGGCATAAATCCTAGGTGAACACGCGATAGTTCATGGTAAGAAAACATAACCAGATCAAGGGTAGCAGTCCAAAACAACTTCAAGGAAAAAATGGTACTACGTTGAGGTGGTATAGATTTACATGGGAAAGCCCGTACGGCCTACGACAAAGGACTGAACTTATACATGGAAAGAAACATACGAGTAAGGAAAACCTATGTACGCGATATAATAGGATTGACATGGACCATTTCATGACTTTGGTCAAGGGACATTTTATAGTTAACACATGACGCAGGTTGGGACACTAGTGCGAGAGGTGCAGAGCAAATATTCATGATAGATATCTTGGGAATATTATACCTGATAGAAACCTGACGATGTGATACCTTGATTTATCTTGACACCGTAGTTTATCATGATACCTTAGTTTATCTTGACACAGTAGTTCATCCTGTTATCTTGGTCTAGCTTATCTATCTTGTCATCATCCTTATGTTTACTTTCAGTTTATGCATGTCATGTTACCTTTACCTATTTTTATGCTGGAAGTAGATAGGACTTACCAGTCTTTATGACTGACCCCGTTTTCTTTCGCCTCTTTGTCTTCCGTTTCTCCCCCCAGGTTTTCAGGGAGGAAATGCTGTTGTTTAGTTCGGACCTCTTATGCTTGAAGGTCATCATGTATAGCTTGGTCTTCTCTTGGCTATGGCTGCTTCACCGCTTTATTTTGGGGAATAATTTATGAAAAGGTTTTATGCTTCTTTACTATTGCAAGGTAGATTTTGATGTATTCTGATGAAAAATGCTTTAGACCTTATTTTATAAGGTGATGAAATTTGTTTTACTTCCGCTGTTTTATATATGTTCTGTCTTGTAATATTTCTATGCATGTTTACCTCGATAATACTTCACCAAACCTAGTGCATTCCCTTTGTGAGTGACCCTAGCGGAGGTGGGGTGTTACATGCATGACGGGTGCAGAAGGAGTAGACTGATCACTAGTCGTCGTGGCTGGCATTGGAGCATCGGTAGGAGCTCGAGTAGTAGTACCAGCCTCTGTCACATTCGGTTCGGATCTAGCCACCATTGCATCTGCGGTTCGGTTGAGGGGCTGCTACCATGAATATTCAGGTTTCCGGTTCGGTTCGGATTTGCATCTTCTGCTCGGTTCGGACCTTCGTCTTGGGTCGGATCGGTGATGCTCCCCCGAAATGGTTCAGTCCTGAACTTTGTCCCCTCGATCTGGTGACAACCATGGCTTGTTGATTTTCACCTTCTCGTTTTCCCTAGAAACTTGCGCTTCTTTTCCTTTTAATTTAGTCATCAAATCCAATTCTTATGAGGTTTATCCAAAGAAAACTTCAAAGATACTGAAAAAGTGGACTAGCTTCTTCGGATTTGAGAATCCAAATAGTAGAACGATAGTCCAAAATGGGGAAAATTCAACATTTCTCGGTGAAAGCACCAAAATGTTAGACCAAAAAGTTGTTCTAACACCTAATTGAATGATAATTCTAAGAAAACTAAAAAGAAGAAGGACAAGAACACATGACTTATAGTGGTTCAGCGTTAAAGAGCCTACGCCCAATTTATACTTCTTGGATTGATGATTCAAATACAAATACAATGTTGATTCTCACTCAATCTCACTTATACAATTGATAATCTCTCTTCAATTTGTGGAGTTATACTCGAAAAGTTTGGATATAATCTGAATAAAGAAGAGAAACTCGCTAGACTAGAAGTTTCAGTACTTTATTTGCCAAAAAGATCCTTTAGAATGGTGCTTTGTGGGGGTATTTATAGGCTAAAAATCAATCCGATTCGGAGGCCACGTGGGGTCTATCCCGCACATTTTGGGTTCAGTCTTTGAGATGATGACAACATACTACAAAACGTGGGATGATGGAGTGAAACCGCTCCGAGTTTAAAGGAACGTGGGATGCAACCACTGCAGTCTTCAGTTCTCGGTTCAGATCGGGGGAGAGAGAGGTCTCGTATTGGAGGAGACTGCACCGAACCGTTCCCCATAGATTGCCTATAGACAATCTTCCAATTTGTGTGTGGTAGAGAGCAGGGGTTCAGATCGGTAGGCTTCGAACCGATCCGAAAGGTTGCCTATCATGTTTTACATCTTCAAATATATTCATCTATTAATTCCTTGACTTTGTGTAGCCTAACCACAAAATAGGCTAACAGGTATAAATAGGAAACTAGTATGTCATTTAAAACTAAAAATCTAAATACAATTCGTGGTTTGGTTTCCAAAATATAATTAAGAGTAGATTATTGTAAAATAATGTAACAACCTCGATTTTTGATCGTTCAAATCAACAATGGTCCTCAAATGTCGACTTAAAAGAATCCAAAATAAAGATAATTATTGGGATTAATATAAGAAAAAGAAGAAATAAGAAAACAATTACGGAATCTTGCAACAGAAGGACAAAATATAATAAATAAATAACAGTTCATGAAGCTGTTAAAACATATATTTGATTTCATATTCAAGAATTTATGATATTTAATTATCATAAAAAGTACCAATATAAGTAGTGGAATAATAATAAAATCGTCTGTTGAGCTCCATCTTCATCTTCATAGTGGTATCTTCAATAACTTAAAAACTCAGGCTGACCCGAGCACAAATGAAAAGAAAAAACACTCGGATCAGAACTAAAATATTTTCATATTAGTTAAATCAAATTCATGTTATAATATGAATGCAATAACTTAAGTGATGTTACAGTAATTTCCATCTCCTAAGGATCTGACAAACTAGATACTATATAACATAATTTTTCTATTATAATAATGTCTATTCAGTAAAATAAAAGTATCAAAATAGCGTTAGCAGGATTACATTTTTATCCTTATGTCACTTATAATGTCGTAGCCTATACAGTACCATAAACCCACCATAAATAGTAGCATTATAGGGCACTCCATAGTTACGACACAAATCAAAGTTGTAGGGGGCTCGATCAGGTTAAATATGACAAGGCATCGAGGCAATACCCATTAGCAGGATTCTATCAGACTGCGGACCCAGGTCGACGGTAACACATAGTCGCCAGCTACCGCCCACCCCATACAATACTCCCAAAAATCAAAGGGCTCCCAATCAATCACAAAGTAAGAGATATGGTATCGAAAAAACGGTCGCTAAAACTCACATTAACCTAGGTATGGCTCCTGCTTTAGTCATTTCAATTATGACCTAAAGGTCAATGATATTCATTATTGTTCTCTTTCTTCAAATCCAGTAATCACCTCCAAATCAACCTACTTCATTCTGGATTCTCCACCACATACACAATTGTTAAATTGGATTTGGGTATTAGTAGAGAGTATAACATTATCTGATCCCGGTCTGTTTAACAACCAAACTTTTACCTTTTTCACACCGGTCAGTTCTTTTTCATTTCAAACGGGTTTGTACTTCATATCAAAATATCTGATTTTGCTATAAGCACCTTTCAGTAGTCAAGATAGAATATTTTTTATATTGAAATCTCCACTTAAAATAAAACTTAGAATCTTAAAACAATTCCAATCTTAAAATAGTTTTGAATATTCAAATTAGTTGAAAAATATATTAAAATATTTTAGATATATTTTTTAAATAGTTTGAAAACAAATAGTTAGGAAAAATAAAAGTTTATATAAATAGTTTTGAATATGAAATAGTATTTATCAAAATTTGGTTAAATATACGTATAGTTAAATATAAAAGTAGTTTATAAAATAGTTAGTTGATTGTTAAAATCATTTATTTAAAATAATTAATACATATATAAGTTAAAATAAAATAAAATAATTTTAAAAGTAAAATAGTTTGTACAGTGAAATAGTTATTTATTAAAGTAGTTTAAAATAGTTATTATTTACCAAAATAGTTTATATAATGGTTCAAAATACCATGGTTGGGATTTGGATTGTTTCTTCCGAATTTAAATTAAATCCGAAGTCATATTTCAAATCAAACCAATATTTCAATTTAATTCAATTCCCATTTCAAATAAATTCGACTCAGACAATCTGGTTCTGATATTTAGAAAATTATTCTCATTATAGAATCATTTCAATTTATGGCAAACCTTGAGTTCATAATTAAAACATTACTTTAAACTAGATCAATTCTGTAATGCCCCACCTCTATACTCGCGTTAGCCAAGGTCATTGCAAGCAACGATGTCAACTAGCCCAAAGAATAAGGCTGTTTAGGAGCGACCATCTATATATTAGCTTTGAACAAGCATAAAAAATGTCAGATAATGCAGTCCAAATTTTCAATTTCTCATGTGGAAATCTGGCACATCTAACTCAAGTTCAAATCTACTACACAGTGGTTGTATATAATTCAGAAACAATATAAAGTACATAGCATAACAATCAGAGTCAAACACAGAATTTCATATCACAAAGGCGATATAGATATGAATAATAACACCATAGTGTTTACATAGAGGTAGTGGCCAAACAAGGTCCACAAAGCTACAAAAGAGTGGATAGTAATACATGCCAAATGGATGTGAATACATAAGAGTCACTGTCTCATATACACATTAACATAAACTACAACGCTAGTAGTGTAAGCCAAAATAAAGAACTGGATCCTGCTAGAAGTCATGTGGGAGCACCTGCAACACCTCGGTCTGACCCGACTATTAATTATAAAAAAATAAACAATAAACGAATTAGTCTAGCTGTACTTATCATAATAAACTGGAATAGAAATAGAGATATAGGTAGATAATGACATACAAGCAACAACAATCATGTTCACCCATAAGCATGAAACCCCAAAAATGTCTAACCAACATCTCTAAGAAATCCCCACTACACAACCCACACTCCATGCACACCACTCACAAGTTGAACCGAAGTTCCCCGTGAATCCGAAGATCGCCAAACAACATGAATCGAAGTTCCCCGCGAATCCGAAGATCGCCAAACAACATGAACCGAAGTTCCCCACGAATCCGAAGATCGCCAAACAATATGAACCGAAGTTCCCTGTGAATCCGAAGATCGCCAAACAATATGAATCGAAGTTCCCAGCGAATTCGAAGATCGCTTTTAGTGCAAGATACCCCAAGCTAGTAAATATAAGAGTTAAACTACATGTCCCATAACTACTTGCTCTACTGGAATATTTACAAATAAGTTGTATATTCCACTAGAAATACGAGATGATCATTTACACGGTGTTCAATCGAATGAGTCCAAGAATTAACCGTCAAAGCAAACACAAGGGGTCATAATCCTTGTTTTTGCTAAGGAGTTTAATTAGATTTCTCATACGAACGAGAAAGAGGTTTATCAAATATATACTAGTAGACTTGTAAATCAATTTGGAAAATAACTTCAGATAATGGGGTAGAATTTGAAACCATTTGGTAAAAGATTGGTTTATACTAATAAATTTTAAAAACCTTTTTATATCATTTTAAAGTGTCATATCTCATGTGATATCGACCAATTAATGATCAAACAAAGAATTCACATTTTAGTAACATAAACGAAAACCCCATGACTATCGATTATAATATTCATTCACCACGAATGAATCGAAAATTCCTGAAATTGAGATGCAAATCTGCGAACCAGAGAAACTGCAAAGTCACAAACGAAGTCGAATTGGGCCGAAACTCGGCCAGGAAAGAGCCTGAATGGGCCTAAACTGTTGGTCGTGCTCTCTATCGGTCAACAGCAGAAAAACAGAATCATATGTCTGAATCATTTACGTCAGACGTCTGAACTGGGATTTAGAGAAACCAGCAAGGATTTAGTTCATTTTTGAGTTGTTTCAGACGTTTGAATTATTTTGACCAAATGAATTAGAATTCAGACGTCTGAATTAAAAAATTCAGACATCTGAATTTTTTTCCACTTATTTTTATAATTATTTGAAGCAGGCCAGATGACTGACCTAAAATGTTTCAAACGTCTGAATCTGCTTCAGAGCACAATTTGGCTTTGAAAACATATTCAAAACGATATCCGTGAATGCCCGAAGGTCTATGATGTTATATACATGTATATGAGGCTCCGAAGACTTGCTGAAACAACCTATAACACCCAATTACACATGCACAAACATTCATACAAGAGATTCGCAATGGTTTTGATTATAAATTCCAAAACGGGCAAATTTTCTAACCAAAGCAATCAAATACGATCCAAACGACTTGTGAAGGCTTAGAACTATGCCGGCGTGGCAACATAGCTTCACAATGCCGCCAAAACAACACACAACATATGAATGGCTCATATGAGCACTCCAAATCATAATTTTTCAACTCAATGAAACATGAATACATGAAATCGACTAAGTTACGCTAGCCTAACCAATTCACTAGCATATGCAAACTCAGTGAGCACTAATTTACACTTTTACAAGCCAATGGCTTGAGGCATAGATGTGAGTTCAAAAAGAACCCACCTTTGATTGTACCCGGGTGAATTGGATATGCTTTAGGAGCTACTTATCTTCAATCCATCTCATGGATCCTCAAACCTTAACATGCAAGGATTCTAGGTGTTAGAATCATAGATAAAAACTCAAATGAGATAGAGAGATTGAGATACATGTCAAATTTAAGAGCAATCAAGATAGAGAAGGAGAAGAGGAAGCTTACCCAATCCTTTACTCTCGATCTCCTTAAGAATTGAGTTCCTAATGACAACCTAGGGCTAGAGTTTTTAATTTCCCTTTCTTTTTGGTTAAGGATTAGGAATTTGTGAATGAGGAGAAGTGAGAAGAGAGATTGGGGTAGTGGTTAAGTAGGGGGCTTCCTACTTAAGTTTTAGTGGGCTAGTCTTAGCTAAACCAAGCCCTACTCAAGAGTCCCAAAATTCACTTACTCCAAACATATCGAAGTTTATAGTCAAAAAAGTTGTAAACGACGATCTAGACTTAATGGAAGTGGTTTCGACTCCAAATTCATCCGTATAAAAAATGTGACTTTTAGGAAAAACACACAATTAATGATTAATGACGTTATATTTAAATAAAATATTTAAATATATTATCAAAAAATAGGCAAGTGAATTGGATATGCTTTAGGAGCTACTTGTCTTCAGCCTATCTCAAGGATCCTCAAACCTTAACATGCAAGGATTCTAGGTGCTAGAATCATAAATAAAAACTCTCATGAGATAGAGAGATTGAGATACATGTCAAATTGAAGAGCAATCAAGATAGAGAAGGAGAAGAGGAAGCTTACCGAATCCTTTACTCTTGATCTCCTTAAGAATTGGGTTCCTAATGACAACCTAGGCTAGGGTTTTTAATTTCCCTTTCTTTTTGCTTAGGGATTAGAAATTTATGAATGAGGAGAAGTAAGGAAGAGAGGTTGGGGAAGTGGTTAAGCAGGGGGCTTCCTACTTAAGTTTTAGTGGGCTAGTCTTGGCTAAACCAAGCCCTACTCAAGAGTCCCGAAATTCACTTACTTCAAACATATCAATGTTTATAGTCAAATTGGTTGTAAACGACGATCCAGACTCAATGGAAGTGGTTTCGAGTCCAATTCATCCATATACAAAATGTGACTTTTAGGACAAACACACAATTAAAGATTAACGACGTTATATTTAAATAAAATATTTGAATATATTATAGAAAAATAGGTGGGTGAATTGGATATGCTTTAGGAGCTACTTATCTTCAATCCATCTCAAGGATCCTCAAACCTTAACATGCAAGGATTCTAGGTGTTAGAATCATAGATAAAAACTCTCATGAGATAGAGAGATTAAGATACATGTCAAATTGAAGAGCAATCAAGATAGAGAAGGAGAAGTGGAAGCTTACCCAATCCTTTACTCTTGATCTCCTTAAGAATTGAGTTCCTAATGACAACCAAGGGCTAGGGTTTTTAATTTCCCTTTCTTTTTGCTTAAGGATTAGGAATTTGTAAATGAGGAGAAGTAAGGAAGAGAGGTTGGGGATGTGGTTAAGTAAAGGTGTAACACCCCACGTCCATTAATGTCACTCACAAAGGGAATGCATTAACTTCTATGGAGGTTTTAGGTGAATATAGAACAGTAAAATTTCAACAAGACAGATATAAAATAGTACTTGGAAATTTAAAAACTTTATTTCAATTGCAGCAGAAGTCAAAACATGTTTGATTACATCATAACACCATAATCAAAGTCAAGTACAATATCTATCTTGATAAAACAAGTACATAATCCCATTACATAAATAGCCATTAAAAAGAAAGATAACAAGCTGGACTTTACTTCAGCAGTCCAAGCTTTCCAAGAGATAAGCAATCCAATCAGACTCCACTGGAACTTGGCCCAACCTGAGGACCTGAAGGGAGAAAAAGATGAAAAAGAGGGGGGGGGGGGGGTCAGACATAAAGTCTGGCGAGTATGATAATTCTACAATACTATTATCAAAATAACTGGACTAAGGCATAAGCTGGAAAACAAGGAAATGTCTATGAAAGAGCAGATTAAGGACATAGACAATCGCTAAAGGAAACGTTATAGGCGCTCCTAAATACTAAAGGATAAACACTATACTGCACCACACCAGTCACCCTAAAGATTGATTCCACTTAGCTTCACTTAGAAACTTTCTTAATGGATTTACGTTCTCCTAGCTGACTACATAGGTTCCGCCTGCCCCTATCTCCACTAGGTGTACCCCACTTTCCATTTTTCGATCAGCTCCCTACTCGTAGATACCCGTGCTGGCCCCACAGTGGGGTGTATCATTCCCCTAAAGTGGCAACCCGATATAACGGAGATGCACGACTTATACCTACACGATGCAACAACGTCTTACCTACCAGCCCGGGTCCACACACGCATATGAAACCCGTTGGACTTGCGTTGCCACCGCTCCCTGTTTTGGCCTCTTATAGTCAAACCCAGTATGCGTGTCCCGTCCTCAACTTGGGTCGAGCCCACAAAGATACGTTTTGGGATACTGGTTGAAATGGGCCCCTATTATTTCCCACAAGCATTCCACCTAAGCTTGTCCCATTAGTCCATCCACTTAACCCACTTAGTCATGTTCATTTACATGTGTATTTGGTTAAGTCTAATCGTATTTCAAATGCCTCTAAAGGCAACCACTAGATTCCTCATGCCACCCAAGGCACCTACTTAACCCCCATGTCCCACCTTACATGATTATCTGGCTAAGTATTTCTTAATTCATTAAGGCCATAACCTCATAAAGACCTCTCACATTAGACTGGCATTTATGGCAGCTGGATTTGCCGGGCGGGTCCGGGCAGTCTTACACCATAAAAGAGTCTAACCTCGTGTCTTTACAACTGTTATGCTTTAGTTTGGGCCTAGGACCTCTCACATTGGGCCGACATTTGTGACTACTGGATTTGCCGGGCGGGTCCGGGCAGGTTTACGTCACAAACGGGTCCAACCTCGTGTCCTAAGCATTGATTATTATTAATAATCCACTTTCCCCAATTTTAATAATTCCCTACTTGAATTATTAATTAATTCCAAATTTAACAATGTCCATAATTGACTCAATTATGGACATCCATTTAAGGCATGCAAAATCATATCAATTGCACCCCAATTTATTAATTTCTTAATATTACCCCTACCCCACGTTTGAACGTTTATTCGCAAAATGTATGCTAGACCCGATTAGTCTAACTCATAGCATAAAAGGAAATATTCACAACAACAACATATATATGTGACTAAATAAATCATAACAAGGGGTAAAACTTGCATACATTACAACTTGCATAAGGTTATACATGTCATGGATCTAAGGGTGTCAACTTATTCATAATTCACATAATATGATTTTGATCAAATTTCATAAACTTGTATAGGACATGTGTGAATCAACATCATTAACAATATGGTTTTATATGGGTACACCTAACTCAATAGGCAAATTCCCAAAAATCAAAATTCATTTAATCATAGATTCATGTATATGGGTACACCTAACTTAATAGGCAAATTCCCATATTCAAGATCCAATTAATTTGTAGATTCATATATATGGGTACACCTAACCCAATAGGCAAATTCGCATAATCAAGATCTATTATAAAAAAAACATAAACTTTAAACATGATCCAATTCGCATAAATACTAACATCATGATTTTACAACTTGTATGATTCAACACAACTTAACATGACATCATTATCATATAACATAAGTATTTCAACATATGTGATAATATGAGATCTACAACATATATAAGATTTACAACATAGCATATCATAATTTGCAACATAGCATGATATGATTTACAACATAGCATAGCATGATTAATCACATATGACATAGCATAGGATTATTTACAACATAATCACTACAACATAACAACATATATATGATAACATAATAGCATAACAAGAGATCCACAACATAATTTACAAATACATAACAATTCATATCACTTTCTTGTGATCCATTCATAACTTAATCAAATTATTTTATAATAATATTGTGAGATTCATCATACTCACAATTTTAAAGAAGAGAAATAGAAAGAGAGAGAGAGAGCTTTTGATTTGATTTAAGTAGATTTAGTTTGTAGATTAGGCCTTCTTCTTCTTTAGTTTGTGACGGCTATGCTGAACTCCATGGCAACGGCATGTCGGTAGCTCTCCAATTTTTCAAGTGATTTAGGGTTAGAGTCTACCCACTTATTTATAGATGTTAGGATTCATTTAGGCCATTAGATTTAACCTAGAAATAACCGCAGCCATTCAGACAAGATGGGGTTTATCTTATTGACTCAGCAATGAGTCAGAAGTGACTCAGCAAACACTCAGCAAATTAATAAACTTCTATTCATGTTTACATCAACTGCCCATATATATATAAATATATATATACATACACACGCCCCTATTCATGAATTCAAATTAATCCATAATTAACTTATGACCATTTCTGCACATTAATTTTCCAATTAATGTCTTAATTCCATTTTTCGCCTTTTAAGGCAATTCACATATCTCAAATTTGTTATATGCCTTTTTAAGGCTATTTCGTGCAAATTCTCAATATTAATTCTTTTAATTTGTGAATATTAGTATTAACAGAAATACGGGGTGTTACATTCTCCCCTCCTTAAGGGATTTCGACCCCGAAATCTTCAAGTTTATATCCTATCATCAACCATCTACTCATTCAACAAACACTGGCATCCATTGTCCTTATAGACTTCTAATGCTCTCATGTCTAAATGCACAGTGTGTGTCTATGTCCGTATCTAATGCAAAATCAGGCGGTCCACTGATTCAGTTGACCTCCTTGATGCAATTCATGATAGTGCCATGCATCCATTATGTATGCAAAAGATCCTAATTGCTTACAAACTACTTCTATATGCGTGCACATCCATTCAACCGAATGCAGCATCTATATGATGGTACAACCATTACACATCCATTATACTAAATACATTCATTTATGCAATATGCAATATGCAATATGTAGTGACTGAGCCGATCTAGTGCCTAAAGTGTGTGTATATATGCATCCACGAGCAACCACTAGCAACCACTTGCATCCATTTTGCATCCATCATACATAACATGTCTCAAACACATGTTTCAACCATAGGATTATCCTAACTAAAGGTCAAAGATACTAATGAGAGGACATACTAAAGATAAGATAAGATAAGCTAAGCGATAAAGGAGAAATTAAAAGACATACCCTCAAAAAGAAAAGGGTATAGCGAACGCATCTTCCCTTCTGTCTCCCAAGTAGTGTTGCTCTCATCATCTCCCCATTGCACTTTAACTAGTCTGACCTCTCGATTTCTCAAATTTTTGATCTCCGACCCAAGAATGCATGTAGGAGCTCGTCTAATTGTTGCATCACGCTCTATTTCCACCTCTTTAAGCAAGCTCGGCTCTACCACCTCCGCGGTCTTGTGCAAACACTTCCTCAAATGTGATACATGGAATACGTCGTGTACTCCACTAAGTTTCTCAGGCAACTCCACCCTATACGCCATCTTCCCAATCCTGTCTTTCATAGGAAACGACCCTACAAACCTTGGCGCTAATTTCCCAACGGACCCAAAGCGAACAACATTCCGTAACGGAGACACTTTGATAAAAACCATGTCCCCAATGTCAAACTCAAGATCTGTCCTCCTCTTATCAGCATACGATTTCTGCCTATCTTGTGCTGCTTTCATCCTCCTTCGAATCAAATCAATCTTCTCCAAGGTTTCCCTAACCATATCGGGCCCAAGTAGGATTTTATCGGTAGATTCCCACCAACATGTAGGCGAACGGCAAGGCCTTCCATAAAGAGCTTCGAAAGGTGCCATGCCAATACTAGACTGAAAGCTATTATTATATGCGAATTCTACCAACGGAAGGTGCTCTTCCCATGTACCCCCAAAGTCTAGGATACAAAGCCTTAAAAGATCCTCTAGAATACGATTCACCCTCTCGGTCTGGCCGTCCGTCTGAGGATGATATGCGGTGCTCAAACATAGCTGAGTCCCTACCGCCTCTTGTAAACTCTTCCAAAATTCGCTAGTGAAGATGGGATCACGGTCGCTTACTATACTAGAAGGAATACCGTGCAAACGAACTATCTCTTTAATGTATACAGAAGCCAACCACGGAGCAGTCCTCTTACTTTTCACGGGAATAAAATGGGCGCTCTTAGTAAGTCTATCTACCATAACCCAAATCCCCGTATTACCCTTCCTTGATCTTGGTAATCCATCCACAAAATCCATTGAGACGCTTTCCCATTTCCATAGTGGAACTTCCAATGGGTGAAGCAACCCACCGGGTTTCTTTTGTTCCGCTTTTACTCGTTGGCACACCAAGCATCTAGCGACGTACTCGGCCACATCCTTTTTCATACCGGCCCAAAAGAAAACCCGCTTCATATCTTTGTACATCTTGTCTCCGCCGGGATGAATGGTCATCTTTGAGCGATGAGCATCATCAAGAATGGTCTTCCTTAAGTCTTCGTCTTGTGGTACACAAAGTCTATTATCCCTTCGTAACCAACCCTTATCGTCTAGGGTATACCTACGAAGATGGCTAGACGACTCCCCTCCTTTGAGCTTTTCTACTATCTCAACCAACTGGGGGTCGTCTTGCTGTGCCTCACCAACTCGTCCTAGAAGTGTAGGTCTAACCTCCAAGGATGCTAACAAACCAGGTACTAGGTCAACGGAGGGTCTAAAGTCAAACATGGAAATGAATTCTAAGCTTCGTCGTTCAACAAACAACGGACTCAAGGACAACCTTTTCCTACTTAAGGCGTCTGCTACCACGTTACCCTTGCCCGGGGTATATGCTATTTCAAAATCGTAGGAGGCTAGGAATTTCATCCACCGTTGCTGCCTTAAATTCAAATCCTTCTGAGAGAATAAGTATTTTAATGATTTGTGGTCAGTGAACAGTTCGAATTTCTCACCAAGAAGATAGTGACGCCAAGACTTAAGCGCGAAAACAATTGCGGCTAACTCAAGGTCATGCGTAGGGTAATTCTTTTCATGAACCCTCAACTGCCTTCTACCATAGGCTATTACTCTTCCCTCTTGCATGAGGACCGCGCCAAGTCCCGTCCCACAAGCATCAGTATAGACGATAAACGGTTTATTCCCGTCTGGCAGCACTAAGACTGGGGCTGAAGTTAAGGCTCTCTTTAAACGTTGGAACGCATCATCACAATCTTCATCCCACGTAAAAACCAGGTTCTTCTTCGTTAACCGTGTTAATGGAGCTGATATTTTTGCGAAGTCTTTGATAAACTTCCTATAATAGCCAGCCAACCCCAAGAAACTTCTTACTTCGGTTACATTTTTAGGGACCTTCCAATCTTGGATGGCCACCACCTTTGCGGGATCCACTGCTATCCCTTCCTTGGAAACCACGTGCCCTAAGAACCGTACTTCTTTCCTCCAGAAGTGACACTTAGAAAATTTTGCCTTAAGGTTATGCGCTCGAAGGGTTTCCAACACTTCCCTAAGATGTAGGGCATGCTCTTCTTCATTCTTAGAAAAGACTAAGATGTCATCCACAAAGACTACCACGAATTTGTTAAGGTACTCCCTAAACACACTACTCATCAAATCAACAAAATATACGGGGGCGTTTGTCAAACCAAAGGGCATCACTAGCCATTCATAGAATCCGTCAGGAGTCCTAAAAGCAGTCTTATCTATACTATCCTCAGCCACTCTCAGTTGATGAAAGCCAGTGGCTAAGTCCAACTGCGAAAACACTGAGGCGCCAACTAACTGATCAAAGAGATCGTCAATTCTCGGCAGTGGGTGTTGGTTCTTTTTAGTAAGCTTGTTTAGTTCTCTATAGTCCACACAAAGTCTAAGGTACCCATCCGCCTTTGTAGCAAATACTACTGGAGCACCCCACTCTGATATACTACGTCTTATGAACCCCTTCTCAAGCAACTCCTTCACTTGCTTATTGAGTTCCCTCCTTTCACGAGGAGCCATGTGGCGCACTGGCAAAGATACGGGTTTAGCATTATCCACAAGATAAATTTGAAAGTCTATCTCCCGCTTTGGAGGTAAGCCCTTCACCTTCTCAAACACATCCGGATATTCCCGGACCACCTCTACCGTTCGCAGATTCTCTACAGACGCGTCAAGCTATTCAAGATAACTTAGCATAACGGAATTTATGGGACTACAAAAGATGTCGAGAGCATTACCAAGGCGAGTCACAAGCCTAACTACTCTCCTTTCACAATCAAGAATGGCCCCATTTCTAGATAACCAATCCATTCCTAAAATTAGCCCATAGCCCGTGAAGCCCAATACATAAGCATCACATCTAAATTCAACGCTAAGTATAGAGATTTTCAAATCCAAACATATCATGGTCAAATGAGCCGAACCCCCAATTGGATTTGAAACAACCAAGGGATCCTCTACTAAATTGGTGTTCAAGTGCAGTAATTCAACTAATGATGCAGAGATAAACGAATGAGATGTGCCAGAATCTAATAAGGTACGGACAGGATGATCAAACAGAAAAACTAAGCTTTCAACAGAAATTGTTCTACCTCTTTCTTGCAGCGGTGGGGCCGCAATAGCCTGAACTTGCCCCCTTGCCTGCCCTGGTGCCATAAGAGCCTGCACCTGTCCTCCCGAGGTAGACCCTGCCCTCTGCCCCTTCTTTGGGCAGTCCTTCACCAAATGTCCCGCATCTCCACAATGAAAACAACCAGTCTTCTTTTTCTTTCTACAATCTTTGCTGAGATGGCCAGGCGTCCCACAATTGAAGCATCTCTTCTTCCCTTTGCCATTATTGTTTTTACCACCCTTCTTGTTTTGCTGTTGGGGTTTCTTCTGATCCCCTTTCTTTTCAACTGCCTTATCCTCATGCATAAGTGTCATTTCTACTAGCCTTTCAAAGGTGGCTCCCATAGGGATGTGGGTCATAGCCAACCCTTGCAACGGTTCATTCAAGCCTCTAACGAACCTCAAAGCTTTCTTCTCTGGCGTGTTCACCAACTCCAAGCCAAACCTTGCTAACTTATTAAATTTATTGACATACTCCTTCACTGATAAGCTCCCTTGCTTTAATGTCAGGAATTTTTCCATATTTAAATTCTCCTCTGCCCTTGAAAGAAACTTTGCCTCAAACCTTCGTCTGAAATCCGCCCATGAATCAACTGGACGTTCCCCGTTAGTGACCTCCCACCAAAACGAGGCCTCTCCCTTCATTAACCAAGCAGCTAAACGAACTTTCCTCCTATCTTCCACTTCAAAGATATCCAACAATTCCTCAGTCTCCTTAAGCCAGTCTCTGGCCTCCACAAACGTCTCAGTCCCTTGAAAAGTTTTTCCTCCCATAGCCTTAAATTCCTTGCACGTCTTTGCAAAAGTGTCAACACGAGGAGGAGGAGGAGGAATGGGTGCAACTGGGGGTGGAGGAACATCTGCTGGGCCTGCAGTGGTGGCCCTAGCCTCCAAATATCTCCTAAACCACCCTGGAACCGTCACACCTTCTGGGAGATTAAGATCTTCAGCCATGCTGAAACGAAAAAGGAAAGATTCAAAATGGAGAATTCGAAAGATAAAGATAAGGATATGGCTATTTGGGATTATGTTTTTCATAAAAACTTTCTCTAAATAACATGTTTTTGAAAGCACTTCTTCCAAAAATACTTTAGAAAAATATTTTTCTAAAAATTTTATCTGTTCTGGTAACCTTATGCTCTGATACCACATGTAACACCCCACGTCCATTAATGTCACTCACAAAGGGAATGCATTAACTTCTATGGAGGTTTTAGGTGAATATAGAACAGTAAAATTTCAACAAGACAGATATAAAATAGTACTTGGAAATTTAAAAACTTTATTTCAATTGCAGCAGAAGTCAAAACATGTTTGATTACATCATAACACCATAATCAAAGTCAAGTACAATATCTATCTTGATAAAACAAGTACATAATCCCATTACATAAATAGCCATTAAAAAGAAAGATAACAAGCTGGACTTTACTTCAGCAGTCCAAGCTTTCCAAGAGATAAGCAATCCAATCAGACTCCACTGGAACTTGGCCCAACCTGAGGACCTGAAGGGAGAAAAAGATGAAAAAGAGGGGGGGGGGGGGGTCAGACATAAAGTCTGGCGAGTATGATAATTCTACAATACTATTATCAAAATTACTGGACTAAGGCATAAGCTGGAAAACAAGGAAATGTCTATGAAAGAGCAGATTAAGGACATAGACAATCGCTAAAGGAAACGTTATAGGCGCTCCTAAATACTAAAGGATAAACACTATACTGCACCACACCAGTCACCCTAAAGATTGATTCCACTTAGCTTCACTTAGAAACTTTCTTAATGGCTTTACGTACTCCTAGCTGACTACATAGGTGCCGCCTGCCCCTATCTCCACTAGGTGTACCCCACTTTCCATTTTTCGATCGGCTCCCTACTCGTAGATACCCGTGCTGGCCCCACAGTGGGGTGTATCATTCCCCTAAAGTGGCAACCCGATATAACGGAGATGCACGGCTTATACCTACACGATGCAACAACGTCTTACCTACCAGCCCAGGTCCACACACGCATATGAAACCCGTTGGACTTGCGTTGCCAGCGCTCCCTGTTTTAGCCTCTTATAGTCAAACCCAGTATGCGTGTCCCGTCCTCGACTTGGGTCGAGCCCATAAAGATACGTTTTGGGATACTGGTTGAAATGGGCCCCCATTATTTCCCATAAGCATTCCACCTAAGCTTGCCCCATTAGTCCATCCACTTAACCCACTTAGTCATGTTCATTTACATGTGTATTTGGTTAAGTCTAATCGTATTTCAAATGCCTCTAAAGGCAACCACTAGATTCCTCATGCCACCCAAGGCACCTACTTAACCCCCATGTCCCACCTTACATGATTATCTGGCTAAGTATTTCTTAATTCATTAAGGCCATAACCTCATAAAGACCTCTCACATTAGACTGGCATTTATGGCAGCTGGATTTGCCGGGCGGGTCCGGGCAGTCTTACACCATAAAAGAGTCTAACCTCGTGTCTTTACAACTGTTATGCTTTAGTTTGGGCCTAGGACCTCTCACATTGGGCCGACATTTGTGACTACTGGATTTGCCGGGCGGGTCCGGGCAGGTTTACGTCACAAACGGGTCCAACCTCGTGTCCTAAGCATTGATTATTATTAATAATCCACTTTCCCCAATTTTAATAATTCCCTACTTGAATTATTAATTAATTCCAAATTTAACAATGTCCATAATTGACTCAATTATGGACATCCATTTAAGGCATGCAAAATCATATCAATTGCACCCCAATTTATTAATTTCCTAATATTACCCCTACCCCACGTTTGAACGTTTATTCGCAAAATGTATGCTAGACCCGATTAGTCTAACTCATAGCATAAAAGAAAATATTCACAACAACAACATATATATGTGACTAAATAAATCATAACAAGGGGTAAAAATTGCATACATTACAACTTGCATAAGGTTATACATGTCATGGATCTAAGGGTGTCAACTTATTCATAATTCACATAATATGATTTTGATCAAATTTCATAAACTTGTATAGGACATGTGTGAATCAACATCATTAACAATATGGTTTTATATGGGTACACCTAACTCAATAGGCAAATTCCCAAAAATCAAAATTCATTTAATCATAGATTCATGTATATGGGTACACCTAACTTAATAGGCAAATTCCCATATTCAAGATCCAATTAATTTGTAGATTCATGTATATGGGTACACCTAACCCAATAGGCAAATTCCCATAATCAAGATCTATTATAAAAAAACATAAACTTTAAACATGATCCAATTCGCATAAATACTAACATCATGATTTTACAACTTGTATGATTCAACATAACTTAACATGACATCATTATCATATAACATAAGTATTTCAACATATGTGATAGTATGAGATCTACAACATATATAAGATTTACAACATAGCATATCATAATTTGCAACATAGCATGATATGATTTACAACATAGCATAGCATGATTAATCACATATGACATAGCATAGGATTATTTACAACATAATCACTATAACATAACAACATATATATGATAACATAATAGCATAACAAGAGATCCACAACATAATTTACAAATACATAACAATTCATATCACTTTCTTGTGATCCATTCATAACTTAATCAAATTATTTTATAATAATATTGTGAGATTCATCATACTCACAATTTTAAAGAAGAGAAATAGAAAGAGAGAGCTTTTGATTTGATTTAAGTAGATTTAGTTTGTAGATTAGGCCTTCTTCTTCTTTAGTTTGTGACGGCTATGCTGAACTCTATGGCAACGGCATGTCGGTAGCTCTCCAATTTTTCAAGTGATTTAGGGTTAGAGTCTACCCACTTATTTATAGATGTTAGGATTCATTTAGGCCATTAGATTTAACCTAGAAATAACCGCAGCCATTCAGACAAGATGGGGTTTATCTTATTGACTCAGCAATGAGTCAGAAGTGACTCAGCAAACACTCAGCAAATTAATAAACTTCTATTCATGTTTACATTAACTGCCCATATATATATAAATGTATATATACATACACACGCACCTATTCATGAATTCAAATTAATCCATAATTAACTTATGACCATTTCTACACATTAATTTTCCAATTAATGTCTTAATTCCATTTTTCGCCTTTTAAGGCAATTCACATATCTCAAATTTGTTATATGCCTTTTTAAGGCTATTTCGTGCAAATTCTCAATATTAATTCTTTTAATTTGTGAATATTAGTATTAACAGAAATACGGGGTGTTACAAAAGGGCTTCCACTTAAGTTTTAGTGGGCTAGTCTTGGCTACACCAAGCCTACTCAAGAGTCCCAAAATTCACTTACCCCTAACATATCAAAGTTTATAGTCAAAAAGGTTGTAAACGACGATCTGGATTCAATGGAAGTGGTTTCGAGTTCAAACTCATCCATATACAAAATGTGACTTTTAGGACAAACACACAATTAATGATTAACGACGTTATATTGATTTAAATATTTAAATATATTTTCGAAAAATAGGCAGGTTGTTACAAATTCAAAGTAAAATTCAAAGACGGATAAACAATTCAATTTTACATATATTTGGTTCATATTTAATTATTATTTTTTAACTTCAGTTTACAACAATAATTTCCTTTAGTTTTTATATTTCAAATCCAAGTTCAAGTTCAAATGAAACCAATTTATAAAACAACATTTATATTATCAAAAACAATATTTCAAGATTCAAGATTAAAACAAATTTGATTTAACCAACCGGTGTCCATATAAAAATTTCTTCCTATGGCTAAGTGATACTTAAAATTTTAGTTTTCATATTTTGGGAAAGGATATATATCATTTCAATCCAAATCAGGGTCAAAGGTATTTATTATTTCAACCTACGTTCTTAATTCACTTAATGATCAATCCCTGGTTTATTTGATGCCCGTAACATCTAAGGTTAGTGGTTGGGATTAATCAACATAAGTAATGATTATATATAAACAAGGTAAGTAACAAGATGAATTACACATCAATACATTAAATATATAAATCTAAGGCATCCATCAAAATGAATACTTTTAAACAGTTTAACATAACATCAGTTTACTGGTCATAAGGTGTGAGGTTTTTAAACTAGTAATTAAATTCTAAATGTTCAATTTATATTAACAGTTAAATTAAATTATACTGTCTATGCAGATTAACACAATTAAGCAATTTAAACAATCAAACAGAAAACAATACAAATATATCATAACATGAATTTAATTTAACTAACAATCAATATTTTAGTTAGGTGCGAGTGGGATTAAACACTCACCTTTTATTTCGAATGCGTTTGAAATCCAATTATAGGCTCAAAATTTAACAACCAAAGAACCTGTCCAAACCAGCGGCATCACGAAGAGCTCATCGATACCATTCCAATACAATTTATTTCGTCTAAATTTGACCTCATGGCTATGGATCAAGGGCCCTGTGCCTCCCTCATGGGGAAGTGCCCCATTGGAAGAACTAGTCGCTTTCCGAGAAGTTTCTCTTTTGGTATTATTTCGAGCAGGTGGCTTTGAATATTCATGATCGGCCCCTTCTGAATCGTCAACTTCATGAACAGATTGATCTCGATTTGGAATTATGGCAGAAGAATTAGCAACTTCAGCATGGGTTGCAGTAACTTTTGCCGTGGCGGCTTGTAGAGCAAAGAGAGTTTCTAGCCTTTTCATCATGATGGTAGTCGAGATCCATTTGTTGCGTCAAACCTGCAACGGCTTTATCCAGCTCTTCTCTAGTTACGCCAACCCCTGCTCTGAAGGATTCACCAACCTCAAAATTAGTTTGCGGAGTGATAGGAATATCTTCGGTGGCATTATGTCAGTCAAATTTATAAACTTCAAAGATAATTCGTCAATTGGCCTAGATCTTAGATTTGGACAATTTATCGTAGAAACAGGCTTCATACTTCACTACCTCCACAAAGCACTTAGACTTGAGAATGTGAATGAGGCCCCATAGTAGGCGCCAAAATGTTGATATCAAAAATGGTATCAACACCCAAGGTGTATGATGTAACGCTTCTCAAGTTAATAGATCTAATGAAATGGAGCCACAATCACAAAGTAAAAAGTAAAGAACAAAGAGTTTTAGAGTAGTTTGGTCTCAATTTGACCCAACGTCCACTATGAAATCAAATTTCATTATCATGGTTGCCATTACAAGGTACAGGCTCTTTTCATTCTTATACATTCTCTTTTTTTAACAAGTATTTCACTCTCTTCTCTTCTTTACACTTGATTCACTTGAATTCAATGTGAAAACAACGAGATCTCTATAGATGCGACAATTATTGGAGGAATCTTCAATGATTGGAGCACTTAGATGATTTTCGGTGAATCCGTGAAGGATATGATGTTGAATCAAGGTTTAATGGAAGAGTAATGGTGGTTGGAATGACTTGGAATGGTTGAGAATTCAACTGAACATCACTTCATGGAAAAAGAATTCAACCCCATTAATGGTGGAGGCCATGGGGTATTTATAGGTATAGAGAGAATGAAGTGGGAAGGCTGAAATATGGTGTGCAGGTTATGGATCGGTCACAACTTTATTTACGAAATTGCCACTGGTCAAATACTCCCAACCGATCCATACTTCATTTGACTGACCGATACATCCAACTAGCCCCTAGCCGACCGATCCATATTTTTTGGAGACAACCGACCCATACTATTGTCATTTGCCCGAGTGATCCATAATGAGGAATTCTGACCGACCCATAGTCTTTGAAGACGACCGAACCATAGCTAAAAGAGAGGACCAATGAAACGACCTAGGCTACCCCGATCCCCGAAGAGACGAAGGAGCCCGGGTTGTTTTGAGAACACGACGCATCAGAACACAAACATGAGAACATTTCATTGTTATTACAACAATTTACATTAGAGTACAAGAATTTATCAGAGTTCAGATAAATGATATACAGCAGAAAAATAAATATTACAGATTTACAAATTACAAAACAACGGAAGTATATACACATAGATATAGTGCACAGTGGAAAACATCAAGTACCAGAACTGAAAGAAATACACAGATACAAAGCATTCCAAATATAGCTCCAGTCGTAACCCAGGATCCTGTGAAAATAAATATCTGCAAAACTCCAACTTGGTTTTAATCTCAAAAATCATTACTTTATGATTATTCAACTTTAATAAATTAATCTTTTCTGTAACTAGGTTAAAGAATCAATGTTATTAAAAACACTGTTCACAAATAATCCAAACCAACTTCCATTAAATATGCAATCTTCGCGGAAAATAGATCAATATATATAATTGATATAAATTTCCGTATCAGACTAATAATATAACTGGAACAGTGACAAAGCTTTTTAAATTCCATATGTAGTAATGGCCTTCCTTTACGGAAGCTCATCTCGATTATTACCAAATCGAATTCCATTCAATTCCAATTTAATATTTTAAATTGGATAACTTTACTTTGAAATTTTTTCCATTAAATCTTAATTAAAAGATTATAAATTCCAAATCCTAACTTCGTTGTTGATTGGGTTAAAGATCAAATGTTATTTAAAACATTATTCATGATAAACCCAAAATCAACTTTCATTTCAATTCCAATTAAATTAGTTAATTGTAAACTTCTCTAAATTATAATTAAAAGATTTATTCTATTCTCAACTGGGTTTAAGAACAATGTTTTTGAAGACACCATTCACGACGAACCCAAAATCCAATTTGATACTAGATACAAGGCTCTGAATTGAATTATATCGACTTATATTCAATATCAAATTCTGAAATCAACGGATATCGTATTGGGAATAACGATATCTATATCTTCCAAATTCCTCAACAATATTCGTATAATCATGTAATCCAATATCGAAATATTGTGAAGATTATTTTCATTTAAATCCATTCCAATTCGTACATTGGAAAATTTTGGTTATTTTAAAACCATTTCAATTCTTTACTCAAGTTGCTAAACAATTTATTCGGATAAAAATATCTTTTTTCTTTAAAAACATGGAATATTTCATACAAAATCATTTCAAAACATTTATTATGATTTTACATAATTTATTCATATTTTTAATAATTTATTCAAGGCCCTTATAGTCGGTTTCCAATATCGGCCACCAAATTGCATCCATAGCGACCTTCTCCAAAACTGATTTGGATATATATTAAAATCTAACCATTAGATTTCAAATATCTTATTATCATTCGAAATCTCTTTTCGATAAGAACCTAATTGTTATGATTTTAGGAGAATCCGATGATCGGATCTCCCGTTATGCCAATTCGAAGTTAATGGTTGTAATTCACGAACGGTTGCTGCGCGATACGTTCTATTCAAACCATTTAAATATATATAATATATTTAGCCGATTTCTATTTAAAACATATTTTATAAAAGGTTTATAAATTTGTTTCAAAAACGATTCCAACTTCCATTTCAATTTTATATCAAAACTGAATATTCCATATCATTATAATATTAAATTGATAATATTTTCAAAACATCAGATTTTGAATTCACATCTTTTCGATATTCATTATAAAATGAATCAAATCGACAGAAAATTCTGTTCGAGTAAAAATGGCTTATATCTACTAAATTCAGCTTCATATATCAATATTTTTGTGTTCATCCAAAATCGGACATCAAAATCATATTTTGATTTTTCACTGAATATTATTTAAAATATTCGTTATTTCTGAATAAGAATCAGACTCAATCAATTACCATATAATTTTATTTATATGGATTCCATACATCGCATGTATTCAAAAATAGTGATAAACAACTATTAAACATTCAAGTCACATCCAGAGTGCAATTTACAACTGTATAAGCATTAAATAATTAAATAACGCTTTTAACTGTCTATCAATCAATGGGTTGACATGCAGTCAAATCTAAGGGAGATGTGAATAAATTATCATCCCCAGACCCGTGTGGGGTTTCAACCAACAACAATGAATTCAAATTAATCACTGGTTAATAAATTTAACCAATTCTAATTTGATTCGAATTATTTTTCTAATTAACCAATTTTCACTGTTTAAATTATAAATAAATATTTATAATTTAATTTCAACTACCACATTAATAGTAACTTTTTTCTTTCTATGCTCAAAATCACAATCAAAACATAATACAATCAATCAAACCATCCACGGGTTTTCAAACAATAGTCAGGTGAGCTAACAAGTAATTTATACAAATTTGTGACAATTAAAACGGATAAAGATCAACACTGGCATTCTGAATAATCAATTATAAAATAAATAATTGTATAAAAATTTGAATGAGAAGTTTTCTCATTGATTTTCACTCCGTCAGTCTTTATTTGAAGATTTTATTTTTAAACTAAATTAAACGATCATTTAATTTGGCTAAAAATCTAACTTGCTCCTTTTCCGTTCTAGTCAGTTCCATGTTGTAGTGCTTGCTGATATGAGTGCAACGCAACTGAAATCGTTCAATTCAGATAAAATTTGAAAAAGATATAGGAGTTTATACATTAATTACATAAATTAAATAATTAATTATATAATTAACATTAATTACCAACCTTAATCCTCTTTTTTAATTACTCTTCCTTCATTTACATCCTCCAGTTAAAACCCGACCTCGCTCAAGCCCTTCAAGCCATCATGCATCGCCACACAGAGGACCAGACCCCTATCGAGATACCCCATGTCAGAGCCGGCAACGCCGCCTTCCTCCACCCTCGACCGCAGCCAACTCGCAGCTGCTACCAAGCTGGAATTTACCCTCGAACGACCCCCCTTTGAACCAGCGATTTGAGCACCACACGAAACTAAAACTCATCAAACCCAACCATTTTAAAGCTCGTATAAATCTCTGCAATTTTTGTTTTGGAGTTGGTTTAAATTTCGAAATGGATTTGAAATTTTTAGGGATTAAAAATCGAATGAGAATGGCCTTCGGTTCTTTAGCTGGCGGCGGGTTTAGAAAGTGGGGAATTAAGGTTTGCCAAGTGTTTATATATATATATTATTTTTTAATAATAATTAACTCATGAATTACTTGTTCAATGTCTCGAACTCTAAATCAAACAAAACGACTGTCGTTCCTACCCCTATTTCGGACACAATGGAATATGTTTCGTAAGCCAGTTCTACTGTTTTGATTAGTTTTTATCAAAATTAAAATATAAATAAATATAACGGTCAATATTGAATTTGAATGCACATTTTAATTTACCGGGGCCACATATTGACTCCAAAAATTATGAAAATTGAAATCTGGCTATGTTTTGATGATACGGTCCTAACAAGATTACTTTCGTCGAATTTGGAGACAGTTTGAAAAATGGCCTTTTCTTAGCTTATTAAATCTAAACTGAAATTGAAAACACATTTAAATTCACCAAACTCACATACTAATTCCAAATGACTTGAAATTTTAAACCTAACAATAATTTGACATTCCAAATCCAACAAAAGTGGTTTCATCGAAAACGGAGGTTGTTTGCAAAATGGCCATTTTTAAGGGCTATATATATTATTAAAAAATTTATAAATTCTATAGCGACTATTTTAAATTTTAATCTAGACATAACTTATAATTTATACTGTGAAATCTTAGTTTCTTACATTCATTAGAAAAATATAGTTACACAGATTCTAACGTTTCTTGTTTCGTCAAATTCTGACTTATATTGAATTTTGTATATTCATTTGAAAGTTAAAATCGAATATTCAAACTACCGTGTTATTTCAAGCTCGTTTCATTATTAAAATAAATTTATATATTTTAACTTCGATTTAAAGAAATTTTAAATCATCATTTATTAAAATAAACCATTTTTAAATATTATAATCCATTAAATCAATTAAAAATAAAATTTTAAATTGGTTCCAAAATTTGGGTTGTTACAATCTCCCCCACTTAAAATCTTTTCGTCCTAAAAAAGGAAGATAGAATCGAAGGATGTTTACTTAATCAACTCCACCTTCGCTTGACTCAAGTTCTTCAACTTTTCAGTTTCTATGAACTTTCCAATTTCTTAAAATTTGGTTAACGCCTTAAATTTTTTATTTTTTTTCCATAACCTTCTTTGTACAGGTTGATTGGTAAAACCACAACTTGCCTCACAGGGCCCTCATCAAGCAAAAAGAAAAATCCAAATGGCTTGCCAATCGGCTCATAAAATCATCAAACCCAATAAATATAGTAAATACGTACCTATTTGTCGGGCATACAATTTTATTCTTCTTCTTAGCTTCCATGCTATGACCTGTTCATTATATATACATGTACATATATCCAATTCCAATAAATTTTTAATTCAATTTAACTTTAAACTTGATTTGGCTTATTTCACCGTTCATTCTCTTATTAGTTGTAATATTCCAATATTTTAATTAGTTGAACTAATAATCACACATCACAACCAACAATCAATTAGTTGATTAGCTTTTCCAAATATATAACTTTCCTATATATACTCAAAAATCATATTTTTAGTCTCAAATCACAACAACAAACTCTAACTAAGTTTTTAGTTCTCACACTAGTCAATTGGAAATATATAGATATCCCTTTTTCGAAACTCGAACATAAATATTAATGATGTAGCCATCATCATACGAATTATCCTCGGGCGACTAGCTAGAGTGTGATTCTATATCTACCTAGTATATTTAAGACTTCGAATATACATTCACGACGCGTATGTGCAAAATTTTCTTATACTTGACAGTCCAAAAATCAATATAAAATAGGATACGCAAATACGTATAATAAGATATCATTTTCAAAACTAAATTCATTTTTTTAATAAATAACACTCTTCAAACTCATTGTAGGGTATTACTAGCCCTATATCTAATGAGTCCTTATTATAGAATGTTACTAATCCTATCTCTGATGAATTCTTTCGTTAGGTTCTAAAGTGTCATGTTGTCCAAGCTTTGTAAACCAAAGCTCTGATACCAAACTGAAATGACCTAGACTTCCCCGATCCCTGAAGAGACAGAGGAGCCTAAATTGTTTTGAGAACACGACGCATCAGAACACAAACATGAGAACATTTCTTTGCTGTTACAACAATTTAAATCAGAGTAAAAGAATATATCAGTGTTCAGATAAATAATATACAGCAGAAAAAATAAATATCAGAGATTTACAAATTACAAAACAATGGAAATATATATACATAGATATAATGCACAGTGGAAAACATCAACTACCACAACTGAAAGAAATACATGGATACAAAGCATTCTGAATATAGCTCCAGCCGTAATCCAGGATCCTGTGAAAATATATATCTGCAAAACCAAACTACTAGTAGCCCGTGTGGAAAATATAGGCACCCAAAGTTTAGGTAGAAAAAATAAACTCTGAGTAAGTCATGAGACTGGTGTGAGAACTAAAACAATTATTAAACTTCACTTTAAAATTAGGTAAATCACAGAACCACGCCGCATGTCACGGAACGAGTTTACTCCCATGAATACTCTGAAATAAAACAATTTGTAAACAACGCAATGCTTTTGAAAAAATGAAGCTATTATAAGACTCAGGTCTCATCACGCAATGCAACACAAACCAGAGGATAGAGTTTTACTTTATAATAGCCAAACATGCTTGGTACGCTTTAAAAAAAATCATTTTTGTTATTACTATAAGTGCATAGTGTCAAAACAACTTCAAATATAAATGCATCAATCATAGACGACATATGTATCATATATTATGTTGCCATACATAGGTTTACAACTAAAACTGAAAATCGTTGGAAATTGGATTTCCATCATGAGTCAAGGCAAGGGATGATCTTCTTACCGATTTGGATCACCTTTAACAAGATGACCCAGGACTCGGACGCTAGAGAGCCCTTGGATCCTGTAGTGTCGTTCAACACTTACTTTAATGGATTGGTTATTCCCGAACAATACGTTTCCCAGTCCTATTGGACCTCTAAAGTGGTCAGTATGTCGACCAATCATATTCGAGGCACATTGCATCCTTCTTCCACATAAGTAAAAATATTTGGGCTCCATATCATGACATCACTTCTAGCTAGAAAGAAAAGTATGCACTCACCGTGCCCCCTTAACTCGTTTTAAACTCATACCTAGGTGTGAGGCTCACGAATTAACGCTATACACAAAGCTATGCTACTTAAAACTATGCTTTGATCATCATCCACAAGGTCATCATCCACAAGGACCTACTTTTCAACAAAAGTCTTGATCATTTGCATCTCAGCATGCCACATTATCGATCCATACCGTGCCACCGATATATAACCTCTAAGCTCGTACGTCTCAGAGAAGGGTGTTATGCAAGAGAATAAATTCTCTGCCACTAAACAGATATATATTTAGCGAAGATTAATGAATACAGTATAAAGGAATACAATGTCAGACATACCATCTGTAACAACCCGGGTTTTGGTGATAACCGTTAGTATTAAATTATAATTTAATAATGACTTTATAGAATGAATTGAGAAATAATAGGGTAGAAATTTAATAAAGAGAGATATTATTCATTTAAAGTGAATAATATGCGCATGTATGAAATTATGTCTAATGGAATTCAAGCTCATGAGAAAGAAAAAGCTTAATCTTGTTATAGGGGAATTGGGATTGAATGGGTGGAATTTGGGTTAAGTTGAAAATTTAATATTTTGTTTGGTAAATGACCGATTTTGAGTACTTAGGATTTGGAAAATAATGATTATGGAGAAAATATTGTTTTGAAACAATAAAAATGTAAAGATAATAATAAATATAAATTTGAGGAATATCTAGTTGCTTTTATTTGGAAGTTTTTACTAAATCTTTTATAAGTAAAAGGTTGTGTAAAACTATGTGTAACCAAAATAAAGTTTATGTAAATATATGTTAAAAAGATTATAAAATGGTTGTAAAATGTTTAAAAGAGCACTAATAATGATAATCTTGAATTTAAAAATTTCAGTTGGGTTAAGCTTGTGTATTCAAACAATTAGATTGCTAATAATGTTCATTTTTATGTGAAAAGGTAAATTTTTGTGTAATTATGTAAGAATAATGTAAAAAGCGGTCAAAAATATATATTAAAAATGTATGTTTCATGTTTTTCATTAGCTTCGTATAAATTTTATAAGTTTTGAATTGTAAGCGCAGGAGAATTGGTGTAAAAGTATGTATTAACTTGTGTAAATGGTCATAAAGCTCTAATTATGTGTCCTAAGCCTAATCTAAAGGGTTAATGCGCTAATTATTTGATTATTGTCTTAATGGGCTTAATTAGTAGAAGGAAAGAGGTGAAATTTTCTGGAGAAAATGATCGTACTTCTCTTTTGGAGAAAAGGATTGTACTTCTCTTATAGAAAACAACACTTCTTCTTCTTCTCAAAGGAATACAGTAAGAATCCATGATGTTTCCTCCTAAAGCATAAATCCCTAGCTCCAAATCATAATCTAAAGAGGAAATTTTCATCTCCAACTGAATCTACAACAGGTAATCAACATTTAAGAAATTTATTTCATTCTTTTAGTTTTAAATTGAGAATTCTTCTCTGAGTTTATTTGCATGTTGTTTCTATTAGCTTCTAATTGATAATTCAAGGACAAAACCCTAGCCATTCTTAAAATCTTAAAAAATCTAATAAAATCCCAAAATTTTCTGAAATTTTGATATGTTTTTACTAACTCATTATGTAACAACCCGTATTTTCAATAACCTGTTATAACATAAATGGAGGCAGAATTAAACTGTAAAATCTGAATCAAGGGAAACGGGTTATGCCATTGCGTTCGTCTCGGAAAAATACGCGAAATAGAGTCCGAGTTTTCGAAAATCGGAGTCCGTATGACCAAGATATGGCCTCGCGAAGTTTCACGAAAAATTCCCAAATTAAAGTATACTTAATTAAGTGAAATGGGTCACGCAGAGAAATATATATATATATTGATATATATATATATATATATATATATATAATTGAAAATTAAATAAATAAATATGCAAAAATGTTCAAAACAGCGAATTGGGAGAGGGGAATAACCGAACCGGCCGATTTTTGAGGTCGACCCGAGCTCGCTGGGTCGACTAGGGGTTAATCCAGGGTGTTTGGCTGTCAACCCGTGGGCCGATTCGCTCAAATGCAGATTTTGCATTTGGATGGTTCTCATGGTTCATCTTTAATCTAAAGGCCCTAGATGGTTCCTACACTTGACTTCTTCCCCAAGACATGCTTTGATGGCTTGGATTGAATCTAGGTTTAATCCTATGGCCTAAAACACTTGCCTAATCTATAAATAAGACCCTAACCTATCCTAAATCCTCATTATTCATTCATGCAACTAAACTATGGCAAATTGCTCCTCTCATGGCCTCCACTGAAAATCCTAGCCTCCACTTCATTTCTATGAGAGGTTTCATGATCATGAGAGTGTTAGAGAGTTTCTATGTTAGTATGAGAGCCTCTCAAGTTGATTTCAAGGCTAAAGCTTTGATCTTTGTTCATAAAGATGGGGTTTTGATTGATTTGGAGCTTTCATTTTTGGGTTTTAGGATGATGACATGCATAGGCTTTGTCTCAATCTTTCATCTAATCGATTTGTGCCTTCATAGCAATGTAAGCCCTTTCCCTACTCTTAGATATTAACTATGAAGTTAAATGTTCATGTTGCAAGTTTGGGTTTGATCATTGAGAATGATACATGCTATCATGTCATGCAAGTTTATGAAGTCATTATCTTGATCTCATGAGCTAAAAGCTACAACCTTTATGTTGAAATGTTGCATTATGCAACATGAGAACCTTCATAATCTTTATGTCAACTTGCATATGAAGTCATAACCCTTATATGATGATATATGCGAGTTACTAGTCATCATTCCATGTCTTTTTTCACCATGATTCGTTTATGTGCCAAGTTTGGGTTTATGCATGTTTTTGAGGCTTAAGAATGTAACATGCAAGCTAATGAACACATTTGTGCCTCATTTGCCACCATGATTAACTTGTGGCTTAATATCCATTTTTGTCATGCCTTTGTCAAGTCTCTTCTTTTAATCCATTACGTTGTTGCGAACGTATATGCGAGTTTAAAAGCGTTGGGGTCACATTATGGGAAAACATAATGACATGAACATGATGTGGGTAAATGGGTATAAACATGACAACGTGTAACGTTAAATATGACATGTGTTTATACTTGAAAACATGACTTGAAATATAACATGGAAGTTGACATGTAAGTATGCATAAAAACACAAGCTTGGGAATTTACCTATTAAGTTAGGTCTACCCTTTGGGAATTTACCTATTAAGTTAGGTCTACCCAAATGCTTGAAAAACTTGTAACATGTTTTGGAAACATGATGAACATGACACTTAGATAATATAATTGTGGCCAACTCGAGGTTGGGTTGAGTTTGCAACGTAAAACTACCCGGAACCGACCGGCCTAACTAGTAGTTGCAAACAATAAGACCCAATGTGAGAAGTTGGTCATGTTGTGCTTGAACCCGAGGTTAGACCAAGTTGTGGTGTAAAGCTACCCGGAACCGACCGGCTTAACTAGTAACCACAACAAAGTCTAATGTGAGAGGTTGGGGTGCATTAAGTAATTAATGCCACATGATAGGGTTAAGTTAATTTGATTAATGACTCTTAACCAAATATGACATGGACAAAGGGGTTAAGTAAATTGATTAGGCTAATGATACTTAACAAAACATGACAAGGTTGGGTAGGTTAAGTAACTTGATTTGCCTAATGACACTTAACCATTTTTATACGACTAGTGGACGGGGTTAAGTTAACCAACACTTAATCAATCCAACACGATAATTTGGTGAGGTTAAGTAAGTTTTCTTAATGACACTTAACCGAAAGATACAGTTAATGGATGGGGTTAAGATTAGACTCAACTAGTCTAAACATGATAATCGGATGGGGCTAAGTTAGCCTAGACTTAATTAATCCCACTTGGTAGTTTAATGGGGTTAAGTTAAACACTTAACTAATCTAACCCGTTAATTCGATGTGGTTAAGTGACCTATACTTAACCAATCTAACCCGTTAATTTGATGTGGTTAAGTGACCTAAACTTAACCAATCTAACTCGTTAATTTGATGTGGTTAAGTGATCTATACTTAACCAATCTAACTCGTGAATTTATTGAGGTTAAGTTAACCCATACTTAACAAATATAACGTGAAAACATGATAAGGCTAAGTCATGAATCGCTTGAATACACTTGACCGGTTTGACTAAGTAATTTGATAGGGTCAAGTTAATATATACTTAACCAACTTGAGCATGGTTTGTAGACGGGTTAAGTCTCGAACTTGGATACTTAGCCAATTTTGACATGATTTGTAGACGGGATTAAGTCATGAACTTAAGTGACACTTAATCTGTTATATAAACCCTAATTCATAGGATTAGGTGGGTAACCGTAGTTAACAAGGATAACGGGAATAAGGCTAAGTGGGAAACCTTAGTTGAAGAATAACTAAGTAATGATTCTTTGTCAAGGAAATTTGGACCAGTTCATAGATAAATGAGTAACCTGATACGGTAGGTCATCGTTTAAGTATACGAGTAGGAGCAAGTATCTGATTTAGATAAAGGCTCCAGCGAACTGGGTAGCGAAGCAGCGGCTTCGGGGGAACGTGAGGATATTCTTGGGATCCCTCTGTGAGCTGCCAGGTGATCATACTAGGCTCATGAGAGGTTAAGGTCTGCGTTAGAAGAACCAAGAGTATGCCTTGGTTGCTATACGAGCAACCTAAAGACGGGGATGGATAGGGGATAGTCGACGATACACGGTCGTACCCTAGATAGCATTTTCGTCAGGCTACCTACCATCTTTGGTCAAGCGTGTACGTACGGAAAGGCAGAGAACACCCAATAGACCATAATTGCTATCTAATTATGGTTGCGGTAAGGCTTGGATGTGGGTTGGCCAGTGTTGTGTTCTCATACAGGATTTATCCTGTCTTGTCTTTCACTAGTTGAGGGAGGGGTCGCGTGGGACCATAGCCACGTATAGAAAAACAGACCTTAGCATCTGCATCGGCAGATAAATCGAAAGCTCCCGACCGAGTCCTGTATTTCCGGGTCTGCCCTGTGACAGGACTCGGATGGCACGATGTGATACATGTGCATACAGTCATGGAAAACGATTCACGAAGAATGCATGGGAAAAAGGGCGCGGTTGACGGTTAGCATAAATCCCAGTGGCCCTGGGTGGTTGAACCAGAACCGAGATACGAAAACGTGCAATAGGTAAGCGTAATCCCTAGTAGCCCTAGGTAGCATAAGTCCTAGTTGTACAAACGATAATTCATGCTGGAAGACCCTAGCCAGGTTTAGGGTAACAGTCCAAACCGATCTTAAGGATCCTGGAACTATGTTAAAGTAGTATAGAACCTCATGGGAAAGCCCGTATGGTCTACGGCAAGGGACTGAACACTTTCATGGAATAAAACATACGAGTTGAGTAACTTATATATGCGATATATTAGGTTGACATGGACCATTATACGACTTTTGAGTAAGGGTCATTCACGGATAACACATGATACAGTTGGGATACTAGTACGGTAGGTGCAGAGCAGATGTACAAGATAGATACCATGGGACGTTATACGTGATAGATATCTTGGGGATATTATACTTGATAGAAACCTGACGATGTGATACCTTGTTTTATCTTGACATCGTAATTTATCATGACACCTTAGTTTATCTGAGTTCAGTAGTTCATCCTGTTATTTTGATTTAGCTTATCTATCTTGTTATCATGCTTATGTTCATCTCAGTTTCTCATGTCAGTTAACTTTACTAGTTTTTATGCTAATAGTAGATAGGGCTTACTCAGTCTTTTTGACTGACCCGTTTTGTTTCGCCTCTTTTCTTCTGTTTCCCCCCAGGTTATAGGGAGGAAATACTGCTGTTTAGTTCGGACTTCTTCTGCTTGAAGGTCATCATGGATGGCTTGGACTTTCCTTGGCTATGGCTACTTTACTGTTTTTACTTGGGGAATAATTTATGAAAAAGTCTTTATGCTTCTCTATTATTGCAAGACAGGTTTTGATGTACTCTGATGTAAAAGGCTTTAGACCTTAATTATTAATGTTTATGAAAGTTTGATTTTACTTCCGCTATGTTATATGTTCTGTCTTGTGATATTTCTGTGCATGTTTACCAATAATGCCCCTCTAAAGCTAGTGCATTCCTTTGCGAGTGACCCTAGCGGAGGCGGGGTGTTACATTTGGTATCAGAGCAGAAGGTTACCAGACTGGGCAAAAGTTTTTAAAGACCTTCTGAAAACTATTTGAAAATCGTTTACAAAGAAGCATTTTTCAAGAAAATTTTCTTTTAAAAGAAAAAGGCTATTCCCCAAAGGCCATTAGCACTATCCTCGTTTCCTTAATTGAATCTCTTTTCCTTTCTTTCCTCCATCTGTAGTCACAGTGGTTTTAACTGCGACTAGTCTTTTCTATCTACGAAAGTGCTTTCCATGCGATGGAGGTGGTTCTCGGGAGAGCAGTGGCCGCGTTATAAGGAAGGATAGTGAGAAAGAGGATAAAGGATACGGGCTTAAGGATGAGCAACTTGTTGGTATGGCTTAGTCCTCAAAGGAGGGACAAAGATGAACAACGAAACCCATGACGAGAGAGTACCTTTGGCATGGTAAAACGGGGTGGATAGTTAAGTATTATGGGACAAGGACAAGATCATCGGGAGGGCAGTAATATGCTCTCATTTCTAGAGTACCTCGGAAGGAGGGTAACGATCTTGTTAAAGGTTTAGCTTTTCTTCTCTATCATTCCGTTAGGACTTCGTTGTTCGTATCATTTAAGTCTGCTTCGATAGTTGAGTCTCTGCACCTTAAGTACTAGCGTAATAGAGAATCCCATTTTTGTCTCAAAGTCCTATTGGAGAATCAGTCCATTTATACATGACTTGTTTGGATTTGGGAATGTCTATGCCAAGTGTTGAGTTTGGAAATAATGCTTATGTTTATAAGCTATGGATGGATTCTAGGGATGAAGTGGTTATCCAGTAGGGGGTGCCACTCTCGGTTTTTGATAGGAGGGTAGTTAGACCATTTGACTAGCCTTGGTAATACCCTCGAAGTATCGTGTAACCTTTTTGAGGTTCTGTCATGACTAGTTACTTAGAATCCCTTGATGCCTTTATTGGAATTTTGAAGCCCGATCGAGTGGTGTTCGCCGATAAGACGGATGGTTTACTTCATTTATGCATGGGTTATAGAGATCACCCTAGTAAGTGCGCTTGATAACCTGGTTGGCATCTGTTTACTTTCAAGAGGAAGTTCTTCTACGAGAAATACCCTGTGGTACGAGGTCCGAGATTCACTAGTGAATTTTGGAAAGCTTGCATGAGATCATGAGTACGCAGTCATATTTGCGTCAAGCATTCTAGGAAAAGGATAAGTGCAAGTGGAACGAGAGGCGACGAAGAAATGAGTTCCAGCTCATGTTATGGAAACAGGAATAAGAAGCTACAAAATCGCGAAGTTAAAAGACGACTTTGATGGTCAAAGACTAGATATGCGCATGATATCTCTTTTTGGGAGTATATCCTTGATCCCTGTTTTCTGTAGAGCTTACTTGTAGGCTATCTTTTGTGGACATCCTCTCAGTCCTATTTTCTGTTACAAACCCCGTAAGGAGTTTGTCCTGTTTATCTTCTCGACCCTGTTTCAGGGAATCCTAGGTAGAACCCTATGGATGTAAACATGTATTTGAAACATGTTATGATTGATATGGTTGCAAGTTGTTGCTCGTGGATGCGCGAATACACATTAGATACTAGCTCGACTCGGTCACATTTCATATTGCATATGCACGAGTATTTATACTTGTTTATGGATGAAATCGAATGTATTATCATGCGGTTGTCGCATATGAATGAATGATTGTGCACGCATATAGTATCTATATGGCTAGGACTATTTGCATACATGTTGGATTCATGGCACTATACATATTTTGCATTTGAAAGATTATTCAGGCCTGATCATTAGCATTAGCTAAGGAACATGTACACACACGTTTTGCATATATTCATACAGCATTAGAAATCATCTAAGGACAATGGTTGCTTGTGGATGATGATTTGAGTAGATGGATGATGGATGGTAGGATATGTTCTTCCTAACTTGGAGATTTCGGGGACGAAATCCTAAAAGGTGGGGAGAATGTAACAACCCGTATTTTCAATAACCTATTATAACATAAATGGAGGCAGAATTAAACTGTAAAATCTGAATCAAGGGAAACGGGCTGTGCCATTGCGTTCGTCTCGGAAAAATACGCGAAATAGAGTCCGAGTTTTCGAAAATCGGAGTCCGTATGACCAAGATATGGCCTCGCGAAGTTTCACGAAAAATTCCCAAATTAAAGTATACTTAATTAAGTGAAATGGGTTGCGCAGAGAAATATATATATATTGATATATATATATATATAATTGAAATTTAAATAAATAAATATGCAAAAATGTTCAAAACAGCGAATTGGGAGAGAGGAATAACCGAACCGGCCGATTTTTGAGGTCGACCCGAGCCTGCTGGGTCGACGAGGGGTTAATCCAGGGTGTTTGGCTGTCAACCCGTGGGCCGATTCGCTCAAATGCAGATTTTGCATTTGGATGGTTCTCATGGTTCATCTTTAATCTAAAGGCCCTAGATGGTTCCTACACTTGACTTCTTCCCCAAGACATGCTTTGATGGCTTGGATTGAATCTAGGTTTAATCCTATGGCCTAAAACACTTGCCTAATCTATAAATAAGACCCTAACCTATCCTAAATCCTCATTATTCATTCATGCAACTAAACTATGGCAAAATTGCTCCTCTCATGGCCTCCACTCAAAATCCTAGCCTCCACTTCATTTCTATGAGAGGTTTCATGATCATGAGAGTGTTAGAGAGTTTCTATGTTAGTATGAGAGCCTCTCAAGTTGATTTCAAGGCTAAAGCTTTGATCTTTGTTCATAAAGATGGGGTTTTGATTGATTTGGAGCTTTCATTTTTGGGTTTTAGGATGATGACATGCATAGGCTTTGTCTCAATCTTTCATCTAATCGATTTGTGCCTTCATAGCAATGTAAGCCCTTTCCCTACTCTTAGATATTAACTATGAAGTTAAATGTTCATGTTGCAAGTTTGGGTTTGATCATTGAGAATGATACATGCTATCATGTCATGCAAGTTTATGAAGTCATTATCTTGATCTCATGAGCTAAAAGCTACAACCTTTATGTTGAAATGTTGCATTATGCAACATGAGAACCTTCATAATCTTTATGTCAACTTGCATATGAAGTCATAACCCTTATATGATGATATATGCGAGTTACTAGTCATCATTCCATGTCTTTTGTCACCATGATTCGTTTATGTGCCAAGTTTGGGTTTATGCATGTTTTTGAGGCTTAAGAATGTAACATGCAAGCTAATGAACACATTTGTGCCTCATTTGCCACCATGATTAACTTGTGGCTTAATATGCATTTTTGTCATGCCTTTGTCAAGTCTCTTCTTTTAATCCATTACGTTGTTGCGAACGTATATGCGAGTTTAAAAGCGTTGGGGTCACATTATGGGAAAACATAATGACATGAACATGATGTGGGTAAATGGGTATAAACATGACAACGTGTAACGTTAAATATGACATGTGTTTATACTTGAAAACATGACTTGAAATATAACATGGAAGTTGACATGTAAGTATGCATAAAAACACAAGCTTGGGAATTTACCTATTAAGTTAGGTCTACCCTTTGGGAATTTACCTATTAAGTTAGGTCTACCCAAATGCTTGAAAAACTTGTAACATGTTTTGGAAACATGATGAACATGACACTTAGATAATATAAGTGTGGCCAACTCGAGGTTGGGTTGAGTTTGCAACGTAAAACTACCCGGAACCGACCGGCCTAACTAGTAGTTGCAAACAATAAGACCCAATGTGAGAAGTTGGTCATGTTGTGCTTGAACCCGAGGTTAGACCAAGTTGTGGTGTAAAGCTACCCGGAACCGACCGGCTTAACTAGTAACCACAACAAAGTCTAATGTGAGAGGTTGGGGTGCATTAAGTAATTAATGCCACATGATAGGGTTAAGTTAATTTGATTAATGACTCTTAACCAAATATGACATGGACAAAGGGGTTAAGTAAATTGATTAGGCTAATGATACTTAACAAAACATGACAAGGTTGGGTAGGTTAAGTAACTTGATTTGCCTAATGACACTTAACCATTTTTATACGACTAGTGGACGGGGTTAAGTTAACTAACACTTAATCAGTCCAACACGATAATTTGGTAAGGTTAAGTAAGTTTTCTTAATGACACTTAACCGAAAGATACAGTTAATGGATGGGGTTAAGATTAGACTCAACTAGTCTAAACATGATAATCGGATGGGGCTAAGTTAGCCTAGACTTAATTAATCCCACTTGGTAGTTTAATGGGGTTAAGTTAAACACTTAACTAATCTAACCCGTTAATTTGATGTGGTTAAGTGACCTATACTTAACCAATCTAACCCGTTAATTTGATGTGGTTAAGTGACCTAAACTTAACTAATCTAACTCGTTAATTTGATGTGGTTAAGTGATCTATACTTAACCAATCTAACTCGTGAATTTATTGAGGTTAAGTTAACCCATACTTAACCAATATAACGTGAAAACATGATAAGGCTAAGTCATGAATCGCTTGAATACACTTGACCGGTTTGACTAAGTAATTTGATAGGGTCAAGTTAATATATACTTAACCAACTTGAGCATGGTTTGTAGGGTTAAGTCTTGAACTTGGATACTTAGCCAATTCTGACATGATTTGTAGACGGGTTAAGTCTCGAACTTGGATACTTAGCCAATTTTGACATGATTTGTAGACGGGATTAAGTCATGAACTTAAGTGACACTTAATCTGTTATATAAACCCTAATTCGGAGGATTAGGTGGGTAACCGTAGTTAACAAGGATAACGGGAATAAGGCTAAGTGGGAAACCTTAGTTGAAGAATAACTAAGTAATGATTCTTAGTCAAGGAAATTTGGACCAGTTCATAGATAAATGAGTAACCTGATACGGTAGGTCATCGTTTAAGTATACGAGTAGGAGCAAGTATCTGATTTAGATAAAGGCTCCAGCGAACTGGGTAGCGAAGCAGCGGCTTCAGGGGAACATGAGGATATTCTTGGGATCCCTCTGTGAGCTGCCAGGTGATCATACTAGGCTCATGAGAGGTTAAGGTCTGCGTTAGAAGAACCAAGAGTATGCCTTGGTTGCTATACGAGCAACCTAAAGACGGGGATGGATAGGGGATAGTCGACGATACACGGTCGTACCCTAGATAGCATTTTCGTCAGGCTACCTACCATCTTTGGTCAAGCGTGTACGTACGGAAAGGCAGAGAACACCCAATAGACCATAATTGCTATCTAATTATGGTTGCGGTAAGGCTTGGATGTGGGTTGGCCAGTGTTGTGTTCTCATACAGGATTTATCCTGTCTTGTCTTTCACTAGTTGAGGGAGGGGTCGCGTGGGACCATAGCCACGTATAGAAAAACAGACCTTAGTATCTGCATCGGCAGATAAATCGAAAGCTCCCGACCGAGTCCTGTATTTCCTGGTCTGCCCTGTGACAGGACTCGGATGGCACGATGTGATACATGTGCATACAGTCATGGAAAACGATTCACGATGAATGCGTGGGAAAAAGGGCGCGGTTGACGGTTAGCATAAATCCCAGTGGCCCTGGGTGGTTGAACCAGAACCGAGATACGAAAACGTGCAATAGGTAAGCGTAATCCCTAGTAGCCCTAGGTAGCATAAGTCCTAGTTGTACAAACGATAATTCATGCTGGAAGACCCTAGCCAGGTTTAGGGTAACAGTCCAAACCGATCTTAAGGATCCTGGAACTATGTTAAAGTAGTATAGAACCTCATGGGAAAGCCCGTATGGTCTACGGCAAGGGACTGAACACTTTCATGGAATAAAACATACGAGTTGAGTAACCTATATATGCGATATATTAGGTTGACATGGACCATTATACGACTTTTGAGTAAGGGTCATTTACGGATAACACATGATACAGTTGGGATACTAGTACGGTAGGTGCAGAGCAGATGTACAGGATAGATACCATGGGACGTTATACGTGATAGATATCTTGGGGATATTATACTTGATAGAAACCTGACGATGTGATACCTTGTTTTATCTTGACATCGTAATTTATCATGACACCTTAGTTTATCTGAGTTCAGTAGTTCATCCTGTTATTTTGATTTAGCTTATCTATCTTGTTATCATGCTTATGTTCATCTCAGTTTCTCATGTCAGTTAACTTTACTAGTTTTTATGCTAATAGTAGATAGGGCTTACTCAGTCTTTTTGACTGACCCGTTTTGTTTCGCCTCTTTTCTTCCGTTTCCCCCCCAGGTTACAGGGAGGAAATACTGCTGTTTAGTTCGGACTTCTTCTGCTTGAAGGTCATCATGGATGGCTTGGACTTTCCTTGGCTATGGCTACTTTACTGTTTTTACTTGGGGAATAATTTATGAAAAAGTCTTTATGCTTCTCTATTATTGCAAGACAGGTTTTGATGTACTCTGATGTAAAAGGCTTTAGACCTTAATTATTAATGTTTATGAAAGTTTGATTTTACTTCCGCTATGTTATATGTTCTGTCTTGTGATATTTCTGTGCATGTTTACCAATAATGCCCCTCTAAAGCTAGTGCATTCCTTTGCGAGTGACCCTAGCGGAGGCGGGGTGTTACACATTATAGCACCTCTCCTCCCATTTTCATGGCATTTGGTTTAGTTTTGGGGTATCAAAAGTATTCTTTCATCAAGCAATTTTTGGTTTAAATCTGAGCTGAAAACGCAGCTTAGTAGGGAATTCATAATTAGTTGTAGAAAAATCAGAAAAATATGAAATTTGGGTATGTTATTCTTAACTCAAATTTGCGTTGCCACCATCTATTCCCCAGAGAGGGAACGATCCTGGATCGAGCAATCGCGGGATTATCATTCGCTGATCCCACTCAGCGGATCTCTTCAGTTTGCTGAACTCCGGTTCACAGTTCATGTTTTTAGGTTTTTAGGCAACTTCTCGCCCTCCTTTGTTTTCCCTGCATGTAATAAGAGCCGTCACATCAGCCCACACGCACGGAACCTACTTGTGGTCTCCGGTCGTGTCCGGCAAACGACTGCTGCCTTTTCATGAATTAGCAATAAGCATTGAGCTCCGGCTCCTAACTGGATCCGTCCAGTACAAACATGAGCTCCGGCTCCCAACTGGATCCGTCCAGTACAAACATGAGCTCCGGCTCCTAACTGGATCCGTCCAGTATAAACAAATTTTCATGTGCATTTCCTTGGTCGTCTTACTCCGGTAAGGCCGTCTTGGAACCTTCATGTGCTTTTCCTTGGTCGTCTTACTCCGGTAAGGCCGTCTTGGGACCCCTCTAACGTCTCCTCGGATGGTTTACTCCGGTAAGGCCATCCAGGAAATATTCTTGCATTGTTTATTTTATCTTCTTGCAGGTACAAACTCCTGGCCTTCTTGGATTTCTCTGGCCTTAATACGATCCCGTGTGATCGTCGATTTTCTGGCCTTAATACGATCCCGTGTGATCGTCGGTTTTCTGGCCTTAATACGATCCGGCGTGATCGTCGCATTCTGAATTTGGATTTCTCAGATTATCCAGAACACATCTTCCTTCAACCAGCAAGATATGTTCTGGGGGGCAAACATGTTGACACATTTTTTGGCAAAAGCTGTCACACATGGAATTCCTGAATGATAACATGCTCGAGCGATAGAAACGACGTCAAAAGACATTGAGAGATTTGGTCAAAATCACATCCTCAACATAAACAGGCCCGAAACTCCTATCAGACAACCTCTTTTGGGCCCGAAAACAGCGATTACGGAGCTGGGCTCTGTAACTCTTGTAGATCTCTGAATTAGCTTCAGTTTGAGCTTCGGTTTGGCTCAATCGGACTCACGGTTTGAAAGTTATGCCCGTTTCCGTGAACAAGTATAATCTGGCAATTTCCTGACGAAGCATCATGGGCTCGGATCGCCCTCTCTGGTTCATAAGCACCAATTCGGATCGCTCCCATCAGCTCGCCCTCGATCGGATCGCCTCCCTCGGATCGCTCCCATTAGCTCACCCTCGATCGGATCGCCTCCCTAGGATCGCCCCTCATGCACCACGATCCGACCCCATGATCGCGATCCGAACTTCCGACCGGCAGATACGCTCCCTGTTTTGACCTATTCTCATGCCACATCTTGCTCCTATTATCCTGGATCGTATGCCACGTACCCCACCACGATCCGATCCCCGCACCTGCTCCTGGACAGCCTGTTCTGACCTATTGTCAAGGCTATTTTTACTCCAACTTGCATGGATCTTATTACACATGTCACATGACGATTTGAAGATGATATCTGGACGTTTTCCACCACATTTCGAGATTTTTGGGATTCGTGCCATGTGTCCCATGAACCGCCTTCAGGAAACGGCTATAAATACCTCATTTGAAGGCATTTTCAAGGATCTTTTTGGCCATTCTTCTTGACGGCTTCCACCATTACTGAAGTGCAAGGACTTTGCACCTTCATACACTCAAATTCTTCTCTTTTCAATACAATTAACACACTGATTGTGTGCTTGCATCTAACTGATTCTTGTAATCTGTCAGTATAACAATAAGATTATAAAGTGGACGTAGGCTACATCTACAGCCGAACCACTACAAAAACCTTGTGTGTCTCCTCTTTATTTACTATTTTCTGCATTTTTGTGATCTGCGATCTGCATTTGGGTGTTAGGCCCAATTTTTGGTCTAACAACCTCCTTTCTTTTATGGTCTTAACTATAGTTATTGGGCAACACGTATGGCTTTTTACATGCAATCAACTAACTATGATGCTTGGAATGCTACTCAGAAAGAAATAGTCAATCCAACGACTGAGTATGCAGAATGGATGGCTGCTGAGAATACCGCAGCTGCTGTAAATGCACAAGCAATTAATATGTTGTTTTGTGCATTAGATCAAAACGAATATAACCGTGTTAGTATCTGCACTACTGCTTACCAAATTTGGCAAACGCTAAAAACCACTCATGAAGGTACTAACAAGGTTAAACAAGCAAAAATAGCTTTGTTGAAAAGTCAATTTCAAATTTTCAAAATGAAACCAGATGAAACTATCAATGAGATGTATTCAAGGTTTCAAACCATTCATCATGCACTTATCGGACTAGGACAAAAATATTCTGATTTTGATGTAGTTTCAACAGTCCTACATTCTCTGACTGATGAATGGGAAGGAAAAGTATTAGCAATAGAAGAAGCTAATGATCTTTCCACCATGAAGCCAGATGAATTGATAGGAAATCTTATGTCCTATGAAGCTAACTTGCAGGCTCGAAAAGAACAAAAAGAAGAAAAGAAAAATGTAGCTTTTCATGCCGAGAAAGATGAAGACATCTCAGATTCTGAAGATGAGGATCTAGCATTCATTGCAAAAGGATTTAAGAAATTCTTAAAGCAACGAAAAGCTAGTCGATACAACAAAAAGAAGTTCGGATCAAATAAACCATCATCTTCAAATATAGAATGCTTTAACTGTCACAAAAAGGGACACATGCACAAAGATTATCCGGAGCAAAAGAAGAAGTCAGAAAATGAAAAATTCAAACACAAGAAGGACAAGTCAAAGAAACGAGCATTCTCAGTGACATGGGATGATTCAGACTCATCTTCATCTGATAATGAAAGTGATCAGATAATGAACAAGCAAATATATGTTTTATGGCTAAAGAAGATGAGGTACAAATTCCTTCTTTCGAAGAATTTCTTGATATAAATGCTGAATTAATATATAAATTTAAAGATATGAAATGAAAATGCAAACAAGCTCAAGCTGATTTAAGTAGAGCTGAATTTGAACGAGATATGCTAAAAGTTGAGAAGAAAATATTAGAGGAAGAACTTGAAAAAGCTCAAGAATCATCATCTAATATTGATTCTCAACTATCTCTTTTGAGTCAAGAAATTGAAACTCAAAAAAGGAAAAATGATGCTCTTACTACCGAAAATCATGAGCTTAAGGCAAAAGTCAAAATGTTAGACCTTGAAAAAGCTAGTTTACAAACGAAGTTAGACGACATTACTCAAAATGTTTCTAACTTTAACAAAGGTCGAGAAAATTTGACAAAAATTATTGAAAGTTCACAATTTGCTACAAATAAACATGGCTTGGGATATAAGAAACAAGTTATCAAGAAACATCTTGGTAATAAAAGAAAAAAGAAAAATAAGGTAGTACAAGAAACTGAAGCTAAGAAAAATCTTAGTTTATTATATTCCAAACCAAAACCAATTGCGAAATTTCAAAAGAAGAATGTCAAGTCCATAAAAATATGGGTTCCTAAAACAAATAACAATTTGATTAGGAACAAGTACATTCAATTTTTTTTGAATTCTGTGCATCACAATCCAAATTATATGTATAAAGGGGATACCGGACCCGTATGGGTTTGGACTCCTGAGACCTAACTCTTAGGACCCTATAAAAAAGTGGGTACCATGGACTTCATTTTATTTTTTGCAGGTCCCACTCAAGAAAAGAGGAAAGTGGATACTGGACAGTGGTTGGTCGAACCATATGACTGGAGACAAGAGCTTATCAACAAATATCACTTATTCAGATGGTGGCTCAGTCACTTTTGGAGATAATTCAAAAGGCTATATCATCGACAAAGGCGATGTGAGCAATTATGGTACATCTAGCTTACCTCTTATTACTAATGTCATGCTAGTTAGAAATTTGAAACATAATTTACTAAGTATCAGTCAATTGTGCGACAAAGGTTTTACTATTTCCTTTTCAGACAATAATTGTAGTATCTTAGATAAAGATCGAAATCTAGTTTTTGAAGGTTATAGAGACAGAAATATCTATATTCTGAATATGAATATCAATCATAACTCAGATATGTGTCTTGTAGCAAATGATAATGATCCATGGTTATGGCACAAACGTTTCTGTCACATAAACTTCAGAACTATTGACAAGCTAGCTAAAAATGATCTAGTTAAAGGACTACCCAAAATTAGTTTTACGGTTAATAATCTTTGTGATGCATGTCAATTAGGAAAATTGACTAAATTGTCTTTCATATCCGAGAAAGTCATATCAACGTTATAACCACTTGAGCTATTACATATGGATTTATTTGGACCAACACAGGTTCAGTCAATAAACCATAATCGCTATATGCTTGTAATAGTGGACGATTACTCTCGTTATACATGGGTGATTTTCTTGAAAAAAAAAAGTGACACTTTCAAACATTTCAAATCCTTCGTTAAGAGAATTCAAAAGTCAAAAGGACTTAAGGTTAAAAATACAAGAAGTGATCATGGCGGAGATTTCGAAAATAATGAATTTGAACATTTTTGTACAAAGAAAGGTATAAATCATAATTTTTCGTTTCCTAGAACTCCACAACAAAACGGAGTTGTAGAAAGGAAAAATCGAACTTTACAAGAATGTGCAAGAACATTATTAAATGGATCCACTCTACCAAAACATTTTTGGGCAGAAGCTGTTGCAACTGCGTGTTATGTTTTGAATCGTGTATCCATTCGACCTCTGACCAAGAATACATCCTATGAGCTATTTAATCAAAGAAAGCCAAATATCTCATATTTCAAAGTTTTCGGTTCTAAATGCTTTATTTTAAATACGAAAGACCATCTTGGAAATTTTGATTCACAATCCGATGAAGGCATATTTGTCGGGTATTCGGAACGAAGCAAGGCCTATCGTATATTTAACAAGAGAACTAAAACTATTGAAGAATCACTTCATGTCTCTTTTGATGAATTCTATAAACCATCTCATATCATATCAGATGACGAAGAGACCATAGTCACTAATAATCCTATCATCACACATAATGACTCTGACTCAGAAATTGTTGACAATATTCCTCAAACTGCTGTGGTACCTTCTCCACCAAGATTTAGATCTCCTCCTAGAATTCTAAGAGATCATCCGGTTCGAAATGTTATTGGATAAGTTACATCACAAATAAGAACAAGGAGTCAACTAAATCAAATGGGTCATGTCGCGTTTCTCTCAAAAATCAAACCTAAGAATCTTAAAGAAGCTGCTACTGATGATTACCGGATCATTGCTATGCAGGAAGAACTAAATCAGTTCGAGCGCAATGATGTCTGGGAACTTGTTCAATGACCGACTGATCAGTCTGTCATTGGTATGAAATGGGTTCATAAAAATAAAGCCGACGAACAAGGAAATATAACCAGAAATAAGGCAAGATTAGTAGCACAAGGATATAATCAGGAAGAAGGTATCGATTATGAAGAAACTTTCGCACCCGTAGCTCGACTAGAAGCTATTCGAATCTTACTGTCCTTTGCTTGTCATCATAGTTTTAAACTTTATCAAATGGATGTCAAAAGTGCATTCTTAAATGGGTTTATCAAAGAGAATGTATATGTCGAACAACCTCCTTTGTTCGTACATGAGAAATATCCTAATCACGTATATAAACTTAAGAAAGCTTTATATGGATTAAAACAAGCACCTCGTGCTTGGTACGAACGATTATGAAGCTATATTATTGATTCTGGTTTTCAAATTGGTAAAGTTGATCAGACTCTATTCATAAAACATTCTCGAAAAGATATATTAGTTATCTAGATATATGTAGACGATATCATCTTTGGTTCAACAAACGATAAACTCTGCAAAGTGTTTGCAAATATTATGACCAAAGAATTTGAAATGTCTCATATGGGAGAACTATCGTATTTCCTTGGTCTTCAAATCAAACAACCTTCTAATGGTATTTTTATTAGTCAGGAGAAGTACTGCGAAAATCTAGTCAAACGTTTCGGTTTAGAAAATACCTCTGGTAAACCAACTCCTATGAGTACGACCACACATCTTGAAAAAGATGAACATGGTAAGAATGTTGACCAGAAGTTATATCGAAGCATGATTGGTTCTCTCTTGCACCTTACCGCAAGTCATCCAGATATAATGATGAGTGTTTGTTTGTGTGCAAGGTTTCAAGCTAATCCTAAAGAATCACATTTATGAGCTGTAAAACGTATAATACGATATCTTAATAAAACCAAAGATTTTGGTCTTTTCTACCCAAAAGATTGTTCATTCGAACTAGTATCATATAATGATGCTGATTTCGGTGGCTCTCGCACGGATAGAAAGAGTACAAGTGGTACGTGCCATTTTATTGGAAAATCACTTGTCTCTTGGTTTAGTGAGAAACAAAATTGCGTTTCACTCTCGACATGTGAAGCTGAGTACATATCAGCAGCTTTAGCTTGTACTCAAGTATTATATATGCAACAAACACTTCGAGAATTTGATATACATTTATCAAACTCCATCATATACTGTGATAACACAAGCGCAATCAATTTATCGAAAAACCCAGTCAATCATTCCCGAACAAAGCACATTGATATTCGACATCATTTCTGAAGAGACAATATTGAAAAAGGAACAATATGTCCCGAATATGTCCAGACTGACAACCAACTAGCAGACATTTTTACTAAGCCTCTCCTCGAATCTAGTTTTATTTCTTTATGAAGAGAGCTCGGCTTAATTTCTAGAACTGAACTCGATGTATAATATACACTGTAATGTTGAGTTCTTATCTAGACGACACATATATTCTTATTAACTTTGCTGGTTAATAGCTTTTTGCTATTATTAGCAAATAATTGTGAGCTTTACAATCTTTTAGTGGCTTATATTCTCTGAGTGTTTTAACCATTGGTTTAAAATTTCGTAAATCCTATATATACATACTCCTTTCCTATTGTTTTCTGCATCTCCATCCTTAAATATTCGTATACAAGTTCATAAAATCTTTATATAATGGCACACGTATGCGATGAATGTGCACAACGATCACATATCTCGGTCACTAGTTTCGAACCTAAAGAATACTACTCTCCGGAAACACCAAAGTGTAGACCGGAATGTTCGCATGTCCCCAGAGATATACCAAAACCCAAACGTGCTAAGAAAGCATTATTCTGTTCTCCACGAACAAGAGAGAAGATTAGTGAAATTCATCACTACACTAAACATCAGATAGATCTCCAGCGTCAACTTCATTATGAACAAAAACTCACATCTGATCATTTAACTCTCTTAGAACGAATGGCGTCATTTTTCTGTAGCACGGATAGACACGGAGTTCACGAACCAATGCCACCTCCTCCATCTACAACTCGAAGTCCTAACTCATGGGATTGTAATTATGCGAGAAATGAAGGAGCAAGAGAAAATTGGTCACCATGAACACCGAGAGTTATGAATATTAAAGAAACATACGAAGACAAGTCATCCACCTCTCATTAATTTATATCGTTTTTGTTGCATAAATAAGTTTTTTTATTTTAATTCTTATTTTTTGGTTTTTCATGTATCTTGTTTTTCAAATCCATGTTGAGTTGAAATAAAATTTATAAAATTTTTTAAGCACTCATAATTCCAGAAAAACAAATATATACAGAAACGGTCGACCGTCAGGAATGGACCGGTCGACCGATCAAGTCTCTGGAAATATTTATATTTTGGAACCGGTTGACCGCCAGAAAAATTACCAGTCGACCGTTCAACTCTCTGGAAAATTTTCAACTCAAACCTATACCAGTCGACCGACAATCTTCTCTGGAAATTAATTTTCCAGGAACCGGTCAATTGGTCCAATTTCAACGGTCGACCTTTCACGCGTTTTCCAGTTTTTTTAACCTTCAATCCGCACAACGATTCATATATCCCACCTCTTCACTCATTATTTATTTATCTTCTTTCTCTCAAATCGCTGAAAAACCAAAACCCCCAAATCAATTTCTTCATAATCAATGCCACCACATCAAAAGAAACACAAGAAATCGAGTTCCACTTCACTCCAACCCATAGATTCTAACATCAAACAATGGCTTATGGATCCTATTGCAGTAAAACATTGGAATGCTATGAAGGATTACACCATTCATGATCATAAATCTTTCTGCTTTTATCCTCTATGATGTTGAAGAACTACTGGATAAGGCTCGTATTGAATCACTTCTTACCTTCGATAAGAACAACGTAGAAATTAATCATATTATGATTCGGTTGTTCTATGCCAATCTTAACCTACCAAAATTCAAACCAGAGAATTTTGCTAATGGTCTTTGGTCTGTAGTTTGTGGTCAGCATGTTTTCATTTCAAAGGAACGAATGGCCATGGTTCTCAATTCTCCAAATAGTGGAAGAGAATTTTCTTCGGATTTCTGCACTATCCATATTCGTGATAAAATCAGTCATTTTTTCATCGAGGATCATAAAACTAGCACTAAGGCGATTAACTTACGGCCTACAGCTCGTGTTTTACATCATGCCATCACACGCTCGTAATTGCCGAGGGTTGGTAACTTTGATGCCGTATATAAAGAAAACTTCAAGGCATTATATGCAATTTATGGGGATATTGAGATAAATTGGATAAACATGATTTTCAACGAGAAATTTCTTGTCAATGAACGCACAAGGCCACACATTTTCTATAATGAATATGTTATGTGACTTTCACTCAATTGTTGTGTCAAGTCTTGTGAGTCTAAAATCTCCAAGCCAAAGTGCATTGACAAAGGAACTAAAAAGAGAATGAAGCTCCCTGAACCTTGTGTGAATATCATTCCTTTTGAACAATACCAAAAACAAGGTCCTTAAGAAACCACTTGTTCTACTACTCCCAAGCCTAAACCGGAATAAGTCAAACTCATTCAACCTTCCTCGTCAACTAAGGATTCACTAGCACAAATTGCACAGAACCAATTCCTCCTCAAAGCGAGACTTAAACGTACCGACACCAAACTCGAGAGTTTGGATAAAAAGCTCGACAAACGATTTTCAAAACTTAAGTCTTTCTTCGGTATTATTTGGGATGCAATTTCATGTGCATCATCATATTCCTCTATCCAAATACAAGACCCGGGAAAACGTCCCATGCCTCCTACATTTACGTGGTCATCATCTGACGAAGGCACCACTTCAGGAACTAATATAGGACGTGGTCATGGGGAATATGAGACCGATGAGGAAGACGAAGGAAACAACGATGAGGAAGATGTTCCAGAAGAAGGAGACAAGGAAGAAGGAGGGAACGAACAAATTGAGTGGGACACCACTCAATCCAAATCGTCATCGCATTAGTTTGTTTTTCATCCACGTTTTATGATACTATGTTTTTATGCAAAACTTCAAACCGACACTTGTATGTAAATAGTGTTGTATTTATTTTGGGTTTGTACGTCTTAAGCTATTAGGTACATGACTTGCTTGTGGTATGTTTGGTGTATATTATATGCTACAATCTTAAAGTTCCTCTTAATCTATTTGTGTGCTCACTACTCCTTTTTGTCGATGACAAAGGGGAAGAAAAATATTACTAACATTATGTTTTGCAGATTTTTTTAGTATGTATTTCAGGGGGAGCATATATTCAGGGGGAGTTAAAAACAATTTCAGAGCTATGTTGTCATCGATCAAAAAGGGGGAGAATGTTGAATCAAGGAATTCACGGCGTTTTGATTAAATTACAAGGAGAAGTTCAAGATCAACAAAAAGAAGAGATTCAATGGTATTTAATATTAGAGGTTGATTATTTAGAGTTTTAGTTGGGTTATAAATGTTAAAATCTATCCTCAAATAATCATATACCTCAATGGTTTGAATATATATGTATATATGTGTATGCACATTCATTGTGCATACTATCAGAAACCGGTCAACCGGTTTCATTCTGGGCGGTCGACCGTTTCTGGGCAGAAATGCACAATGAACATGCACACATGTATATAACGTACATATATTCAAAGATCATCTCTATTCGTTGCTTCTCTTCACCAATGATTACAACTCTCCATCCTCTATAAAAGCAACATGAAATCACCATTTAAAAAAAATCTTTCTATTCTTGCTATCTAATTGCTGATTTCATTCTTGCTCTCTAAAAGCATTAAAAAGCTCATAATTCTCACATATCATTATTTGAATCCTTAATTCGATATATTATTCTTTAGATTCAAACAACGATATCTTCTTCCAAATCTTCATAATCACAAGATCATATTTGAGGATAAGATTATAGGAAGGGTGTACAAGAATTGACAAATTCGTGTTATTGAGAACACACATTGTCAAATTACAAGTTTAATTATCTTGTCTGAAGTCCTCGATGTTGTAAGAGGTAAGTTGTGAAGTCCTCATGTTGATAGAGGCGTGAAATCCCGTTCGGTTGCTCGAATGTTGTGAACCTATTCCTCTGGGTGAAGTGAGGTAGTTGTTTAGTGAAATTTCAGATAGGAGATCTGGGACTGGACGTAGGACGGTGCTCCGAACCAGTATAAAAATCCCTGGTGTGATTTTTCTATTACTGCACTTACTTATCTGTGATATTACTTTTGTGAGATCGTTTTATACTAAATATTTACCTGCATAACTATTGTAAATATACAAGTTAGTATATCACATACTTTCCGCATATCCATATTACTGATCCTGCCTAAGTCGTATATCGACACTTTCAAATTCAAAGTAAAATTCAAAGATGGATAAACAATTCAATTTTCGATGGATTCAGTTCATATTCAATTTTTATTTTTGAGCTTCAGTTTACAACAATAATTTCCTTTAGTTTTTATATTTCAGATCCAAGCTCAAGTTCAAATGAAACCAATTTATATAACAACATTTATATTGTCAAAAACAATATTTCAAGATTCAAGATTAAAACAAATTTAACTTAACAAATCATTGTCCACAAAAAATTCTATCCTATGGCCAAGTGGTACTTAAAGTTTTAACCTTAGTATTTTGGGAAAGGATATATATCATTTCAATCAAAATCAGGCACAAAGGTGTTTATCATTTCAACCTATGTTATTAATTCATTTTAATAATCAATCCCGGGTTTCTTTGATGCCTGTAACATCTAAGGTTAATGATTGGGATTAATCGACACAAGCAATAGTCAAACAAGGTGAATAACAAGATGAATTACACATCAATACATTATATATGTAAATCTAAGGCATCCATCAAAATCAATACATTCAAACAGTTCAATATAACATCAGTTTAATAGTCATCGGGTATGAGGTTTTTTGTAATGTCCCAGATTTTTCGGCCATTTAAATTCGAATATTTAAATGAGTTTATATATTATATTGGAATTATAATGGATTTTTAATCAAATTTATTTAATTAAAATAGAGTTTGAATATATATATATTTATATATTAAATAAAAACGAGCTCGAAACGACGTGGTAGTTCGTAATTTTCGATTTGAACTTTAACTGAATATATGGGATCCGATATAAGTCGGATTTCTGTGAAACGATACACGTTTGAACCGATTCGATTATATTTTTCTAATAAAAGAGAAAAATCAAAATTTCAGCTTATAGATTTTAAGTTACGTCCAATTCAAATTTTCAAATAATCGCTGTGAAATCGTTCTAAATTATAACGATTTATTTATTTAAATTAAAGGATTTTTATATAAATGGAATATTATTTAAAACTAGAATTTTAATGACAAGTGTGAATTCTATACGGTTTGATGTTGAAGGTGTTGTTAAATAAATACAGCGATATTTATTTATTTATTTTCGTTAATCTGGTCGTTTGAATTTAATTTATATTATAACAAATATTATATTAGATTTGTAAATAAACCCTTGAATGTATATGTTGACATATACATCAGCATTTTTCTTTTGGTTCGACAATACAAATGGGTTTATTTCAAGTATTTCAACCTCACCTGAACCTAGCGTATACTAGCAAATTTAGTTTTATTTAAAGGTAATGGATTCGAGCATAAAACATTTCCATGTATGCAGTATACGGTGTGGTCTCTTACATAAGGCATGAACCTAAAACCCAAGAAAAAGAGCAAACATATACAAGAAAAATGACACAACAACTATAGGGTAGTAATGTCAAAAGGTTTATACCAAGTGTACAAATGCGGCATTGTTTTGTTCTTTCAATGAACAGTAAAAAGAAAAACAGAAAATGGAAAAAAATACAAGAACAGCTAAGAAATGTACATAGCCAAATGAACAATAAAGGAAAAATTTTCATACATTAAATCTGTACAGAACCGAACAGCTTATTACATGTTTTATTTCCATAAATTTCAAACATCATCTCATGAAAAACATAAAGGGCGGTTTACTAGGTTTCATTATACATTAACCACCGGACTAGAAGCTAACAAAATCTTTCTCTTTCAAACTCTCAACCGTCTTCTTGAGGCTCGCTTTTAAGGGAATATATTTGTTACCAAACCCTCTGCTTTTGCCTTTGACACCTGATACACTGGTGGGAATGGCTGATCATCGGCACACCTATCAAAGGAACATGTATATTTCAGTTCTTGATTCAAACTGTAATAATTATAGCATTTTCTAACAGTTGAAACTGAAACCAAAACATATACTAGAAAAAAAAGGAGAAAACAAAACAGTAAATCATAAAAATCGTCACATACACATACAATGCTAATGAAACAAGAGATATGTATTTATACAAGACAACTATATTACAAATAGCTAAAAGGAACCACCAAATCTCTTCAAAAGATTGACTGTAAAAGAAAAACAGTATAGGACTAAAACCAGCATAGGAACAAGTGTAAGAACAACTCAAAATAGTACTTGCACAGCTAAGTGGAAAAGCCGATATGTATATTTATATACATCAAAATCTTTATGGCCAAATCAAACAGTAACCCACATTTATACACAGTAAATTTCTGATACAAAATTCACTGTTTACATATATTTAAAATGGAAATAAAATCTATGTTTCAGTTTGAAATCTCTGAATTTGAATAGACAATTCACTGCCTAAATCACTAAGCTACTCCTACACTAGATCAGCCAGATTCAAACTACCCATCAGTACTGAAATGCAATACAGGATTCATTTAAAATTCACTATCAACCATCACACAACATGAACAATTCCATCACCAGTCTGATCAAATCTGAAGATGGGAAATGGAAATATAGCCTAAACTTATAGTAGCTGAACCTATAAGTTTTGATAGACGTTCATCTTATCCCAAACCAATCTATACTATAAATACACGCGCCATATTTCGTTTTCAGAAGAAGTAGTAAAGAAGAAAACCCATTCAAACCACTTAAAAATCAAACCACAATACTACAGCGAAAAAAATAATTAAAAGTAAGGTACTTATTTGATTCATGAATTTTCCCCTTTGCCTCGTTGTGTTGTTGGATGAGTTTTGTAGGATTTTGATTCGGTACCAAGTACCTAGGGTTTAGTCGGTCTTCACGATGAAGGCGTCTGGTTGGATTTCAAAAGTTAAATGGTTGTTGGTAAAGGGTAGTTACGGTTTTTGAAAACGTGAGGTTGCTCGACGAGGTATGGATGGTGCTCCGTCGTTGGATGGACGGGATTGTAGTTTGGTGGAGCGACAGAAGTTAGAAGGTGAGGGGATGACCGGAGTATGGTTATGTAGGAGGAGACGAGAGGTAGCTGTTTCCGATTCACGATGAAGGAAGGGTTTTGGGTGGCAGCGGATAATTTGAGGAGGAGGAAGGGGATCCGATTTGGCAATTAGGGATTTCATTTTTTTTGGAGGCGGTGATTTTTTGTGTGGCATTGGGTTGATAGTAGGGTTTTGTTGAGGATAGTCGATTGCGGGCCGAACAGGTAATGGAAAGGGCCCAATTAATTTATATAATTATGTTTAGATAATTAAATTACTTTATGAGTTTAATAATGAGATATATCGTGCGTACGTTATCAGATTCAAGCGCGGTCAGTCTCGTTGGGACCGTGGAGACAAGTACTTCGAGATGGAGCGGGTCTAGGTCGGATCTGAAGTGACTGGAATTTTTATTCGAATTAAACGTCAGTTAATTCGACTAAAACCAGACTGTTTATCGACAAAATCAAAACCGAGGTGAGTTAAACTCACTCAGCCTTCCCGTTTATATTTTATATGAACTGGGTATTTTTATTCTGCGTGATCTTATTATTAGTGGTTGACTGTTATGTATACTATTGATTCATCGGTCGTTTAATTTTAGAAAATAATCACTGTTTGGGTTGACCCACACAAAGAAATTCCCTTGACTGGTCACATTTATTGCTTGAATTGTTTGGATTGTTTGAATTGGCTGTTGATGGATTGGTGATTGTCATAGAAATTTAGAAATCAAATGGTTGATTATTATTGTTGAACCTTATTTCAACATTTGTTCTGATAGTAACCAGTGGGTAGTGTGGTTGGGTAATCAGCATCACCTGCTTATAAATCAATCGATTTATAAAATATGAGTTTTATCGACAGTGGATCAAAAATATGCGAGTTATAAATATATTTTATAACGGAAACAGATTTTTGAAGTTATGACATTGAAAGGTTATTTGAAAAAGGAAATAAATATTTAATTAATTATTTATTTAAAGTTATATAGAAATTATGAAATTTGTTTATAAAATGAATTCTTATGTTAATAAGAATTAAAAGCAGAGCGGTCAAGTATTTGATTGATTTCGTCTAAGGAATAATTTAATAAAGTTATTTAAATTAATTATATCTTAATTAATTTAAAGGAGTAATTAAATAGAATTGGTCAGAAGACTAATTGTATTTTGTGTCGACTGAGTCGACATTTAAACCAAGTAAGATTTTAAATTAGTAAAATAACTTAATGAGTAATTGGTTAATCCTAGTAAGTTTTTAAGAAGGAAATTTATTATTCATTTGGTAAATAAAGGAGTAAATTGATTTGAATGATAAATGATGAAATAAATGAGTTGGTATGGTAATGAAATACCTTTAAGTGATCAAGTTTGAAATAAAGTGGTCGAGTGATTGGAAAGAGACTAGGGATGAGTATTGTTGAATTCAAGTTTATAATGAAGCAAATAAGAGGTTTAAACGAATATAATGAAAAGTTCTACTTAACATTTGAGTTAAGGGAAGTGAAAGGGTTTATATTTATAAACAAGGTTTATAAAATGGAATGTAAGTTTAAAAGTCGTTTTGAATTTGAAATACGTAATGATGGAATTAAGTTAAACCAAAAGAATTAAAAGGAGTTTTCCCGAGGAAAGGTTTTAAAATGTGAGCTTGGAAAACGAGGTTGGACATAGGAATTGAAATATTAATATCGTTTTTTTTTGAATTACGACTCGTATTTATCTGAAGGTAAGAACGTTGTTGGTCAAGGTCTGAGAGGTAATTAAAATACCCCAACTTGAACGACTTCGGGACGACCCAAAGATGATACTAGTTGGTAATGGCGAGAGTGTGTGATAAGATTTCCAAGGTAACGGGAATGAGATGAGAGGACATTTCCCTAGTAACGAAATTAAAAGGAAATTGGGCGATTAATGTTAAGAGCCAAGTGATGTTGAGTATCAGACCAGTGAATCTATTTTTTGTGATTTCATGGATGTTTACTTGATAGTTAAAGAACCGACTATCAAGTCTGACCTTTACGATTGTTGGTATGGAAAGACCGAGATCAAATGTATATTCGAAAACCATTCCGACCAACAAATACGAATATAAAGAAGAGATCAAGCGACGATCGAGATGGAGCATGTGAAGACCATAGATCTTCATAAAGCGGAAGAACCACTTACAATCTCTGATTCGACCCGGAGATATACTGGGGTTCTGTCATGGTTGAAACTGTGGATTGCAAGGACGATCGCTACTGATCCATGGGGTGATTCCTATATTGGATGCAGTAGGAGAGTATCTTCGGTTCATCCTGTTCCTGGATGACTGTATGGATGAATGTCTGACGGAGTATTTCCTTAAAACCTTGTACGTTGATTTTCACAAATATACGAAGTTGGTGGTAAAGAAATGGCCCTTCTTTAAAACCCGGAGTATATTTGTGGACGTCAATTAGTGATTAGACGGATCTGACGATGTGGCATTCAAAGTGTATGATGACCTGATGTGTTCTGACCTCAAGCCTCATCAACCGGGAAATGACAAAAATCGGGCAGGCAGCATGGCTATGTGGGTCGCTCCCATTAGGGGGTATAATCACCTATCTAGAGAAATTCCTTTTGTTTCTTATTCTATCGATTCTGCCCATTCGGGAACGGTGGTTTGAGTCCAACGGTTGGTGATATACATTCGATACACTCAAGCGAAATGAGTGGTCGGTCATGTGAGGGCCGGGTTGCAAGACGTTCTTGTTGAACCCAGTGTATTCACCTCTAGAGATACACGAGCGGCAGGTGGTCCCATACCTTGTCAAGATCGGAATCCAATTTCCAATAAGTGCCTACGGTTTTGTTTGTATATATATACGTGGAGCGTGAGATGCAAGCGTTCCACTAGATTGATAATTACTTGTATTTAGACACTATGATAATATCAAAAAAGATATTGATTTCGAAAACTATTTTGGGTTATCGTAAGGTAAAAACCGTCCGTGTTTATATGTGGATCGATCTTACGATTATCCTTTTCTTTTGAAAGGATTTTAAATTTAAAATCAAGTTGTGTGATACCTTAATACTGTGTGAGTTTTTTCTCACTCTGGTCCACCAGACTGACCCGGTGTTTTGTAAATGCTCGGGTTAGCCCGGGGTGTACAGGTTCAGGTTATCAGGTACTGTGAAGTCCAGAGACAAGCTGAAGATGTTCATACATATGAAATCTAATATTTATTCCGCTGTGTTTATGAGGACAGATTATCAAAACTATCCAGTTGTGTGTTGTACTCTGATATTGTAAGTATTTTAAAGTTTTCAGTAAATATTTATTTTTGTATTATATTTTGTTCCGCTGCGATGTGAGACTCTGTGTTGATTCTTCTTCTTCTTCGATTCTAACTTTCTTTCTTTCTTATCTCACCCTCTAATTTATTTCTATAAACGTTTCCAGTGTTGGAAGGTCGGCATGAGTACGGTAAAGGGTATTTATGTCGATTTTCGAGGCCGAAAATCCCTGGGTCGTTACAGTGGTATCAGAGCTATTGGTTTAGTAATAACCTTGGCTCTGTGGTGTGACTCGATAGAGATTGGGTTAGTAATACCCTAGATCGAGACTGAGTGTATATATGAGAGCGTATTTGTAATTTTATTTACAAATGTTTTGTATTGTGTTTGTTGATCGGTTCAAGTGTTGAAAAGCATAGAACTGGTAATGGATACAGTATTGTTTTGGAAAGAGGGTAAATGAAATAATTTTACCCAACATATATTTTATATAGAAAAAGAAATTATTTTCTATATTATGGTAATGTGAGTTGATTGTTTGTCCTGATTGATTTGATTTGAAATCAAATTTGAATTTTGAAATAAAATTGAATTGGTCAATTGAATCGGATATGAAAGCGAAGTTTGATCTGGTTAAGTAAAATCAATTTAAGGATGACTTCGAATGAGATGGACTTAAATAAATTGGAATTGAAAATTTAATTATAAGGATTGATATTAATCGATTAATATGAATGTGAAACCAAGGCGTAAGCAAATGAGATATTGAATATTTATTTGAATTTAGCCAGTTGAGGTTAATAAGAAATTGTATGATTGGGAAGCAGGAGATAAATCTCGGTATAGTGGATTGTAAATAAGATTGGGTGGTGAGGTGGAAACAGAATTTTCTAACCTAGATTATTATTTGCATTATAAGTAGAATAAGTGCAGAAGCTTGAAGGCTGTGGAGATGAGCTGGTTATAAAGACTGCAGAGGCAGACGATGAGCAGCTACTTGATACGCTTGAAAGTTGGAATTTGAATTGGAATGCTCGACCAAAAGGTAAACCTTAATATCATGGGTTAAGAAATTTCTTTATACCCTGAGGAGGTTGCCATTTGGATTTTTAATTTTCTTTTCGAAGAAGTTGAGCCCAGAGTGGCAATGGTAGTCGTACCGATCGAGCCATGCAGAGGAGGTGCTGGAAAAATTCTCGAAAATTTTTAGAGTTCGAATTTATTTTAAATATAATGCAAAGGTAATGATTTTAAAATAATTCGATTTGGAATATTCTGCTTACTTAGCAATTTCGAGGACGAAATTATTTTAAGGGAGGAAGAATGTAACGTCCCAGATTTTTCGGCCATTTAAATTCGAATATTTAAATGAGTTTATATATTATATTGGAATTATAATGGATTTTTAATCAAATTTATTTAATTAAAATAGAGTTCGAATATATATATTTATATATTAAATAAAAACGAGCTCGAAACGACGTGGTAGTTCGTAATTTTCGATTTGAACTTCAACTGAATATACGGGATCCGATATAAGTCGGATTTCTGTGAAACGATACACGTTTGAACCGATTCGATTATATTTTTCTAATAAAAGAGAAAAATCAAAATTTCAGCTTATAGATTTTAAGTTACGTCCAATTCAAATTTTCAAATAATCGCTGTGAAATCGTTCTAAATTATAACGATTTATTTATTTAAATTAAAGGATTTTTATATAAATGGAATATTATTTAAAACTAGAATTTTAATGACAAGTGTGAATTCTGTACGGTTTGATGTTGAAGGTGTTGTTAAATAAATACAGCGATATTTATTTATTTATTTTCGTTAATCTGGTCGTTTGAATTTAATTTATATTATAACAAATATTATATTAGATTTGTAAATAAACCCTTGAATGTATATGTTGACATATACATCAGCATTTTTCTTTTGGTTCGACAATACAAATGGGTTTATTTCAAGTATTTCAACCTCACCTGAACCTAGCGTATACTAGCAAATTTAGTTTTATTTAAAGGTAATGGATTCGAGCATAAAACATTTCCAAGTATGCAGTATACGGCGTGGTCTCTTACATGAGGCATGAACCTAAAACCCAAGAAAAAGAGCAAACATATACAAGAAAAATGACACAACAACTATAGGGTAGTAATGTCAAAAGGTTTATACCAAGTGTACAAATGCGGCATTGTTTTGTTCTTTCAATGAACAGTAAAAAGAAAAACAGAAAATGGAAAAAATACAAGAACAGCTAAGAAATGTACACATCCAAATGAACAATAAAGGAAAATTTTTCATACATCAAATCTGTACAGAACCGAACAGCTTATTACATGTTTTATTTCCATAAATTTCAAACATCATCTCATAAAAAACATAAAGGGTAGTTTACTTGGTTTCATTATACATTAACCACCGGACTAAAAGCTAACAAAATCTTTCTCTTTCAAACTCTCAACCGTCTTCTTGAGGCTCGCTTTTAAGGGAATGTATTTGTTACCAAACCCTCTGCTTTTGCCTTTGACACCTGATACACTGGTGGGAATGGCTGATCATCGGCACACCTATCAAAGGAACATGTATATTTCAGTTCTTGATTCAAACTGTAATAATTATAGCATTTTCTAACAGTTGAAACTGAAACAAAAACATATACTAAAAAAAAAGGAGAAAACAAAACAGTAAATCATAAAAATCGTCACATACACATACAATGCTAATGAAACAAGAGATATGTATTTGTACAAGACAACTATATTACAAATAGCTAAAAGGAACCACCAAATCTCTTCAAAAGATTGACTGTAAAAGAAAAATAGTACAGGACTAAAACCAGCATAGGAGCAAGTGTAAGAACAGCTCAAAATAGTACTTGCACAGCTAAGAGGAAAAGCCGATATGTATATTTATATACATCAAAATCTTTATGGCCAAATCAAACAGTAACCCACATGTATACACAGTAAATTTCTGATACAAAATTCACTGTTTACATATATTTAAAATGGAAATAAAATCTATGTTTCAGTTCGAAATCTCTGAATTTGAATAGACAATTCACTGCCTAAATCACTAAGCTACTCCTACACTAGATCAGCCAGATTCAAACTACCCATCAGTACTGAAATGCAATACCGGATTCATTTAAAATTCACTATCAACCATCACGCAACATGAACAATTCCATCACCAGTCTGATCAAATCTGAAGATGGGAAATGGAAATATATCCTAAACTTATAGTAGCTAAACCTATAAGTTTTGATAGACGTTCATCTTATCCCAAACCAAACTATACTATAAATACACGCACCATATTTCATTTTCAGAAGAAGCAGTGAAGAAGAAAACCCATTCAAACGACCTAAAAATCCAACCCCAATACTACAGCGAAAATAATAATTAAAAGTAAGATACTTATCTGATTCGTGAATTTTCCCCTTCGCCTCGTTGTGCTGTTGGATGAGTTTTGTAGGATTTTGATTCGGTACCAAGTACCTAGGGTTTAGTCGGTCTTCATGATGAAGGCGTCTGTTTGGATTTCAAAAGTTAAATGGTTGTTGGTAGAGAGTAGTTACGGTTTTTGAAAACGTGAGGTTGCTCGACGAGGTATGGATGGTGCTCCGTCGTTGGATGGACGGGATTGTAGTTTGGTGGAGCGACAGAAGTTAGAAGGTGAGGGGATGACCGGAGTATGGTTATGTAGGAGGAGACGAGAGGTAGCTGTTTCCGATTCACGATGAAGGAAGGGTTTTGGGTGCGGCGGATAATTTGAGGAGGAGGAAGGGGATCCGATTAGGCAATTAGGGATTTCATTTTTTTTGGAGGCGGTGATTTTTTGTGTGGCATTGGGTTGATAATAGGGTTTTGTTGAGGATAGTGGGTTGCGGGCCGAACAGGTAATGGAAAGGGCCCAATTAATTTATATAATTATGTTTAGATAATTAAATTACTTTATGAGTTTAATAATGAGATATATCGTGCGTACGTTATCAGATTCAAGCGCGGTCAGTCTCGTTGGGACCGTGGAGACAAGTACTTCGAGATGGAGTGGGTCTAGGTCGGATCTGAAGTGACTGGAATTTTTATTCGAATTAAACGTCAGTTAATTCGACTAAAACAAGACTGTTTATCGACAAAATCAAAACCGAGGTGAGTTAAACTCACTCAGCCTTCCCGTTTATATTTTATATGAACTGGGTATTTTTATTCTGCGTGATCTGATTATTAGTGGTTGACTGTTATGTATACTGTTGATTCATCGGTCGTTTAATTTCAGAAAATAATCACTATTTGGGTTGACCCACACAAAGAAATTCCCTTGACTGGTCACATTTATTGCTTGAATTGTTTGGATTGTTTGAATTGGATGTTGATGGATTGGTGATTGTCATAGAAATTTAGAAATCAAATGGTTGATTATTATTGTTGAACCTTATTTCAACATTTGTTCTGATAGTAACCAGTGGGTAGTGTGGTTGGGTAATCAGCATCACCTGCTTATAAATCAATCGATTTATAAAATATGAGTTTTATCGACAGTGGATCGATAATATGCGAGTTATAAATATATTTTATAACGGAAACAGATTTTTGAAGTTATGACATTGAAAGGTTATTTGAAAAAGGAAATAAATATTTAATTATTTATTTATTTAAAGTTATATAGAAATTATGAAATTTGTTTATAAAATGAATTCTTATGTTAATAAGAATTAAAAGCAAAGCGGTCAAGTATTTGATTGATTTCGTCTAAGGAACGATTTAATAAAGTTATTTAAATTAATTATATCTTAATTAATTTAAAGGAGGAATTAAATAGAATTGGTCAGAAGACTAATTGTATTTTGTGTTGACTGAGTCGACATTTAAACCAAGTTAGATTTTAAAATTAGTAAAATAACTTAATGAGTAATTGGTTAATCCTAGTAAGATTTTAAGAAGGAAATTTATTATTCATTTGGTAAATAAAGGAGTAAATTGATTTGAATGATAAATGAGTTGGTATGGTAATGAAATACCTTTAAGTGATGAAGTTTGAAATAAAGTGGTCGAGTGATTGGAAAGAGACTAGGAATGAGTATTGTTGAATTCAAGTTTATAATGAAGCAAATAAGAGGTTTAAACGAATATAATGAAAAGTTCTACTTAACATTTGAGTTAAGGGAAGTGGAAGGGTTTATATTTATAAACAAGGTTTATAAAATGGAATGTAAGTTTAAAAGTCGTTTTGAATTTGAAATACGTAATGATGGAATTAAGTTAAACCAAAAGAATTAAAAGGAGTTTTCCCGAGGAAAGGTTTTAAAATGTGAGCTTGGAAAACGAGGTTGGACATAGGAATTGAAATATTAATATCGGGTTTTTTTTGAATTACGACACGTATTTATCTGAAGGTAAGAACGTTGTTGGTCAAGGTCTGAGAGGTAATTAAAATACCCCAACTTGAACGACTTCGGGACGACCCAAAGATGATACTAGTTGGTAATGGCGAGAGTGTGTGATAAGATTTCCAAGGTAACGGGAATGAGATGAGAGGACATTTCCCTAGTAACGAAATTAAAAGGAAATTGGGCGATTAATGTTAAGAGCCAAGTGATGCTGAGTATCAGACTAGTGAATCTATTTTTTGTGATTTCATGGATGTTTACTTGATAGTTAAAGAACCGACTATCAAGTCTGACCTTTACGATTGTTGGTATGGAAAGACCGAGATCGAATGTATATTCGAAACCATTCCGACCAACAAATACGAATATAAAGAAGAGATCAAGCGACGATCGAGATGGAGCATGTGAAGACCATAGATCTTCATAAAGCGGAAGAACCACTTACAATCTCTGATTCGACCCGGAGATATACTGGGATTCTATCGTGGTTGAAACTGTGGATTGCAAGGACGATCGCTACTGATCCATGTGGTGATTCCTATATTGGATGCAGTAGGAGAGTATCTTCGGTTCATCCTGTTCCTGGATGACTTGTATGGATGAATGTCTGACGGAGTATTTCCTTAAAACCACGTACGTTGATTCTTACAAATATACGAAGTTGGTGGTAAAGAAATGGCCCTTCTTTAAAACCCGGAGTATAGTTGTGGACGTCAATTAGTGATTTGACGGATCTGACGATGTGGCATTCAAAGTGTATGATGACCTGATGTGTTCTGACCTCAAGCCTCATCAACCGGGAAATGACAAAAATCGGGCAGGCAGCATGGCTATGTGGGTCGCTCCCATTAGGGGGTATAATCACCTATCTAGAGAAATTCCTTTTGTTTATTATTCTATCGATTCTGCCCATTCGGGAACGGTGGTTTGAGTCCAACCGTTAGTGATATACATTCGATACGCTCAAGCGAAATGAGTGGTCGGTCATGTGAGGGCCGGGTTGCAAGACGTTCTTGTTGAACCCAGTGTATTCACCTCTAGAGATACACGAGCGGCAGGTGGTCCCATACCTTGTCAAGATCGGAATCCAATTTCCAATAAGTTCCTACGGTTTTGTTTGTATATATATACGTGGAGCGTGAGATGCAAGCGTTCCACTAGATTGATAATTACTTGTATTTAGACACTATGATAATATCAGAAAAGATATTGATTTCGAAAACTATTTTGGGTTATCGTAAGGTAAAAACCGTTCGTGTTTATATGTGGATCGATCTTACGATTATCCTTTTCTTTCGAAAGGATTTTAAATTTAAAATCAAGTTGTGTGATACCTTAATACTGTTCGAGTTTTTTTCTCACTCTGGTCCACCAGACTGACCCGGTGTTTTGTAAATGCTCGGGTTAGCCCGGGGTGTACAGGTTCAGGTTATCAGGTACTGTGAAGTCCAAAGACAAGCTGAAGATGTTCAGACATATGAAATCTAATATTTATTCCGCTGTGTATATGAGGATAGATTATCAAAACTGTCCAGATGTGTGTTGTACTCTGATATTGTAAATATTTTAAAGTTTTCAGTAAATATTTATTTCTGTATTATATTTTGTTCCGCTGCGATGTGAGACTCTGTGTTGATTCTTCTTCTACTTCGATTCTAACTTTCTTTCTTTCTTATCTCACCCTCTAATTTCTTTCTATAAACGTTTCCAGTGTTTACGGTGTTGGAAGGTCGGCATGAGTACAGTAAAGGGTATTTATGTCGATTTTCGAGGCCGAAAATCCCTGGGTCGTTATATTTTTAAACTGGTAATTAAATTCTAAATGTATGATTTATATTAACAGTTAAATTAAATTATACTGTCTATGCAGTTTAACACAAATAAGAAATTTAAACAATCAAATAGCAAACAAAAACATATCATATCACGAATTTAATTTAACTAACAATCAAATATTTTAGTTATGTGTGAGTGGGTTTAAACACTCGGCATTGATTTCGAACGCATTTGAAATCCAATTATAGGCCCAAAATTTAACAACCTCAAAATCTTCCAAACCAGCGGCATCATGAAGAGCTCGTCGATACAATTTATTTTGTCTAAATCTGAACTCGTAGGAGAAGTTATGCATGTTTAAACATATAGATTTTAAATTACTATAAAATAAAATAAAACAAACCTCGCCCACTATCACATTCCGAATTACCAGCCCTAGGCGTACCAGGCTACAGGGTGCGAAATCAGTTTGCACCAAATCTTCCCAAACTATGCCATAAGATGCTATTTATAATCACAAATCTAAATACGATATTACTTCGAGAATTAATCCTTATAAAAATTGGAAATATCAACCCAAGTTCGTTGAGGAAAATCACGATTGGCCAAGCTGAGATCGAGTTCAACAAAATTGACATGGATCTGAAGAGGAACGAATCACAAACTCTAAAAAATATAGTTTCATGATTTTTAAGGATTAATGGAAAGAGATATGATGTTTCTAAAGTGGCGCGGATGTTAGTTTTACTATCAAAGAAGCATAGCGGTGGCGGCTCTTGTTTGCACAGAAGAAAGCAAAATGAAAGGATACTTGTTTCATTGAGACAAAAATAAGATATTAGGTTTTTGAAAGGAAAAAATTTTTATTTATAGGCAACTAAATCTCAATATGATACTCATCTATAATTTAGTTATAAAAGTTACCAATTTTAATGAAACTCCAAAATAGGACTTCCATCAATTTACATACATTAAAATCTCAAATTCAATTATTATTTACTAATCTCCATTGAACATTAATTGTATTAAATAATTTAACTTTCCTTTTTATTCAACTTTCATATGTAGCAAATTTTATCGTTTTGATTACTCAAAAATTTACCATAGTTAAAAACAAATTCAGGTATAAAATTCAAAGTTAATTATTTCACTAATTTTCAATATTTAGTTTCAATTTCAGTTAAATCCGACTAAGTATACTTTTAATTCCTGTAACAACCCGCAAATTTTGAACCAATTTAAAAAAATTTATTTTAGAAAATTTTAATGAATTTTGAGGATATAATATAATTTATTATTAATAATAATGGCTAGAATTTATTTTTGTTGAAGTTAGAACGAATAAATTTAATATAAATATAAAGGAGTTAGAAATGGCGCGGTAGTTTTAAAATTTGATTTTGAACTTTAACTGGATGTACAGAATTCAAAATAAATCAGAATTGAGTGAAACCAGAAATATTTAAATCTGTTTAACCATATCTTTCTAAGAATCTGAAAAATTGAAATTTCATAGCGGAAATCAAAAGTTATGGCCAATTCAATTTTTAGAAAGGTCGCTGTAGAATTTATATATATAACAAAAAGGGCCCAAATGCCTACTTTTCACATATGAAGGAAATTGGACTCGAAACCACATCCATTGAGTCTGGAATGATGTTTCTGCATTTAAAAAATATAAACACTTATATATTTTGAGTTTCAGAAATTATTTGTTTAAAAATGTATTTTTAATATTAAATATATAGCCCTTGAAAATAGTCATTTTTTAAACGACCTCCGTTTTCGACAAAACCACTTTTGTTGGAACCGGAATGTCAAATTATAGCTAGATTTCAATTTTCAGAATTTTTCGAATTAATAGCTGAGCGTGGCAAAAGAAAATGTGTTTTGACTATTTCAGTTAAATTTAAACGACTTGAAAATAGCCATTTTTCAAACAATCTCAGAATTCAACAAAATTAGTCTTGTTAGAACCGTATCGTCATAAGAAAGCTAAAAATAAATTTTCTGGAATTTTCTGAGGTCATATGTGGCCCCGACATATTTAAATGTACGGTCAGTATTTAATTAATTAATTTTTAACGGGATTTTAAATAATTTTTCTACATATTTCAGAATTGGACCCCGAGACCTGTCCCATTACGTTTAAAGGCCTCAAAACGTTAAGATCAACAGTAAGAAAGCCCAATTCGGAGACAGCCCGCATTTTCACCTTTATAACACGTTTTTCAATGATTTAATAATTAAAAAAAATGAAACCCTAACCCTAGAAAAAACGCAGCCGCCGCCTATTGCTTTCAAAGGCCAGAAAGCTCCGATTTTCAAACATCAATTTCTCTCAATCCCTCTAATGAAAATCAACAAACTATATGCCGAATCGAAGAGGACGGAGAGCTCTACAAATCCGTACGGTTAAGTGATTGACATAGAAATGTGTTTATTTTATGCTCTTATATCTTATCTTTTGTACATAAATAAATATTACTTGGGTATTATTTTTTCACTTTTACAGATATTCCAACCCAGCCCGCATGCAACCAGAAAAATAGAGAAATGGTGATCAAATTGGTATATATTTACATTTTGAAGAATTATAGATGAAGATCTCACATCTAGTTGCTGTTGGACAAGAAAATGATTGATAAAAAGACCATGCACATCTCAAATCAAGGGAGGCTTGTCTAAGAACCAAGAGGAAAAGAAGAAAGGCCAAAATTTTAATAGATTTAACTAAGGCCCATTTGAAATTCTCATTGTAAACTCTTGTGTAAATTCCCTAAGGCCCATCTATCATTGTATTAGGGTTAGGGTTAGGGTTTGGTTATCCCCTATACATACCCTTGTAGTATCATTGTAGCCACCATCCTATATCTTATTCTATTCTCTTCTCCATTAATAAAACCCATTTTTCTTTTTTTGCATTTTTCTATTTCTTAGCAATCGGTGTTGTCTTCATAATTAGTTTTGGAAGAACACCAATTGTATTTTACACTTTTTATAGTGATTAGTCGTTTGATTAGTTTCAACGACAATCCTAATTTTACTTTTTGTTGTTCTTCTTATTCTGCATTTTTTCTGCATTTTATTCCTGTTTTGCTATTTACTTTCATTAGGATTAATCGTTTGATTAGATTCAACGATAATCCTAATTGTTGCAATTTTAATTGTTCTGTTATTCAACAAAATCTCCAGGCTTCGTCTAACTCGCCCAAGAGATTAGATAAATAATTTGATTTAATTCACCTCCCTGTGTTCGACCTGTATGCTACACACCTGTGCGCTTGCAGAATTTAATTTAAATGTCGCGCTTTTCTGTTTCATAGATTAGCGACGATCAAGTTTTTGGCGCCGTTGCCGGGGAGGTAACAGTTGAATTTTATTATTTATTTAATTTATGATTCGTGTTAGTTTTTTTCTTTTTATTTGATTTTGTTAAAAAAAAATCTTGCCAAAATTTCTTTTATTTCTTTTTATTTTCCTATTGTTTTCTTGTACATATATATAGATAAAAATCTTGATTAGTTGATTGTGTATCACATATTGATATTATAATCTATAAGACAAGGAAAAAAAATCTTGCCCCTTTTTCTTTTAATTTTCCTTCGTTTTATTTTAATTTATTTCTTTCTTTCTTTTTGTTCGCATTTCTTCCAATCTAATTCCTTCTTCAAAAAGAAAAATATATATATACAAAAAAAGAAACTTGCTAATTTTTCTTTAATTTCTTTCCATCTTTCTACCACCTCGCTGATTTTCACATTTTTCTTTTCCGTTTCCTTTTCTTTTTATTTGTTTCCATCTTTTGTCTACAACTTTCTAAAAAAAAAAAACTTTTGCAATTTGTTCTTTGTCTACTTTGATTTCTTTCTTGTTTTTGTCTGCTTTTATTTCTTTCCTCAATTCCTTCTACCCTTCCTCTCTACTCAAAAAACCTTGCTTTTTTTCTCTTATTTCCTTCCTCTTTTATTTTTTTCTTTTTTCTTTTGGTTTTTCCCATTCATTTCTTTCCCTTTCTTCTTGTTCAAATTTTCATAAAAAAAAACTTGCATTTTATTTATTTATTTATTTCTTTCCAATTACATTTCTCATTCACCTCCTACAATCTCTCTTTCCATTTTTTCATTTATTTCTTTCCGTCTCTCTCCTTCATTAAAAAAACAACTTTCAATTTTCCTTTATTCTTTCCATCTTTCCACTTTCTTTCCAATCATCTACATTCTTTTTCTTTTTACAAATTTCAAAAAAAAAAAAAAGATTCCTCTTTTACAATTTTTTTTCCTTTCTTCTTTTGTCTTTCTTGTTCTCAATACATTTGATTTCTTTTCTTCTCTTACAAATTTCCTTTCTTTTCAAAAAAAAAAAACCCACTTTTGATTTCTTTCCTCTTTATTCCTCCTTTCCAATTTTCAATACAATTACTTCTCATTCTTCTTTTACAAGTTCAAAAAAAAATCTTGCCATTTTTCTTTTATTTCTTCCTTATTTTCAACTTCTTTCTCCTTTCTTTCGTTTGTTTCCCCTCTTACTAATATCTCGCATCCTTTCTTCTTTTACAATTTGCTGAAGAAAAAAATTCCTTATATAAATTTCTCTTCTCTGCCTTGTAATTAATTTTCTTTCCTTTCTCCATTTATTTCTTTCCCTTTTCAAGTTTTTCCTTTTTCATTTTTTTCTGTCTCTTCTAATTTTACAATAATAAACAAAAGAAAAAAATTCTTTCTGTTTTTGTCTTCTCTTTTATTGCTTTCCCTTCTCAATTTCTTTTCCAATTCTTTTACAATTACTTTCCTTTCTTCCTTCACAATTTTCTTTCTTTCCTGAAATTTCTCTTCCCATTTTTTTTGTCATTTGTTTCTTTCCTATTTGTCCACTTTTTCAACAATAAAAAAGCGAAGGTCATAAAAAGATTCTTTCTTTTTTTTTCAATTATTTTTCCCTGCTTCATTTCTTCCCTCTGATCAAATACCCCTACACTTACTGAACTTCTAGCAAAAAAAAGAGAGAGTTTCGAACTAAGGACAAGGTGACTGGAGTTCAAGCAACAAATCAAGATTTCAGAAATCAAAAGAAATTGCAAATAGTGAGATTTCAATCATCGACGCTACTCATTTTTTCTGGATGGACAGCCATGCCCCACTGTAATAATTTCTGAACTCTACAGGTGCTCTGCTGCAAAGAAAAAAATAGACATTGCAAAATAATATAATTGAAAAGTGGTGTTTTGTGAAGTTGACTGTCTCGTATAATTGGATCGCGGATATATAGTAGTTCAATTTATTGAACTATTAGCAAAAGAGGTTGCATACTACCCGTAAAACATTGGTCGTATCCCTTAGTATTTATACTATACGTGAACGGCCATAAGACCCTCTTCCCCCTTCTAATTGAGTCAGTTAATTAATATAGCACAACTCATTCGTTTATACTATTTTGAACTAAGAATAATTTCTGTCTTGTCTTGATTTTATTTCAAATGTCTGATTCAAAAAAATCCGTGAGAGAATTGTGGGATAATAGTCGAAGTAGACGTCCTCTTGAAGAGTATGATTTTGAATTTCAACTCATGAAGTAGGATTTCCCAAAATTATGCGAGCCAAATGTCAACAATTTTCAAAATTTTCAAAATGACCAACATTTTCAATGTTATGATCGAAATGACGACTTCAATTCAAATTTCAATAATTTCGATTATGGGCCCCATCCATATCAAAATAGCTTTGAAACCCAAGATAGCTTTGATCAACATCAATATGGGGTTGTAAACCAAAATTTCCAAAGTTATAACTCGTATCAACATCTTGAAAATAACCAAAATTGCAATTTTCCGCCGAATTTCAATAGTTTTGGTTATGAACCTAATTTTCAAAATCAAAATGATTTCCAATATCATTTTTCTGAAAATTCAAACAACTACCACATTGGAAATAATATTGATTGTGAAATTGATGTGGACTATAATTTTGAAAATCAAAAATTCCAAAGCGAGAGCTCTCAAATCAACGATTCTGAAGAATGTAATTTTGATGAGAGGGCGGAAAGGCTAAATAAAAAGATGGATGAACTTCTTTGTTTAATGGCGTCTTATAAAGAACAACAAGAGCAACAAAATCAAATTCAAACATGCGATGAATCAGAAAATAATCCAATTTCTACTAACATTGAAAATTTTCAAATAACGACTTTTGAAATTGAGAATAACCATCTAAATGAAGTTGTTCACAATTCAGCAAATGATTCAGACTTCAATTCTTTTCAAGAAAAAGATTTAAGCTCAGATTTTGATCTTCCTCTTTCAGGCTGTAAGAAAATTGAAATTTTTGAAATTGAACAGAATAAAGATGTTGAATTTTTCAATTCAAATTTGGAAAAGAATTTTAACGAACATGAATTCTTTGGATTGTACGAGGATGAGTTGCCAAATGAGGAAGAAGTGGATTCACGTCACGAGTTCGAAAATTTTAACTTTGAGAAAATTTCAAATGAACTTGAAATTGTCAGTGTTGAAAATACGTTGTCAATTAATGAAATTGAGAAATGTGATCACATAGTCTTGAACAACACTCAGAATTCAAATTTCAATCAATTTATATACGATCACAAATTTTTGAGCAATTACACTGATAAATTTGTTGAACACATGAATTACTTTTGGAATGTTAGCTTGATTGAAAAACTTCATGTTAGGACGACCCTGAACATTCATTTACTGGACTATAAATCGAGGTTTAAAGATGAGATGGTTTTCAAACACCTTTGCTTATTAGAAAACATGCCTAGACATAGTGGGAATGGGACTCATAGGGCTAGAACCAAGTGTGGGGGAAAAAGTTGGTGGCAGTCTTTGCATCGCGTGCACCGCAAACACATATATCATTGTACATATGATCAATTCTTACACATAGCTAGACTGCATTTCATTCTTCAAATAATTTTGCATCTCATTCACCTTTGGGTGCGATCTTTCAAATTTAGGAAACGTTCACAGTAGGGACACTGTTTAGTTCTAGTGGGGGGGGGGAGTCTGCATTTCACTCATTTTCGTCTTTTCTTTATTTTTCTTTCTTTTTCAATTTCAGCCATTTAAATAGCACCATCATGCATTTTATATCGTAGTAACATACCATAATTTTTTTTTTGAAAAAAAAACGACTCATTTTCAATTGATACAACAAAACAAGTTTACAATTTTTAGCCAGTTGATAGTATTTTTCTCTCTCAGCTAAGTTCGAATTTGAAATATAATGAAAAGTTTAATTTTGAGGGATAATAGTGTGACTGGTACATAGGGAGATTCTTAGGTGATGGCCATGAAATCTATTTTATATTGTAGACTTTGTTTAAATAAGTGGAGGACTTAAAATACTTATAATGGCTTGTCAAACCTTTAAAACTAAGTTGTGTTAAGTTGAATTCGCGTAACTCTCTTTTTGTGCTTATAAATTCAATAATAATAATAGTAATCCAAGGGTATCCAACATTGCTTGTATATCGAGCGTTGGTGTGCAAACCCGCCAAGCTCTATCCGACACGTTGTTGACAAAGTCAGCGTTGGAATATCTTGGTCTCATTTTATGAGATTGGACACCTAAGGATTACCGACACGTTGTTGACAAAGTCAAAGTCGGTCTGCACAATCCGCCAAGCTCTTTACCCACTCTCCGTTAGTCCGCGAGGCAGTGCATGGGTGGTAATCCTTGGTCTTCTAAGTTAGGTGTATGTACTTAATCATAAATTTTAAAATTTTATAGAATAAAGAATAAGCGATGATGCCCAAACACTTCTTGACCTTATTGATTTGACTAGCCATACACAAGGAAATTAGAATACCACTTTACAAACTGTGCCAAGCAAACTAAGAATTTATTTCATGGCTGCACTATGTTATCGACCGAACTAACTGGCCAAAATGGAATTTAACATTTGAAAACTTGATTTATATTGAAAATTTGTGACAAGTTGAGGTATCTAAAATAAAATCAACTGATCAGAAATTATTAACTTAATTTGTTGTACCACTTTCCTGAATTAAGTCGTGTTTTCATTTTTCGTTTTTATTTGCATATGTCCATTGCATTCATGTAGTTTCATTAGAATCATAGCATACTGCATTTGGATTTTGTGGGTAGTATCCGCTGAAAACCCTTACGAGACACCACTCGTCTTACTAGGGACACCTAGAGGTTTAACGGCTTGTTGCATACGCTCAATGCAATCGTGTTTCCTACGAAAGTGTGACCTATCTAATTTAGTCTTTCATTTCTTGTTTTACTCGAGGACGAGTAAAAGATAAGTGTGGGGGTATTTGATTGACATAGAAATGTGTTTATTTTATGCTCTTATATCTTATCTTTTGTATATAAATAAATATTACTTGGGTATTATTTTGTCACTTTTACAGATATTCCAACCCAGCCCGCATGCAACTAGAAAATTAGAGAAATGGAGATCAAATTGGTATATATTTACATTTTGAAGAATTATAGATGAAGATCTCACATCTAGTTGCTGTTGGACAAGAAAATGATTGATAAAAATGCCATGCACATCTCAAATCAAGGGAGGCTTGTCTAAGAACCAAGAGGAAAAGAAGAAAGGCCAAAAATTTAATAGATTTAACTAAGGACCATTTGAAATTCTCATTGTAAACTCTTGTGTAAATTCCCTAAGGCCCATCTATCATTGTATTAGGGTTAGGGTTAGGGTTAGGGTTTGGTTATCCCCTATATATACCCTTGTAGTATCATTGTAGCCACCATCCTATATCTTATTCTATTCTCTTCTCCATTAATAAAACTCATTTTTCTTTTTCTGCATTTTTCTATTTCTTAGCAATCGGTGTTGTCTTCACAATTAGTTTTGGAAGAACACCAATTGTATTTTACACTTTTTATAGTGATTAGTCGTTTGATTAGTTTCAACGACAATCCTAATTTTACTTTTTGTTGTTCTTCTTATTCTGCATTTTTTCTGCATTTTATTCCTGTTTTGCTATTTACTTTCATTAGGATTAATCGTTTGATTAGATTCAACGATAATCCTAATTGTTGCAATTTTAATTGTTCTGTTATTCAACAAAATCTCCAGGCTTCGTCTAACTCGCCCAAGAGATTAGATAAATAATTTGATTTAATTCACCTCCCTTTGTTCGACCTGTATGCTACACACCTGTGCGCTTGCAGAATTTAATTTAAATGTCGCGCTTTTCTGATTCATAGATTAGCGACGATCATTAAGATCAGTTTTCAGTGCACGGATTTCGCGAATTCTGGCGAGGAAGGGGCCGCGTTCGGGTTTGAATTTCGAGGCGAGGAGGGGGCCGAGCGTGGTGGCCTTCTTGGTGGTGGTGGCTCACGAGCGGAGCTTCGGAATGGCGGTGTCTGATCGGCGTCTGGGTGACCATAGGGGGGTGCGACGTGGAGGGATCGGAGATGATTTTGGTTCGGCCATGACTAAAACGAGGAAGAAGAGTAATATTATATTATTATTTTATTTATTTAATATTTAATTTTTGCAATCTTTAAAAATCAATATCTCTTTCATACGAGGGCCGATTTACGAACTGTAAGTTGCGTTGGACTCGTCTTTCTGAGATCTTCGCGATGGCGCAGACCAAAGCTGAATCCGAGACAGTCGAATTTTCAGCCATATCAATGTGAGAATTCTGAATTTTATTATTTAATTAATTATAAATTATTTTTGTCGCGTTAAAAATAATTGTATAATGATGTTAAATCAAATCTGTAATGTTCTGTGATTGATGAATTGTTGATGATTGCTTGTGGTATGTTTGTTGGTCATGTTATGCTAGATCCGCATTGAAATCTCATATATGGTTGAATTTTATTTGCGATTAGAAAATAAATCTAAATTTAGATTTAAATCATATTTTATTCAGATCTAGTTATTCTAATTTATTTTAAAAATGTTATTTTTATTATTCTGAGATGAACAATAGAATTTGATCGACAAATAAAAACTTATTTTTATTTGTTTATATTACATTAGAAGTTGATCGACAAATAAAAACTTATTTTTATTTGTTTATATTACATTAGAAGTTGATCGACAAATAAAAACTTTATTTTTGGTTATTTGTTTACTTTGCAACAGAAAATGAACAACAAATAAAACCTTACTTTTATTTGTTTAATTTGCAATAAGATTTGAACGACAAATAAAATATTATTTTATTTGTTTATTTACAATAGAATATGAACAACAAATAGAATATATTTTTATTTGTTTACATTACAACAGAATTAGGCTAACTAATAAAAATCCTATTTTTGTTTATTACATTTAGAACACGGTTTATGAATTACAATAAAAACATTTTCTTTTTACTGTTACCTTAAACATAAGAGGTTATAGAATAAGGATAACAATAAAATATTAAACTTTATTGTTGATATTACAAATATATTGGACATAAAACTTTGTTTACATTATATTTATAAATCAAAGGTCATATTTGAAAACCACCTTTTTGTTTACATTTTTATGTAAATAAAAATCATGTTTTGAAAATCATAATTTTATTTTCATTTTTTATGTGTAAATAAGAAATTATTTTCAGTAGTAACGTTTTGTCTGCAAATATATATTAGGGACGAAATTTATTCTTTTATTTGCAATCACCAACATAGATATGTAATATATCACATTTTATACATTGAATCAAATAATAACATTTTTATGATTAGTGAATTAAAAATAACATTTTTGTTAAAACATAAGTATTGAAATAAAAGTAACATTTTTATTAAGACCTGATTTGTGAAATAAAAATCACACTTTTATCAAAACTTGATTATTGAATTGAATATATCACTTTTGTCAAACTTTGATTATTGAAATGAAAGCAACATTTTTGCCAAACAAGATCATTGGAACAAAACTGTTCTTTTATTTGCATTCATAAATATACTTTAAAAATAGAGCTTGTTCTTTTATTCTGCATTCACTAATGCAAACATACATAGAAAATAAAGTTTGTTCTTTTATTTGGAATTACCTATGCAAATATAACTTGAAAATAAAAAGTATATTTTTATTTGTGTTCGACAACACAAATAAAACTAGAAAATAAAACATGTTTTGAAAATAAAGTTTGTACTTCTATTTACATTCAGCCAAGCAAATATATATAGTAAATAGAAATTGATCTTTTATTTGCATTTACCAATGCAAATGTATATTGAAACAAATTATTCATTTGCACTCACCAATGCAAATACATACATATATTGAAAATAAAGTTTATTTCTTTGTTTGCATTTATCAATACATATATGCATTGAAATTAAGGTTTATTCTTTTGTTTGCATTTATCAATGCAAATATTCAATGAAACTATAGTCTATTTTCTTTATCTACATGTACCAACACAAATGTGCACACTTTTATACATTTAATAGAATTTGTTTAAAATATACTTTGAAAATAAATTTTGTTCTTTATTTACATTCGCCAATGTAAATATAATTTGTAAACAAAACTATTCTTTATTTGTATTCATAAATGCAAATACTCATTTAAATAAAATTTGTTTCTTTTATTTACATTCATACACTTTGGAAATAAGGTTCTTTTTACATTCACTCAAATATACTTTTGAATAAAAATAAAAGTTACATTTGTTATTTGCATTCCTTGTTGCAAATAAAACCTTAAAATAAAGTTCATGTTTGTTTGCAATTCATTAATGCAAACAAACCATCAGATTGAAAATTATATTCTTGATTTATAATTTTGATATGAATAAAGATTATTTGAAATAAAGGATAGAATTTAAAAGTTACATTTTAATAACTAAACATTCACATTTTTATCATTAAAGTAAAATAGACAAAAACACTCATTTTGTCTAAATTAAAAGAATGAAACAAAATATAGCATTGGCATAGTTTATTAGAATTAAAACACAAATTATTCATTTTTGTAAATTTATATTAGTTAAAACCAATTATTCATTTTTGTTAATTTACATTAGTTAAAAATAATTATTCATTTTAGTCAATTTATACTAGTTAAACCAAATTATACATTTTGTCAGAAATATTCATTTTTGTCAAAATGAATTAGTTGAAGCAATTTATATATATATATATATATATGTTTGGCAAGATATATACTTGTCAAGGTAGGTTAGTTAAATCAAAATATTTATCATTTTGTCTCATTAGAATTGCCAAAACAAAATAACCATTTTTGTTTAGAGTTTAAATTAGCAAAATAGATTTTGTCAATAGAGACAAAGTTATTATGCTTATTCATTCATTGCAATAGAGATATTTTCTTGTCATCATTATATGTAATGTGTATTACACTTCCATTCACAAGTTACCTAACTTGTGTATGTGATTGGGACGATAATTTTTCACACATCGCCCAAGTGCACAAATTAGCTTATTATTTGTTTGTTGGTTAAAACACCACACGGGTGTTGGGATGAAAATTTATATATACTAATCCCAATATTTAGTTGTATGTTGATCGTTAGATCGACAGGCAGCGATGAGCGTTATTATTTAATTTTAACACTTACACAGTGGAATTTACACTTTGGATGTAGATTGATGATTTGATGATGTGTGTGAAATCCATATAATCCAAATTATATGGTAAATGTTTGAGTCGCATTTCGATTCAGGTGTTCTTTTTAAATAAGAATATTTTTACATTAGAAATCCTTTTTATATAAAGTGCATATAATTTCATAATATATTTTTAATCAACTATATGTTAAAACAAAGAATATTTGTAAAAGATAAAGATTTGTAATATAAAGAATACTTCTCATTTAGAGTCTTTATATAAAGAATATTTTTATGATTATTTTAAAATATGTTTTTAAAAGATTACTAGCATTTGCAATTATATTTTGTGATATGAAATAAATTGAGATGTGAAGTGGATTTATCGTGGACGATGTTTTAAAAGACATTTGTCCTTTAATTCTATTTACATTGAAATTATTATTTGGAACATATGAATCTATTTCATAGATTTAAAAAGGCATTTTCTAAAAATCATGTTTTTCCAATTTAATATATTAAATAGGAATTCAGTGGAAATTCGATTGGTAATAATCGAAATGGTATTCTGTAAAAGAAGACCGATATTATATGGAATTTAAGAGGCTTTGCCGTTATTCCATTTATATTATTAGTCCGATACAGAAATTTATATAGATTATGTATTGATTTGATTTATGTGGAATTCCATTATTTTGGAAATTGATTTATAGATTTTATTTTCAGAGTTTATCTTTGATAAAATTAATGAGAATCTTCAAATACGAATATCTTATTAAAAGAATATTCTGAGTTGGAATGTGGCGTAATGTGTGATTTTCCAATATTTGCTTTTTAATCCCAAAATACACGAGTTATTCAGAAAGACCGGGTTTAACCCATTCTGAATAATCATCACGACGATCAAGAGTCGAAGATGAAGACAATGATTGAAGACCGAAGGTTTTCACATCGTTGGGATGATGATGACTGATATCTTGAATTGGGATTGGCCTTCCAAGGCAAGGTATTTGGTGATGATCATCCAAGCGCATTTGGAGATCGACGGACACGTTGTTTCGCTCAGACCCAGAGCGAACTTGTAAATGGATTGCGTGTCTGACATTGTATTCCTTTCTACTGTATTTGTTGAACGCTACTATTTATATATTTCTGTTTGGTGGTGAAGAATTTATTCTTTACTTATCACCCTTCTCTAAGACGTATGAGCTTAGAGGTTATATATATATTGGCAGATGATCAATAATATGGTAGGATCTGACAATGTGACATGCTAAGATGCAAATGATCAAGGCTTTGTTGAAAAGCAGGCCTTGTGGTTGATGATCAAAGCACAGACTATTTAGGCATAGCTTTGTGTATATCGTGACTTCGCGAGCCTCACACCCTGGTATGAGTCTAAAACGGGAGAAGGGAACGCAGGGAGTGCACACGTTATCTTTCTAGCTAGAGTAATGTCAGGGACCTACCAGCGCTGACATTTTACTCACTGTGGATGATGAATTATGAGGTACCTCATGTTTTTATAGGTTGTTAGTGGCCATATTATAGGTCCAAAAGGACCGGGAAACGTGTGTTCAGGAATTGCCAATCCACGACCCTTCGGAGTGGACCGACCCTACAGTTATCCAAGGGTTGCCCATAGGTGTGATCCTGAGGTATTTGCTAGAGTGTCTCGAATCGGTAAGGAGCTCCTCCCTAGCCTTGACTCATGATGGAAAAACAAATCTCCAATACGGTATCTCGTTTTCGATTGTATAACTAGTATGGCGACATAGTAGGATGGGGTACTATGCCGTCTAAGATTAATACATTTATATTGAAATGATTTATGAATACATATACAAACTAGTAGTGATACGTTTTACGTATTTATCATCTTTTGATCATTATAAGGTAAAACCCTATCCTCCGGTTTGCATTGCATTGTGTGACGGGACTTGGGTCTTATAATGATCTCATTTTTCTAAAAAGCATTACATTATTTGACGATTTACTTTATTTATGCACTGGCAATCCAATGGAATAAACCCGTTCCGCGTTAGCGGCGTGGTCCTGTGATTAGCCTACTATTTAGATAAGTAAAGTATAGAATTCTCACACCAGTCCCACGACTGACCTGTAGTTTGTTTCAGTTTGCAAACTCGGGTGCCTTCTTTTCACATGGGCAGTCGAGTAGCTTTTTGCAGATATAGTTAAGCAAGATCCTGGATTGAAGCCTGAAGTTGTGTCCATCATATTGATGGCCTTCCACTGAGATTAGTTCCGCTGCAATGTATTTAATTTATTGTAAATGTATCTTCCGCTGTATTATTTATCGATGTACTCTGATATTCTATACTCTGATGTAACATTTATTATTGATGTTATAAAAGTCTGTGTTGTTGTCCTGATGTGTTGTATGCCCAAAGTTAATGTACGCGGAATTTGAACGGTCTTGATCGATCTTGCGATCGATTGGGGTCGGGCAAAATCCGGGGCGTTACAGCTGGTATCAGAGCTCAGGTTAGCTCAAATCTTTGGGGTACAACTTGTTAGAACTAAACAGAAGACTCATCAGAAGTTGGATTAGTAATATCCAATAAGAATACTCATTAGAGATAGGATCAGCAGTATCCTAGAATGAGAATACTCATTAGAGATGGGGTTAGCAATGCCCTAGAATGAGTCAGAGTGAAGAAGAGTTCATAATTAACGTACTTGTTATTATATATATAATTCGATTTTAGAAAATATGATTTTGAATATATAAATGTTATATATTTTTGAAAATTTAATCAACTAATTTATTGATGATTGTGTTGTGTGAATATGAATTCAACTAATAAAATTATTAAACAATTAAAGAATGAAAATTAAATTAGTTAAATATACAACTTTAGCTTCATTTCCTTTTCGAGGACGAAAAGATTTTAAGTGGGGGAGATTGTAACAACCCGCAAATTCTGAACCAATTTAAAAAAAATTATTTTAGAAAATTTTAATGAATTTTGAGGATATAATATAATTTATTATTAATAATAATGGCTAGAATTTATTTTTATCGAAGTTAGAACGAATAAATTTAATTTAAATATAAAGGAGTTAGAAATGGCGTGGTAGTTTTAAAATTTGATTTTGAACTTTAACTGGATGTACAGAATTCAAAATAAATCAGAATTGAGTGAAACCGGAAATATTTAAATCTGTTTAACCATATCTTTCTAACGAATCTAAAAAATTGAAATTTCATAGCGGAAATCAAAAGTTATGGCCAATTCAATTTTTAGAAAGGTCGCTGTAGAATTTATATATATAATATATATGGCCCAAAGGGCTACTTTTCACATATGAAGGAAATTGGACTCGAAACCACTTCCATTGAGTTTGGAATGATGTTTTTGCATTTATAAAAAATAAACACTTATATATTTTGAGTTTCAGAAATTATTTGTTTAAAAATGTATTTTTAATATTAAATATATAGCCCTTGAAAATAGTCATTTTCCAAACGACCTTCGTTTTCGACGAAACCACTTTTGTTGGAACCGGAATGTCAAATTATAGCTAGATTTCAATTTTCAGAATTTTTCGAATTAATAGGTGAGCGTGGAAAAATAAAATGTGTTTTGACTATTTTTGTTAAATTTAAACGACTTGAAAATAGCCATTTTTCAAACAGTCTCAGAATTCAACAAAATTAGTCTTGTTAGAACCGTATCATCATAAGAAAGCTAAAAATAATTTTTCTGGAATTTTCTGAGGTCATATGTGGCCCCAACATATTTAAATGTACGGTCAGTATTTAATTAATTAATTTTTAATGGGATTTTAAATAAATTTTCTACAAATTTCGGAATTGGACCCCGAGACCTGTCCCATTGCATTCAGAAGGCCTCAAAATGTTAAGATCGACAATAATCAAGCCCAATTCGGAGACTGCCCGCATTTTCACCTTTATAACACGTTTTTCAATGATTTAATAAAAAAAAAAAAAAATTGAAACCGTAACCCTAGAAAAAACGCAGCCGCCGCCTATTGCTTTCGAAGGCCAGAAAACTCTGATTTTCAAACATCAATTTCTCTCAATCCGTCTAATGAAAATCAACAAACTATATGTCGAATCGAAGAGGACGGAGAGCTCTACAAATCCGTACGGTTAAGATCAGTTTTCAGTGCACGGATTTCGCGAATTCTGGCGAGGAAGGGGCCGCGTTCGGGTTTGAATTTCAAGGCGAGGAGGGGGCCGAGTGTGGTGGCCTTCTGGGCGGTGGTGGCTCGCTGGCGGAGCTTCGGAGTGGCAGTGTCTGATCGGCGCCTGGGTGACCATAGGGGGGTGCGACGTGGAGGGATCGGAGATGATTTGGGTTCGGCCGTGACTAAAACGAGGAAGAAGAAGAGTAATATTATATTATTATTTTATTTATTTATTATTTAATATTTAATTTATGCAATCTTTAAAAATCAATATCTCTTTCATACGAGGGCCGATTTACGAACCGTAAGTTGCGTTGGACTCGTCTTTCTGAGATCTTCGCGAAGGCGCAGACCAGAGCTGAATCCGAGGCAGTCGAATTTTCAGCCATATCAATGTGAGAATTTTGAATTTTATTATTTAATTAATTATAAATTATTTTTCTTGCGTTAAAAATAATTGTATAATGATGTTAAATCAAATCTGTAATGTTCTGTGATTGATGAATTGTTGATGATTGCTTGTGGTATGTTTGTTGGTCATGTTATGCTAGATCCACATTGAAATCTCATATATGGTTGAATTGTATTTGCGATTAGAAAATAAATCTAAATTTAGATTTAAATCATATTTTATTCAGATCTAGTTATTCTAATTTATTTTAAAAATATTATTTTTATTATTCTGAGATGAACAATAGAATTTTATCGACAAATAAAAACTTATTTTTATTTGTTTATATTACATTAGAAGTTTATCAACAAATAAAACTTATTTTTATTTGTTTATATTACATTAGAAGTTGATCGACAAATAAAAACTTTATTTTTGTTTATTTGTTTACTTTGCAACAGAAAATGAACAACAAATAAAACCTTACTTTTATTTGTTTACTTTGCAATAAGATTTGAACGACAAATAAAATATTATTTTATTTGTTTATTTACAATAGAATATGAACAACAAATAGAATATATTTTTATTTGTTTACATTACAATAGAATTTGGCTAACTAATAAAAATCCTATTTTTGTTTGTTACATTTAGAACACGGTTTATGAATTACAATAAAAACATTTTCTTTTTTACTGTTACCTTAAACATAAGAGGTTATAGAATAAGGATAACAATAAAATATTAAATTTTATTGTTGATATTACAAACATATTGGAACATAAAACTTTGTTTACATTATATTTATAAATCAAAGGTCATATTTGAAAACCACCTTTTTGTTTACATTTTTATGTAAATAAAAATCATGTTTTGGAAATCATAATTTTGTTTACATTTTTTATATGTAAATAAGAAATTATTTTCAGTAGCTACGTTTTGTTTGCAAATATATATAAGAGACGAAATTTATTCTTTTATTTGCAATTACCAACATAGATATGTAATATATCACATTTTATACATTGAATCAAATAATAACATTTTTATGATTAGTGAATTAAAAATAACATTTTTGTTAAAACATAAGTATTGAAATAAAAATAACATTTTTATTAAGACCTGATTTGTGAAATAAAAATCACACTTTTATCAAAACTTGATTATTGAATTGAAAATATCACTTTTGTCAAACCTTGATTATTGAAACGAAAGCAACATTTTTTCCAAACAAGTTCATTGGAACAAAACTGTTCTTTTATTTGCCTTCATAAATATACTTTAAAAATAGAGCTTGTTCTTTTATTCTGCATTCACTAATGCAAACATAAATAGAAAATAATGTTTGTTCTTTTATTTGGAATTACCTATGCAAATATAACTTGAAAATAAAAAGTACATTTTCATTTGTGTTCGACAACACAAATAAAACTAGAAAATAAAACATGTTTTGAAAATAAAGTTTGTACTTCTATTTACATTCAGCCATGCAAATATATATAGTAAATAGAAATTGATCTTTTATTTGCATTTACCAATGCAAATGCATATTGAAACAAATTATTCATTTGCACTCACCAATGCAAATACATACATATACTGAAAATAAAGTTTATTTCTTTGTTTGCATTTATCAATACATATATGCATTGAAATTAAGGTTTATTCTTTTGTTTGCATTTATCAATGCAAATATTCAATGAAACTATAGTCTATTTTCTTTATCTACATGTACCAACACAAATGTGCACACTTTTATACATTTAATATAATTTGTTTAAAATATACTTTGAAAATAAATTTTGTTCTTTATTTACATTCGCCAATGTAAATATAATTTGTAAACAAAACTATTCTTTGTTTGTATTCATAAATGCAAATACTCATTTAAATAAAATTAGTTTCTTTTATTTACATTCATACACTTTGGAAATAAGGTTCTTTTTACATTCACTCAAATATACTTTTAAATAAAAATAAAAGTTACATTTGTTATTTGCATTCCTTGTTGCAAATAAAACCTTAAAATAAAGTTCATCTTTGTTTGCAATTCATTAATGCAAACAAACCATCAGATTGAAAATTATATTCTTGATTTATAATTTTGATATGAATAAAGATTATTTGAAATAAAGGATAGAATTTAAAAGTTACATTTTAATAACTAAACATTCACACTTTTATCATTAAAGTAAAATAGACAAAAACACTCATTTTGTCTAAATTAAAAGAATGAAACAAAATATAGCATTGGCATATTTTATTAGAATTGAAACAAAAATTATTCATTTTTTTTAAATTTATATTAGTTAAAACCAATTATTCATTTTTGTTAATTTACATTAGTTAAAAATAATTATTCATTTTAGTCAATTTATACTAGTTAAACCAAATTATACATTTTGTTAGAAATATTCATTTTTGTCAAAATGAATTAGTTGAAGCAATATATATATATATATATATATATATATATATATATATATATATATATGTTTGGCAAGATATATACTTGTCAAGATTGGTTAGTTAAATCAAAATATTTATCATTTTGTCTCATTAGAATTCCCCAAACAAAATAACCATTTTTGTTTAGAGTTTAAATTAGCAAAATAGAAATTGACAATAGAGACAAAGTTATTATGCTTATTCATTCATTGCAATAGAGATATTTTCTTGTCATCATTATATGTATTGTGTATTACACTTCCATTCACAAGTTACCCGACTTGTGTATGTGATTGGGACGATATTTTTTCACACATCGCCCAAGTGCACAAATTAGCTTATTATCTGTTTGTTGGTTGAAACCCCACACGGGTGTTGGGATGAAAATTTATATACACTAATCCCAATATTTAGTTGTATGTTGATCGTTAGATCGACAGGCTGCGATGAGTGTTATTATTTAATTTTAACGCTTACACAGTGGAATTTACACTTTGGATGTAGATGGATGATTTGATGATGTGTGTGAAATCCATATAATCCAAATTATATGGTAAATGTTTGAGTTGCATTTCGATTCAGGTGTTCTTTTTAAATAAGAATATTTTTACATTAGAAATCCTTTTTATATAAAGTGCACATATTTTCATAATATATTTTTAATCAACTATATGTTAAAACAAAGAATATTTGTAAAAGATAAAGATTTGTTATATAAAGAATACTTCTCATTTAGAGTCTTTATATAAAGAATATATTTATGATTATTTTAAAATATGTTTTTAAAAAATTACTAGCATTTGCAATTATATTTTGTGATATGAAATAAATTGAGATGTGAAGTGGATTTATCGTGGACGATGTTTTAAACGACATTTGTCCTTTAATCCAATTTACATTGAATTTATTATTTGGAACTTATGAATCAATTTTATAGATTTAAAAAGGCATTTTCTAAAAATCAAGTTTTTCCAATTTAATATATTAAATAGGAATTAAGTGGAAATTCGATTGGTAATAATCGAAATGGGATTCTGTAAAAGAAGACCGATATTATATGGAATTTAAGAGGCTTTGCCGTTATTCCATTTATATTATTAGTCCGATACAGAAATTTATATCGATTATGTATTGATTTGATTTATGTGGAATTCCATTATTTTGGAAATTTATTTATAGATTTTATTTTCAGAGTTTATCTTTGATAAAATTAATGAGAGTAACAACTCGTAAATTCTGGGCCTGTTTAAAATTTTTATTTTGGCAATTTTAGCGAATTTTGAACATTTAAAATGAATTATTTTAAATAATATCGACTAGAAATTTATTTTAAATAGAATTCGAACGTATATATTATATACGTCGTCGTTAGAATATAATAATTATAAATAGAATTGAAAATGGCGCGGTAGTTCGATAATTCGATTTCAAAGTTCAAATGAATGTACCAGGTGCAAAACAATCCGGATTTTAGTGAAACAAAAAATAATGGAATCTATTTGTGAATATCTTTCCAACGAATCCGAAAAATCGAGATTTCATAGCGGTAAACAAAAGATACATCCAGTTGAAAATTCTGAATAGTCGCTATGAAATTCAGACCCTGAAAATTGGAAATTTTGCAAACGATCTCGAATTTCGACGAGACCACTTTTGTTGGATCCGCGATGTCAAATTATTGCTAGGTTTAAAATTTCATATTTTTTCGAATCAATATGTGAGCGTGGCAAAGGAAAACATGTTTGACCAGTTTTAATTGATGTTAATCGACTGGAAAATGACCATTTTTCCAATGGTCTCAGAATTCGACGAAACTAGTTTTGTTAGGACCGTATCGTCAATACGAAGCTAGAAAATATTTTTTTGGAATTTTTCGAGTTAGTATGTGACCTCAGTAAATTGAAATGCACGTTCAAATTCAATATAAAGAGTTATATGTTGATTTTGACGAAAACTGATCGAAATGATCGAATCAGCTTACGATAGATATCCCATTGTGTTCGGAAAAGGGGTGAAACGCTATGGACGACAGGCGGTGGGCCTCGTTTAGAGGTCATATGTAAAAGTCATCTTTTTGAAATTAAAATAATTAAAAAAAAAATTCCTCTCTCCTCTCCTTATCTTTTCTCTGGCCTGGAGTTTATTGTTTTAACCTAAACTCTGGGTGCCCTTATTTTCGACACGGGCAGCTAGTAGTTTTGGTTTTGCAGATTTATATTCACAGGATCCTGATTTACAACTGGAACGATGCTCGGAAAGCTCTGTATCCGTGTATTACTTTCAGTTGTGTTTTATATTATTTTTCCGCTGCTATGTAATTTATTGTAATCTATGATATTCTTTGTTGTATAATATTTATTCATTTATACTCTGTATATTCTTGTATTCTGATGGAATTGTTGTAATAACAATGAAATGTTCTTCTGTGTGTGTTCTATTTTGTCTTGTCCTCAATTCTATCCGTGCTTTCCTTCACGGGGAAGTTCGGGTCGTTTTAGTTTGGTATCAGAGCTTTGGTTTACAGAGCTCGAGAACAAGACACATTAGAACCATACGAAAGAATTCATTAGATATTGGATTAGTAAAATCCAATTATAATGACTCGTTAGAGATAGGATCAGTAGTATCCTAGAACGAGTATGAAGAGTATATTTTTCAAATGAAAACAATTTTGTTTTGAAAATTTAAATCGTTTTATTCGTATTTGAGTATTTATTTATTTTGAATTTGGACAATCGAGTATATAAAGATTTCGCGTATACGCGTCATGAACGTATATTCGAAGTTTTAATATACTGGATAGATATAGAATCACATTCTAGACACCCGGAGATAATTCTGGTAATGCGGCCGCATTATCAATATTTATGTTCGTGTTTCAAAGGTGTGATTTCTATATATTTCCATTAGACTGGTGTGAGAACCAAAACTAATATAGATAGATTTATTGTTGTGAATTGACATCAAAAACATGATTTTCTGTATATATATCAAAATTATGAATTTGAAACTCTAATCAACTAATTGATTGATGGTTGTGTTGTTTGTTTATTTGTTTGATAATTTTGAACCATTTAGCCTAATTGAATCAAATATTGAATTGTATTGAAAATTGGTCGCATTTGCTTGCATATACATGTACTTACATTGAACAGGTCATAGCAAGGAGGCTAGAGCAGAGAATAAAATTTGTTTGCCCGACAAATAGGTACATATTTAATACAATTTACTGTTTTGTTTGGGTGATGATGATTTTATGAGCCGATTGGCTAGCCGCTTGGCTTTTTCTTTTTCTTTTTGAGATCAGAAGACCTGTATGGCAATTTCGGGATTTTCCCGTTGCTCCCGGTGCAGGGGAGGTTATGGCGAAATTTTTCGAAAATTTAGGGTGTTAGCCAAATTTTTGAAAAATTTGAAAAGTTCTTAGAAACTGAAAAGTTGAAGAACTTGAGCCGTAGTCAAAATAATGGAAGTAGAGTTGATTTGTTAAACAACTTTCAGCTTCGTTCCTTTTCGGCTTTCATTGTTATGTTCCTTTTCGGCCTTTGGTTTAGAGAAGATTAGAATATCATCAATAAAAACCAGAATAAATTTATTCAATTAAATCACACATTGAACTGATTAGAAAATAGTTAGAAATATATACTTGTGCATTATATATGTTTGAACAAGAAATTGGATTAGCTGTTGAGTAAAGATTTTATTTGTGTGCCCGACAAATAGGTAAACCTTAATGAGTTGGATGCGCACTTTTATTATTATATCAACTCCTGTGAATGCCATTGGATGCGGAGTGCTGGTTATTCTGTGTGAAATAATAAATGTCGCCATAGGATAGCAACAATTAATTTTGAACTACATTACATGACATACTTTTGGAAGATAGGCATACTTCATCATATACCACATAAGCATTTGGAGCTTGTGTGACGACGTGGAAGATTTACCATACGAGCGAGAGGCTTGTATGGCGATGACTATATTTTACAGGTTGAACTGTTGACTGATATGGACTATTTAAATTGTAACGATAAAATTGCCAGATTAATAAAAACCCCACACGGGTCTAGAGTTGACAATAATCACGTCTCTCTAGTTATTAGATACGGCACATGGACTATTTATTTCCCACACGGGACGAGGTGACGAGGATTTATCCTCTGGAGCATTTAAAATACACACTCCCTCAGGCTTTGACAGGGTGACGAGAATTTATTCTTTGGAGTTATTATCAATACACGCTCCCCTGTAAACACCAGAATATATCACTATAAATTGGTGTATGCTTATTAGGATTTATTGGGTACCTAATACGACCCAATAAATTTCCAAACCTCTTCCCGTACAAAGGAGGTTATGGCGAAATTTTTCGAAAATTCCGGGTGTTAGCTAAATTTTTGAAGAATTTGAAAATTCTCAGAAACTGAAAAGTTGGAGAATGGAAGCCAGATCGAACGTAGAGTTGATTAATCAAACCACTTTCGACTTTATTCCTTTTCGAGGATGAAAAGTTTTAAGTGGGGGAGATTGTAACAACCCGTAAATTCTGGGCCAGTTTATAATTTTTATTTTGGCAATTTTAGCGAATTTTGAACATTTAAAATGAATTATTTTAAATAATATCGATGAGAAATCTATTTTAAATAGAATTCGAACGTATATGTTATATACGTCGTCGTTAGAATATAATAATTATAAATAGAATTGAAAATGGCGCGGTAGTTCGATAATTCGATTTCAAACTTCAAATGAATGTACCGGGTGCAAAACAATCCGGATTTTAGTGAAACCAAAAATAATGGAATCTATTTGTGAATATCTTTCCAACGAATCCGAAAAATCAAGATTTCATAGCGGGAAACAAAAGATACGTCCAGTTGAAAATTCTGAATAGTTGCTATGGAATTCAGGCCCTGAAAAATGGAAATTTTGCAAATGACCTCGGATTTCAACGAGACCACTTTTGTTGGATCCGCGATGTCAAATTATTGCTAGGTTTCAAATTTCATAATTTTTCGAATCAATATGTGAGTGTGGCAAAGGAAAACGTGTTTGACCAGTTTTAGTTGAATTTAATCGACTGGAAAATGGCCATTTTTCCAACGGTCTCAGAATTCGACGAAACTAGTTTTGTTAGGACCGTATCGTCAATACGAAGCTAGAAAATATTTTTTTGGAATTTTTCGAGTTAGTATGTGACCCCAGTAAATTGAAATGCACGTTCAAATTCAATATATAGAGTTACATGTTGATTTTGACGAAAACTGATCGAAATGATCGAATCAGCTTACGATACATATCCCATTGTGTTCGAAATAGGGGTGAAACGCTATGGATGATAGGCGGTGGGCCTCGTTTAGAGGTCGTATGTAAAAGTCAACTTTTTGAAATTAAAATAATTAAAAAAAAATTCCTCTCTCCTCTCCTTATCTTTTCTCTGCCCCCCCCCTTCTTCATTCGTAAAAGAAAAAAAAAACCACCACGCGAGCTCCACCGGGCGATGGCCGCCGCCAACCACTTTGCTGGCGTCGCCCCCCTGCGCAGTCCCTCCTTGGCTGATCTCCCCTCTCCACTTCGCCTCCCCCTTCGATCATGACCCCCATCGCGACGAGACCCCTCCGCTCCAGCCGCCAACGAGGACCGCGCCGCCCCTTTCCACCGCCCTCCGACCTGACTACCCCGCCTGCAACCCTAGCTACCTCTCGCGCCCTCCACCTCGAGCGCTCAACCCCCCCTTTCCTCTTGTTTTACTGTGAGCTCATTCTTCCTCTTTTTTTAGCACTCTAATTTATTTCAAACGACATGTTTTTTTTTATAATAAATATATAATTTTTAAACTGAAATTATATGATTTTTAGGGAATTAAAGTTTGCATTTTTATAGTATACGAAGTAAGGATTTTGTCCGTATATAGTTTAGATCTGAAATTTACATAAAAATGTGATTTTTATGATGTGAACTTCACATAAAGGCGAGATTTTTATGTTACGAAAGATAAGTTTTTTAAAAGTCTTAAAGATCGAATTTTTAAAGAGTTAAAGGCGAGATTTTTATCGTATGGAAGATGAGATTTTTATATATATGGTTGCGAAATAAAAATATAATCTTTGTCATGAAAAAGAAGTGATCTTTGAAAACGAATGGTAGTGGTTTTTGAAAACAAAAAGAAGTGATTTTTAAAAGGTTAAAACAATAATTTTTATATCATAGGAATAATAAAAATATGATTTTTAGTTAAGGAAGTAAAGATTTTTATATAAAGAAAGTAATGATTTTTATATAAAGAAAGATGGCATTTTTATTATATGTGAAGTTTAAAAATATAATCTTTATATTTGAAAAGGCGAAATCTTTATGTATATAATAGCGTGATAGAAATAGAATTTTTATCTATATAGTAGCAATGTAAAAATAGAATTTTTATCTATATAGTAGCAATGTAAAAATAGAATTTTTATCTATATAGTAGCAATGTAAAAATAGAATTTTTATCTATATAGTAGCAATGTAAAAATAGAATTTTTATCTATATAGTAGCGGTGTAAAAATAGAATTTTTTTATCCATATGGAGTGATTATAAAAATATGATTTTTATATACATAGCAACAATATAAAAATGTGATTTTTATATATGTAGTGGCTACGGGCAACGAAAGTGACAAAAGGCGAGAGCAGCGATGACTTCTACATAAGAAGAGTCGTGGTATTGGGATAGCTATTGGTGAGAACTTCTCACTCTAAATTACTTTTTATATATATATGTATATATATATACTAGGATGCAGACGGTGCTTAGCAGCACCCGACACCCGTCGTCCATAGACCATGGACGGCTTGTTTGTTTGATTGCTGTGTTGTGAAAATTGATTGTGTTGTGGAATGATTGAATAATAAAATATTCTTGTGTTGAAAGGAAATAAAATATTTATATCGTTAAAAATATTTTATCGTTAAAATATAATTTTTAACGTGAATGTGAATAAATAAATAATTATAAACAAATCGACCGATTTGTTTATATACACTGATTTGACTGATATTGATTGGGACGATAAATTTTACACATCGCCCAACTGCACAAATAAAAATCTGTGTTTGTTGATTTGAAACCCCACACAGGTGTTGGGATGATATTTGAGTACACTAATCCCAATTATTTAATTGTATGTCGATCGATTGGTCGACAGGCTGTGTAAGCGTTAATTATTTATATTTGATGCTTATGCAGTAGTGTGGTGCACCTTGGATGATGGTTGATTGTTTATCATTGCTATTATATACATGTGTTGTATGGAATCCATATAATTAACATTATATGGTGATTGATTGTGCCTCATTCCAATCGGGAAAATAATGAATATTATAAAAGAAAATTCATGTGTTGAATATAAAAATAGTCATGTGTTGACGATGTTCATGTGTTGAAACTATTTATGAGTTGAGTAAAATATTTTAATAATAAAATTTACATCTTTATCATATTTAAAATTAGAACTACTTTACGATGGGGTCTAATTAAAAATCAAACGATAGATACCATAGTTTTATAAAATATTTTACATAACAAAAATAGTCATGTGTTGAAAGTACTCATGTGTTGAGATTAGTCGTGTGTTGAAAGAAATATAGATTCATGTGTTGAATAGAATAAATATTCATTTGTTGAATAGAATAACGAATTTATTGAAATATATAAAGTCATGTTGATTAGAGTTGCGCTATTTTGACGTGAACGATATTTATACCGATTGTATTCGTTTTTATAATGAATATAGAAAAAGAAGTGATTTCAAATTATAATGTTTTGAAAATATTATCATTTATATAGTAATGATATGAAATATTCAATTTTGATTTGAAATTGAATATAGAGTTGAAATAGTTTTGAAAACGAATTTAAAATGATTTATAAAATACGTTTTAAAAGGAAATCGACGAAGTATATATAATATATATATTATATATATAATGGCCTGAATAGAACGCGCCGCGCCGCGGCAGTTCGTGAATTTCGACCATTGACTCCGAATTGACGTTGCGGGAGATCCGACCGTCGGATTCTCCTAAAACCGGAACCATTGGGTTCGTATCGAAAAGAGCTTTCCAATGAATATTAGAAATTTGAAATCTAACGGTTAGATTTGTAATTACGTCTAAATCAAATTTGGAAAAGGTCGTTGTAAGTGCAGTTCGATGGCCGTTGATGGAAATCGACTGTACGGGCCTAGATAAAATTATTAAAAATATCTATAATTTGTGTAAAATCATAAGAAATGATTTGGGAAAAATTGGGCTGAAAAATTCCATATTTGAAAAGATAAAAATAGATTTTTATCGAAATGAACTAGTTTTGAACTAGAATTAAAATCAATTTATTTTTGAAATAAATTAATTGAATTTGAAAGTGATTTTAAAAATAATTAATATTCCCAATACGTGGATTGGACTGGAGTTGAATCGAAATTATCTTCAGAATATTTCGATGTTGGATTTCGTAACTATACAGATATTGTTATGGGAATTTGAAAGATATATTTTATATCGTTATTTCCAATACGATATTTGTTGGTTTCAGAATTTGATATTGAATATAAGCCAGTATATTTTCTATTCAAAGCCTTGTATTTAATATCAAATGTGATTTGAGTTTATCGTGGATCGTGTTTTAGATGACATTGGTTCTTTAACCTTGTTAAAGGCAGGATATTGATTTTTGAAAAGATTAAAACTAAGTGGAGTTTTAATGAATCTTTAATTAGATTGAAATGTGAATTGATAATTTAAATTATCAAATTTGGAAAGTGATCGAGAGTGGAGTATCACCAGTTTTGCTTCAAAGCGATAGTTAAATCTTTAATTAGATTTGATCGTGAAATGGTAATTAATTTTACCGATAACACCGAGGTGCTAGATATGGAGTCTTACCAGTTTTCTCCATGGGATATATAGGTTGGGATTGGGAAATAAAATAAATAATTACTTCGGTGTGGTTCGCTAATCCCGGCTAGTTTGGAATGATATCCAAAGGAAGATTAAAGAATAAATTTAAAAGAATTTATCTTGGATAAAATTAATGGGAATCTTTCCCCTAAGAATGTGATTTTGTGAATAAAAGAATATTCTGAATTGGAATGAGGTGTTTGTTGTGTTTGTGTAACATTTGTTTATCATATATGTGGGTTATTCAGAAAGGCCGGGTTTCTACCCATTCTGAATAACCGATTCGACGAGATGTCGAAGATGAAGACGGTGGTTGAAGACCGGAAGTCTTCACATCGTTTGGGTGATCACTGATGATCTTGATTAGGCTGTACACCCAAGATAAGGGAAACAGTTGGTGATCGTCTAGACGTACTTGGAGATGGATGGATATGCGAGGAAAGTGCCTCCAGTTTCGTTCAGACCCAGAACGAACTTGTAAATGGATTGTGTGTCTGACATTGGATTTTATTCTATGTTGATTGATCTCTATTAAATATACATCTGTTTGGCGGCGGAGAATTTATTCTCTTGCTTAATGCCCTTCTCTGAGACGTACGAGCTCAGAGGTTGTATATCGATGGACATCAGTCGCATAGAGTGAATTGTTAGTGTGGCACGCGTAAGTGGCAATTGATCAAGGCTTCTGTTGAAAAGCAAAGTCTTGTGGTTGATGATCAAAGCACGGCCTGTGTGGCGTAGCTTTGTGTATAACGTGAATTCGCGAGCCTCACACCTCGGTATGAGCCAAAAACGGGATACGGACCCAAGGAGTGCACGACGTTTCTTTCTAGCTATGGTGGTGTCAGTGACCTACCAGCCCTGAAATTTATATACTTTTCACCTGTGTGGTTGTTGGATACGAGGCGCCTCGGATATAGGTCTATAAGGACCGGGAAACGTGTGTTCAGGAATAACCAATCCTCAAAAGTAAGAGAAGACCGGCCTTGGAGGTTCCAAAGGATCAGAGTGGGGTCCAGAGGCATTGCTAGAATGTCTCGAACGCGGAGAGGAGCTTGCCCCTTGCCTCGACTCATGACGGAAATCCAATTTCCAATACATGATATTGCGGTTTTAATTATAGAACTAGTACGGCGACATGATAGATGGTACCCATGCCGCCTATGATTGATATTTATGATTGAAACTGCTTTGACACTATACACTTATAATAGTATCAAATGATTTGTTTTAAACGTACCAAACATGTTTGGCTATTATAAGGGAAAACCCTATCCTCCGGCTTGCGTTGCATTGTGTGATGGAACCTGGGTCTTATAATAGCTTCATTTTTCCAAAGAGCATTGCGCTGTTTTGTTATATGCACTAGTATTCTTGGGAGGAAACCCGTTCCGTGTTATATGGCGTGGTCCCTTGAATTACTATCTTTTAAAGTAAAGTTTTAAATAACTGTTTTAGTTCTCACACCAGTCACATGACTGAACTGGAGTTTATTGTTTTAACCTAAACTCTGGGTGCCCTTATTTTCGACACGGGCATCTAGAAGTTTTGGTTCTGCAGAATTATATTCACAGGATCCTGATTTACAGCTGGAACGATGCTCGGAAAGCTCTGTATCTGTGTATTACTTTCAGTTGTGTTTTATATTATTTTTCCGCTGCTATGTAATTTATTGTAATCTTTGATATTCTTTGTTGTATAATATTTATTCATTTATACTCTGTATATTCTTGCATTCTGATGGAATTGTTGTAATAACAATGAAATGTTCTTCCGTGTGCGTTCTATTTTGTCTTGTCCTCAATTCTATCCGTGCTTTCCTTCACGGGGAAGTTCGGGTCGTTTTAAGAATCTTCTAATATGAATATCTTATTAAAAGAATATTCTGAGTTGGAATGTGGCGTAATGTGTGATTTTCCAATATTTGCTTTTTAATCCCAAAATACATGATTTATTCAGAAAGACCGGGTTTAACCCATTCTGAATAATCATCACGACGATCAAGAGTCGAAGATGAAGACTATGATTGAAGACCGAAGGTTTTCACATCGTTGGGATGATGATGACTGGTATCTTGAATTGGGATTGGCCTTCCAAGGCAATGTATTTGGTGATGGTCGTCCAAGCGCATTTGGAGATCGACGGACACGTTGTTTCGCTCAGACCCAGAGCGGACTTGTAAATGGATTGCGTGTCTGACATTGTATTCCTTTCTACTGTATTTGTTGAACGCTACTGATTATATATTTCTGTTTGGTGGTGAAGAATTTATTCTTTACTTATCACCCTTCTCTAAGACGTATGAGCTTAGAGGTTATATATATATTGGCAGATGATCAATAATATGGTAGGGTCTGACAATGTGACATGCTAAGATGCAAATGATCAAGGCTTTGTTGAAAAGCAGGCCTTGTGGTTGATGATCAAAGCACAGTCTATTTAGGCATAGCTTTGTGTATATCATGACTTCGCGAGCCTCACACCCCGGTAAGAGTCTAAAACGGGAGAAGGGAACGCAGAGAGTGCACACGTTATCTTTCTAGCTAGAGTAATGTCAGGGACCTACCAGCGCTGACATTTTACTCATTATGGATGATGGATTATGAGGTACCTCATATTTTTATAGGTTGTTAGTGGCCATATTATAGGTCCAAAAGGACCGGGAAACGTGTGTTCAGGAATTGCCAATCCACGACCCTTCGAAGTGGACCGACCCTGCAACCATCCAAGGGTTGCCCATTGGTGTAATCCTGAGGTATTTGCTAGAGTGTCTCGAATCGGTAAGGAGCTCCTCCCTAGCCTTGACTCATGATGGAAAAACAAATCTCCAATACAACATCTTGTTTTCGATTGTATAACTAGTATGGCGACATAGTAGGATGGGGTACTATGCCGTCTAAGATTAATACATTTATATTGAAATGATTTATGAAAACATATACACACTAGTAGTGATACGTTTTACGTATTTATCATCTTTTGATCATTATAAGGTAAAACCCTATCCTCCGGTTTGCATTGCATTGTGTGACGGGACTTGGGTCTTATAATGATCTCATTTTTCTAAAAAGCATTACATTATTTGACGATTTACTTTATTTATGCATTGGCAATCCAATGGAGTAAACCCGTTCCGCGTTAGCGGCATGGTCCTGTGATTAGCCTACTATTTAGATAAGTTAAGTATAGAATTCTCACACCAGTCCCACGACTGACCTGTAGTTTGTTTCACTTTGAAAACTCAGGTGCCCTCTTTTCACACGGGCAGTCGAGTAGCTTTTTGCAGATATAGTTAAGTAGCATCCTGGATTGAAGCCTGAAGTTGTGTCCAGCATATTAATGGCCTTCCGCTGAGATTAGTTCCGCTGCAATGTATTTAATTTATTGTAAATGTATCTTCTGCTGTATTATTTATCGATGTACTCTGATATTCTATACTTTGATGTAACATTTATTATTGATGTTATAAAAGTCTGTGTTGTTGTCCTGATGTGTTGTATGCCCAAAGTTAACGTACGCGGAATTTGAACGATCTTGATCGATCTTGCGATCGATTGGGGTCGGGCAAAATCCGGGGCGTTACAATTCCAATAAATTGGTTTAATTTAATTATAATCTTTTTTTCTTGTTTTCTTCATCTTTAATCCAACACCCAACATTACTAATTTAATCCAACTTCAAAATACGGCTTATATTAATTATAAGAATCAATTACGTATGTTTTAAATCTCAAATTAAATTATTCAACAATATCCATTGAGCATTTTTTTTAAAAAGTAATCAATTTATTTTCATTAACCATTCCTTTCAAATATAACTATATTTTCAATCCATGCAGATAATTACATTTATATCCAGTTGACATTTATTGTACAAACAACGTATCTATATTATTAACGAATTCAATACAACAAAATTTCCAATATATAAGGAATTCCAAAATTAGTTAATCTATTTTATATATTGTTAATTTAATATTAATTTCAAATTTCAATATAAGTAACTTACCAAATACAAATTATTATCGTATATAATTTAACAAATTAACTAAAGTTTATATCTTAACAATTCAAGCCACAAATCATTAAATTATATATTTAACCCATTATGGTTCAAAATCGCATTAACTTTAACATTACATTTCAATTATTCGTTTCATTGTATTGGTTCAACATTCATTACAATTTCATTATTTCCATTTGTTTGCTATATTACATTAAATGTCAACAACAATTTAGCCCATCGTAAAAGGAAGTATAAAATTTGTTGGCCTGCGAGTATGAATGTTCCGTTTTTACTCTATTTGTTCTTTCGTTGAAATTTGTAATAAGACATTGTGCATGACAATTCAAACATTTATAATAATCAATGATAGAAAAATATTACAAAACTATATATACATGAAAACGTAAGTAAAAAGATATATCATTAAATCATACCAAAAATCAAAATCATATTAAATTGGATATTTTGATCTGCAAATACAAATTATATTGAGCAACTAAATTTAAAAATAATTAATTCGTTTTAAGTCTTAATAACTTGTTATAAATTCCTAATTACATTTCTTAAGCTAACCTTTATTTCATTATTTAGCAATACAAATCGAATCATAGTTAAATCTTCAATCAATGCAAGTTATATTTATTCAAATAAGTTGAATTTCATTCTTTAAACAATTTTATAGAGTTCACACCTTTCACAATTGAATCATTCAAATTCTACATTCCAAACATAATTAAAATTAGAACTTGCTGAATTTACAAATTTTAAATGGTCGAAAATTTCACGTTGTTACAAATAAAATTGTTTTTGAAGATGTAATATTAGCTAACACATCGTAATGAAGAAAACGGAGCATAAATTCAAGTATATTAACTATGTAATTAATATATCTATATTGTGTCAAATGTTGCCAAATAAAACAGATGGTTATCTGCTAATAAATTCAAAGAAAATAAGATAAATATGAAAGTATTTCTTTTTTTGGAAATTTAGTGTCATATGTATTTTGATAGAAACTATTATGCCTACCTAATGCAAATATGATATGGGAAGATAAACATACAATGTAGTTAAGTAAAAATCAACCATCGAAATGAGAATTCAAAAGAAATTCATAGGTTACTCCACCGAACTATGTGAAGTACCATATTGGAGATTCATACAAATGTCGGTAGAATTAGCAGTTTTATAGAGAAGCTTCATAATTATAACATGTCCAACCCTACTTAGTACAATTTGAGTGATATGTATTTTTAGTCGAATTTTCCTAGATGCTTAAGTGAGTTTTTTTTTTACCAATATTGATCTAATCTGTAGCAGTCAATTCATAGCTCGTTTTGACTCCAACACTTATATTGACTAAAGTTTGCACCTTTTTTGTTCGAAAGAGAACATGTGTTGGATTTAGGAATATCTCATGTTTTGAGTATACTATATTGGTAGAAGCACATATACGTGAACATGCAACTTTAGTTTATACAAAATACTGAATGAAAACTTAAATGACAAATACATATTCATATTTAATATTACATTATCTTATTATGGGAAAATCAACCTCGAATTACATGAATGCAATTTGTCAGTTTTACCACTATTAATTTCTAATATTTCATTGTTTGTTGTTCGTGCTTTCATGTGCGAACTAATACGAAAGCCTGTAAAGCAAGGTACACATCAACAATTCAATTGTTCAACATGGTTTCAATAAATAATAATGACAGTAAAGATTAAATTGTATAGTGTAACCTCCTTCTAAGTAGACAAATGTAATGCCTAATTCATCGTTACCAACTAAGCAAACCACCAGAATATATAGACTGAAATCTGCATAAAGTTAAGTACATAATTTAAGTAAATATTTTTTGTTCTTATGCAATCAAGCGTTATAAAAGTTAGGAGTAGATAAAAAAAATAGTCAAACCTTTAATTGTGCTAAATGAATATAATTTGTAACCACCGAAAAAGGGTAAAGACGTGTAAATGAAAATAGTGATTAAGCATGGTAAATGCGTTTTGTTATGATGATAAAAAAAATGTAAGATGGAGTAAAATAATATGATGATGAGAAAACATAAAGTTCAAATGGGCGTCTATAAAATAAATATTCAATTTGACATCAAAGATTGTTTGGTAAAACACATTTTAACATTTCGTAAAATAAATCAAACAGTTTGAATGTTATGTATCCTTAAAAATAAGGGTCAAGTTTCTTCAAGTTATAATTAGGTTTTCTTGTTTCATAGTGATCTTATTACTGCTCATGTATAATCACTAGTGGCGAATTCATAGCTTTAAATACTTACATTTTATTCATAGTAAAATATGAGTAGTTATATAACAGAACTAAATTGAGGTTAGGAATAAGAAAATATTTAGCAAAAGCAACATTATAGCAATAATTGAATAGTAGTCAATGGCAGGAAGGATATAAAATACATTGCAACAACCATATACTATTTTATGGTAAGAAGTACCTTACCAAAGAAATTGATACCATGGATAATGCCAATGTATTTATGTATTTCAAGCAACTCATAAGAAAATGGTTAAAATGATATCGAAATATGCTTTATAAATTCAACAATTCTTAAATGATTCGGGAAGGTCTAAATATTAAGGCATGGTTGAAGAACAAATGATCATGATTGTAAAAGAATATAGTGTAACGACCCACATTCTATGTATCGAAGGATCGTAGGATATTTATTTCTTTCACATACGAAGTCGTATGGTCGTGTAACTTTGGGAGATAACTATCGGGGTCATTTCCCATGTTCATGATTTTTGCCAATTTTTAAATGACTGTTTTGCCCCTAGCTGATCTTGTTTCGGCCATAAATTTTGATTGGAAAGGAGTTTTGACCTGAAACCAATTACATTAGATCCGAATGATGGTTTACCTTTTCTAGAGTGGTCACATTGGCCAAACGGACTCACCTTTTGGGAGATATGGCTGAAACAAGTTTCAGATGGTGAAAAACAGCTTAACCGGGCCTAATTTGGGTGATTAGTGAGTGGGCCCATAACCCATTTCGGGATTAGGGTTATGGGAAGGTTGATAGGGTTAGGAAATTCAGTTTCTATCATTTTCCAGCCGCCACTTTTTGTTCCTTCAAGTTTAGCCATGGCCTCCACTTTCTAAAACACCCCAAATCACCTTCTAATCGCTAGTTAAGCCAAATCTACATCAAATCAAAGCGGATTAGCACAAGAATCGAGCTAGAACTGTTGTATAGCCTTGGGAACATCGCCAAACAGAGAATCATTTTAGATTTGATATTTTATTTGTGGCTAAGGTGAGTGATTTTCATTGTTTTTCACTAATTATGGCTAATTAGGGTAATTAGCGAAGGTTAGCGAAATTATAACTCAGAAAGATCTAGAAAAATTTGTAAAATTCCAGAATATTATTTTATGCCTCTGATATGAATTTGGATTAATTTGGACTAATTTTGCTAATCCCGGAATTTAGGGGATTAAGGGGTGATTGGTGATAATTAACGAAATTTTACATCATAAAAATCTGGAAAAAATTTGTAAAATTCTAAAATATTACTTTTGGGCTTTGATAGAAATTTAGATTGATTTGGTTTACTAATCTTATCATTAGTTGTTGTTAAACACGCTTAAGAGGAAAATAAGGGTTTTTCGGTATGTTTGATCCGTTTTGACATATCATATTGTTGTTTTGCTGTTTGTGGATGTTTATACATGTTGCTATGGCTGTATGGTATGCTTTGTGATTGTTTATAACAGTTAGAATGGTCGAAAACGCCATCGAGTGGTGTAAAACAGTCGTTGGAAAGTTGCAGGAAAATATGCAGGAAACCGGATCGGATCGCCCCCTATAAACGAACCGCTCGTGATGTACTTTGGCTGATCCGAGACGTGATGAACCAGAAGCCTCAACCCGATCCGATGGAGGGACCACGACCCGACCCGAACCACCTGCATGAAACTCATGAGCACCAACCACGAACCGCCTGAAGAAGCAAGTCACGATTCGATGCTCTGGAGCTGGCACCATGGTCCGAACCAATCGAGTGAAGAAGCCCGATCCCAAACCGGAGCATCCACGAACTGAGAAGCTGACCGATCCGATGTTCTAGAGGCGTCATCGCGAGCCATGACCCGACCTGAGGAGGAACTAGCGACCCGATCTGAACAAGGTGGATGGCCATGGACTGAATGAGGAGAGGAGGATTGATCCAAACGGAAGCTGATTTCTGAACCGATCCGGAGATGATGACCAAAACCCGAGATGCAAAGGTAGTCCAAATGGGAAGTTTGTACTCAGGATCCAGTTGGGAACCAACGAGTTAACTTCACGATTGGACTTTGCTGCGGGACGTGTGCAAAGGGGTTGTCGGTATTCATAAATTTTGTTCACCACTGAGAGACGGATAGTGGGCTTGTAGTGATAGTTGTACGGGGTTGGACTCCGTCAGAGCCCAAAGGATTAGGTGACCAAACAGTGGATATCGTATGCTTTATGCACTGAGTGAGAGATGTGAAGATGGTTGCTTTGCTTAATCGTTTTCCATCACTATGACATGCACACCCCCTCCCCGTATCTTTACACCATATGTTAGTGGCACCTTAGAGTATTGTACGGTGTGTAGTGCTAACTCATTGGTTGCAGGTCCAGGTTTAGGTATGATTGGATTATACCTGTTATTGTTCTATTTTGTTGCTTATCGCTCATACCAGACTTTTTGTCTGACCTGGAGTTTTATGTCTCTTCTTATTACTCTGGGTGCTCCTAAACGAGCAGACCAGAGACATGTTAGGTGGTATGCACGAGTAGCTGTATCGGAGACCAGTAGGAGGCTCCCACGTATGATATATAGATATTCTCCCTGTGTTGTTGAAGGTCACTGCTTGGGCATTAGTAGTGTACCTCCTTCTTTTACTTTCTTTTGCTTTAGAGACAGTTTTAAAGTTGTAATAATGATGTTGGATCATAAGCTGTATTTTGGATTTCCGCTGCTATGATGATGATGGTTTTAGTTTTCAGCTTATGCACTGTCTCGCCAGTTTTATGTCAAGTATGTTACTATTATATTTTATTCCATGCGCTGTGAGACATTCTACAGATTTCTTTGTTAGTTCTTTCATCTTCTTTCCTTTCTTTGACGACCGTCTCGTGCTAGCGGACATGTGTACAACGCACTTTCGGAAGAAATGTCGGTTAATGTGGGGTGGGGCCATCACATTTGGTATCAGAGCTCTAGGTTGCGTAGTTAACCTAGGGAAGTCATTAGGGAGAGATAGTATACGTATATGAGAGCGCATATTTGTGACATTTTGGTTTTCAAATGCTATATATATACTATTAGTATATAAGGATGAAATCGTACTGCGCGGATACCACAAAGGAGATGGTTAATCGTTTTCTCTTTACAGATTAAACGATGAGCCGATATATAAGGAGTACGGGTTCAGAAGCAAACAATAGGAATGTTCCTGATATGAGGACGAAGTTTTCTACCTTCATGCGAGAGATGCTTAGGGATGCTTGGGGAGCAGTTCCTAATGCTGCGAATGGTAATGGTGCAGTAGTGCAGGCGCCTAGGGCCGATTTCACCAAGCTAAACAAGGATTATACTAGTCTTGGTGGGAAGCCCTTCCACGGAACGGGTCGGCTACAAAAATTCAAGATTGGCTAGTAGTTGCGAGCACATCGTCGAAGATCTGGGAATCGAGGACGCAATGAAGAGGAAGCTAACATCGCGTCAACAACAAGGATGGGCTATGAATTGGTGGAATGCTATTAAGGCAACTGCCCCAGAGGATCAGATTACTTGGAATCAGTTTAAGCCTCGCTTTTGTGATAAGTTTATCCCAACTGCTTAGAAATCAGAATTGTTCAAGAAGTTTTTGGAGCTTAAGCAGAATGGTAGGGCAGTCTCGGAGTACATCGCTGAATTCAATACTTTATCGAAATATGGATTGTCCCTCATCGATACAGTCAAGAAGAAGAACGAGAAGTTCATAGCTGGCTTGGATGGGTACTTGGGGGAAAGACTTATAAACCATATCGATGAGACGTTCGAGTCTATTGTAGGAAAGGCATTAAGGTCAGAGAGCCTTTTTCCTAAGTCGAAGACTGAGGTTGATATTGCATCTACAGAGGAGTCAAAGCCGCAAGCAGGCGATGAAGGCAAGAAGAATTCTCAGAACAAGAGGAAGAAGAACCCGACCAAGGATGGTCAGAATAAGAAGAATAAGAATGGTGGCGAGTGCTTTAGTTGTGGCAAGAAGGGCCACTATGCCAGAGATTGTCGAGAAAAGCCTGGGGAAAATAAGTGCTTTAACTGCAGCCAGGTGGGACATCACAAGGATGATTGTCCACAACCCCCTAAAGAGAAGCAGGTTGTGAAAGCATATGCTATCAACGTTGTTCCTTCTTCGTCGAATGCTCCAAATGTGGCGCAGAACATAAAGTGTGTCGTTATTATATGCCTTCCGTTTATGATGTTCCTGTTAGAGTGTTGTTTGATACCGGGGCTTCCCGTTCCTTCATATCTAGTGACTTGGTAGATAGGTTGGAATTGGAATCCGAGATAGTCGATAAACCTTTAGTAGTGATGAGCCCGATAAGTGGTTCGATTGGTCTTAGTATGATTTGTTGTAATTTGGTCATATCGAGTCATGGATGTATGTTTGCTTTGTTTATGCTTTACTGGGTTTAGCATTATTTTGGGGAGTCAATCTACTCCAAAGGTATAGGGTGGTATTAGGTACCTACCTAGTGATGGCGATAGTAACTGGATTTAAGGAAGCTAAGAGTTTATCATTGTAATAAGTTCTAGTTGTCTCTGGGAGGCAAATGAGTTCTCCGTTGCTGGGTTGTTTTGCTAGTATCACCTCACATGGATTTTCTGAATTTGGAGGAGATATTCCTTGGGTGCTTGTCAGATATTGGTTTAGGCCTTTGGGGCTTGTGCTTGGGGAATGTCGAGTTTGATTAGGATGGTTCGCGTGAGAGATAAATAGTTATTGCGATTTTTCATTGGATGATATCTTGGTTTACTTGAGGAGTGATGGGAAGCCGTGACATGATAAGAATATTCGATGGTATGGACTGCCCCGAGTTAGACCCGATAGGGTTATAAGATTGCTCGACTGGGACTCAAGAAAGATGCAAAGTAATGGATTGTTTAGGACCCTATGCTGATGTTCTCTTTGGATAATATAACTTTGAAGAAATAGGATGTAAAAAGAAAATGGGTGTTCGTTGATCTTAGAGATGCAACGAATAGGGAGACAACTCACGTTGGACTAGAGTTTGTCGGTAATGGATACTCAAGACTGGGTCTGAGTTATAGATTGACTCGAGTTGGACTCGAGAAGGCTGCAAGGAATTGGATTTGGCTCGAGTTGGACTCGAGAGGGCAGCAAGATAATGGATAGACTTGGGTTGGACTCAAGTATTTTAGGCGGACTTAAAGCAGGGGTATCTGGGGACGCCCGTTACCTTGGATCCGTTGGACGTGATCTAGTTATCCTTGGAGGATAAAACGTACGTTGGACGTACGGTAGTCCGTTTGGAGGTTGGGCTTCCATTAGTTCTTGATGTTGGTTGGACCAGACATACAAGAATTGACATATTGGGATTGGTTAGACCAGTCATGTAGGTGTCGACGTGTTCATGACTTTAGCAGGTGATAGGTAGGACTTGTTTGATGGATGTTATGGTTGCTATGTTTGTCCCTATCTTTCTTCTCTTGAGTAGACTATCACCTGTAGCCTGTACGGTTCTAGCGATGGGGAACAAAGAGATGGTAGTATAGATGGACATTAGGCTACGTATCAGTGCAGCGGGTAGCCATTACTCCATGGGGCAGAGTGATCGTAGCAAGGCTATGAGCCAGTGCAGTGAAGTTGTCATGACTTCATGGGGCAGAGTGGACATAGCAAAGGATTTAGGTGCGGTAACAGTTGCATTGAGTAGGAGGCATGCCAGTCTAGAGGTTATGTTTCTGGGTTAGAAGCAACTAGAGTATATCACAGGACATGATTTCAGACCCAAGAGTGAATTGGATTCGGATGCGCTAGTAAGCTTGGCGATTAGATCGATTTTGATTGAGTGGATTGGTTCCAATTAGAAGGACGATCCTAACCTATTGGAAATCATCTCTAGGGTAGAGATGGGTATCGATGGAAAGAGAATGATCAAGCAAGGATTTGATCGAGAAGGATGGCTTCGAAAGAATGGGGGACTAGTTGTACCCAATGTAGACGGACTGAGAGATGAAGTGCTTAGAGCATATCATCACACGAAACTGACTATACATCCCGGTGGTAACAAAATGTATTGAGACATGGATCAGACCTACCACTGGGAAGGGAAAAACAAGGATGTTGGGAAGTTTATGTCCAAATGCATGAATTGCCAGTTAGTTAAAGCTGAGCAAAAGAAGCCTAGTGGGTTGTTACAACCATTAGAAATTCCTAAATGGAAATGGGAACAAGTCTCAATGGATTATATTGATGGTTTACCAAGGACTAGGTTAGGTCATGATGGTATTTGAGTGAATTGTATACTAGAAGATCTTTTGGGAACTTATATATTGGATTTTGGAGGGTCATGGGATGGCCATTTGTATCTGGTTGAGTTATAGTTATCAAACCAATATTGGTATGGCTCAGTTTGAAGCTTTATACGGAAGGCCGTGCAACTCACCGTCATGTTAGTTAGAAACTGGTGAGAAGTTTGTGCTTGGACCAGATGTGATAAGAGAAACTTCAGCTAAGATTAAGAGTATTCAACTACGAATGAAGGCTGCCCAAGATAGGTAGAAGAGTTATGCTGATAAAAGGAAAAGAGAATTAAAGTTCTCCATTGGTGACTTGGTGTTTGTCAAGATTTCTCCGTTGAAGAGCATGATACGATTTGGCAGGAGAGGCAAGTTAGCACCAAGATTTGTTGGTCCATTCCCAGTTCTTGAGCAAATCGGGAATCGGGCATATATAGTTGAATTACCAGAGAAGATGACAGGAGTTCATAACGTATTTCATGTTTCCCAGTTAAGGAAATTCGTGCACGACCCCGATGTGACTATTTCACCTGTTCAGTTGGATGATATCGAGGTTGAACCCGAGGCGGTTGGGAAACCCAGACCTATGCGTATTGTTGGGAATGATACGAAGCAACTTCGAAGGAAAGCGGTGAATCTAGTCAAAGTTCAGTGAGGCGAGAATGAGAATGACTATACTTGGGAGACAGAGGAGAGCATTAGGAAGACGTATCTAGAAATCTACGCCTAGTAAGATTTCAGTTTTGATTTATTCTTTCCACATGCCAGGATAGGCTTGTTTTGTTTGTTTTGCATATTTGATTGTTGTATGTGGCTGGTAGGCATGCGAGATCGTTTGTATGTTTTGGGTTAAGGAATTTCGGAGATGAAATTTCTTAAGGGGGGGAAGAATGTAACGACCCACATTCTACGTATCGAAGGATCATTGGTTGTTTATTTCTTTCACATACGAAGTCGTATGGTCATGTAACTTTGGGAGATGACTATTAGGGTCATTTCCCATGTTCATGATTTTTGCTGATTTTTAAATGATCGTTTTGCCCCTAGCTGATCTTGTTTCGGCCATAACTTTTGATTGGAAAGGAGTTTGACCTGAAACCACTTCCATTAGATCCGAATGATGGTTTACCTTTCCGTAGAGTGGTCACATTGGCCAAACGGACTAACCGTTTGGGAGATATGGCAGCTTAATTAGGCCTAATTTGGGTGATTAGTAAGTGGGCCCATAACCCATTTCGGGATTAGGGTTATGGGAAAGCTGATAGGGTTAGGAAATTCAGTTTCTATCATTTTCCAGCCGCCACGTTTTGTTCCTTCAAGTTTAGTCATGGCCTCCACTTTCTAAAACACCCCAAATCACCTTCTAAACGCTAATTAAGCCAAATCTGCATCAAATCAAAGCGGATTAGCACAAGAATCGAGATAGAACTACTGTATAGCCTTGGGAACAACGCCAAACAGAGAATCATTTCAGATTTGATATTTTATTTGTGGCTAAGGTGAGTGGTTTGCATTGTTTTTCACTAATTATGGCTAATTAGGGTAATTAGCGAAATTATAACTCAGAAAAATCTAGAAAAATTTGTAAAAATCCAGTATATTATTTTATGCCTCTGATATGAATTTGGGTTAATTTGGACTAATTTTGCTAATCCTGGGAATTAGGGGATTAAGGGGTGATTAGTGATAATTAGCGAAATTTTGCATCATAAAAATATGTAAAATTCTAAAATATTATTTTAGGGCTCTAATAGAAATTTGGGTTGATTTGGTTAAGTTTTACTAATCTTATCATTAGTTGTCGTTAAACTTGCTTAGGGGGAAAATAAGGGTTTTTCGATATGTTTGATCCGTTTTGACATATCATTTTGCTGTTTGTGGATGTTTATACATGTTGCTATGCTGTATGGTATGCTTTGTGATTGTTTAGAATAGTTAGAATGGTCGAAAACGCCGTCGTGTGGCGTGAAACAGGCGCTGGAAAGTTTTAGAAAATCGGATCGGATCGCTCCCCTATAAACGAACCGCTCGTGATGTACTTTAGTCGATCCGAGACATGATGAACCAGAAGCCTCGACCCGATCCGATGGAGGGATCACGACCCGACTCGAACCACCTGCATGAAACTCACGAGCACCAACCACGAACCGCCTGAAGAAGCAAGTCACGATCCGATGCTTTGGAGCTGGCACCACGATCCGAACCGATCGAGTGAAGAAGCCCGATCCCGAACCGGAGCACCCACGAACTGAGAAGCTGAACTGATCCGATGTTCTAGAGGCGTCATCACGAGCCACGACCCGACCTGAGGAGGAACTAGCGACTCGATTCGAACAAGGTGAATGACCATGGACTGGATAAGGAGAGGAGGATTGATCCAAATGAAAGCTGATTTCTGAACCGATCCGAAGATGATGACCAAAACCCGAGATGAAAAGGTTGTCGAAATGGGAAGTTTGTACTCGGGCCAGTAAGGAACCAACGAGTTAACTTCACGATTGGACTTTGCTGCGGGACGTGTGCAAAGGGGTTGTCGGTATTCATAACTTTGGTTCACCACTGAGAGACGGATAGTGGGTGTAATGACCTGGATTCTTATGGGTTAATTTTAAAATGTTTTATATGGATTTAAATATTGAGTTAAGTAAATAAATCAATTTTTATAGGGAGTTATCGATTTAAAAATCAATTTCAATTTAATATTGAAAATATTAAATTATCATAATAAGAAAATGGATATAGTTGAATTCAAATTTTAATTTGAATTGAAAACAGTTCAAGAATTTAATATGAAATTTTAACGGTAATAATATCTATTTATTATCGAGGAGAATAAATAGTTTGAAATTTAAATTATATCAATTTAAATTAATATCTTATACAGATGATCGAACTGGACTTCGATACCTATCCCCGTGTGTCCGGAATAGGGGTATTACCCTAGAATTGACAGTTGTTGGGTTCAGTAAGGAGTTCAGAATCAACGTGATAATTTAAATTAAAGGATTCCAGTTTGAATAAATTAAAATAAAATATACTTGTCCCTCATTAAAACACATATCCCCTTTCCTCAACACAGGATAAAACAAATCGTGGCCCCTCTCAAACCATTCAGATAACCGAAACCGTTCCCTTTAAATCCACAAACCAAATCAATTGTCGTGCCTTACTTTACTCAAATAAAATTCGCGATAAGGACGGCGGCTTCCTTGAAGATCGACTTCGAGCCTGATTTGCTCATATGTCGTTGGATTGTTCGAAGTCGAAAAGGGGGATCGCGGTTGAATATGTGAAGCTCGAAACCCATCGACGCTTTGAATCGGAAACCGTGAACAAACCCCGAAGCTCGACGACGACCAGAACATCTGCGAGTCAAGGAAGAGCTCGCGTGAAGAAGAGAGGGCTTGTGTTTCGGGGTACGCAAGTTACTGCATGGAGCAGGATGTGTGAATGTTGGAGTATATATGAAGTTTGTGGTGAGGGGAAGCTCGGTAATGAGCAGAGGGAATCAAGGTTTGAACTGTGAGCTACAGGAAAGGGATCCGAACAGTAGCAGTGGGAAAGAAGGGTTTGGAGCTGGTTAATGAGGTGATTAACTTAAACTTATGGTGTCAAAAGGGAATGAAGGAGTATTTGGACTGATTTCAATAGGAAATGGCCGTTGATTTTTGAGATATGCTCCATAGATCGATCGAATAATTGACAAGGCTAAGGTATACATTTTTATTTAAATTTAAATTACTTAGAAATATTTATTTATGTTAGTAGTTAATTAAATAAATAATTGATTAATCGTTAAATAATATTAATTAATCATAGGTACGGGGTAAAGTTGGTTGAGATGATTCGATAAGTTCGTAAGCACATCGATATGAAATTAAACGGGATTTATTTGGATAATTCAGCAATGGAAAATTACGGTGAGTAAATCTCACCTTTTATTTAGAATTTATTTTTATATAGTTAAAAATAATTGTCTGTGCTTGTTTGAATGCTGTCTGATTGTTTTGAAATATATATATAGTTATTTAGAATTGGTTGACTATTATATATATATATTGGGTTGATGATTGGCTGGATTCCCGCAGTTTCATTAGCGGATGCCCGCGGTTTCATTAGCAGATGATTACCCTATACGCCCCACGCTATGATTAGTGGATGACCTTCTATACCGCGATATCCTGGCTCGAAGCAGGATGGGTATTACTATGTTGACTAACATCTGTGGATGCAGGAAAACAGGTTGGAGGAATCCAACTGGATTCCTCAAAAATATATATTATCTGTTATTTGTTTGATTTCATATATATTCCTATATGATGTGTTAAAAATCAAATGATTGAAAATTGGTTGATTTGATTGTTGAAAATACCACTAGAGCTTGAATATTGATTCATAAAAATAAGCGGAAAGGGTATTGGATATTTAAAAAGGAAATTCTATTTTTATAAATAGAATTTGAATTTTTAATAAAACTATAGAAAATATTAACTTGTTTTGAAGGTATATAAAACAAGTAATTGAATTTATAAACTTTGTTTATAAATGGAAAGATGGGATTTGAATCGAATTTATAAACTTGTTTATAAATGGAAAGATGGGATTTGAATCGAATTTATAAACTTGTTTATAAATGAAAAAGATGGGATTTGAATCGAATTTATAAACTTTGTTTATAAATGGAAAGTTGGGATTTGAATTGAAGTTATAAACGTTGTTTATAAATAATGCAGAGAATTCAAATGGACTTTGAATATAATGAATTGAAATAGAATTTGAATAATAGAATTCAAATGGAGTTTAACTATAGAATTTGGATATAGAAATTCAAATGGACTTTAAACTATAGATTTGAATATAGAAATTCAAATGGACTTTAAACGATTTGAATATAGGATTCAAATGGAATTTAAACTATAGAATTTGAATAGATTTGAATATAGAAATTCAAATGAAGTTTAAATATAGGGATGTAAATAGAATTCAGATGAAGTTTAAATAAAGAGAATTCAAATAGAATTGAATTGGAATTTGAATAAGAAGTCGATAAGGAAACGAGAGTATGAGTATAATTAGAATTTGTTAATATGCAGTTAAAATATATTTGAACATGTCATGTTCAAATATGAAGGTGAAATAGACTGAAAAGTTAAGCAATAGATTTAATTAACAAATTGAGTTAAAACGATTTGGTTGAGTTAAAATAGATTGGACAGGCATAAATATACAGGAGACAGGTATGGAATAAAGTATAGAAGTGAAATAAATAGAACGCTCGACAAAAAGGTACGTATTTAATTCATATATGGGATTTTATGCGCCGTATCGGCAAGCCGCTTGGATTTTTCTTTTCCTTTTTGAGATAAGAAGGACCGGGAAAGCTATTTGAAATTTCCCGATGCTCCCGGTACAAAGGAGGTTATGGCGAATTTTTCCGGGAATTTAAGGAGATAGAATATTTTTAAGATAATTTGATAGTTAGAAATCAACATATCGATATATATAGAAGTCGATAAGAAAACGAACTTAGAAATAGAATAGTATAATCAAAAAGGAAGTATAAGAATAAAATCTCGAAAGAATAGAAGAGAAAGTTTATATGTGTTTAAAGGTGAATAATCAGTTGTATGGTATTGATTATTCGAGTAAGTAGTCTTGTCTGTTTTGACGTTAAATGTTATTCAGTCAAGGTCTGAGAGGTAATTATACCCCAACTTGGTTGATTTCATGATATACCGATAAGTAGCAAGATTCAGGCTCGAAGATCAATGTGGAATAAGAATTAGTTAAATACTATATTTGGGTTGTCGTAACGATGTTTTACACAACATCTGTTTTAACCCAAATATGTGCAAAGCTTGGAAATAGAATAATGAACGTTTCCTAAGTATAGAAAATAACGTAAAAGGCCAATATGGTTATTGAAAATATTTGGTTAACAAATATTTATAAGAATAGAGAAGTGATTTAATTAATGAAATATTAATTAAAGGCTCACTGATTGTTGGATGTTTGGATGAACACTTGTTTTATTCGATAGTTAAATCATCGACTATCGAAACACTTGTTTTTATCCGATAGTTAAATCACGGACTATCGGAGTTTTGACCATCGTTGTCCATATGGAGAGACCGGTTGGACTATTATCCGAAGAACTACTCCATATTGGCAGTAGCGTGCGAATCAGATTATATAAAGATAATCGAAGACGGAGTAGAGTGCAAGGACTTTTTCTATTAATAGAAATAGTGCCTTCAGTTCATCCTGTTCCTGGGTGACTTGTATGGATGGATGTCTGACAGAGTATTTCCAGACGATCACGTATATTTGATTTCTCCAACCGTACCAAGAGTGGAAGCGGAGAAGGAAACTTCTTTTGGCTAACACATAATGTATTGTTGTAGACGTCAATCGGTGATTTGATGGATTTGACGATGTGGCATTCAAAGTGAATCTGGTATGATGATAAAGCATAGCTTCTAGCCTCATCATCCGGTAAATGACAGAAATCGGGTAGGCAGCATGGCTAAGTCGGTCGCACCGAAGTAGGGTGTATAATCACCTGATCTAGAGTTTCATTTACTTCTAAAAATCTATTGTTGATGCTGTCCCATTCAGGAAACGGTTGCTGATCCCAACTGTTGGTGATATACATTCGATACACTCAAGCGAAATGAGTGGTCGGTCATGTGTGGCCGGGTTGCAAGATGTTCTTGTTGAACCCAGTGTATTCCTCTCTAGAGGTACATTAGCGAAAGGTGGTTCCATACCTTGTCACAGTTGGAAATCCATTACCCAATACGTGCTTGCGGTTTTGATTGTATACTATATATGTAGAACGTGAGATGAAAGCGTTTCTGCTAGATGATTATATATATACTGTGGTTGATAGACATTATTATAATATCAAAAGGTTTTTGATATAAAGATATTTTGGATTCTCATAAGGGAAAAACCCGTTCCGTTATGCGGCGTGGTCTTATGAGATATCGTTTACTTATTCGAACTGTTTTTAAACTGTTTTACTCATACCAGTCCCATGACTGACCCGGAGTTTACTTTGTTGTTTTCCCTAAACTCTTGGGTGCCTAAATTTGTACGGGCAGTCAAGTAGTCGGGAATTTACAGATATACTGGAAGAGCTTGGAGCAGGAGGCTTCAGGATAATATAGCTATAGTTATTTCCGCTGTGTTGTAAGTGATGTACTTTGATATTGATGTATATTCAAGTACAGATGTATATTTCAAGTTATGTTATATATATTATATGTTATTCGTTCCGCTGTGAGATTCGTGTTACTCTGATGTTGTGTTCTTCTTCTTCTATTCTAAGTTTCTATCTTATCTTTCCTCACCCTCTAATTTCTTTCACTAATTACCAGGATTTTTTCGATGTTTTGGTTATCGACATCGAGCTTATGTCGATAACCAAAGTCGTTGAAAATCCGGGTCGTTACAGTTGGTATCAGAGCTTAAGTTAAGAATTACTTGGCTCTGTGGCGTGACTCAGTAGAGATAGGGTTAGTAATACCCTAGATTGAGTTTGAGTGTATATATATACGAGAGAGCGTATTTGTTATTTGATATAAAAACAGTTTTATATTGTGTTGACTAGTCTGTTGAGTGGATTATAAATTTTGGTCGAATCGTGGGATGCCACGATGTCGATAGGAGTTTATAAACACTTGAACAGGAGATTGGACACGATATTGTTTTCAAATAGTTAAGTTGATTGTTAGGATTATAATCGAATTAGATTATAAAATAGAAATAGTTATATATATAACCAGTGGAATTTGTATATGAAATCAAATACAAATGAGATAAATTGAAATTGAATTCCAACCAGAATTTAAAATCCTGGGAGTTTGGGAAAATGTTTTTCTAAATGGATTTTGAAAGAAATATAGCACTGAACTCATTCAGTAGCTGGGAAATAATTCTGATGATGGTCGCAACATCATCAGTGTTCATTTTCGAGTTTCTAAGTGATGAATTGCTGCCTTAGAAAAGTTTTGATGGAAATTTGTTTGAAAGAAACAAGTTGTTTTAAAATTCAAATGTTTTGAATTTGAGATAGATATAAATATATGTATATATTTATATGACTTCAAAGGAATTTTGAAATGGGAATTGGAATATAGATTTCAAATAGAAGTAAAATAAAGGAATTTGAATATATATATATATAATTCAAATAGAAGTGAAATAGAATTTGAATTCAAAGGAATTCAAATGAGTTTGAATAAAGAAAATTCAAATAGAAATTGTATAAGAAAAATTGAAATGGAATTTGAATTCAAAGGAATTCAAATGGATTTGAATAAAGAAAAGTCAAATAGAGATTTGAATATTAGAATTCAAATAGAATTTGGTTAAATAGAATTTCAAAGAGAATATAAAGTGGAGGTTGAATATTAGAATTCAAGAAAATATAGAGTTTGAAATAGAATTTAAATTCAAAGGATTTCAAATAGAAATGGAACAAAGGAATTTAAATAGAAATTGAAGATAAGAAATTCAAATAGAATTTGAAGATAAGGAAATTAAATTAGAATTTGAATCGAAGAAAAATCAAATAGAAATTGAATAGAAGGAAATTCAAATGAGTTGGAATAAAGAAATTCAAATGGAATATGAATATTGTAAATATATAGAATTTGAATATTAGAAGTGAAATAGATCGGGAATATTATGTTGAAATGGAAAAAAATGGATTTGATATATATAAAAAATATATCAGAATGGAGTTGAGTTTATTATAAACAAAGTTAAAACGTTTATATTTATAAATATAATTAAAACGAGCTCGCCGTAACGCGGCAGTTCGTAAATTGGCGATTCGAACTTCAATTTAGTATACAGAACTCAATTGAAGTCAGAATTCTTTGAAACAAGAATCGTTGGGACCGGTTGAACAATAGTTTTCTAATGAAAGAGAAAAATCTAGATTTCGTCGTATAGATTTTGAGTTATATCAAAATCAATTTTTTAGAAAAGCAGCGCCAGAACCATTATAAAACCATAACGGTTTAATTAAATAAATAAAAGGATTTTTAGGAAATAAAATCCGAATTGGCATTAGAAAAATCCAGACTGGAGATATAAAATAAATATGAACTCCAGTGAAGTAGGTGAAATGATTTTCAAGACAAAAATCATATTTTAAATGGTTAAATAGAATTAACTAAATTGGACAATAATTAGTTAAAAGAAATTTGAATCGAAACTGGGTTTTTGATAAGTGAAGAGATTGAGAATTTATATTCGAAATCGAATATATAACTCGAGTTGAAAATATAATTAGATTAGTCTATAATTAAATTGACTTTTTATTTGAACAAGTTATATTCAAATAAAAAGGGTGAAATAGGCAAAACGGTTAATTAGCAACTAGTTAATGGGAATTTGAATGATTTAAATTAAATTTAACTTAAGTAAGTTAAATGGATCGAAATGAATAAATTGAGTAAAATCAATGTGAATGAACTATGAATTGGGTGGGAATAATGGAAAAACCAAAAGAGTTAAAGAGGAAATATATTTGTCAAACAAATATAAAGGAAATTATTTGTCAAACAAATATAAAGGAAATTATTTGTCAAACAAATAGAAAGAGAAATATTTGTAAAAACATTTACAAATAGAATTTAAAAAGGAATATTTGTAAAACATTTACAAATAGAGTAAATGGAAATATTTATTTATAGAAAATAAATAGAATGTTATAGATGAGATATTTATTTGTCAAATAAATAGAATTTAATCAAAGGGATATTCAGAAGATGAATAGAAAATGGAAATCTGTTTTTAACAGATAAATAGAAAAGATTAATTTATAAATAACAGTTTATAAATTAAATTAAATATTTATCATTCGATAAATGGAATATATAAGTCTGAACTTATATAGAGAAGAGATATTGGTTTTTAACACCGATAGTTTTAAATAGAAAGGGTACACAACACTTGTATAAGTAAAGTAACGTTATTAAAGAGAACATTTGTAAAGTGAAGAACCGTTACTAAAAGTAAATCTTTATAAATGAATGAACGTTATCCAATAGGAGATATTCGAATTGGAGAAGTCAATTAGAGTTAGAAATAATCGATTAGTGTTAGAATAAATCGATTAGAGTAAGAATTAACCAGTTAGAGTTAATCGGTTAGGGTTAATCCGTAGAGTTAATTGAATATTTGTTATTCAATTAAAATTTATCGAATATTTGTTATTTCAAATTTAGAGTTAACCAGATAGAATTAAATTGAACATAGTTAATCGAATTAGGATTTAATTGAATGTTAGTTATCCAATTAAAAGTTGATCGAATATAGTTATTGAGATAGAGTTAGTCAAACATAGTTACTCAAGATAAGTGCCATTTCGTACGACTGCTAGCGTAAGTCGCAGGGCTGCAGATAGCCTAGGGCGGTCGGATGTTTCCTGGGGGAATCAAGCGTAACCATTGTGATCGCTGCGATCTAGAGTCAAGCGAATGGAGTTAAATTGAATATTAGTTATTCGAATAGAATTAAAGGAGTTATCGATTATAGTTTAATCGAAAAGAGTTATCGATTAGTTTAATCGAAGTGAGTTGTAGAATATTGGTTATTCGAAGGAGTTATCGAATTTAGTTATTCGATGGAGTTAATCGATAAGAGTTAAATCCAATAGGTTAATTGATAAGAGTAAATTGAATAGAGAAAATCGAATATAGTTGATTCAAAGAAAGGTTTTCGAATCTAGTTATTTGATAGAGAGATTATCAAATATAGTTATTCGAAGGGAGGAGTTATCGAATAGGGATCTATTCGAAAGAGAGTTATGCAAGGAAGTTTGAAATGTTGAGTATCAACATAAATAAGTTTTGAAAAGATAAATGGGTTGGTAGCAATTTTTCTACCTTAGCAATTTCGAGGACGAAATTATTTTAAGTGGGGAAGATTGTAATGACCTGGATTCTTATGGGTTAATTTTAAAATGTTTAATATGGATTTAAATATTGAGTTAAGTAAATAAATCAATTTTTATAGGGAGTTATCGATTTAAAAATCAATTTCAATTTAATATTGAAAATATTAAATTATCAGAATAAGAAAATGGATTTAGTTGAATTCAAATTTTAATTTGAATTGAAAACAGTTCAAGAATTTAATATGAAATTTTAACGGTAATAATATCTATTTATTATCGAGGAGAATAAATAGTTTGAAATTTAAATTATATCAATTTAAATTAATATCTTATACAGATGATCGAACTGGACTTCGATACCTATCCCCGTGTGTCCGGAATAGGGGTATTACCCTAGAATTGACAGTTGTTGGGTTCAGTAAGGAGTTCAGAATCAACGTGATAATTTAAATTAAAGGATTCCAGTTTGAATAAATTAAAATAAAATATACTTGTCCCTCATTAAAACACATATCTCCTTTCCTCGCCACAGGATAAAACAAATCGTGGCCCCTCTCAAACCATTCAGATAACCGAAACCGTTCCCTTTAAATCCACAAACCAAATCAATTGTCGTGCCTTACTTTACTCAAATAAAATTCGCGATAAGGACGGCGGCTTCCTTGAAGATCGACTTCGAGCCTGATTTGCTCATATGTCGTTGGATTGTTCGAAGTCGAAAAGGGGGATCGCGGTTGAATATGTGAAGCTCGAAACCCATCGACGCTTTGAATCGGAAACCGTGAACAAACCCCGAAGCTTGACGACGACCAGAACATCTGCGAGTCAAGGAAGAGCTCGCGTGAAGAAGAGAGGGCTTGTGTTTCGGGGTACGCAAGTTACTGCATGGAGCAGGATGTGTGAATGTTGGAGTATATATGAAGTTTGTGGTAAGGGGAAGCTCGGTAATGAGCAGAGGGAATCAAGGTTTGAACTGTGAGCTACAGGAAAGGGATCCGAACAGTAGCAGCGGGAAAGAAGGGTTTGGAGCTGGTTAATGAGGTGATTAACTTAAACTTATGGTGTCAAAAGGGAATGAAGGAGTATTTGGACTGATTTCAATAGGAAATGGCCGTTGATTTTTGAGATATGCTCCATAGATCGATCGAATAATTGACAAGGCTAAGGTATACATTTTTATTTAAATTTAAATTTAAATTACTTAGAAATATTTATTTATGTTAGTAGTTAATTAAATAAATAATTGATTAATCGTTAAATAATATTAATTAATCATAGGTACGGGGTAAAGTTGGTTGAGATGATTCGATAAGTTCGTAAGCACATCAATATGAAATTAAACGGGATTTATTTGGATAATTCAGCAATGGAAAATTACGGTGAGTAAATCTCACCTTTTATTTAGAATTTATTTTTATATAGTTAAAAATAATTGTCTGTGCTTGTTTGAATGCTGTCTGATTGTTTTGAAATATATATATATATAGTTATTTAGGATTGGTTGACTATTATATATATATATATATATATATATATATATATATATATATATATATATATATATATTGGGTTGATGATTGGCTGGATTCCCGCAGATTCATTAGCGGATGCCCGCGGTTTCATCAGCGGATGATTACCCTATACGCCCCACGCTATGATTAGTGGATGACCTTCTATACCGCGATATCCTGCCTCGAAGCAGGATGGGTATTACTATGTTGACTAACATCTGTGGATGCAGGAAAACAGGTTGGAGGAATCCAACTGGATTCCTCAAAAATATATATTATCTGTTATTTGTTTGATTTCATATATATTCCTATATGATGTGTTAAAAATCAAATGATTGAAAATTGGTTGATTTGATTGTTGAAAATACCACTAGAGCTTGAATATTGATTCATAAAAATAAGCGGAAAGGGTATTGGATATTTAAAAAGGAAATTCTATTTTTATAAATAGAATTTGAATTTTTAATAAAACTATAGAAAATATTAACTTGTTTTGAAGGTATATAAAACAAGTAATTGAATTTATAAACTTTGTTTATAAATGGAAAGATGGGATTTGAATCGAATTTATAAACTTGTTTATAAATGGAAAGATGGGATTTGAATCGAATTTATAAACTTGTTTATAAATGAAAAAGATGGGATTTGAATCGAATTTATAAACTTTGTTTATAAATGGAAAGTTGGGATTTGAATTGAAGTTATAAACGTTGTTTATAAATAATGCAGAGAATTCAAATGGACTTTGAATATAATGAATTGAAATAGAATTTGAATAATAGAATTCAAATGGAGTTTAACTATAGAATTTGAATATAGAAATTCAAATGGACTTTAAACTATAGATTTGAATATAGAAATTCAAATGGACTTTAAACGATTTGAATATAGGATTCAAATGGAATTTAAACTATAGAATTTGAATAGATTTGAATATAGAAATTCAAATGAAGTTTAAATATAGGGATGTAAATAGAATTCAGATGAAGTTTAAATAAAGTGAATTCAAATAGAATTGAATTGGAATTTGAATAAGAAGTCGATAAGGAAACGAGAGTATGAGTATAATTAGAATTTGTTAATATGCAGTTAAAATATATTTGAACATGTCATGTTCAAATATGAAGGTGAAATAGACTGAAAAGTTAAGCAATAGATTTAATTAACAAATTGAGTTAAAACGATTTGGTTGAGTTAAAATAGATTGGACAGGCATAAATATACAGGAGACAGGTATGGAATAAAGTATAGAAGTGAAATAAATAGAATGCCCGACAAAAAGGTACGTATTTAATTCATATATGAGATTTTATGCGCCGTATCGGCAAGCCGCTTGGCTTTTTCTTTTCCTTTTTGAGATAAGAAGGACCGGGAAAGCTATTTGAAATTTCCCGATGCTCCCGGTACAAAGGAGGTTATGACGAATTTTTCCGGGAATTTAAGGAGATAGAATATTTTTAAGATAATTTGATAGTTAGAAATCAACATATCGATATATATAGAAGTCGATAAGAAAACGAACTTAGAAATAGAATAGTATAATAAAAAAGGAAGTATAAGAATAAAATCTCGAAAGAATAGAAGAGAAAGTTTATATGTGTTTAAAGGTGAATAATCAGTTGTATGGTATTGATTATTCAAGTAAGTAGTCTTGTCTGTTTTGACGTTAAATGTTATTCAGTCAAGGTCTGAGAGGTAATTATACCCCAACTTGGTTGATTTCATGATATACCGATAAGTAGCAAGATTCAGGCTCGAAGATCAATGTGGAATAAGAATTAGTTAAATACTGTATTTGGGTTGTCGTAACGATGTTTTACACAACATCTGTTTTAACCCAAATATGTGCAAAGCTTGGAAATAGAATAATGAACGTTTCCTAAGTATAGAAAATAACGTAAAAGGCCAATATGGTTATTGAAAATATTTGGTTAACAAATATTGATAAGAATAGAGAAGTGATTTAATTAATGAAATATTAATTAAAGGCTCACTGATTGTTGGATGTTTGGATGAACACTTGTTTTATTCGATAGTTAAATCATCGACTATCGAAACACTTGTTTTTATCCGATAGTTAAATCACAGACTATCGGAGTTTTGACCATCGTTGTCAATATGGAGAGACCGGTTGGACTATTATCCGAAGAACCACTCCATATCGGCAGTAGCGTGCGAATCAGATTATATAAAGATAATCGAAGACGGAGTAGAGTGCAAGGACTTTTTCTATTAATAGAAATAGTGCCTTCAGTTCATCCTGTTCCTGGGTGACTTGTATGGATGGATGTCTGACAGAGTATTTCCAGACGATCACGTATATTTGATTTCTCCAACCGTACCAAGAGTGGAAGCGGAGAAGGAAACTTCTTTTGGCTAACACATAATGTATTGTTGTAGACGTCAATCGGTGATTTGATGTATTTGACGATGTGGCATTCAAAGTGAATCTGGTATGATGATAAAGCGTAGCTTCTAGCCTCATCATCCGGTAAATGACAGAAATCGGGCAGGCAGCATGGCTAAGTCGGTCGCACCGAAGTAGGGTGTATAATCACCTGATCTAGAGTTTCATTTACTTCTAAAAATCTATTGTTGATGCTGTCCCATTCGGGAAACGGTTGCTGATCCCAACTGTTGGTGATATACATTCGATACACCCAAGCGAAATGAGTGGTCGGTCATGTGTGGCCGGGTTGCAAGATGTTCTTGTTGAACCCAGTGTATTCCTCTCTAGAGGTACATTAGCGAAAGGTGGTTCCATACCTTGTCATAGTTGGAAATCCATTACCCAATACGTGCTTGCGGTTTTGATTGTATACTATATATGTAGAACGTGAGATGAAAGCGTTTCTGCTAGATGATTATATATATACTGTGGTTGATAGACATTATTATAATATCAAAAGGTTTTTGATATAAAGATATTTTGGATTCTCATAAGGGAAAAACCCGTTCCGTTATGCGGCGTGGTCTTATGAGATATCGTTTACTTATTCGAACTGTTTTTAAACTGTTTTACTCATACCAGTCCCATGACTAACCCGGAGTTTACTTTGTTGTTTTCCCTAAACTCTTGGGTGCCTAAATTTGTACGGGCAGTCAAGTAGTCGGGAATTTACAGATATACTGGAAGAGCTTGGAGCAGGAGGCTTCAGGATCATATAGCTATAGTTATTTCCGCTGTGTTGTACGTGATGTACTTTGATATTGATGTATATTCAAGTACAGATGTATATTTCAAGTTATGTTATATATATTATATGTTATTCGTTCCGCTGTGAGATTCGTGTTACTCTGATGTTGTGTTCTTCTTCTTCTTCTATTCTAAGTTTCTATCTTATCTTTCCTCACCCTCTAATTTCTTTCACTAATTACCAGGATTTTTTCAATGTTTTGGTTATCGACATCGAGCTTATGTCGATAACCAAAGTCGTTGAAAATCCGGGTCGTTACAGTGGGCTTGTAGTGATAGTTGTACGGGGTTGGACTCCGTCAGGGCCCAAAGGATTAGGTGACCAAATAGAGGATATCGTATGCTTTATGCACTGAGTGAGAGATGTGAGGATGGTTGCTATGTTTGATCGTTTTCCATCATTATGACATGCACACCCCCTCCCCATATCATTTCAGCATATGTTAGTGGCACCTTAGAGTATTGTACGGTGTGTAGTGCTAACTATTTGGTTGCAGGTCCAGGTTCAGGTATGATTGGATTATACTTGTTATTGTTCTGTTTTGTTGCTTATCGCTCATACCAGACTTTTTGTCTAACCCAAAGTTTTATGTCTCTTCTTATTACTCTGGGTGCTCCTAAACGAGCAGACTAGAGACGGGTTAGGTGGTATGCACGAGTAGCTGTACCGGAGACGAGCAGGAGGCTCCCACGTACGATATATAGATATTCTCCCTGTGATGTTGAAGGTCATTGCTTGGACATTAGTAGTGTACCTCCTTTAACTTTCTTTTACTTTAGGGACAGTTTTAAAGTTGTAATAATGATGTTGGATCATAAGCTGTATTTTGGATTTCCGCTGCTATGATGATGATGGTTTTAGTTTTCAGTTTATGCACTGTCTCACCTGTTTTATGTCAAGTATGTTACTATTATATTTTATTCCATGTGCTGTGAGACATTCCACAGGTTTGTTTGTTAGTTCTTTCATCTTTTTCCTTTCTTTGACGACCGTCCCATGCTAGCGGACATGTGTACAGCGCACTTTCGGAGGAAATGTTGGTTAATGCGAGGCGGGCCGTCACCTATAGCTTCCCTGTTATCCACTTTCTGATATAATTTCATGCATTCTACAGTTGGTTACCCATGCAGGCGGCGTAGTTATAGATTAGATGCAAAAAAAATTCTTAGATAAATAAAAAACTAGTAATAAGACAAGTACTAAAAAAAATAAAAAATGCTCATAAATTGATATCATGGCATTTAGTTTTTGATGAATTGATTTTACAAATTTTTGCTGCGTTTCTGAATCCATAAAGATGACAAGGCTTTAGTCATTTAGGTATTTGGTTACCTTTCATTCAGGAAAATGCAACAGTTTGGTGATATAGTTATGATATTGTAAAAAGTAAAGGTAAGCACAAATGAAAAAAGAAGTAGTACATATAATCTAACAATTAGTGTGCTTGAAAATATAGGACATGGAAGAGAGAAGGAAGTGTTGTATATAAAGATAGGCATGAGAAAGTACAACAAAGTGAGACCAAATGAAGGGAACAAACCATGAGGGAACTTACCAGTAATCCATGGGTCAGCAGTATTATGTAGAATTAGCCTCCCTTTGCAGCCAAACGGATATACCAAAGAGAATCTAGTGTAACAGATGGTATCAAATCATAGAGAGAAGATATTGGGAAAGGATGTCAACGTAGGCATAAATGGCAAGAAGGAAGTTGGAGTAAACTGGAAGACGTTGTAGGATGTATAAAAGTTCGTTGGATACTTGATTTAAATCTAGTTAGGGTTTCTACCAAATCCCTTAATGCTTTAGACTTGGTTCAAAAGCAAGGTTCGGTAGTTGATTTTGATCTTTCTTTCTTTTTTTGATCTTAAAAAACTATTGAAAATAACCGAGATAGAATGTTGACAGGAGAAGAGAACGAATTGATAGGGAGGAAGGGAGAGATTGAAGAAATCAGAATGCGAAGAGAGGATGAGGGAACAGTTAGAAGGGTAAACAAATGTTGAGAGAAAAAGGGGAGAACGTGGATGTTTTGTCGCTATGTCGTGAAGGGTGGAAAAAATTATGCGGAGAGCGCAGTATTTTGAAATAGGTTATTTTCATTTGTCCGCTATAATAAGTGAGTATGTTCCAAGGAATTGCTATCCTATAAGATTATTGTACTTCTCTGATAAAACTTCCAGATCTGTCCAAGGCTGTTCTTGCATAACTGCCTCGACATATGTTATTATGGGGGTTTGACCATTAGTCGCAGTGTTACCCCTTCCCCTACCTGGTCTTCCTCCTCTCCTACTCATTTTCCTCTAGCGAGATGACCCAGCTGCCAACAAATGATTTATTTTCTATAGTAGTAGAGCCAACCAATATATACTAGGTGTTGTTCGGTTTCTCCTATATATAACGTCTCCCGGTCGTTGTCAACCATTATCCGAGGCATCTCGATCTATCATCCATTATATAAATTTCCTAGGCTCCATGCCATAGTATCACTTTTTTAACTAAAGGAAACATTATTCCCTAATTCTATGGTACTTCATCTTGTTTTGGCTCATTACCGGGTCGTGAGGACATGAAGTCACATTCCACAAAGCTCTGCTTCTTAGCACAAAATTTAATCTATCTGCCAGCAGCACTTAGCTTGCCACAATGTCAATTCATAACATATAATTGGTGTCTGTTAATATATAACCCACGGAGTACATATGTCTCAGGGTAGGGTGTTAAGCAAAGCGGATAGATCCTTGGCCACCGACTGATATATCATTAATAGAAACCAACTAGTTATGTCGTAAAATACAATGTCATACATATAACCAATATAAGTTCGTTCTTGGTTGTGAACGAAACCGAAGGCAACTTATTCCTTATCCAATGAAGGAGAGAGGCCCTTACAAATCCGTACAATCTACAAGTACGTCTGGACCACTACTGTAACAACCCAGAATTTCAGAACCAATTTAAAATTTCTATTTTAGATATTTTAATGGATTTTTAATATTTAAAATGATTTAATTTAAATAATAATGACAAAAAATTTATTTAAATCAAAGTTAGAATGAATAAATTTATTTTAATTATAAAACGAGCCCGAACGGGGGCGACAGTTTGAAAATTTGATTTTAAATTTCAAATGAATGTACAGGATTCAATATGAATCGGATTTCAGCAAAACCAGAAATATCTGAATATGTATAATTATATCTTTCTAACAAATGTGAAAAATTCAGATTTCACAAGATGAATAAAAAATTATGTCCATTTAAAATTTAAAATAGTCACTATGGAATTTATATATTTTACATAATATATAGTCCTTAAAAATAGCCATTTTGCAAACGACCTCTGTTTATGATGAAACTACTTTGGTTGGATCCGGAATGTCAAATTATTGCTAGATTCCAATTTTCATAATTTTTGGAATTAGTATGTTAGCGTGGTGGATTAAAACGTGTTTGGCAATTCAGTCTGAATTTAGTCGACTGGAAAATGACTGTTTTTCGAACGGTTTCCAAATTCGATGAAATTAGTTTTGTTAGGACCGTATCATCAAAACATAGCTAGATTTATTTTTCTGGAATTTTTGGAGTCAGTACGTTGCCCCTGTAAATTAAAATGTACGTTAAAATCAATTTTGAACGTTAAATTAGTTTATATTTTAATTTTGACGAAAACTGATCGAAACAGTCGAATTGGCTTACCTGACATATCCCATTGTGTCCGGAATAGGGGTAATTAGCTGGGAGCGACGGTCGGTGAGTTCAATTTGGAGTTCGAATTAAAAAGTTACTTTTTGAAATTTAAAAATAATAAATTATATATATTCAACCCTCCTTTCTCTCTCACTCCACGGTGAAAATCAAAAAAGAAAAAATGACGAAGTTGCTCAGCACCATCGCGCCCCTCCTACCGTCGCACCCTGTCGTCGCCGCCTTTAGGCCGCTGCCGGCCTCCACAGCTCTCCCCTCCGATCTTCCTTCCTCCTCCCTCCCTCCTCCCCTTCTCCTTCTCCAATTAAACACCTGCCCCTTTCAAACCCAAGATCGCCTGACCACTAACCTGCCGTGTAACAACTCGGAAAATCTGAGCCAATTTGAAAATTTTAATTTGGCTGTTTTAGTGGATTTTAGATCTTTAAAATAAATTATTTTAAATAATAACAACGAAAAGTATGTTTGAATCGACGTTTGAAAATAAATATAATTATTTTTAATTATAAACAAGGCTTGAAATGGCGTGGCAGTTTCAAAATTTGAATTAGAACTTTGACTAACTGTACCGGGTGCAGATTAAAATGGATTTTAGTGAAACCAAAAATATTTAAATCTGTTAGTGAATAACTTTCTAACGAATCTGAAAAATTGAAGTTTCATAGCGGGAATCAAAAGTTATGGCCGAATGAATTTTCAAAAAGGTCGCTATAGAGTTTATATAGCCCGTGAAAATAGCCATTTTGCAAACGACCTCAGAATTCGACGAAACCACTTTTGTTGGATCCGGGATGTCAAATTATTGCTAGGTTTCTAATTTAATAATTTTTGAAGTTAGTATGTGAGCGTGGCAAAGGAAAATGTGTTTGGTCGATTTCTGTTAAATTGGATCGACCAGAAAAGGGCCATTTTTCAAATGGTCTCAGAATTCGACGAAACTAGTTTTGTTGGGACCGTATCATCAAAATATAGCTAGATCTATTTTTCGGGAACTTTTGGGATCAGTATGTGGCCCTGACAAATTGAAATGTTCGTTCAAAACAAATGTTGAATGTTTTATATTTTAATTTGAAGAGAAGCTAACTCAAACAGTCGAATGGGCCTACGAAAGATATCCCATTGTGTTCGGAATGGGGGTAATTAGCTAGGGACGATGGTCATTGGGTTTGGATTGGAGTTCGTATGAGATAAGGGGTATTTTTGGATTTTTAAAATATATAAATATAAAAAAATCTCATTGGCCCTCACCTTTTACTCTCTCCCCATTTTTCTCTTTCTCCCTCGCAATAATTAGCGGTTGCCGTTCCTTCCTTCTCTCCTCCCTGTCTCCACATCCACGCAACGAAATCGCGAGCTCCAGTTGAAGATTTTGAAGAGCATCCCTTCCTCTTCAAATCAATACCAACCACGCCCCCTATCACCTCGTATTCATCGCGCAACACCCCCTCAAAGATCGGAACTTCAATCCGCCGTACCTCTTCCCCTGCTGCATCGAGCTGACCGCCTGTGGTGGCGTCGGGTGCGCCTCTCGAAGCGCTAGGGCCTGGCGAAGGCCGATCGTGACATTGCTGCACGGATTTGCGTAAAAATCCATACCTAGTTTTGAAGAATTTTGAAAGGTAACGGTTTAAATTATATTAAACTGTTCTATAGCACTTCTAAGCGCTACGATTTTTGATTTCACGATAAAAATCATATCTTTTTGCTATGTAGTAGAAATTCAGTGAAACAAGAGACGCCGGGACCGTGAGGACGTCTTTTACATTCTAGAAGAGACCGGATATTTTTCTGAACCTTCTACAATTTTTGGAGGAGTGGAACCCAATGTGAGATTTCTGAATTATAAACGATATGGAAACAACGATGTATAAATTATATAGTCGATGTATGAGTAATATAAGCGTTGTACACCCCATGTATAAGTGTTGTATAAGTTGTATATTTGATGTATAAGTTATACATGTATTGTAAAAATGATATATGCGTTGAAATAAATTGAAATGATATTGAAATAAAATCGAAACATAGTTATATATATATATATATACTCCCCTCGTCCACAGACCATGAACGATATATATTGGTTGTGATATTGTTTGGATTATTGGTTGATGTGAAAATTTGGTGAATATCATGAATGGTTGATTTGAAATGATTGATTGTGGTTGAAATCCCAATAGGATTAGTATATGGGAATATTCGTCTGCGTACGAACTAGATATTGAAAATTCCCATGTCAAAAGCTGCGAGGCTTTAAGGTAGAGCGAGGAGCCATACTAGGGACAGTGCTGGTTTTAACTACCCTACCGTTATGCTGCCGAAATTTTCTGAAATATTTCTGTGTTTGATTCATATTCATGTGTTGAATAAAATTCATGTGTTGAAACAAAAATTCATGTGTTGAAACAAAATTCATGTGTTGAAATAGAGATTCATGTGTTAAATAGAAATTCATGTGTTGAAATAAAGTTCATGTGTTGACAGAAAATTCGTGTGTTGAATAGAAATTCATGTGTTGAATAAAATTCATGTGTTGAATGGAGTTCATGTATTGAATAAATTCTTTGAAAGATAAAAATAACATTTTTATCATATATATAGATTATATAAAATAATCGTGTTTTGAAATAAATTGTTTTACAACAAAAATATCATTTTTATGATATATATGAACTATATAAAATAATCATGTTTTGAAATAAAGTGTTTTACGATAAAAATCACATTTTTATGATATATATGAACTGTTAAAAATCAAATTCATGTGTTGAATAGAATTCATGTGTTGAAATAGAATTCATGTGTTGAAATAAAATTCATGTATTGAATAGAAATTCATGTGTTGAAATAAAATTCATGTGTTGAATAGAAATTCATATGTTGAAATAAAATTCATGTGTTGAAATAAATAGCTGCTGCATAAAAATACCTTTTTTTATCAAATGTGTGAAATGAATATGGTTTTGAAATCGAAGAATGAATTATGTATATATATAATTGAAATAAATCGAATAACGAAGCTGCAGTTCGTATTTTGAAATCGTGATTTCAAACGATTAGTGTGGGAGATCCGACCATTGGATTTTCCCGAAACCAAAACCGTTAGGATCGCTTTGGAAATATCTTTCCAATGGCACCAACTTTGTGAAGATCCAACGGTTGGATTGTCTGGAATGTTTAATTCAAATCTGAAGAAAAATAGCGCCAGAATCGATTATATATATATAAATATAATTAAGTTAAATCGAATAACGACGCTGCAGTTCGTATTTTGAAATCGTAACTTCAAACGATTGTACTGGGAGATCCGATCGTCGGATTTTCCCAAAACTGAAACCATTGGATTTGTTTTGAAAAGATCTTTCTAATGATATAAAATTTATGAAGATCCAACGGTTAGATTTGTAGATATGTGTAATTCAAATCTGAAGAAAAACAGCGCCACGGCCGCGTTATGGCCCGAAGCGTCGTTTGAATGAATTGGTTATTTTTAAGTGAATAAAAATAGCGATAAATCGTTATAAAATATTATAAACGATATGGAATGAAAATAAACCGAATTTACCCGGTATATTGGATATTTGATGGTTGAATGTGTTTGGCATGAAAATTACATTTAAGAACAAAATTATTGATGTCGAATAATTTAACCATTGAAATGAATTGATTTAAATTCTAAATATACGTGAATTATTTGAAAAGGCCGAGTTAAATCTCATTTCAAATAATTGATCGGCGATAAGAAGTCAATGATGAAGACGGTGGTTGAAGACCGGAGATCTTCACATCGGTTGGTTGATTACTGATGTCTTGATTGGGAGGCATCCCGAAATATAAATAATAAGCGGTGATCGTCTAGATGCACTTGGAGATCGATGGATATGCGAGGTATATAGTGCCTCCGATTTCGTTCAGACCCAGAACGAACTTGTAAATGGACGGTGTGTATGACATTGGATTTTGCTCTGTGCCGATTGATCTCTATTAAATATATATCTGTTTGGTGGCGGAGAATTTATTCTCTTGCTTAACGCCCTTCTCTGAGACATACGAGCTCAGAGGTTATATATCGATAGAAATTAGTCGCACATAGTGAATTGCCTGTGTGGCATGCCTAAGAGGCAGATGATCAAGGCTTCTATTGAAAAGCAAAGTCTTGTGGTTGATGATCAAAGCACGGCCTGTGTGGCATAGCTTTTTGTATAATGTTGATTCGCGAGCCTCGCACCCCGGTATGAACCAGAAACGGGAGATGACCTCAGGGAGGACATGCCTTTCCTTCTAGCTTGGATAGCGTCAGTGACCAACCAGCCCCGACATTTATATTATTTTCACCTGTGTGGTTGTTGCTGTTGCGAGGCGCCTCGGATATATCGGTGACTATGTAGATCCGATGGAGTCATAGGACTCATTTACACCCTAAAGGGCGGGGAAACGCAGTGTTCAGGCATAATAATCTGCATCGATGGACCGACCCTGATGATCCAAGGTGTAGTTGCGACTGTTCCTGAGGGGCGGGCTAGAGCATCTCGAATTCAGTGAGGACGATCCCTTGCCTCGGTTCATGACGGAAATCCAATTTCCAAATACTTGACTTTGCGGTTTTGATTGTATACCTATATATGGCGACATAGTGGTATGTGGCATTAATGCCGTCTATGATTGATACTTATGATTTGAAATTATTTTTGAAACATATAAACAATAGTAATAATATCAAATGCTTTTGTTTTATTCATATCTAGCATATTTTGGCCATTATAAGGTAAAACTCTATCCTCCGGTTTGCGTTGCATTGTGTGATGGGAACTGAGTCTTATAATGGCTTCATTTTTATAAAAAGCATTGTGATGTTTAAAAGATTTACTTTTTTAAAAGCACTGGCAATCCAATGGAGTAAACCCGTTCCGCGAAAGTGGCGTGGTCCTGTGATTGGCCATATTATAAAATGTGTTAAGTAGATTTCTCATACCAGTCCCATGATTGACTCGTAGTTTGTTTCACTTGCAAACTCGGGTGCCCCTTTTTCTACACGGGCAGCCTTGTATTCATTTTTTAGTAGGCTCTTTCTGGATAGCTAGAGCTGAAGATGGATTCTATCATTTATCTCTTTTTATGTTGTTCAGCTCCTATTGTACATATTATGTTTTGTTTTCCGCTGTAGACATTTATGTATAGCTGAACTGTATTTTGTACTAAGTATGATCCTGTATACTATGTAACTCTGATGATTATGTTTATCCAGTGTATTATTTGTACATTATCTGGTGTATTTATTTATTTCTGTTCTGCTGATATCTGTTTATGTGTTATATTCCAAAGATTACCCTTGCCACCATCGTACGGGGTTTTTGGGTCGTCACAACGTGGTATCAGAGCTTTGGTTAAGCTTAGTTCTAGAATATAACGTATTAATGAACTCGTCAGAAATAGAACCAGTAGTGTTCTACGACGAATAACTCATTATAGATAGGATCAGTAATATCCTAGTATGAGTATATCAGAATGAAATACACCCCGATGGACACATTTACATTCAAGTATATGTTTCTATGCTTTATAATATCTTTTCTATTGACCTGGAACTTGGTCTGGTATTTGCAGAAGTACTAGAAAATGAGTGTCAGAAACAGAGGAAGGAATACATAACCAGATTTAGAAGCTCTATTTAAGAGATATCGAAATCTGGGTGGATTACAATTCTCGGGCAATGAATCAATTATTCAAACTCAAGCTTGGATGAGTTCTGCTGAAAGAATTTTTGAGCGTTTCCAGCTGAGAGATGATCAAAAAAGATTAGTGATATCTTGGGCGCTCAAAGAAGAAGCTTTAATCTGGTGGGAAACAATCATTAAGGATAATCCAGAAGGTGATATCACCTGGGATAGATTCAAAGAGATTTTCAGTGAAAGATTTATTCCTCCAGAAGCAACTGAGCGATTATGTGATGAATTCTGTTATTTGATACAAGGAGATATGACCATTCCAGAATATCATAAGAAATTCAATGAACTTTCTCATTTTGCCCCTCATCTAATTCAAAATCCGAAGAGGAAGAATCTGAGGTTTATTAACGGGCTTCAAAGATGGTACCAAAGTAGAGTAATGGGGGCATGTGAAGCTTCCTTTTTCCGAAATGATATACATGGCTTATCAGTATGAAGATCTCCATAAGAAAGGTCTTTTGAATGACGAAGAGGAATTCAGTTCTAGTAACAAAGGGGAATCTGAGACTGATGGTCCTGAGGCCAGTACGATGCCTGAGGTCAGTAAGAGGCCTAAATCCAAGAGGAAGAGCGCAAGATCTGGGAAGAACCCATAATGACAACCACATGCTCAAGTTGCAATAGGCAAGGACATTTGGCGATAAGTTGTAAATCTTGGAACAAACGAAAGAAGGATGAATCAAAATCCAAGAACAAGTTTCAAGTGATCAGAGAGTGTAATCTTTGTCATCGGGCTGGTCACGTAAAGCAAGATTGATGGCTGTTAATAAGGACCAAAGTGCATGTGAATGAAGTGGCAGAAGTTCCTGCATCCTCATCTAGTCAGGGAAGGTCTGATGTTTTGGAAGGCACGCTTACTATCAAAAACATTCCAGTTAAAGTACTATTTGATACAGGCGCGTCACGAAGCTTTATTGCAAAGAATACGGTTAAGAAGTTGGATTTGAAATTGAGAAAGCTCAAAGAACCCATCACTTTCCATAATCTGGTTGGGGGTTCCCTCGATCTTAGTTGGGTTTGTCGGGTGCCTGTCTCTTTTTCCCCATTTCGGTTTCCTATCATCTCGATCGTCATGAATTTTACCGAATTCGATCTTATTTTAGGATTGGATTGGTTAACCAAATATGAAGCAGAGGTTAAATGTGTCGAGAGAGTTGTTAAGGCAAAGGCCCAATTAGGGACCTGTATAACCATACCATGCGAAGGTCCGAATTCAGATAGAAAAGACTTTTGGTCAGCTCTTGATGTTTCTCCTGCTCAAATAGAAAATATCCCTGTAGTCACAGAGAATATTCCGGACCTCATAAAAGATATTCCTATCATTAAGAATTATGCGGACGTGTTCGAAGAAGTTGTTAGTTTACCTCCGAAGAGAGAAATTGATTTCAAGATCGCTTTAATTCCGAATGCAAGACCAGTAGTGCACGCTATTCGGAGAATGACACTAAAGGGGAGAGAAGAATTAGATAATCAAACTCGACAGCTTGTATATAAGGGTCTAATCAGGCCTAGTTTCTCTGATTGGGGAGCAGCAGTGGTGTTTGTCCCAAAGTCAGATGATACTCTTCGACTATGTGAGGATTATCGTGACTTGAATAAGCAGACATTGAAGAACAAATATCCATTGCCACGGATTGATGATTTGGTTGATCGATTGAATGGTGCACAAGTATTTTCAAGGATGGACCTAGCTACAGGTTTCCATCAGCTTCGTATTGCCAAAGAGTGTATTCCTGTGACAGCATTCAGAGGTCCCGATTTATTCTATGAGTGGTTAGTAATGTCGTTCGGCTTATGTAATGCTCCTGCTTATTTTGTGGATTTAATTAATCGAGTATTCTGCGATGTCTTGAATAAATTTGTTCTGGTTTTCATTGACGACATATTGATCTTCTCTAAGTCAGAGAGCGAGCACGTGAAACATTTGGAACAAGTGTTAGAAATTCTCAGAAAGAATGTCTTGAAGGACAAACTTTCCAAATGTATATTTTGGCAAGAAGAAGTCAAGTTTCTTAGCCAAGTTGTATCAAAAGAGGGAATTTCTGTGGATCCCGGTAAAATCACCGCTATTCAAAATTGGAAGCAGCCTAGTACTCCCACAGAAGTTCGAAGTTTTCTTGGGTTGGCTAGTTATTATCGAAAGTTCGTTAAAGATTTTTCGAAGATATCTAGTTCCTTAACAAAGCTTACAAAGAAGCACGCAAAATTCAAGTGGACTCCCGAATGTGAGGAGGCTTTTCAGAAGCTAAAATTAAGATCAACAACTGCTCCCGTGTTAATGATTATCGAGGGCAATCAAGACTTGAAAGTCTGGACAGATGCCTCTAGAGAAGGCCTTGGTGCAGTATTAATGCAAAGAGGTCAATTGGTTGCTTATGCCAGCCGTCAGCTGAAACCGCATGAGAAAAATTACGTTACTCATGATCTTGAGTTGTTAGCCATCGTATTTGCTTTGAAAATCTGAGGCACTATCTTTTGGGTGAGAAATTCGAACTGTATACAGATCATCAGTCGCTGAAGTAGCTGTTCACCCAGAAAGACTTGAATCTGAGGCAACAACGTTGGCTAATATTTCTTGCAGCATACGATTTTGAGATTTTGTACACTCCAGGGAAGGCCAATGTTGTGGCCGATGTGCTAAGTCGAAAGAATGCAATAATCGCCACTTTTATTATTACGACTTCCTTGATTGACAAAATATCTATTCTTCAAAAAGATGATAATTTTATTAAGGATATGATCAAAAGGATTCAGAAAGGTGAACCCTCGGGTTTTCAAATAGATAATGATGGGATCCTGAGATTGAGAAGAAGGATTTGTGTTCCCAACATCCCCGAGCTCAAAAGGGAATTGTTATACGAATATCACAAGTCCAAGCTAAGTATCCATCTAGGTGTGAGAAAAATGTATAACGATCTCAAGCGAACATTCTGGTGGAAGGCTATGAAAAGGGACGTTTCTATATATGTTAGCAAGTGTCCAACTTGCCAGCTAGTCAAAAGCGACCAACAGAAACTTGCCGGATTGTTGCAACTGCTGGACATCCCAGGTTGGAAGTGGGAACATATTTCCATGGATTTCATAGATGGTTTGCCCAGAACCAAGAAAGGAAATGACAGTATTTGGGTGATCGTAGATCGCTTCACGAAGACCGCCCATTTTATACCTGTTAGATCCAATAGAACCGCTCAAAGTCTGACACAGATTTATTTCAAAGAAATTGTTGAGCTACATGGAGTGCCGATCAGTATAGTTAGTGATAGAGATCCAATATTTACTAGCAAATTATGGGTGGCATTTCAAGTAGAATTGGGAACGGAACTGAACTTGAGCACCGCATATCATCCTCAAACAGATGGTCAAACTGAGAGGGTGAATCGTATACTAGAAGATTTATTGCGGGCTTGTGTTCTTGATTTTGGTGGATCATGGGAAGACCATTTGCATTTGGCTAAGTTCTCATACAACAACAGTTACCAAGTGAGCCTGACAATGTCACCATTCGAAGCATTGTATGGTAGACCGTGCCGATCTCCTGCTTGTTGGGTAGAACCTGATAGTAGGCATGTATTGGGACCAGATTTGATTCGCGAAGCTGCGGATAAAGTCGATTTCATTAAGAAACGATTGCTAGCAGCTAAATGCCGACAGAAGAGCTATGCAGACTCAAGAAGGAGGGATTTAGCATTTGCTGGTGACTATGTGTACCTAAGGGTTTTTCCGATGAGAGGAGTAATTTGGTTCGGCAAAACTGGGAAGTTGGCGCCCAAATTTATTGGTCCATTCCCTATACTTGAACGGATTGGAACTCTCGCTTATAGAGTTCAATTGCCTGATTGGTTGCCTGGAGTGCATGATGTATTTCACGTATCTCAACTTCAAAAGCATGTTCATGATTCAGGCTTGATCGTGGAAGAAGCAGCGCAATGGGATATAGAAAGTACTCCAGAATTGGTTGTCAGAAGAGAGCCGCTAAAGATAATTGGAAAAGAAACAAAAGAACTGAGGAACATGAAGGTTCACTTAGTCAAAGTGCAATGGAGTAGAGACCCGCAAGATTGTACTTGGGAAACTGAGGAGAGCATTAAGAAAGCCTATCCTAAGTGCAGGGTGGATATCTCTGATTGACTCCGGTGCAAGGTACATTTACCATACTTTGCATTACAATTATGTTCTCTACTTTGTTGTTATTTTCTTTTCGTGGATGTAAACTTTTAATTCTATAGTCGGATTATTTTAAAAGAGTATATGAATTAATTAGTATATTTTTGAAAAATTAAAAACAAATTGATTGTTGCTTGTGTTGTGTGATTGTGGATTTGATTAATTAAATTATTAGAATGATAGTTAATTTAATCAATGAATGAAGGGTAAATCTATGCAATTAAATCAAGTATTGAACTGATTCAAAAATAGATAGAAATATATACATGTGCATTATATATGTTTGAACAGGTAAATGGATTAGCTGTTGAGTAAAGAATTTATTTGCGTGCCCGACGAATAGGTAAACCTTAATGAGTTGGATGCACAATTTTGTTATTATATCAACTCTTGTGAATGCCAGTGGATGCGAAGTGCTGGTTGCTCTGTGTGTAATAACAAATGTCGCCATAGGATAGCAACAATTAATTTCGAACTACACTACATTGCATACTTCTTGGAGATAGGCATACTTCATCATATACCACATAAGCATTTGGGGCTTGTGTGACGAGGTTGAAGATTTATCATACAAGCGAGAGGCTTGTATGGCGATGACTATATATTACAGGTTGAACTGATAACTGATATGGACCATATAAAAATATAACGGTAAATTGCAGGATTAATAAAAACCCCACACGGGTCTGGAGATGACAATAAACACGTCTCTCTGGTCATTAAGGCACAAAAACCATTTATAGGGTGACGAGAATTTATTCTCTGGAGTTATGATCTATACACACTCCCCTGTGGACACCGGAATATATCACTATAAATATGTGCATGCTTATTAGGATTTATTGGGTACCTAATACGGTCCAATAAATTTCCAAACCCCTCCCCGTACAAATGAGGTTATGGCGAATTTTTTTGAAAATTTAGGGTGTTAGCCAAATTTTTAAAGAATTTGAAAATTCTTAGAAACTGAAAGGTTGAAGAATGAAAGCCCGAAGTAAAGTTGAGTTGGTTAATTAAACAACTTTCGACTTCGTTCCTTTTCGAGGATGAAAAGTTTTAAGTGGGGGAGATTGTAACAATCCGGAAAATCTGAGCCAATTTGAAAATTTTAATTTGGTTGTTTTAGTGGGTTTTAGATATTTAAAATAAATTATTTTAAATAATAACGACGAAAAGTATGTTTGAATCGACGTTTGAAAATAAATATAATTATTTTTAATTATAAACAAGGCCTCAAATGGCGCGGTAGTTTCAAAATTTGAATTCGAACCTTGACTGACTGTACCGGGTGCAATATAAAACGGATTTTAGTGAAACCAAAAATATATAAATCTGTTTGTGAATATCTTTCTAAAAAATATGAAAAATCGAAGTTTCATAGCGGGAATCAAAAGTTATGGCCAAATGAATTTTCAGAAAGGTCGCTATAGAGTTTATATAGCCCGTGAAAATAGCCATTTTGCAAACGACCTCAGAATTCGACGAAACCACTTTTGTTGGATCCGGGATGTCAAATTATTTCTAGGTTTCAAATTCCATAATTTTTGAAGTTAGTATGTGAGCGTGGCAAAGGACAATGTGTTTGGTCGATTTCTGTTAAATTGGATCGACCAGAAAAGGGCCATTTTTCAAACGGTCTCAGAATTCAACGAAACTAGTTTTGTTTGGACCGTATCATCAAAACATTGCTAGATCTATTTTTCGGGAATTTTTGGGATCAGTATATGGCCCCGGTAAATTGAAATATACGTTCAAAACAAATGTTGAATGTTTTATATTTTAATTTGAAGAGAAACTGACTCAAACTGTCAAATGGGCCTACGAAACATATCCCGTTGTGTTTGGAATGGGGGTAATTAGCTAGGGACGACAGTCTTTGGGTTTGGATTGGAGTTCGTATGAGATAAGGGGTATTTTTAAAATATATAAATATAAAAAAATCTCATTGGCCCTCATCTTTTTCTCTCTCCCCGTTTTTCTCTTTCTCCCTCGCGATAAATGGCGGTTGCCATTCCTTCCTTCTCTCCTCCCTATCAACTCATCCACACAACGAAATCGCGAGCTCCAGTTGAAGATTTTGAAGAGCATCCCTTCCTCTTCAAATCAATACCAACCACGCCCCCTATCACCTCGTTTTAATAGCGCAGCACCCCGTCAAAGATCGGAACTTCGAGCCGTCGTACCTCCTCGCCTGCTGCATCGAGCTGACCACCTGTGGTGGCGTCGGGTGCGCCTCTCGAAGCGCTAGGGCCTGGCGAAGGCCGAACGTGACATCGCTGCACAGATTTGCATAAAAATCCATACCTAGTTTTGAATATTTTTGAAAGGTAACGGTTTAAATTATATTAAACTGTTCTATAGCACTTCTAAGCACTACGATTTTTTAATTCACGATAAAAATCATATCTTTTTGCTATGTAGTCGAAATTCAGTGAAACAAGAGACGCCGGGACCGTCATGACGTCTTCTACATTCTAGAAGAGACCAGATATTTTTCTGAGCCTTCTACAATTTTTGGAGGAGTGTAACCCAATGTGAGATTTTTGAATTATAAACGATATGGAAACAACGATGTATAAATTATATAGTCGATGTATGAGTTATATAAGCGTTGTATACCTCATGTATAAGCGTTGTATAAGTTGTATGTTCGATGTATAAGTTATATATGCGTTGTAAAAATGATATATGCATTGAAATAAATTGAAATGATATTGAAATAAAATCGAAATACAGTTATATACGTATATATATATATATACACTCCCCTCGTCCACAGACCATGGATGATATATATTGGTTGTGATATTGTTTGGATTATTGGTTGATGTGAAAATTTGGTGAATATCATGAATGGTTGATTTGAAATGATTTATTGTGGTTGAAATCCCAATAGGATTAGTATATGGGAAAATTCGTCTGCATACAAACTAGATATTGAAAATCCCCATTGTCCAAAGCTACGAGGCTTTAATGTAGAGCGAGGAGCTGTACTAGGGATGGTGCCGGTTTTAACTACCCTGCCGTTATGCTGCCGAAATTTTCTGAAATATTTCTGTGTTTGATTCATATTCATGTGTTGAATAAAATTCATGTGTTGAAATAAAAATTCATGTGTTGAAACAAAATTCATGTGTTGAAATAGAGATTCATGTGTTGAATAGAAATTCATGTGTTGAAATAAAATTCATGTGTTGAAAGAAAATTCATGTGTTGAATAGAAATTTATGTGTTGAATAAAATTCATGTGTTGAATAAAATTCATGTGTTGAATGGAGTTCATGTATTGAATAAATTTTTTGAAAGACAAAAATAACATTTTTATCATATATATAGATTATATAAAATAATCGTGTTTTGAAATAAATTGTTTTACAACGAAAATCACATTTTTATGATATATATATATGAACTATATAAATAATCATGTTTAGAAATAAAGTGTTTTACGATAAAAATCACATTTTTATGATATATATGAACTGTTAAAAATCAAATTCATGTGTTGAAATAAAATTCATGTGTTGAAATTAAATTCATGTGTTGAATAGAAATTCATGTGTTGAAATAAAATTCATGTGTTGAATAGAATTCATGTGTTGGAATAAAATTCATGTGTTGAAATAAATAGCTGCTGGATAAAAATACAGTTTTTATCAAATGTGCGAAATGAATATGGTTTTGAAATCGAAGAATGGATTATATTTATATATATATAATTGAAATAAATCAAATAACAAAGCTGCAGTTCGTGTTTTGAAACCGTGATTTCAAACGATTAGTGCGGGAGATCCGACCATCGGATTTTTCCGAAACCGAAACCGTTGGGTTCGCTTTGGAAATATCTTTCCAAAGGCACCAACTTTGCGAAGATCCAATGGCTGGATTGTCTGGAATGTTTAATTAAAATCTGAAGAAAACAGCGCTAGAATCGATTATATATATATAAATATAATTAAATTAAATCGAATAACGACGCTGCAGTTTGTATTTTGAAATCGTAACTTCAAGCGATTGTACCGGGAGATCCGACCATCAGAATTTCCCAAAACTAAAACCGTTGGATTCGTTTTTAAAAGATCTTTCTAATGATATAAAATTTATGAAGATCCAATGGTAAGTTTTCAGATATGTGTAATTCAAATCTGAAGAAAAACAGCGCCACAGCCGCGTTATGGCCCGAAGCGTCGTTTGAATGAATTAGCTATTTTTCGGTGAATAAAAATAGCAATAAATCGTTATAAAATATTATAAACAATATGGAATGAAAATAAACCGAATTTACCCGGTATATTGGATATTTGATGGTTGAATGTGTTTGGCGTGAAAATTACATTTAAGAACAAAATTATTGATATAGAATAATTTAACCATTGAAATGAATTGATTTAAATTCTAAATATACATGAATTATGTGAAAAGGCCGAGTTAAATCTCATTTCAAATAATTGATCGACGATAAGAAGTCGATGATGAAGACGGTGGTTGAAGACCGGAGATCTTCACATCGGTTGGTTGATTACTGATCTCTTGATTACGAGGCATCCCGAAATATAGATAATAAGTGGTGATCGTCCAGACGTACTTGGAGATCGATGGATATGTGTGACGACCCAAACTTCCCCGTGAAGGAAAGTCTGGATTGCTTTGAGAACAACACACATCAGGACACAAACAAAAGAACATTTTATTGCTGTTACAACAATTACATCAGAGTACAAGAATATTACAGAGTATGAATAAATATACATTGGAAATACAATATCAGAGTTTAAATTACATTTAAATAGCAGCGGAAAAATAGTACAAAACACAACTGAAGGAAATACACGGATACAGAGCCTCCCGAATATCGCTTCAGCTGTAGACTAGGATCCTGTGAATATAATATCTGCAAACCAAAACTACTAGCTGCCCGTGTGGAAAATATGGGCACCAAGAGTTTAGGTTAAAACAATAAACTCTAAGTCAGTCATGGGACTGGTATGAGAACTCAGAAATTTATTAACTTTATTTTAAAGTCGGGTAAGTCAAGGGACCACGCCGCTATCGCGGAACGGGTTTACTCCATTGGATTGCCATTGCATAATTTATTAAAGTTTATACAAAAACCATGAAATGACTTTTGAAAATTGAAACCATCATAAGACTCAAGTTCTATCACACAATGCAACGCAAACAGGAGGATAGAGTTTTCCCTTATGATGATCAAACATGCATAATACATGTAAAATAATATTTTAATATTATTATTAGTGTCTAAGCAGTATTAAAATACTTCAATATAAATGTATCAATCCTAGACGGCATAGGTACCATATACTATGTCGCCATATATAAGTTTACAATCAAGACCGTAATGTTGTATTGGAAATTGGTTTTCTGTCATGAAATCAAGGCTAGGATTCGTCCTCTCTGATTCGAGACACTCTAGCAAATGCCTCAGGATCACGCCTATGGGCAACCATTGGATCTTCAGGGTCGGTCCCCACCTAACGGTAGTGGATTGGCAATTCCTGAACACACGTTTCCCAATTCCTTTGAACCTATAGTATGGCCACTAACAACCTATAAAACCCGAGGTACCTCAATCCAACATCCACATAAGTAAAATGCCAGCCAGTTTAAGCACTGACACTACCCCTAGCTAGAAAGAAACGTGTTCACTCCCTGCAGTCCTAATCCCGTTTTTGAATCATACCGGGGTGTGAGGCTCGCAAAGTCACGCTATACTCAAAGCTACGCCTAAACAGGCTATGCTTTGATCATCAACCACAAGGCCTGCTTTTCAACAAAAGCCTTGATCATTGCATCTTGGTGTGCCACATTGACAATTCATGCCATGCGATCGACAACTATTACTATATACCAGGGTGTTAAGCAGAGAATAAATTCTCCACCACCAAATAGACATATATTAATACAAATTGATTTAATTACATGGAATGAATTCCAACGTCAGACACGCATCCATTTATCAGTCCGTTCTGGGTCTGAACGAAACTATATCCGGTAGATCTCCAAATACGTCTGAATGATCACCAATTTTTCCCTCATTTTGGCTGTACGGTCCAATCAAGATATCAATAATCATCCATTCGATATGGAAATTTCCCGGTCTTCAATAACCGTCTTCATCATCGATCTTCAATCGTCGTATGAATTATTCGGAACGGGTTAATCCCGGTCTTTCTGAATAATTTGCGTAATTCAAAATCATGTGCTTTAAAACACAACCAACGCCTCATTCCCATCAAGAATATTCTTTGATTTTAATTTAAACCAGATTAAGGTTTATTCGACTAGTCGGGATTAACACCTTACCGAAGTAATCATTTATTAATATTCCATTCCCAACCTACACAACCCATGGAGTAAACTGGTGGTACTCCATATCTAACAGCCAAAGTGTTATGGTAAACTTAATTACCGTTTTATCGATCAAATCTAATTAAATATTTAACTACCGCTTGGAGTAAAACTAGTGGTACTCCATTATCGTTCATTTTTTGAATTAAGTAAATTTAATTACTTTTATCCTCATTCAATCCAATTTAAAGCTTTATTAAAACTATATTTAGTTTTAATCTTCAAGAATCATTATTTAATGATTATTTAACTTTCAAGAAATAATCTTGCCTTTAACTGGGTTAAAGAACAAATGTCGCTTAAAAACATCGTTCACAATAAAACCAAAATCGTATTTCAGTTTAATATGTTAAATTGAAACTTCTCTTTAGAATATTTCACTAAATCTTAGTTATATGATTTATGAATTACCAATCTAAATTTCACTGTCAATCGGGTTTAAAGAACTAATGTCATTTAAAAACATTGTTCGCAATCAACCCAAAAGTCAGTTTCACTTAATTTCAATTATGTTTAATAATTGGAAATTTTATTTAAATCTTAGTTAAAAGATTTATTCTTTCCCAAATGGGTTTAAGAACAGTGTTATTTAAGACACTATTCACGACAAACCCAAATTTTAATCTGATATTAAATATCATGCTTTGAATAGAAATTATATCGATTTATGTTCAATATCAAATTCTGAAAATTAACGTATATCAAATTGGGAATAACGATATTAATATCTTCCAAATTCCCACAATAATATCCGTATAATCACAAAATCCAATACTGAAATAATCCGAAGATTATTTCCATTCAAATTCATTCCAATATATGTATTGGAAAATCTTGGTTGTATTAAAACCACTTTAATCCTTTTATTTATTTTAATTAATTTATTAAAATAAATAAATCACTCATTCTTTTACATTGAAATGTATATTTACATTAAATGAATCTTTTTCATTCTTTTGAAACAAATTAACTATAAAAAAGGTATTCTTTCTAATGTAATCAATCTTAAATAAAAATGAAATCTTTTTAATTCAACCTTTATTACATTGAAAAATGTAATATTTTCATTTCAATCTTTATTACATTGAAAAATGTAATATTTTCATTTTAAACTTTATTTTCAATTCAATCTTTATTCTAGAATGTTTATAAATTCGTTTATAAAACGATTCCAACTTCTATTTCAATTTTAAATCCTAATTGAATATTCTATTAAAATAATATTATTTCCAAAATATTTATTTTGGAATTAGCTCTTTAAAACAGATTAAAAGCCCAATTCATTATCTTATTCATTTATATTTTATACTGGGCCAGACCCCCCACATTAAGCTTGCTACTTGTGGATGCTGGATATGCCGGTTGGTTCCGGGCAGACTTATCCCACAAGTTGAGCTTAATCTCGTGTCATGGCCCGTTTCGTATTGCGCACTTGGACCCCTCACATTAGGCCCAACATTTGTAGTTGCTGGATATGCCGGGCGGGTCCGGGCAGACTTCCACCACAAATGTAACCTAACCTCGTGTCCAAGTACAATTATTATTAATAATTATAATTAATTCACTGAAAATATTATTTTAAAATTTTCCTTAAATTAAAATATCTTAATTTTGAAATACACTTTATTTTAAAAATATACTTTATATAAAAAAAATTCCATATTAAAAATTATCTTTAATTTACATCGTCGTTTCTTTTATAAAATCTTTTGTTTACAAATATTCTAACTTACCATTCAATTATTAATAAAAATTGAACTTTTCATATTATTATAATAATATAATAATAACCTTTTCAAAGCGTTTCATCTTGAAATCAAATCTTCTAATTTCAACACATTGACAATAAAGTGTGATCTCTTTTAAATCTAATTCTTTATTGTCTTTTTAACAATAAAAGTATAATCCCTTCAATTCAAACTTTTGATTGTAACTTTTTGACAATACAACAATAATCTTTTTAATTTAAAACATCAAAACCGTAATTTAATTCTTTAACGGAACATTGTATTAAAATATTCTTTTAATTTTAAAATTGGAATGAGACCAAACCATCACCATATAATTTTAATTATATGGATTTCAAACATCGCATTAATTCCATAATAACGATAAAACATTCAACAACAGCCAGAGTGCAAGTTAAACTAATCACAAGGGCGATGTGTAGTCAAAATATCAACCCAAGACCCGTGTAGGGTTTCAACCAACACAAATTCAAATAATATATCATTAATTGTGCTCTTGGACGATGTGTGAAAAATTATCATCCAATCAACATAAACAAGTCAGGAAACTTGTTAATGGCAGTGTAAACATATTTCTAAATATCATAAATGACATAACATTATTTAACATGTTCACATATTTCAAATTTTCAAACAATTCACACAATCATCCCAATCAACATTTACCCAACAAACAACATTTCCAACACAGATAATTAACTTACTTTTGAATATAAAAATAAATAACTGTTCAAAAATTTAGTGAGAAAGAGTTCTCACCTTTTCCAGGCTTTAATTGACGGTTCAAGCCCAATTTTGGCCCAAAATCCAACATGCTCTAAAGTTGACAAAATTGATGTCTACGCGAAGCTCTCGATGCCACGATCGCAGCAAATCACGTTTCGTGCGATTTCGAGTTCGTATCAAAAAGATATGAATTTTCGAAGTTTGTAATAATTAAATAATTAATTTAAATTATGAAAATTACCCAAAATTTCAACTTGCTCAGAATTGAACGTAGTTAGTGTCATTGCGAAGATCTCGTCGCCACGATCCCAGCGGATCTGAAATCGTCAGGTTTTGACCTCGTATGTGATAGATATCGCGTTATAAACATTGAACATAAAATTAAATAAATGTTTCGCGTTTAAGCCCTTAACCTTTTTTTTCCAACAACACCGTGAACTTAAAATGCTGGCCACGGCCAAACCGTAAGTCGAAATTGCAAGAAACTACGCCACTCTCTCTGGCTTCTCCCCCTCTTTCCACGCCTGGTGGTCCCCCGCCTCCAGTTTGCCACGTGGGGCCCACGATCTACAGTTGAACGGAAAAGTGCAGTTTCCGTTCATCTCAGTGCTGCGGCCGCCTCGATACTCCCAATGCCACCAATTTTTGTCAGTAGCTAGATCTCAACCTCCCGAACAACTTCTGTTTGGGTCACTTCGCCTGAAAATGCGCGGATCGACGTGAAATTGCTCATCTTTGCGACTGTCCTATTTTCAGCCCCCCTCCAGTAAAATTTACATTCCGGCCAACTCTGGCCACCTGAGACCATGCCACCCCCGCCAAAAGTACCGTATGCTTCCCCTCTACCACTGCCTGAAGTCGCTCGACCTATCTCTCTTCGTGGGGCCCGCAACGAACAAATAACCGAAATCAGCTTTCTGTCTTTCAAGCAAGATCCTGGTGAATCCGTGCGACCATAGGTCTTGAATTTTTCGTGGTAGATAGAGGATAAGAAGATGAACAAAATCCAAAAAGGGTTTGGTCTGATTTTGTTCTGATAGAGAGATATAAATTATATTGTTTTCAGGGGCTAATTTGCTAAATAAATTTTAGAAGAGGGAGCCGCCATGGATTAGAGAAAGAAGAAGGTGGCTATGTTTTGTCTTAGGGTTCAGCTAATGACAGCACTTATGATATTTTATATGGGTTAATAATTAAATTAGGCCCACTACCCTTATTTTAACCTCTTATGTATTTTATCTTCTTCAAATTTTGTCTCTTTTCTTAGTTTAAAAATCCGTGTTAACACCTACGAATTCCATTTTTTTATGAAAATTGAAACATAATTATTTCTTGACATTACGAATCTATAGAAACTGGTTTCGATGAATTCCGAGTCCGTATGAATAAAAAGCGAATTTTTAAAGTCTAAAAATTGACTGTTTTTCACTGTAAAATTTATTACGACCACATACTAGCTTCAAAAATTATGAAATTTGGAATCTAACAATAATTTAATATTCTGAATCCATAGAAAGTGGTTTCGTCAAATTCAGAGGTCGTTTGCAAAATTCCCATTCTTAAGGCATATATATTTAATATTAAAAATACAAATAAATATGAATAATTTCCGAAACTCGAAATATATAAGTGTTTATACTTTTTCAATGCAGAAACATCATTTTAAACTCAATGGAAGTGGTTTCGAGTCCCAATTCATTCATATGTAAAAAGTAGCGTTTTGGGTCCTAATATTATATATATAAATTCCATAGCGTTTTTATGAGATTTTGAATTGGACATAACTTTTGATTCCCGCTATGAAATTTCAATTTTTCGGATTCGTTGGAAAGATATTTTGAAATAGATTCTACTATTTTTGGTTTCGCTAAAATCCGATTTATTTTGCATCATGTACAGTCAGTCAAAGTTAAAATTCAAATTTTAAAACTACCGCGCTATTTCTAACTCCTTTTATAATTTAAATAAAATTTATTCGTTTTAACTTCGATTAAAATAATTTTATAGTCGTTATTATATAAAATAAATTATTTTAAATATTAAAAACCCATTAAAATAAAAATTTTAAATTCGGCCCAAAATTCCAGGTCGTTACAATCTCCCCCACTTAAGAACTTTTCGTCCTCGAAAAGGAACAAAGCTAAAAGTCGTTTACTTAATTAACTCAATATCCATTCTAATAAGTTTTCAATTCAGTTCAATATTGAATTTAATCTAGTTAAATGTATCATTCTATTATATATTGGTTTTGTTAATTACCATTTCAATAATTTTATTAGTTAAACTAATAATCAAACATCACAACCAGCAGTCAATTAGGTGATTAACTTTTCAAACATATATAGCTTTAATATATATAGATAAAAATCATATATTTAGTGCAAATCACAGCAAATAACCCTACCTAGTTTTGGTTCTCATACCAGTCAATTGGAAATATATAGACATTCCACCTTCGTTACTCGAACATAAATACTGATGATGCAGCTGTCATCATCAAGATTATCCCCGGGCGACTAGAGTGTGATTCTATATCTATCCAGTATATTAAAACTTCGAATATCCATTAATTACTCGTATATTCAAAATCTTTATATACTCGATTGTCCAAATAAAATATAATAATATATCAAATACGTATTTTTAAGATAAAAATTTTCAAAATATTAAATTTGTTTTCTTATTTATTTTAAAGAAAATAATACTCTTCGCACTCGTTCTAGGATACTACTGATCCTATCTCTAACGAGTTATTCTTATTGGATATTACTAATCCAATCTCTGATGAATTCTTTTGTTCGGTTCTAACGTGTTTTGTTTTCGAGCTCTGTAAACCAAAGCTCTGATACCAAATGTGATGACCCAAACTTCCCCATGAAGGAAAGCCTGGATTGCTTTGAGAACAACACACATCAGGACACAAACAAAAGAACATTTTATTGCTGTTACAACAATTACATCAGAGCACAAGAATATTACAGTATGAATAAATATACATTGGAAATACAATATCAGAGTTTAAATTACATTTAAATAGCAGCAGAAAAATAGTACAAAACACAACTGAAGGAAATACACGGATACAGAGCCTTCCGAATATCGCTTCAGCTATAGACCAGGATCTTGTGAATATAATATCTGCAAACCAAAACTACTAGCTGCCCGTGTGGAAAATATGGGCACCCAGAGTTTAGGTTAAAACAATAAACTCCAGGTCAGTCATGGGACTGGTATGAGAACTCAAAAACAGTTATTAACTTTATTTTAAAGTCGGGTAAGTCAAGGGACCATGTCGCTATCGCGGAACGGGTTTACTCCATTGGATTGCCAGTGCATAATTTAATAAAGTTTATACAAAAACAATGAATTGACTTTTGAAAAATGAAACCATCATAAGACTCAAGTCCTATCACACAATGCAACGCAAACAGGAGGATAGAGTTTTCCCTTATGATGATCAAACATGCTTAATACGTGTAAAATAATATTTTAATATTAATATTAGTGTCTAAGTAGTATTAAAATAATTCAATATAAATGTATCAATCCTAGACGACATAGGTACCATATACTATGTCGCCATATATAAGTTTACAATCAAGATCGTAATGTCGTATTGGAAATTGGTTTTCTGTCATGAAATCGAGGCTAGGGATTGTCCTCTCCGATTCGAGACACTCTAGAAAATGCCTCAGGATCACACCTATAGGCAACCCTTAGATCTTCAGGGCCGGTCCCCACCTAACGGTAGTGGATTGGCAATTCTTGAACGCACATTTCTCGGTTCCTTTGAACCTTTAGTATGGCCACTAACAACCTATAAAACCTGAGGTACCTCAATCCAACATCCACATAAGTAAAATGCCAGCCAGTTTAAGCACTAACACTACCCCTAGCTAGAAAGAAACGTGTGCACTCCCTGTAGTCCTAATCCCGTTTTTGAATCATACCGGGGTGTGAGGCTCGCGAAGTCATGCTATACTCAAAGCTATGCCTAAACAGGCTATGCTTTGATCATCAACCACAAGGCCTGCTTTTCAACAAAAGCCTTGATCATTGCATCTTGGCTTTGCCACATTGACAATTCACGCCATGCGATCGACAACTATTACTATATACCAGGGTGTTAAGTAGAGAATAAATTCTCCACCACCAAACAGACATATATTAATACAAATCGATTTAATTACATGGAATGAATTCCAACGTCAGACTCGCATCCATTTATCAGTCCATTCTGGATCTGAACGAAACCATATCCGGTAGATCTCCAAATACGTCTGAATGATCACCAATTTTTCCCTCATTTTTGGTGTACGGTCCAATCAAGATATCAATAATCATCCATTCGATATGGAAATTTCCCAGTCTTTAATAACAGTCTTCATCATCGATCTTCAATCGTTTTATGAATTATTCAGAATGGGTTAAACCCGGTCTTTCTAAATAATTTTCCTAATTTAAAATCATGTGCTTTAAAACACAACCAACGCCTCATTCCCATCAAGAATATTCTTTGATTTTAATTTAAACCAAATTAAGGTTTATTCGACTAGTCGGGATTAACACCTCACCGAAGTAATCATTTATTAATATCCCATTCCCAAGCTACACAACCCATGGAGTAAACTGGTGGTACTCCATATCTAACACCCAATGTGTTACGGTAAACTTAATTACCGTTTTATCGATCAAATCTAATTAAAGATTTAACTACCGCTTGGAGTAAAACTAGTGGTAATCCATTATCGTTCATTTCTTGAATTAAGTAAATTTAATTACTTTTATCCTCATTCAATCCAATTTAAAGCTTTATTAAAACTATATTTAGTTTTAATCTTCAAGAATCATTATTTAATGAATATTTAACTTTCAAGAAATAATCTTGCCTTTAACTGGGTTAAAGAACAAATGTCGCTAAAAAACATCGTTCACAATAAACCCAAAATCGTATTTCAATTTAATATGTTAAATTGAAACTTCTCTTTAGAATATTTCACTAAATCTTAGTTATATGATTTATGAATTACCAATCTAAATTTCACTGTCAATCGGGTTTAAAGAACTAATGTCATTTAAAACATTGTTCGCAATCAACCCAAAAATCAGTTTCACATAATTTCAATTATATTTAATAATTGGAAATTTTATTTAAATATTAGTTAAAAGATTTATTCTTTCCCAAATGGGTTTAAGAACAGTGTTATTTAAGACACTATTCATGACAAACCCTAATTTTAATTTGATATTAGTTATCATGCTTTGAATAGAAATTATATCGATTCATGTTCAATATCAAATTCTGAAAATTAACGTATATCAAATTGGGAATAATGATATTAATATCTTCCAAATTCCCACAATAATATCAGTATAATCACAAAATCCAATACTGAAATAATCCGAAGATTATTTCCATTCAAATCCATTCCAATATATGTATTGGAAAATCTTGGTTGTATTAAAACCACTTTAATCCTTTTATTTATTTTAATTAATTTATTAAAATAAATAAATCACTCATTCTTTTACATTGAAATGTATATTTACATTAAAAGGAATCTTTTTCATTCTTTTGAAACAAATTAACTATAAAAAAGGTATTCTTTCTAATGTAATCAATCTTAAATAAGAATGAAATCTTTTTAATTCAACCTTTATTACATTGAAAAATGTAATATTTTCATTTCAATCTTTATTACATTGAAAAATGTAATATTTTCATTTTAAACTTTATTTTCAATTCAATCTTTATTCTAAAATGTTTATAAATTCGTTTATAAAACGATTCCAACTTCTATTTCAATTTTAAATCCAAATTGAATATTCTATCTATTATCATATTAAAATAATATTATTTCCAAAATATTTATTTTGGAATTAGCTCTTTAAAACAAATTAAAAGCCCAATTCATTATCTTATTCATTTATATTTTATACCGGGCCGGACCTCCCACATTAAGCCTGTTACTTGTGGATGCTGGATATGCCGGTTGGTTCCGGGCAGACTTATCCCACAAGTTGGGCTTAACCTCGTGTCATGGCCCGTTTCGTATTGCGCACTTGGACCCCTCACATTAGGCCCAACATTTGTGGTTGCTGGATATGCCGGGCGGGTCCGGGCAGACTTCCACCACAAATGTAACCTAACCTCGTGTCCAAGTACAATTATAATTAACAAATATAATTAATTCACTGAAAATATTATTTTAAAATATTCATTAAATTAAAATATCTTAATTTTGAAATACACTTTAATTTAAAAATATACTTTATATAAAAAAATTTCCATATTAAAAATGATCTTTATTTTACATCGTCGTTTCTTTTATAAAATCTTTTGTTTACAAATATTCTAACTTACCATTCAATTATTAATAAAAATTGAACTTTTCATATTATAATAATAATATAATAATAACCTTTTCAAAGCGTTTCATCTTGAAATCAAATCTTCTAATTTCAACACATTGACAATAAAGTGTGATCTCTTTTAAATCTAATTCTTTATTGTCTTTTTAACAATAAAAGTATAATCCCTTTAATTCAAACTTTTGATTGTAACTTTTTAACAATACAACAATAATCTTTTTAATTTAAAACATCAAAACCATAATTTAATTCTTTAACGGAACATTGTATTAAAATATTCTTTTAATTCTAAAATTGGAATGAGACCAAACCATCGCCATATAATTTTAATTATATGGATTTCAAACATCGCATTAATTCCATAATAACGATAAACATTCAACAACAGCCAGAGTGCAATTTAAACTAATCACAAAGGCGTTGTGTAGTCAAAATATCATCCCAAGACCCGTGTGGGGTTTCAACCAACACAAATTCAAATAATATATCATTAATTGTGCTCTTGGACGATGTGTGAAAAATTATCATCCAATCAACATAAACAAGTCAGGCAACTTTTTAATGGCAGTGTAAACATATTTCTAAATATCATAAATGACATAACATTATTTAACATGTTCACATATTTCAAATTTTCAAACAATTCACACAATCATCCCAATCAACATTTATCCAACAAACAACATTTCCAACACAGATAATTAACTTACTTTTGAATATAAAAATAAATAACTATTCAAAAATTTAGTGAGAAAGATTTCTCACCTTTTCCAGGCTTTAATTGACGGTTCAGGCCCAATTCTGGCCCAAAATCCAACATGCTCTAAAGTTGACAAAAATGATTTCTACGTGATGCTCTCGACGCCACGATCAAAGCAAATCCTGTTTCGTGCGATTTCGAGTTTGTATCAAAAAGATATGAATTTTCGAAGTTTGTAATAATTAAATAATTAATTTAAATTATGAAAATTACCCAAAATTTCAACTTGCTCAGAATTGAACGTAGTTAGTGTCATTGTGAAGATCTCATCGCCACGATTCCATCGGATCTGAAATCGTCAGATTTCGACCTCGTATGTGATAGATATCGCGTTATAAACATTGAACATAAAATTAAATAAATGTTTCGCGTTTAAGCCCTTAACCTTTTTTTTCCAACAGCACCCTGAACTTAAAATGCTCGCCACGGCCAAACCGTAAGTCGAAATTGCACGAAACCAGTGCCATTCTCTCTGGCTTCTCCCACTCTTTCCACGCCTGGTGGTTCCCCTCCAGTTCGCCACATGGGGCCCACGATCTGCAGTTGAACGGAAAAGTGCAGTTTTCGTTCATTTCAGTGCTGCGGCTGCCTCGGTACTCTAAATGCCACCAATTTTTGTCAGTAGCTAGATCTCGACCTCCCGTACAACTTCTGCTTGGGTCACTTCGCCTGAAAATGCACGGATCGACGGGAAATTGCTCATCTTTGCGACTGTCCTGTTTTCAGCAACCCTCCAGTAAAATTGACATTCCGGCCAACTCCGGCCACCTGAGACCATGCCACCACCGCCAAAAGAACCGTATGCTTCCCCTCTACCACTGCCTGAAGTCGCTCGACCTATCTCTCTTCGTGGGGCCCGCAACGAACAAATAACCGAAATCAGCTTTCTGTCATTCAAGCAAGATCCCGGTGAATCTGTGCGACTATAGGTCTTGAATTTTTCGTAGTAGATATAGGATAAGAAGATGAAAAAAATCCAGAAAGGGTTTGGTCTGATTTTGTTCTGATTGAGAGATATTAATTAATTTATTTTCAGGGGCTAATTTGCAAAATAAATTTTAGAGGAGGGAGCCGCCATGGAGTAGACGAAGAAGAAGGTGGCTATGTTTTGTCTTAGGGTTCAGTTAATGACAGCACTTATGATATTTTATATGGGTTAATAATTAAATTAGGTCCACTACCTTATTTTAACCTCTTATTTATTTTATCTTCTTCAAATTTGGTCTGTTTTCTTAGTTTAAAAATCCATGTGAACACCTACGAATTCCATTTTTTAATGAAAATTGAAACATAATTATTTCTTGACATTACGAATCTATAGAAACTGGTTTCGATGAATTCCGAGTCCGTATGAATAAAAAGTGAATTTTTAAAGTTTGAAAATTGACTGTTTTTCACTGTAAAATTTATTACGACCACATACTAGCTTAAAAAATTATGAAATTTGGAATCTAACAATAATTTAATATTCCAAATCCATAGAAAGTGGTTTCGTCGAATTCGGAGGTCGTTTGCAAAATTCCCATTTTTAAGGCATATATATTTAATATTAAAAATACAAATAAATACGAATAATTTCCGAAACTCGAAATATATAAGTGTTTATACCTTTTCAATGCAGAAACATCATTTTAAACTCAATGGAAGTGTTTTCGAATCCCAATTCATTCATATGTAAAAAGTAGCATTTTGGGTCCTATATATTATATATATAAATTCCATAGCGTTTTTCTGAGATTTTGAATTGGACATAACTTTTGATTCCCACTATGAAATTTCAATTTTTCGGATTCGTTGGAAAGATATTTTTAAATAGATTCTAATATTTTTGGTTTCGCTAAAATCCGATTTATTTTGCATCATGTACAGTCAGTCAAAGTTAAAATTCGAATTTTAAAACTACCGCGCTATTTCTAACTCCTTTTATAATTTAAATAAAATTTATTCGTTTTAACTTCGATTAAAATAAATTTGTAGTCGTTATTATATAAAATAAATTATTTTAAATATTAAAAACCCATTAAAATATTAAAATAAAAATTTTAAATTCGGCCCAAAATTCCGGGTCGTTACAATATGCGAGGTATATAGTGCCTCCGGTTTCGTTCAGACCCAGAACGAACTTGTAAATGGACTGTGTGTCTGACATTGGATTTTTCTCTATGCTGATTGATCTTTATTAAATATATATCTGTTTGGCGGCGGAGAATTTATTCTCTTTCTTAACGCCCTTCTCTGAGATGTACGAGCTCAGAGGTTATATATCGATATAAATCAATCGCACAGAGTGAATTGCCTGTGTGGCATGCCTAAGTGGCAGATGATCAAGGCTTCTGTTGAAAAGCAAAGTCTTGTGGTTGATGATCAAAGCACGGCCTGTGTGGCATAGCTTTGTGTATAACGTTGTTTCGCGAGCCTCACACCTCGGTATGAACCAGAAACGGAAGAGGACCTCAGGGAGGCCATGCGTTTCCTTCTAGCTAGGGTGGTGTCAGTGACCTACCAGCCCTGACATTTATATTATTTTCACCTGTGTGGTTGTTGCTATTGCGAGGAGCCTCGGATATATCGGTGACTATGTGGAGCCGATGGAGTCATAGGGCTCATTTACGCCTCAAAGGGCGGGGAAACGCAGTGTTCAGGCATAATAATCCACATCGGTGGACCGGCCCTGACGATCCAAGATGCAATTGTGGCTGTTCCTAAGGGGCGGGCTAGAGCGTCTCGAATTCGGTGAGGACGATCCCTTGCCTCGGTTCATGACGGAAATCCAATTTCCAAATACATGACTTTGCGGTTTTGATTGTATACCTATATATGGTGACATAGTAGTATGCGACATTAATGCCATCTATGATTGATACTTATGATTTGAAATTGTTTTTGAAACATATAAACACTAGTAATAATATCAAATGCTTTTGTTTTATTCGTATCAAACATATTTTGGCCATTATGAGGTAAAATTCTATCCTCCGGTTTGCGTTGCATTGTGTGATGGGAACTGAGTCTTATAATGGCTTCATTTTTATAAAAAGTATTGCGGTGTTTAAAAGATTTACTTGTTTTAAAGCACTGGCAATCCAATGGAGTAAACCCGTTCCGCGAAAGTGGCGTGGTCCTGTGATTGGCCATATTATAAAATGTGTTAAGTAGATTTCTCATACCAGTCCCATGACTGACTCGTAGTTTGTTTCACTTGCAAACTCGGGTGCCCCTTTTTCTACATGGGTAGCCTTGTATTCAGGTTTTAGCAGGCTCTTTCTGGATAGCTGGAGCTGAAGATGGATTCTATCATTTATCTCTTTATATGCTGTTCAGCTCCTATTGTACATATTATGTTTTGTTTTCCGCTGTAGACATTTACATATAGCTAAACTGTATTTTGTACTAATTATGATCCTGTATACTGTGTAACTCTGATGATTATGTTTATCCAGTATATTATCTGTACATTATTTGGTGTATTTATTTACTTATGTTCTGTTGTTATCTGTTTATGTGTTATATTCCAAAGATTACCCTTGCCACCGTCATACGGGGTTTTGGGGTCATCACACGCCACCACCCTTGATCCACCACCGGCCAGTCTCCGCTGTAGCACCCCCAGGACCCGCCACCTAAGCCTCCACAGCCCCCCACCACCGCCTAGTGAACCCTCCTCCAACTAGGATTGAATTTTTACACGAAAAATGGTGTGTTTCTTTTTGTTTGATTAGTATAAATTTGAATAACATTGATTTTAAATTTATATCGTGATGTATAAAAATTGGATTTTTACACATATAGTTATGAAATAAAAACATGATTTTTATATATACTACATTAGAATAAAAATATGATTTTTATATATGTAGAGAATATAAAAATATGATTTTTATATATGTAGAGTATGAAAATATGATTTTTATATATGTAGAGAATATAAAAATATGATTTTTATATATGTAGCAAATTAAAAATATGATTTTTGTATATGTAGATAATATAAAATTATGATTTTTATATATGTAGCGAATTAAAAATATGATTTTTATATATGTAGAGAATTTAAAAAAATGATTTTTATATGTGTAGAGAAGATAAAAATATGATTTTTTATATATGTAGCGAATTAAAAATATGATTTTTTATATATGTAGAGAATATAAAAATTTGATTTTTATATATGTAGCGAATAAAAAAATTGATTTTTGTATATGTAGAGAATATAAAAATATGATTTTTATATATGTAGCAAATTAAAAATATGATTTTTATTTATGTAGAGAATATATTTTTATATATGTAGCGAATTAAAAATATGATTTTTATATATGTAGAGAATATAAAAATATGATTTTTATATATGTAGAGAATATAAAAATATGATTTTTATAATGTAGTAAATTAAAAATATAATTTTTATATATGTAAAGAATATAAAAATATGATTTTTATATATGTAGCGAATTAAAAAAATTATTTTTATATATACAGTAGCGATATAAAAATGTGATTTTTAATGTAAACTGGGTGAAACAAATTGGGTTGAAATCACGGTGAAGAACACAACGCGCTGGAACAAATCCAAATCCAAACTGTCCAATAAAGACTAACGGAGTGGATCCCAAAGGTGAGAACTTCTCACTCTAATCTTGTTTACAGTTAAATATATAATAGGATGCAGACGGTGCTTAGTAGCACTCGATACCTTTGATTGAAACCATGGTTGTTTGTTCTATTTAATTGATTGTTAATTAATAGGGTTTGGCAACCATATTAAGAAATTGGTTGAATTTTATTTGGGGTGTTAATTGAATTGATTGGAATTGGTATGTATATGGCGCGAGCCAGTAATAGGCGAGGGATAAGGCTAGACCTTATTCCGATTCTAGTCGCGCTGTTATGCTGCCAAAACTTTCTAAAATATGTTAGAAATATGATGGTTAGTTAAAAATATTATTTTACTTATATATGAATTATGTAAAATATTCATGTGTTGAATAAAATATTTTTATCGTTAAAAATATAATTTTTAACGTATATATGAACGACATAAAATTAACCTGAAATGAAAATAAGTATTCATTTACAAATTGGACGATTTTTTTATGTACACCCATTTGACTGATATTGATTGGAACGATAAATTTTACACATCGCCCAACTGCACAAATAAAATCTGTGTTTATTGATTGAAACCCCACACGGATATTGGGATGATAATTGACGTACACTAATCCCAATTGTTTATTTGTATGTCAATCGATTGGTTGACAGACTACGTAAGCGTTAACTATTTATATTTAATGCTTATACAGTTGTGTAATGCACTCTGGATGATGGTTGATTGTTTATCATTGTTATTATATACATGTTTTGTATGGAATCCATATAAATAACATTATATGGTAATTGATTGGGTCTCCTTCCAATTTGGAAAATAACGAATATTTTAAAATAATATTCCATAAAGATTAAAAATATTCTTGTGTTGAATAAAATGTTTGAATAATAAAAATATCATTTTTATGGTATAAATGAAAGATTAAAATATTCATATGTTGAATAGAAATATTTAAACAATAAAAATATTATTTTTGTTTAATGTATAAACCATAAAAAATATTCATGTGTTGGATAAAATATTTTGAAATAACGAATACTTTAAAACAATATTCAGTAAAAGATCAAAATATGATTTTGATGTCCGATTTTGGATGGACAAGAACATATTGAAATTTGTGAAGCCGTATTGATTTGATTTGCGCCATTTTGATGTGGAAGATATTTATATCGATTTTATTCATTTTTATAATGAATATCGAAAAGGAAATGATTTCAAAATCTAATATTTTAAAAATATTATCATTTAAATAAAATAATGATAAGGGGTATTCAATTTTGGTTTAAAATTAAAATGAAGTTGAAATCGTTTTTTTTAAACAAATTTAGAACGATTTATAAAATACATTTTAAATGGAAGTCGATGAAATATGTATAATATATTATATATATATATATATATATATATATATATATATATATATATATATATATTCATGGCCTGAATAAAATGCACCGCGCCGCGATCGTTCTCGAATTTCGGCCATTGACTTCGAATTGATATTACGGGAGATCTGATCGTCGGATTCTCCTAAAACCAAAACCGTTGGGTTCGTATCGAAAGGAGCTTTCCAACGAATATAAGAGATTTGAAATCTAACAATTGGACTTGGAATATGTCCAAATGAAATATGGAAAAGGTCGCTGTAAGTGCAGTTCGATGACCGTTTACGGAAATCGACTAAAAGGGCCTTAATAAAATTATTAAAAGTATTAATAATTTGTGTAAAATCATAATAAATGATTTGGAAAGAATTTGGATGAAAAATTCCACGTTTGTAAAGATAAAAAAAAATATTTTTATCGAAATGAACTAGTTATTAACTAGAATAATAATCCAATGTTTTTAAATAAATAAATTTGATTTGTAATGGTTTTAAAATAACCAGAATTTTTCCAATGAATAAGTTGGAATGGAATGGAATAAAATGGAATGTGAATTGGGTTTATTGTGAACTGCGTTTTTGACGACATTCATTCTTTAACCCGATTTACAGAATAATGTGATTTGGAATACATAAACCTTTTTATTAAGATTTAATGGTAATTTTCCAAAGTAAAGTTTTCCAATTTAAAATAATAAATTGGAATGGAATTCGATTTGGTAATATTCGAAGTGAGCTTCTATGAAGGAAGACTATTAATATATATGGAATTTAAAAGGCTTTATCGTTATTCCATTTATATTATTAGTCAGATATGGAAATTTATATCGATTATATATTGATCTGTTTTCCGTGAAAATTCCATGGTTAATGGAATGTGAATTGGGTTTATTGTGAACTGCGTTTTTAACGACATTCGTTCTTTAACCCGATTTACAGTGTAATGTGATTTGGAATATATAAATCTTTTTATTAAGATTTAATGGTAATTTTCCAAAGTAAAGTTTTCCAATTTAAAATAATAAATTGGAATGGAATGGAATTCGATTTTCTAATAATCGAAGTGTGCTTCTGTGGAGGAAGACTGTTAATATATACGGAATTTAAAAAGCTTTGTCATTATTCCATTTATATTACAAGTCGGATATGGAAATTTATATCGATTATATATTGATCTGTTTTCCATGAAGATTCCATGGTTAATGGAATGTGATTTTGGGTTTGTCATGAACTGTGTTTTAAATGACATTAGTTCTTTAACCCGGTTAAAGACAGGACTGCATGGCTAACATTGCATTTCGAACTGTGTTCGTTGATCTCTGCTAAATATATATGTAACGACCAAGGATTTTCGACCCTGAAAATCAACACAAACACCATGTTGACTATTCAAGAATCAGAAATACAAGATCGTTAATAGAAAGAAGTTAGAGGGTGAGGAATAGAAAGAAAGAAATTTAGAATAGAAGAAGAAGAACACAACTGAAAAGAATCAGAGTAGACATGAATCTCACAGCGGACGAATAAAATATATTATATAACATAACTTTGAAATACAAATTGTATTTGACTTACATATATCATCAGAGAACATCACATATATGTCACAACGGAAATAAACCCTATACAGATCTAACATTTGAGCCTCTGGCTCCGAGCTCCTCCAGTATATCTATAAATCCCGACTACTTAACCGCCCATACGAATTTGAGCACCCAAGAGTTTAGGGTAAAATAAAACAAAATAAACTCTGGGTCAGTCATGGAACTGGTGTGAGTAAACTCCAATCATTTGGTTTAACTTTCAAAACCTTTTTCAAAAGAAAAGATAATCGTAAGACCGATCCACACATAAATATGGATGGCTTTTCCCTTACGATAACCCAAAACATTTTTGAAAATCATATCTTTTCTGATATTATAATAATGTCTAAATACAAATAAATATCAATCTAGCAGAACGCTTGCATCTCACTCTCCACATATATAGTATACAATCAAAACTGTGGGCGCTTATTGGAGATTAGATTCCGACTATGACAAAGTATGGAACCACCTGCCGATAGTGCATTTCTATAGAGGAGTACACTGGGTTCAACAAGAATGTCTTGCAACCCGGCAACACATGACCGACCACTCATTTCTCTTGAGTGTATCGAATATATTGTCACCTACGGTTGCTAGCAACATAACCGTTCTCGGGAGATACAGAAATGAAAAGAAGTAGCAAATATGAATATTCTCTAATTGGTGAAAATATACCCTAATGGGGGCGACCCACATAGCCATGCTGCCTTCTCGATTTTTGTCATTTTCCAGTAGATGAGGCTTGAGGTCATAACGTATATATTGGCAAATCACACCTCCATTTACTTGGAATGCTACATCGTCATACCCGCCAAGTCATAAATTGATTTCCCCAAAAATATCACGGGTATAAAGCTAAGAGAAATGAATTCCTCCGCCACCAAACATAAATACGTTTGAAGAGATCAACTTACACGATCTATTAGATATACTCTATCAGACATTCGTCCATTCAAGTTGTCCTGGGACTGGACAAACCGAAGGCACTATCCTGTAAATCCATCTTAGGCAATTTCTACTTAGGATCGCCAGAACAGCCCTTGCATAAACTCTGTTTTCAATTATCTTCACATTCTTGATTCACAACACTAATGCCCATACGGAGTGGTTTTCAGATAATAAATCTGATCCCGCTCTCTCCATATTAACAATGGAAAAATGATCAAAAACTTTTATAGCTAGTGATTTAACTATCAAAGGAAAAACATTCATACAATCAACGACCTTATTTCAAAATGGAATTAATATCGATCAACCATCAATCAACACTGAGCTCCTTTAATTTAATTTAAATTTTTATTCATTTTTCCAATTCCCTTTTTGTATTCTTGCCCATATATTCTTCAAACCCGTTTAACCCCTCATGATTTTTGGAAAACGTTTCCATAGATCCATGACTTCTTATTTCCTGTATCGAGAAAATATATGTTTTTATCATTGGGAAAACATTTCAATTTCTATTCACGTATCACCACTCTTCCATGTCCTTTAGTCCCTAACTATAAAGTAGTAAGTGAACAACTCTCTAAGCATCAATCTTGAAGGCCGAAACCAACATCAGATCGATACTTAGAAAGCCATTCAGAATAACTAATCTACAGTCAGTTTCTAATTTCCTTAACTCCATTCTTAACTTCAAAATAGTTTCAAATATTTAACACTTCCCTTTTATAACCAATTTAATCTGCAAAACGTTTTCTTTTAAATCATTACTCACTTTAAATGTGAATATTATTCCTCTATAGAAATTTGGGCTCATTTTATTAAATCAAATCTTGATTTAAATAATATATACCACTACAGTTTAATATTCCATTTATCTTGTTATTCTACAAATCTATACTCATATTCTATTTCATAAGTTCATTTTATAATTATAACTTATCCCGATAACCTGTTCGATAATAAATCCAATTATTTCTTTATCCTGCCAAATTCTGAATTTCATTAAATATCATTTATAGAAATACATTATTTTTATAATATTCGACATAGTCAAATTCTAATCATAAAACCTTACGGATTTAATTCAATCCTATTACATTTCGAACATCGAACTAATTTCATCGCTTCCTCTTTATATGATTTCCATATTTCCCTTTCTAATATTTATTCTTCAATTTACATTTCCTAATAATGATTTCGTTATATATATATATATATATATCATTTAAAAACCAAACCACTTGTTTTTATATAAATTGAACACGTTAATTTATTCTAGCCCGACCGACATCAAATTTCAATTTTAAAACAGGTTATCCTTTTTAAAACCCTAATTTCTTTTGTAATATATTCGAATATATTTTATGGTATTTAAATACCAATTATTTCAGTTCAATGTTGTTCAAACATCCCAATACACACATTAATCTACCACCGATTATTTATCACTTCATATAATGCAATATATATGAAAAACAACAATATAATTGTTGAGGAATCCAATTGGATCCCTCCAACCTGTCTCCCTGCTTCCACAGATGTTAATCAACAAAATAATACTGATTTCGTATCAATTATGAAATATAATAATAAATGGGATCAATATTTAACTAACGATTTATATATATAACTGTATCTAAAATTTCAACCAATTAATAAGCAATTCATCCAAACAACCATCACGCACAGCATTCAATCATTTTTATCAATATTAAATATCATTTATAAAATTATAAAAAGGAACAGTGTTAGTGAGTTTACTCACCTTGGTCGTTAATTATTAAATAACGATTAACGTTCGGTTGATCCGATAATGCGTTTTAATTTTGCCATAAATCCCAACGATCTCCAAATGATTTTAAACCAGATCATAATGTAGTTTGCTTATGTGTGGTTTCAAGGAATCTAACTGTCCCTAATTCTGGTATTGTATGTGCCGATTGTTATATTTATACATTAATACACTATTTAAATAAGTCTAAAAACTAAATTTATTTAATAATCGGGCCTTACCAATATCGATTCAGCTCAAGTTCACTATCCGATCTGCGCTGCGTCCTTCTCCCATCGGTTTAAAAGATAACTCCCTGCTCCTCCTCGAACTGCATATTTTATTCCACTTATTTCTTTTCTTTCCCGTTAACAAAGACAAGGTTGCTCCTATTAGTTTCGACGCTCCTCGCTACATTCCACTTCACTGTACCTCACTAGTACACTTTCAAAATGCGGTAATTCTCCCATCCTCACACTGTATCCATTTGAAACACCCTCACCGGTCTGCACTTTGCTTCTTTACCCATAGCTTCTGAGACTCGCTCCACCAAAATTTCCAACGCCATGACCATATTCTTCATCCCACAATGGAAACTTCTACGCACCAGACATATGCTCCTCCGACGAAAAATAAATCACCCGTACCTGCTCCTTCCATTTTCAAAAGTTTGGTCATCTTTGCTTTTCACGGTCTCCAATCCCTAGGATATTTTAAAGTTAATAAAGTATTTTATTAAATTTAACTTAAACAAATTAAATATTTGGCTTTACCAGTTTTGTTTTAAATGGCCCATGACCCCATCCCTTTACAACCCGCGTGAACATGATTCCTGTATCTTTTCAATGACCAACGCCTACCGTCTTCCTCCCATTTGTCCTCCTTCCATAAAATACAACAAGAATCCATTATTACATCTACTCCTTCTTATTTTCAGCTCCAGACAAGAACGCCATTGCCGAATATTTCCGAGCCTCCCCTTCAACTCTCAACCATTCCATCTGAAACCACTTCCGTTCTCTTTTCATGCTCAGTTCTCCACGTCTCCCCATAGGTTCCATTTATCCACTTTAAAATCATTTTCCTTTTCCAATAACACGTCCCCACTCTAGAAATAAACGTCCCTCCGTTGCTGAAGACTTCGAACGCTCCTGCCCACTCCATATGCCAGGCTTTAATAAACGAAAAACATCATTTTCTTTTACATGAAGATATCCTTCTATATATTTCCATAACTTCAGCTCGCACCCGAGAACCCCTTTACGTGATTAGCCATTTCCAAACTTTTGAACTCTTCCTGGCTCCATCTAACACGCACCATACACCGATACACGAATCCACCTTTTCCAAGGAAACCGCACTCACCCTTACTTCATATTCTACCGTATACCGAATGCTGCTCAATGCCTCACATCCTTACTTAAACTCCATTACCGAACTTCAGATCCCACTATCCTCCTCCAGACTCATATGTAATACCCATTTGCAAATTCATTTATCTACTTCCTCCATACTTCACGTGCTTCCTTTCACTTGCCAAATGATCACCCAACCTCTACAAAAAATGGATAGGAGGCGCAGTGTAATTTTACAGTGGCCAAAACATTATGTCAAGTAGTTTGGAAAAATATGAGCTTGAAGCCCACTTCTCCCTACTCCAGAAATTTAAGTATCGTCATTTTTATTGGCTCATGTGATTGGATCTTATTGGGTAGCGTTCATTTGATTTCCATTTTTTTCACTTGCGGTCATTACTAGAAGACAAAGAAAACACTAGTGGCTGGTAAATGTTTTGTGGACGAGGAGATTTGTAGCAACTCACGTATTTATAGCTTGACGAAGCCATGTGTGCCAAGGAAGATTGGTACGCTATAAATCCTAGGTAGCTGAAAGAAACAGTAGCTAGCGATGTGGACATTTAGGGCAGTGTTGTTTTTCCTTCTACATGAAGCATGGAGTAACATTCAGGTCGGCATGTACAATAATAGCCATGTGCTATACATACAGTTAATTAGTTGTGTGTGTGTACATATATATATTACTTATTTTAATCCTTACATAGCGTCTGCGTGTAGCTAGGTAAAATAGTTGTGCCAGGCCATTCCTTAGCAAGTAAGGTAAGGAGGAGAATATATATATATATATATATATATATATATATATATTTATTAAGGATATCATCCAATATGGTTACAAACGAATGCAAGTACACTATTTCGTGAATTTAAATGTGTTCTAACTTTGTTTTCCTCCGTTAACAAATAGCACTCTTTTGTAATAGAGTCAAAGGTTCTATATTACAAAATGGGATAGAGAAGAGGGAAAATCCGAAGGAATACGGATAGAAAATATAGAGAAAGTACCTATGGAAACATGCCACACGTGCTTGCTAGCTAATTGTCTTCAAACGAGATGTGAATGGGAACATGCCTTATCTTCAAACGAGCATTAAAACAATGAGGTCCATTTTATGCAAAGCTAAGAAATATAGCATTTTGACAGAAGTAGATTCGGGTAGGAAAAGAAATATAGATAAGGCATGCGATGAAATGATGTTTTACTATTTCTTAGTAGGTTAGGTGTCATGTTTATCTCTTTCATTAATATGTTAAAAATATAGATATGTACCCCAATACATAAACTCCATCCCATTATAGACTGATATCAACAAAAATAAAAATATCATCGTTTCCAGCAATGTGTCATGATTCCAAAGATATAATATATTAGACAAGTTAACTTATTTTTTGAAGGCCCGAAATGCTGATTTAGGGCGTAAAAATACGTTGAACAAAAAGTTGCTTATTTTCCAAAGTAAAGATTCTAAAAATTTAATTATAACTACGTCTCAAATATATTGTCCAAATTCGAAACCAATATTTAATTATAATAAAATATTTCGTTATGGCTTATAAACAATTCCATAGCGACTATTTGAAAATTTGATTTGGAAATAACTTATCATCTATAAAGAAAAATCTCCATTTCTGTCTCCATTTAGAAGAATATAGCTCAACAGGTTCGAACGTTTCTTGTTTCAAAGAAATCCGACTTATAACGAATCACGTACACTCAGTTGAAGTTCAAAACTCAATATTACGTACTACCGTGACATTACGGGCTCGTTTATAATTATATTATAATTAATACGTTCAACTGTCGTTTAAATAATATATTCGCTATTATAATTCAGTTGTAAGCTAAATTAAATTCTTTAAATTGTCCTATTCACACAATATTACCGATTTAACTATTTCCGACTATTTCAAAAATAAATATATGATTATCCCATTATTTGTATTCATTAAATATTCAGAATATTTAAATTAAAACCATTTTAAATTATCAACACCATATTAAAATAGTTTAATAAATTAATTATTAAGTCACTAAAATTTTGGGATGTTACATTCCTTCCCCCTTAAAATAATTTCGTCCTCAAAATTGCTAAGCAATACATATACTAGAACTCTAACTCCTCACAACTTACTTGGTTGAAATCCTATACTCCATATTTTCATAACTCAGTTGTATACATATTACCTTTAATCCTCATATTGATACCCGACCTTTTATTTTTTATTTCACCTGATATATCCACCATTTTTGGACAATCTATTACCACATACTCATCCATGCGCTTTCTCTCATATTTGCATATACTCAAATTGATTTTAAATTAGTTTATCATTTCGCTTGTCCATTCGAGTGTTATAATCTCTTATACAATCGATAAGTTGATTTTCAATTATCAAATTTTTCTTATAAATTTTCCAACTCTTTAAATTTTTGAAAAATTTCGCTAGCGTCTCCTTTGCGTGGCTAAATCAGTACAACTACAATTCGCCTTTTTAGGCCTTCTCCAACCCAAAAGAAAATCAAACAGCCAAGTGGCTTGACAAATAGGCTCATAAATCTCATATCCAGATAATATATAAACTCATACCTTTTTATTGGGCATTTAACTCCGTCTCTTCTATTTGTTATCCATTCCAGCATATACTAATGCATTCCTAGTTAATCTCCAATCAGCTTATCATCAAATCCAATTGTTTGCTAATACCAACCAAAATCCATTTCAGTCCCAGTTCCAAACTCAAATCCCACATTCAACAATCCAATTCCATTCCAGATTATCTCCAATCCAATCCAATTTTACTTAACTTAGTTTAATTCTACTCCAATTCAATTCTCACTTGGTTGGCTTCAATTCAATTCTAATTTGCTTTTACAATCTTTATCTAGCTTGTTTAAATTAAATTAATTTTATTCATTTATTCACTTTTACCATTTCAATCTCATTAACTTCATAAGTTAAATTTAATTTCAGAATTCCAATTTCCTGGGTTTTTATTTCAAATCAGCTTGAAATTACATATATTTATATATACAATAATATCAATTCAAAACATTTGAATTTCTGAAAAACTTATTTCCCCAAGACAATTCAAAAACAAAAACTTTGGTAGTAATCTGTCGCATAGAAACTCGAAAATGACACTGATGATGCTGCAGTCATCATTAGAATTATTTTCCAGCTATCGAAGTGAGTTCAATACTATATTATTTCAAAGATCATTCTCAAACAATTCAATTCTGAAATTACTTTAAAATATCCTTTTCAACACTTGGAAATTTTTTCAAATCTCCCAGGATCTTAAAATTTCCATATTTTTAAATCCAAATTTCATTTCAATCCTTTTCCCAGTTTTCTGGATTTTAATTCCAAATCCTGATCAAATCCCAGAGTTTAATTCCAAATTTGTTTTAAATTCAGATCTAATTTATCTAATTTTATATATTACACTAATACAAATACTGATTAGTTATTTATAATCATCTCAATTATAATCTTATTCGATATAATTATAACTAATGCATCCAATATATATTATAATAATTTCAATATATGTACTTCTTTATATCAGAATATAGGTAAAATTATTGCGTTTACCCTATTTCAAAAACATACCATGTTGGTTCATCGTATCCAAGTGTTTAGAAACCCATGTCGACGTTGTGGTGCCCCATCGTCGACCAGAATTCATAAGTCACTCGACCAATAAATCGCCACAATATAAAATAATTTTATATAATCTACAAATACGTCCACTCGTATATATACACTCAAACTCAATCTAGGGTATTACTAACCTCATCTTTACCGAGTTACGCCACAGAGCCAAGGTAATTACTTAACCTTCAGTTGTGATACCACTGTAACGACCAAGGATTTTTGACCTTGAAAATCAACACAAACACCATGTTGACTATTCAAGAATTGGAAATACAAGATCATTAATAGAAAGAAGTTAGAGGGTGAGGAATAGAAAGAAAGAAATTTAGAATAGAAGAAGAAGAAGAACACAGCTGAACAGAATCAGAGTAGACACGAATCTCATAGCGGATGAATATAATATATTATATAACATAACTTTGAAATACAAACCGTATTTGACTTACATATATCATCAGAGCATATCACATATATATCACAGTAGAAATAAACTCTATACAGATCTTACATTTGAGGCTCCGACTCCGACCTCCTCCAGTATGTCTGTAAATCCCTACTACTTGATCGCCCGTACAAATTTGGGCACCCAAGACTTTAGGGTAAAACAAAACAAAATAACTCTGGGTCAGTCATGGGACTGGTGTGAGTAAACTCCAATCATTTGGTTTAACTTTTAAAACCTTTTTCAAAAGAAAAGATAATCGTAAGACCGATCCACACATAAACATGGATGGTTTTTCCCTTACGATAACGCAAAACATTTTTATAAATCATATCTTTTTTGATATAATAATAATGTCTAAATACAAATAAATATCAATATAGCAGAACGCTTGCATCTCATGCTCACGTATATAGTATACAATCGGAACTGCGGGCGCTTATTGGAGATTGTATTCCGACTATGACAAGGTATGGAACCACCTCTCGATAGTTAATCTCTAGAGAGGAATACACTGGGTTCAACAAGAACATCTTGCAATCCGGCCACACATGACCGACCACTCATGTCTCTTGAGTGTATCGAATATATTGTCACCTATGGTTGCTAGCAACATAATCGTTCCCGGGAGATACAGAAACGAAAAGAAGTAACAAATATGAATATTCTCTAGATGATGACAATACACCCTAATGAGGGCAACCCACATAGCCATATTGCCTACCCGATTTTTGTTATTTTCCGGTTGGTGAGGCTTGAGGCCATAACGTATCTTTTAACAGATCACACCTCTATTCACTTGGAATGCCACATCGTCATACCCGCCAAATCATAAATTGATTTCCCTGAAAATATCACGGGTATGAAGCTAAGAGAAACTAATTCCTGCGCCACCAAACGCAAATACTTTTGAAGAGATCAACTTATGCAATCTATTAGATATACTCTGTCTGACATTCATCCCCTTCAAGTTGTCCTGGGACTGGATAAACCGAAGGCACTATCTTGTAAGTCCATCTTAGGCAATTTCTACATAGGATCGCCAGAACAGCCCTCGCATAAACTCCGTCTTCAATTATCTTCACATTCTTGATTTGCAATGCTAATGCCCATACGGAGTGGTTTTCAAATAATAAATCTGATCTCGGTCTCTCCGTATTGACAACGGAAAAATGGTCCAAAACTTTGATAGCTGGTTATTTAATTGTCAATGGAAAACATTCATACAATCAATGATCTTATTTCAAATGGAATTAATATCGATCAACCATCAATCAACACTGAGCTCCTTTAATTTAATTTAAAATTTTATTCATTTTTCCAATTCCCTTTTTGTATCCTTGCCCATATATTCTTTAAACCCGTTTAACCCCTCATGATTTTTGGAAAACATTTCCATAGATCCACGACTTCTTATTTCCTGTATTGAGAAAATATATGTTTTTATTATCGGGAAAACATTTCAATTTCTATTCATGTATCACCACTCTTACTCGTCCATCAGTCACTAACTATAAACTAGTAAGTGAACAACTCTCTAAGCATCAATCTCGAAGGCCGAAACCAACATCAGATCGATACTCAGAAAGCCATTCAGCATAACTAATCTCAAGTCATTTTCTAATTTCCTTAACTGCATTCATAACTTCAAAATCATTTCAAATATTTAACACTTCCCTTTTATAACCAATTTAATCTACAAAACGTATGCTTTTAAATCATTATTCACTTTAAACGTGAATATTATTCCTCTATAAAAATTTGGGCTCATTTTATTAAATCAAATCTTGATTTAAATACTATATACCACTACAGTTTAATATTCCATTTATCTTGTTATTATATAAATCTATACTTTATATTCTATTTCATAAGTTCATTTTATTATTATAACATATCCGATTACCTATTCGATAATAAATCCAATTATTTCATTGTCTCGCCAAATTCTGAATTTCATTATATATCATTTATAGAAATATGTTATTTTTATAATATTCTACATAGTCAAATTGTAGTAACCCGTAACTTCCCCGGTAAGGAAAGCCCAGATTACCTTGAGAACAACACATAAAAGAACGCAGACGGAAGAACATTTCATTGTTTATTACAACAATTCCATCAGAATACAAGAATATACAGAGTATGAATGAATAAATTACATTCGATAGATATCAGAGATTACAATAAATTACATAGCAGCGGAAAAACAATATAAAACACAACTGAAGGCGATATACGGATACGGAGCTTTCCGGATATCATTCCAGCTGTAAACCAGGATCCTGTGAATATAAATCTACAAAACCAAAACTACTAGTTGCCCGTGTCGAAAATAAGGGCACCCAGAGTTTAGGTTAAAACAATAAACTCCAGGTCAGTCATGTGACTAGTGTGAGAACTAAAATAGTTATTTAAAGCTTTACTTTAAAAGAGAGTAATTCAAGGGACCACGCCGTATAACACGGAACGGGTTTCCTCCCAAGAATACCAGTGCATAGAATAAACAGCGCAATGCTTTTTCGAAAATTGAAGCTATTATAAGACCCAGGTCCCATCACACAATGCAACGCAAGCCGGAGGATATGGTTTTACCTTATAACAGCCAAACATGCTTGGTATGTTTAAAAACAAATCATTTGATACTATAATAAGTGTATAGTGTAAAAAACAATTTCAATCATAAATATCAATCATTGACGGCACTAGTGCCCCATCCCACTATGTCGCCATACTAGGCCCTATAAATAAAGCCGAAATACACGTATTGGAAATTGGATTTCCGTCATGAGTCGAGGCAAGGGGCAAGCTCCTCTCTGCTTCAAGACAATCTAGCAAATGCCTCGGGACTACACACTCTGGGTAACCCCTGGATGCTTCAGGGCCGGTCCTCTCTTACGTTTGAGGATTGGCAATCCCTGAACACATGTTTCCCAGTCCTTACAGACCTAAAATCGAGGCGCCTCATCCAATAACCACATAGGTGAAAAGTATATAAATGTCAGGGCTGGTAAGTCACTGACACCACCAAAGCTAAAAAGAAACGTTGTGCTCTCCCTGTAGTCCTTATCCCGTTTTTAACTCATACCGAGGTGTGAGGCTCGCGAATTCACGTTATACACAAAGTTACGCCACAAAGGCCATGCTTTGATCATCAACCACAAGACTTTGCTTTTCAACAGAAGCCTTGATCAATTGCCACTTAGGCATGCCACACTGGCAATTCATGCCATGCGACTGATGTCCATCGATATACAACCTCTGAGCTCGTACGTCTCAGAGAAGGGCGTTAAGCAAAAGAATAAATTCTCTGCCGCCAAACAGATGTATATTTAATAGAGATCAATCAACATAGAATAAAATCCAATGTCAGACACACAATCCATTTACAAGTTCGTTCTGGGTCTGAACGAAACCGGAGGCACTTTCCTCGCATATCCATCGATCTCCAAGTACGTCTGGACGACCACCAACTGATTCCCTCATCTTGGGTGTACAGCCCAATCAAGATCATCAGTAATCACCCAAATGATGTGAAGACTTCCGGTCTTCTACCACCGTCTTCATCTTCGACTTATCGTCGAATCGGTTATTCAGAATGGGTATAAACCCGGACTTTCCGAATAACCCGCGTATATAGTAAACAAATGTTACACAAACACAACATACGCCTCATTCCAATTCAGCAGTCACTAACCGCAAATTAGCAAGAGAACAATTTCACAAATATTAACCCCAAAGGCCGAAACCAACATCAGATCAATATCCAGGAAACCATTCTTCTTAACTAACCTACAGCTAGTTTCTAAATTTCATATTCTTAGGGAAAGGTTCCCATTAATTTTATCCAAGATAAATTCTTTAAAATTTATTCTTTAATCTTCCATTGGATGTCATATCAAACCAAATTATGGTTTTCCAAACTAGTAGAGATTAGCGAACCACACCGAAGTAATTATTTATTTTATTTCCCAATCCCAACCTATTCATCCCATGAAGCAAAACTGTTAATACTCCACATCTAACACCATAGTGTTACCGATAAAATTAATTACCATTTCACGTTCGAATCTAATTAAAGATTTGACTATCGTTTTGGAGCAAAACTGGTAATACTCCATTCTCGCTCACTTTACAAATTTGATAATTTAAATTATCAGTTCACATTTCAATCTAATTGCAGATTCATTAAAACTCCATTTACTGGGTTAAAGAACTAATGTCATTTAAAACATAGTTCACGATAAACCCAAATCACATTCTATTTATTATCGAGTTAAAGAACAAGTGTTATTTAAAACACTGTTCACGATAAACCCACAAATCAATTCTAATTCCATTCCACTCACATGTATTAGAAATTCCGATTATTTAAAACCCCTTTTTAAATCCGATTTATTTATTTAAAAATAATAATTGGGTTTTAAATTTAGTTCAAATCTAGTTCATTTCGATAAAAATCTATTTTTATCTTTTCAAATATGGAGTTTTTCATCCCAATTTTTCCCAAATCATTTCTTATGATTTCACACAAATTATTACTATTTTTAATAATTTTATCAAGGCCCGTACAGTCGATTTCCTACAACGGCCATCGAACTGCACTTACAGCGACCTTTTCCAAATTTGATTTGGACGTATCTCCAAATCCAACCGTTAGATTTCAAATTTCTAATATTCGTTAGAAAGCTCTTTTCGATACGAACCCAACGGTTCCGGTTTTAGGAGAATCCGACGGTCGGATCTCCCGTAATATCCGTTCGAAGTCAATGGTCGAAATTCGCGAACTGCCGCGGCGCGTTCTATTCAGGCAATTATATTATATATGTAATATATATAATATATACTTCGTCGATTTCTATTTAAAATGAATTTTATAAATAGTTTTAAATTCGTTTCAAAAACATTTCCACTTCCATTCCCAATTCAATTCAAATCTCGATCATTCTATATTCAATTCAATTCGAATTTGGTTTATATTCAATTCAATTCGAAATTTGTTTATATTCCATTCAATTCGAAATTGTTTATATTCAATTAAATTCGAAATTATTTTCTATTCAATTCAATTCAAAATTGTTTTCTATTCAATTCAATTCTATTCGAAATTGGTTTATATTCAATTCAATTCGAATTTGGTTTATATTCAATTCAATTCGAAATTTGTTTATATTCCATTCAATTCGAAATTGTTTATATTCAATTCAATTCGAAATTGTTTTCTATTCAATTCAATTCAAAATTGTTTTCTATTCAATTCAATTCCATTCGAAATTGGTTTATATTCAATTCAATTCGAAATTGTTTTCTATTCAATTCAATTCAAAATTGGTTTATATTCAATTCAATTCAAAATTGGTTTATATACAATTCAATTCGAAATTGGTTTCTATATATTCGATTTTTAAATCTCTTTTCAATATTCATAATAAAACGAATATAATCGATATAAATATCGTTCGTGTTAAAATAGCGCATCTCTAATCAACACGGCTTTATATATTTCAATAATTCCGTTATTCTATTCAACAAATGAATATTTATTCTATTCAATATGTGAATCTATATTTTTGTCAACACATGACTAATCTCAACGGATGAGTACTGTCCACATGTGACTATTTTTGTTATTCAATATATTTTATAAAATTATGATATATATCGTTTGATTTCAAATCAGACTCCAACCGTAAATTAGTAAGAGAACGATTCCCTGAATATTAACCCCGAAGGCCGAAACCAACATCAGGTCAATATACTGGAGACCACTCATCTTATCTATTTTCCAGTTAGTTTCTAATTTTATATATGATAAAGATATAAATTTTATTGTTAAAATATTTCGTTCAACACATGACTAATCTCAACGGATGAGTATTGTCAACACATGAACCTTTATTTTATAATATTCTTTATTTTCTAAATTGGAATGAGGCCCAATCAATCACCATATAACGTTAATTATATGGATTCCATACAACACATGTATATAATAGCAACGATAAATAATCAACCATCATCCAAAGTGCACTACACTGTATAAGCATCAAATATAGATATCTAACGCTTATAACAGCCTGTTAATCAATCGATCGACATACAACTAATTATTGGGATTAGTGTATGTCGTATTTTATCCTAATACCCGTGCGGGGTTTCAAATCAACAAACATAGATTTTTATTTGTGCAGTTGGGCGATGTGTAAAATTTATCGTCCCAATCAATGTCCTTCAAATAGGTGTACATAAACAAACCATCCGGTTTGTAAATGAATATTTATTTATTCACATTCACGTTAAAAATTATATTTTTAACGACCAAATTATTTTATTCAACCTATGAATATATTTTATTATCTATTTCATATCAACATCACAAACAATTTTCACAACACATAAATCAAACAAACAAGCCATCCATGGTCTGTGGATGACGGGTGTCGGGTGCTACTAAACACCGTCTGCATCCTAGTATATATATAACTAGAAAAAATGAGATTGAAGAGTGAGAAATTCTCACCGATAGCTAATCCAATACCACGACTCTTCAATTGTAGGGAATCATCACTGTTCTCGCCCTTTTGTCGCTTTCATTGCCCGTAGCCACTACATATATAAAAATCACATTTTTATATTGTTGCTATGTATATAAAATTTATATTTTTATATCGTTACTATATAGATAAAAAATCTATTTTTACATCGCTACTATATAGATAAAAATTCTATTTTTACATCGATGCTATATAGATAAAAATTCTATTTTTATCACGCTATTCTCTATATAAAGATTTCGCCTTTTCAAATATAAAGATTATATTTTTACTTCTTCTATAATATAAAAATCATATTTTTATATTATCTAGTATATAAAAATCATATTTTTTATTATTCTACATCAATGAAAATCCTATTTTTGTCGAAGTAAAAATCATATTTTTACTTTACTACTTAATTAAAAATTATATTTTTATTACTCTACATAAATAAAAATTATATTTTTAATCTTCACGTCATATAAAAATTGTATCTTTATACCTTCTATAAATTAAAAATCGAATTTTTATCCTTTCTTCTATATAAAAATACGATCTTTTTCTTCCTACGTTCATATAAAAATACGATCTTTCTTCTTCTAAAAATCAAATCTTTACTTTAGAAAAATCAAATCCTTTACTTTCGAAAAATCAAATCTTTTACTTTCGAAAAATCAAATCTTTTACTTTCGAAAAATCAAATCTTTTACTTTCGAAAAATCAAATCTTTTACTTTCGAAAAATCAAATCTTTTACTTTACAAAAATCAAATCTTTTACTCTATTAAAAACCCACTCTTTCTATTTGTAAAAATTCGATCTTGCTACAACAAAAATCATATTTTTACCATGCTAGTATACACATAAAAATCGAATTTTTATTTGTTAAAAATCGTATCTTTTATATGTTAAAAATATAGCCTTTTATCGTGCTTTACATATCATAAAAATCTCGCCTTGCTAGCATTAAAAATCTCATCTTTCTAACATTAAAAATCTCATCTTTTTCTAATTCAAAGCTATACTCTTTTCTAGTTCAAAGCTATAATCTTTTCTATAAAATTTTACTCTTTTTCTACATAAAACTCTATATTTTCTACAATTACAAATCGAAGAAAAATTGGTAAACTCTCTGTGGTGGCCGGAGGTGGATCGAAGGGGCTGGTGGAGGCGCTGTCGAGGTGGAGCAGGGCCCGGGGCTGCGCCAGAGTGCTGGAATTTGCTGTCCAAGGGGGCTGGGAGGTTCAAAGCGAACGGTGGCGCACTTTTGGGGCCAACAGCGACGGAATTGGTGGAGGGGGGCTGTCAGGCCGGCGGGGTTCGTGGGTGGTAGCGCTACTGGCGGTGGGGCCGAGAGGGGGGTTGGCGTGGCAGTTCAAATCGATTTAGGGGGGGGGGGTCTGGGCTCGAAATGGGTGACGGTGGAGGGGAGAAGGAAGGAAGGCGGAACAGGTGGAGGAGGAGGAAGAAGAAGCGGCGGCGGCGGCAGGGGGGGTGTCGAGCTCCTCCAGTCAGAGGCGCTTCCTCCGTCCTTTTTTTTTCTAATCGGATCTGAGAAGAATGATGGGGGGTATATAATAAAATATATATTAATTTACTTTAATTTCTCTTTAAAAAGTAACTTTTTATTTTGAAGTCGAAATCAAGCCCATCGCCTGTCGTCCATAGCTAATTACTCCCATTCCGAACACAATGGGATATGTATCGTAAGCTGATTCGATCATTCCGATCAGTTTTCGTCAAATTTACATTTAAATCATTATATTGAATTTTAAACGTACATTTCAATTTACTGGGGTCACATACTAACCAGAAAAATTCCAAAAAAATATTTTCTAGCTTCGCATTGACGATACAGTCCTAACAAAACTAATTTCATCGAATTCTGAGACCGTCTGAAAAATGGCCATTTTCCAGTCGATTAAAATCAACTAAAACTGGTCAAACACGTTTCCTTTGCCACGCTCACATATTGAATCGAAAAATTATGAAATCTGGAATCTAGCAATAATTTGACATCACGGATCCAACAAAAGTGGTTTCGTCGAATTCCGAGGTCGTTTGCAAAATTTCCATTTTTAAGGGCCTGAATTCCATAGCGACTATTCATAATTTTCAACTGGACATATCTTTTGATTCCCGCTATGAAATCTAAATTTTTCGGATTCGTTGGAAAGATATTATCATATAGATCCTATTATTTTTGGTTTCACTAAAATCCGGTTTATTTTGCCCCCGGTATGTTCAATTGAAGTTTGAAATCGAATTATCGAACTACCGCGCCATTTTCATTTTCTTTTATAATTATATATAATTCTTTATATTCTAACGACGACGTATATAAATATATACGTTCTATTTCTATTAAAAATAAATTTCTTGTCAATATTATTTAAAATAATCTATTTTAAGTATTCTAAATTCATTAAAATTGCCAAAATAAAAATTTTAGTGAATATTAGGCTCACATCCCTATTTCGAAACTTAATTAGGCTCACATCCGGTCATAAACTTATTATAAATTAGGTCCATATTTTCAAAACATATAAAATAGTAATTAAAATAATAAAAAAAAATCGTAAATTAGTAATAAAATAAATTATGCATTATACAAAAAATTCAGTTCAAAAAACAACAAAAATCATGTCAGAAAGAAGAAAACAGCAAAAAAACAGAAAAAACTGCAGTTAAATGCATAATATTATGCACCTTTTTGAGTTTATTGCATGCATATGTGAAATTATTACAGTTCTTACAGCGCCTAGATTTAACTGCATATTTCAGTTCATTTTTATTTGCATCCAAATGTGAAAATATCTCAGAAAACATGCATACATGTGTGCAACATTTTTATAGGATAACACGTTAGCTAAAAGTAGGGACCTAATTTAATAAATAAAAAATTAAAATTAAAACCCGCCCCCTATTTTCTGAGTTCCGCCTTTTTTTAAAAAAAAAATGTGCGGTACTTCATAAAAAAAATTCTAAAATCTGGAAATAATTTCAGGATTCCACGGAAATAAAAAAAATAGTTGCATACAATTATGCAATTATTACTGATAATTGCATATATGTATGCAACTTAAGGGTAAGCTGTGTTCGGTTTGGAAATCTGAAAATAAACCTGCACAAATTTGTGCAAGTATTTGAAATATTTGCGCACATGTAAGCATGTATTTGCATGAATAAAAATCAACGAAGATGAATGTAGTGAAAAATAAGCACGGATGTATGCAGGAAAATGATATATCTGCATACTATTATGCATTTAACTGCAAATTTCGTTTTTTTTCTTCTGTTTTTTTGATTTTTGACGCCTTATTTGATGGTTTTTTGTTCTGAATTTTTTAGCGTTTACATATTTTGTTTAAATACGAATTTACGTAATTTTTTTATATTTTTTTAATATTTTTTTGATGAATTTTCAGAAAATAGGGACCTAATTTACAATAAGTTTATGACTGGTTTTTTTTTATATTTTGAAACTTAATAGGGACCTCTAAAAAATGCACCCAAAATTTTAAACTGGCTCGCATTTCCAGGTTGTTACAATCTCCCCCACTTAAAACTTTTCGTCCCCGAAAAGGAATAAAGCAGAAAGTTGTTTAACAATTCAACTCAACTTCCTTTGTCCTCTTTACGGCTTAAGTTCTTCAACTTTTCAGTTTCTAAGAACTTTTCAAATTTTTCAAAAATTTGGCTAACACCCTTAATTTTCGAAAAATTTCGCCATAACCTCCCCTACACCGGAAGCACCGGGAAAACCCCGAAATTGCCATACAGGCCTTCTGATCTCAAAAAGAAAAAGCCAAGCGGCTAGCCAATAGGCTCATAAAATCATCTTCACCCAAACAAAACAGTAAATTATAGTAAACATGTACCTATTTGTCGGGCAAACAAATTTTATTCTCTGCTCTAGCCTCCTTGCTATGACCTGTTCAATGTAAGTACATGTATATGCAAGCAAATGTGACCAATTTTTAATACAATTCAATATTCGATGCAATTAGGCTAATGGTTCAAAATTATCGAACAAATAAACAAACAATACAACCATCAATCAATTAGTTGATTATCATTTCAAATTCATAATTTTGATATATATACAAAAAATCATGTTTTTGATGCCAAATCACAACAAATAAATCTATCTATATAAGTTTTGGTTCTCACACCAGCCTAATGGAAATATATAGAAATCACACCTTCGAAACACGAACATAAATATTGGTGATGGAGCTCCATTATCAAAATCATCTCCGAGTGACTAGAGTGTGAATCTATATCTATCCAGTATATTAAAACTTCGAATATACGTTCATGACGCGTATATACAAAATCTTTATATACTTGATTGTCCAAATTCAAAATAAACAATTATTCAAATACGTATAAAACGATTTAAATTTCAAAACAAAATTGTTTTCATTTGAAAAGTATACTCTTCACACTCGTTTTAGGATGCTACTGATCCTATCTCTAACGAGTCATTCTAATTGGATATTACTAATCCAATATCTGATGAATTCTTTCGTATGGTTCTAATGTGTCTTGTTCTCGAGCTCTGTAAACCAAAGCTCTGATACCAACTGTAGTAACCCGTAACTTCCCCGGTAAGGAAAGCCCGGATTACCTTGAGAACAACACATAAAAGAACGCAGACGGAAGAACAGTTCATTGTTTATTACAACAATTCCATCAGAATACAAGAATATACAGAGTATGAATGAATAAATTACATTCGATAGATATCAGAGATTACAATAAATTACATAGCAGCGGAAAAACAATATAAAACACAACTGAAGGCGATATACGGATACAGAGCTTTCCAGATATCATTCCAGCTGTAAACCAGGATCCTGTGAATATAAATCTGCAAAACCAAAACTACTAGCTGCCCGTGTCAAAAATAAGGGCACTCAGAGTTTAGGTTAAAACAATAAACTCCAGGTCAGTCATGTGACTGGTGTGAGAACTAAAATAGTTATTTAAAGCTTTACTTTAAAAGAGAGTAATTCAAGGGACCACGCCGTATAACACGGAACGGTTTTCCTCCCAAGAATACCAGTGCATAGAATAAACAGCGTAATGCTTTTTCGAAAAATGAAGCTATTATAAGACCCAGGTCCCATCACACAATGCAACGCAAGCCGGAGGATAGGGTTTTACCTTATAACAGCCAAACATGCTTGGTACGTTTAAAGACAAATCATTTGATACTATAATAAGTGTATAGTGTCAAAAACAATTTCAGTCATAAATATCAATCATAGACGACATTAGTGCCCCATCCCACTATGTCGCCGTACTAGGCTCTACAAATAAAGCCGAAATACACGTATTGGAAATTGGATTTCCGTCATGAGTCGAGGGAAGGGGCAAGCTCCTCTCAGCTTCGAGACACTCTAGCAAATGCCTCGGGACTACACACTCTGGGTAACCCCTGGATGCTTTAGGGCCGGTCCTCTCTTCCGTTTGAGGATTAGCAATTCCTGAACACACGTTTCTCGGTCCTTACAGACCTAAAATCGAGGCGCCTCATCCAACAACCACATAGGTGAAAAGTATATAAATGTCAGGGCTGGTAAGTCACTGACACAACCAAAGCTAGAAAGAAACGCCGTGCTCTCCCTGTAGTCCTTATCCCGTTTTTAACTCATACTGAGGTGTGAGGTTCGCGAATTCACGTTATACATAAAGCTACGCCACGAAAGCCGTGCTTTGATCATCAACCACAAGACTTTGCTTTCCAACAGAAGCCTTCATCAATTGCCACTTAGGCATGCCACACTGGCAATTCATGTCATGCGACTGATGTCCATCGATATACAACCTCTGAGCTCGTACGTCTCAGAGAAGGGCGTTAAGCAAAAGAATAAATTCACCGCCGCCAAACAGATGTATATTTAGTAGAGATCAATCAACATAGAATAAAATCCAATGTCAGACACACAATCCACTTACAAGTTCGTTCTGGGTCTGAACGAAACCGGAGGCACTTTCCTCGCATATCCATCGACCTCCAAGTACGTCTGGACGACCACCAACTGATTCCCTCATCTTGGGAGTACAGCCCAATCAAGATCACCAGTAATCACCCAAATGATGTGAAGACTTCCGGTCTTCTACCACTGTCTTCATCTTCGACTTATCGTCGAATCGGTTATTCAGAATGGGTATAAACCCGGACTTTCCGAACCACCCGCGTATATAGTAAATGTAACGACCCGTATTCTACGCATCATAGGATCGTAGGATATTTATTTCTTTCACATACGAAGTCGTATGGTCATGTAACTTTGGGAGACGACTATTGGGGTCATTTCCCATGTTCATGATTTTTCCCGATTTTTAAATGACCATTTTACCCCTAGTTGGTACTGTTTTGGCCATAACTTTTGACTGGAAAGGAATTTTGACCTGAAACCACTTCCATTGGCTCCGGATGATGGTTTCTCTTTCCGTAGAGTGGTCACATTAGCCAAACGGACTTACCGTTTAGGAGATATGGCTGAAACAAGTTTCAGATGATGAAAAACAGCTTAATTAGGCTTAACCGGGTGATTAGCAGCTAGGCCCAAGGGGAATTTCGGGTTTAGGGGTATATAGGGGCTGATTAGGGTTAGAAAACATTTCTTTAGACATTTTCCAGCCGCCACTTTCGTCCTTAGACACTCTAACAATGGCTTCCTACATCTAAAACACCCCAAATCACTTTCTAATTGAAGATTAGGCTTAGCAAACATCAAATCAAGGAGTATTAGCACGAGAACCGAGGTAGAGCTGCTGTGTAAGATTGGGAACAACGCCAAATCAGAGAATATTTCAGTTTTGGGGTTTTAGTTGTGGCAAAGGTGAGTGATTTGCATAGTTTTTGCACTAATTACGGTAATTAAGGGTAATTAGTGAAGATTAGCGAATTTATACACTAATAAATTCTGGAAAAATGTTTAGAAATTCTCAAATAATATTTTATGCTTCTGTTAGAAATTTGGTTCAATTTGATTAAGTTTTGTTAACCCTATGATTAGTTCTACTTAAACATGTTATGGGAAAATGTGAGGTTTTAGCCACTTTTGATCTATTTTGATTCATTTGGATTGTTGTTTGGTGTTTGTGGTTGCTCTTACATATTGCTATGACTCTATGGTATGTTTTATGATTGATTAGAATAGTTAGATTGGTCGAAGACGCCGTCGTATGGCGCAAAACACTCGCTAGAAAAGTTGCAGGAAATACTGCAGAGATCCGGATCGGATCGGGTAGGGGATCGGATCGGACATATCCGAACCGGACCGGGGCGTGGTATTTTCTGGAGCATCACGTGAAGAGGCAACAAGGAAGGCCTGATCGGATCGGAGGGGCGTAGCGTGGGATCGGAAGGCACAAGGAGGACCGAAGTGGAAGAAAGAGGAGCCTGGATACCATATTCCGAACCGAACCGAGAGCAATACACGAACCGAACTGATGCTGACGAGACGGAGACGGAGGCACTCAAGCTATGGAGTATTCGAACCGCACCGCTTCATAACCACCGAACCGAACCGCATGAGGGAGAAGGACCCGAACCCAGAGGATGGTGGCACTCCGAACCGAACCGGGGTACGTATCCGAACCGAACCGAGCGTGGGTGACCGGACCGAACCGAACGTGTACTTTTACTACTCCGTGATGACTCTTCTGAAGACCAACTCCAATTCGATCAAACCCGAGATGCAAAGGAAGTCCAAATGAGAAGTTAGAGCTTAAGATAGGAATCAACGAGTTCGCTTCATGGTTGGGCTTTGCTGCGGGACGCGTGCCAAGGAGTTATCGACGTCTATAGCTTTGGACCACTATGGTAGGAGGTACGAAGGCGGATTCAGGGCCATTATGGCATCGGTAGAACCAAGGGTTACAACCAATGAAGTGGGTCATTGAAATGTTTGGTCATGACTCCATATGTTTAGCTTGGTCATAGCAGGGTTTCTACAAGTCGGGATTCGTCGTTGCCTCAGTTTGTCTAGTGTTCCAAAGTGGTAGATATCGTACGCTTTACGCACTGAGTGAGAGATGCAAGGATGGTTGCTATGGATGATTTGTTTGCTATCATTGTGACATGCACACCCCACCCCCGTATTCTTACACTATTTATTATGGCACCTTAGAGCATTGTACGTTATGTGGTACTAACTCTTGGGTTGCAGGTCCAGGTTCAGGTATGGTTTAGTATACCTGTTATTATTCTGTTTAGATGCTTATCGCTCATACCAGGCTTTATGTCTGACCCAGAGTTTTATGTCTCCTCTTATTACTCTGGGTGCTCACACGAGCAGACTAGAGACAGGTTAGCTGGTGATGCACGGGTAGATGATCCGGAGACGAGCAGGAGGCTTCCACGTAAAATATATACATAGTATTCTCCCTGTATTGTTGAAGATCACTACTTGGGCATTGGTGGTGTATCTTCTCCTTTAGCTTTCTTTTGTTTAGAGACAGTAAACTTGGAAAATTGTAATAAGCTGTATTTGAATTTCCGCTGCTCTGATGATGGATGTTGATTTTAGTTATCAGCTTATGCACTGTCTCACCTGTTCTATGTCAAGTATGTTGTTATTATATTTTATTCCATGCGCTGTGAGACATCCTACAGGTTCCTTGATTATTTCATTCCCTTCTTTCCTTTCTTTGGCGACCGTTCCGTGCTAGTCGGGCATGTGTACAGCGCACTTTCGGAGGAAATGCAGGTTGGTGCGGAGCGGGCCGTCACACTTGGTATCAGAGCTCTAGGTTGCGTAGTTAACCTAGGGAAGTTATCAGGGAGAGATAGTATACGTATACGAGAGAGCGTATTTGTAATTATTTTGGTTTTTAAAGGCTATATATATATACTATTAGTAGTATAAGGATGAAGTCGTACTGCACTAGCACCACTATGGAGTCGTTAATCGTTTCCTTTTTCAGATTGACGATGAGCCGATATACTAGAGGTGCTGGTAGGGGAGCCAATAATGGGAATGCTGCTGACATGAGGACGATGTTTACTGACCTCATGAGAGAAATGCTTAGAGATGTACGGAGAGCGGCTCCCAATGATGGAAATGGTGGTGGTCCAATAGTGCAGGCACCGAGGGTCGACTTCGCCAAGCTGAATAAGGATTATACTAGTCTTGGTGGGAAGTCATTCCACGGAACGGAGTCAGCTACGGATGTTCAGGATTGGTTGAATAGTTGCGAACGTATCTTCGAGGATTTGGGTATCGAGGATGCGATGAAGAGAAAGCTAGCGTCCCGTCAGTTGCAAGGGCGGGCAATGAATTGGTGGAATGCTGTAAAGGCAGCTACTCCCGAAGATCAGATTACTTGGGAGCATTTTAAGGCTCGCTTTAGTGAGAAGTTCATTCCAGCTGCTCAGAAGTCAATGTTGTTTAAGAATTTCTTGGAGCTCAAGCAGAATGGCAGAGCTGTCTCGGAGTATATTGCCGAATTTGACACTTTGTCAAAATATGGGTTATCTCTTATTGATACTGCCGAGAAAAAGAATGAGAAATTCATAACTGGTTTGGATCAGTACTTAGGTGAAAGACTTATTAACCACATCGATGAAACGTTTGAATCGGTTGTGGGGAAAGCGTTAAGATCAGAAAGTCTCTACCCTAAGTCGAAGACTGAGGTTGCATCTGCAGAAGAGCCAAAACCACAAGCAAGTGGTGGAGGCAAGGGTGGTTCCCAGAATAAAAGAAAGCAGAATCAGACTAAGGATGGCCAGAAGAAAAAGAATAAGCAAGAGGTGGAGTGCTTCAGCTGTGGTAAAAAGGGCCATTATGCTAGTAATTGTCGGGCCAAGCCAGCAGATAGGAAGTGCTTCAACTGTGGCCAAATGGGACATCACAAGGACAAGTGTCCACAGCCCCCTAAAGAAAAACAAATGGTGAAAGCCTACGCTCTCAATGCTATCCCTTCTTTGTCGAATGCCCCAACTGCAGCGGAGAAGGGAAAGAATGTCGTCATTCAAGGTATGCTTTCTATTTATGATGTTCCTGTTAGAGTTTTATTTGATACCGGAGCTTCCAGTTCTTTCATATCTAATGACCTGGTAGATAGGTTGGGATTGGAGCCCGAGATTGTCGATAGACCTTTAGTAGTGACGAACCCGATTGGTGGTTCGACTAGTCTTAGCATGATTTGTCGTAATGTGGTCTTATCAAGTCATGGATGCATGTTTGTTTGTGATTGCTTTGTTTTGGGCTTTACTGGGTTTGGCATTATTTTGGGAGTAGATTGGCTCCAAAGATACGGGGTGGTGGTAGACTGTGAGGGCTTGTTGGTGACAGCTAGAGCGGATGATGGGCGGAGGATAGTGTTTGGTGGTCTACCCAGTAAGGGGGTATTGGCTAGTTTTCTAAACTCCCTCAACATTCCGCATAGTGAGTTGTCAGGTTTGCCCGTGGTTGGCCAGTATCCGGATGTTTTCGAAGAAGTGACCGGACTTCCACCACACCGAGAGATTGAGTTTCGTATTGATTTGGTAAAGGATGCCAGGCCTATAGTGATGCCACTTCGTCGTATGGCACCAAGGGAGCAGCGAGAGCTTGAGGTGCAAGTCAGCGATCTTTTGAAGAAGGGATTTATCAGAAGGATGTTTCTGAATGGGGAGCACCAGTTGTGTTTGCTACCAAGGCGGATGGTTCCCTTCGTTTGTGTGTAGACTACCGCGAGTTGAATAAAGTGACGAGGAAGAATAAGTATCCTTTACCGCGGATAGATGATTTGTTCGATCAGTTGAGTGGCATGAGAATATTTTCTCAGTTGGATCTCGCGACAGGTTTTCATCAGCTTAGAGTGGAAGCTGAGAGTATAGCTAAAACGGCATTTCGAACGCCGTCTGGATTTTATGAATGGTTGGTTATGCCATTTGGGCTGACTAATGCCCCGGCATATTTTGTGGATCTTATGAATAGGGTATTCAGAGATCAGTTGAATAAGTCTGTCCTTGTGTTCATTGATGATATTTTGGTCTATTCGAAGACAGAGGAAGAACACAAGGAACATTTAAGAGTAGCAATGGAGGTGTTGAGAAAACACCAATTGAAAGCAAAGTTTTCTAAGTGTCACTTCTGGAAGAGGGAAGTGAGGTTCTTGGGCCATGTTGTATCAGAGAATGGTATTGCCGTGGACCCAGAAAAGGTGGCCACGGTACAAGATTGGCCTACGCCCAAGAATGCAACAGATGTAAGAAGTTTCTTGGGATTAGCTGGATATTATCGTAAGTTTATCCAAAGTTTCTCCAAGATAGCAGCACCATTGACCCAGTTGACCAAGAAGAATCAAGCTTTTGTCTGGGATGAAAGGTGCGAGAATGCATTTAAAAGTCTAAAGGACAAGTTGACAAGCGCACCAGTGTTAGTCATTCCTAAGGGGGATGAAGAGATGACGGTATACACGGACGCCTGTGGTACCGGACTGGGTGCTGTATTGATGCAAGGCGGTAGGGTTGTAGCTTATGCAAGTCGGCAATTGAAACCGCACGAGAAAAGATACCCTACCCATGATTTAGAATTGGCAGCGATCGTGTTCGCGTTAAAGATGTGGAGACACTATCTCTTGGGAGAAAGATTTGAGCTGTTTACAGATCATAAGTCGTTAAAGTATCTCTTCTCTCAAAAAGATCTGAATCTTCGTCTGCAGAGATGGCTAGAGTTCTTAGCTTCCTATGATTTTGACATCGCATACACACCGGAAAAGGGCAATACGGTGGCTGATGCATTGAGTAGAAGACATGCCAGCCTAGGGGCTATGTTCCTTGAATGGAAGCAACTGGAGTATATCGCGGGTTTTGATTTCAGACCAAAGTGCGAATTGGATCCAGAAATGTTAGCAAGTTTGACGATCAGACCCACTTTGATTGAGCGGATCGGCTCTAGTCAGAGGGACGATCCTAACCTATTGGAAATCATCTCCAAGTTAGAGATGGGTATCGATGAGGAGATGAACAAGTATGGGCTTGATCGTGATAGATGGCTTAGAAAGAATGGAAAGCTGGTCGTACCCAATGTCAATGGATTGAGGGATGAAGTGCTTAGAGAATGTCATCACTCAAAGCTGACTATACACCCCGGTGGTAATAAGATGTATCGAGATATGAAGCAGACTTACTACTGGGAAGGGATGAAAAGAGACGTTGTGAAGTTTATATCCAAGTGCATGAATTGCCAGCTAGTTAAAGCCGAGCAAAAGAAGCCTAGTGGGTTGTTACAGCCTTTAGAAATTCCCGAATGGAAATGGGAGCAAGTCTCAATGGATTTTATTGATGGTTTACCAAGGACTAGATCGGGACATGATAGCATTTGGGTAGTAGTGGATCGACTGACTAAGAGTGCAAGATTTATACCAGTCAAATCGACCAGAACGGCAGCTAAGTTAGCAGAATTGTATATGAAGTGGGTAGTGAGATTTCATGGAGTACCTAAAAGCATTGTGAGCGACCGAGACCCGTTGTTCACTAGTGGGTTTTGGAAGAGCTTACAAGAGGCTCTAGGGTCAGAGTTACATCTCAGTACCGCCTATCATCCTCAGACCGACGGTCAGACGGAGAGGGTGAATCGTATTTTGGAAGATCTCTTGAGAGCGTGTATATTGGATTTTGGTGGATCATGGGATGAACATTTGCATCTAGTAGAGTTTGCATATAATAATAGCTACCAATCCAGTATCGGTATGGCTCCGTTTGAAGCTTTGTACGGAAGACCGTGCAACTCACCATCATGTTGGATAGAGACTGGCGAGAAGTTTATGCTTGGACCAGATATGGTGAGGGAAACTTCAGATAAGATCAAAATCATTCAACAACGAATGAAGGCTGCCCAAGATAGGCAAAAGAGTTATGCTGATAAGAGGAGAAGAGACCTAAAATTCTCCGTTGGTGACTTGGTGTTTGTCAAGACTTCTCCGTTGAAGAGCGTAATACGATTTGGCAGAAAAGGCAAGTTGGCACCAAGATTCGTTGGCCCATTCCCTGTTCTCGAACTAGTCGGGAATTTGGCATATAGAATTGACTTACCAGAGAAGATGGCGGGGGTTCACAACGTATTTCATGTTTCCCAACTAAGGAAGTTCGTTCACGACTCAGATATGACTATTTCACCTGATCAGTTAGAGGACTTCGAAGTAGAACCCGAGGCGGTTGGGAACCGCAAGCCGACCCGTATTGTCGCGCACGACATGAAGCAACTTCGAAGGAAGGCGGTGAAGCTGGTCAAGGTACAGTGGAGCGAGGACGAGAATGATTGTACTTGGGAGACAGAGGAGGACATTAGGAAGTCACACCCAGAACTCTTTGCCTGGTAAGATTTTGGCTTCGATTTAGTTTTTCCGCATGCTAGGATAGGCTTGTTTACTTGTTTTGCATGATTGATTGTTGTATGTGGTTGTTAGGCATGCGGGATCCTTTGTATGTTTTGGGATAAGGAATTTCGGGGACGAAATTTCTTAAGGGGGGGAGAATGTAACGACCCGTATTCTACGCATCATAGGATCGTAGGATATTTATTTCATTCACATACGAAGTCGTATGGTCATGTAACTTTGGGAGACGACTATTGGGGTCATTTCCCATGTTCATGATTTTTCCCGATTTTTAAATGACCATTTTACCCCTAGTTGGTACTGTTTTGGCCATAACTTTTGACTGGAAAGGAATTTTGACCTGAAACCACTTCCATTGGCTCTGGATGATGGTTTCTCTTTCCGTAGAGTGGTCACATTAGCCAAACGGACTTACCGTTTGGGAGATATGGCTGAAACAAGTTTCAGATGATGAAAAACAGCTTAATTGGGCTTAACCGGGTGATTAGCAGCTAGGCCCAAGGGGAATTTCGGGTTTAGGGGTATATAGGGGCTGATTAGGGTTAGAAAACATTTCTTTAGACATTTTCCAGCCGCCACTTTCATCCTTAGACACTCTAACAATGGCTTCCTACATCTAAAACACCCCAACTCACTTTCTAATTGAAGATTAGGCTTAGCAAACATCAAATCAAGGAGTATTAGCACGAGAACCGAGGTAGAGCTGCTGTGTAAGATTGGAAACATCGCCAAATCAGAGAATATTTCAGTTTTGGGGTTTTAGTTGTGGCAAAGGTGAGTGATTTGCATAGTTTTTGCACTAATTACGGTAATTAAGGGTAATTAGTGAAGATTAGCGAATTTATACACTAATAAATTCTGGAAAAATGTTTAGAAATTCTCAAATAATATTTTATGCTTCTGTTAGAAATTTGGTTCAATTTGATTAAGTTTTGTTAACCCTATGATTAGTTCTACTTAAACATGTTATGGGAAAATGTGAGGTTTTAGCCACTTTTGATCTATTTTGATTCATTTGGATTGTTGTTTGGTGTTTGTGGTTGCTCTTACATATTGCTATGAATCTATGGTATGTTTTATGATTGATTAGAATAGTTAGATTGGTCGAAGACGCCGTCGTATGGCGCAAAACACTCGCTAGAAAAGTTGCAGGAAATACTGCAGAGATCCGGATCGGATCGGGTAGGGGATCGGATCAGACATATCCGAACCGGACCGGGGCGTGGTATTTTCTGGAGCATCACGTGAAGAGTCAACAAGGAAGGCCTGATCGGATCGGAGGGGCATAGCGTGGGATCGGAAGGCACAAGGAGGACCGAAGTGGAAGAAAGAGGAGCCTGGATACCATATTCCGAACCGAACCGAGAGCAATACCCGAACCGAACTGATGCTGACGAGACGGAGACGGAGGCACTCAAGCTATGGAGTATTCGAACCGCACCGCTTCAGAACCACCGAACCGAACCGCATGAGGGAGAAGGACCCGAACCCAGAGGATGGTGGCACTCCGAACCGAACCGGGGTACGTATCCGAACCGAACCGAGCATGGGTGACCGGACCGAACCGGACGTGTACTTTTACTACTCCGTGATGACTCTTCTGAAGACCAACTCCAATTCGATCAAACCCGAGATGCAAAGGAAGTCCAAATGAGAAGTTAGAGCTTAAGATTCAGATGGGAATCAACGAGTTCGCTTCATGGTTGGGCTTTGCTGCGGGACGCGTGCCAAGGAGTTATCGACGTCTATAGCTTTGGACCACTATGGTAGGAGGTACGAAGGCGGATTCTGGGCCATTATGGCATCGGTAGAACCAAGGGCTACAACCAATGAAGTGGGTCATTGAAATGTTTGGTCATGACTCCATATGTTTAGCTTGGTCATAGCAGGGTTTCTACAAGTCGGGATTCGTCGTTGCCTCAGTTTGTCTAGTGTTCCAAAGTGGTAGATATCGTACGCTTTACGCACTGAGTGAGAGATGCAAGGATGGTTGCTATGGATGATTTGTTTGCTATCATTGTGACATGCACACCCCACCCCCGTATTCTTACACTATTTATTATGGCACCTTAGAGCATTGTACGGTATGTGGTACTAACTCTTTGGTTGCAGGTCCAGGTATGGTTTAGTATACCTGTTATTATTCTGTTTAGATGCTTATCGCTCATACTAGGCTTTATGTCTGACCCAGAGTTTTATGTCTCCTCTTATTACTCTGGGTGCTCACACGAGCAGACTAGAGACAGGTTAGCTGGTGATGCACGGGTAGATGATCTGGAGACGAGCAGGAGGCTTCCACGTAAAATATGTACACAGTATTCTCCCTGTATTGTTGAAGATCACTACTTGGGCATTGGTGGTGTATCTTCTCCTTTAGCTTTCTTTTGTTTAGAGACAGTAAACTTGGAAAATTGTAATAAGCTGTATTTGAATTTCCGCTGCTCTGATGATGGATGTTGATTTTAGTTATCAGCTTATGCACTGTCTCACCTGTTCTATGTCAAGTATGTTATTATTATATTTTATTCCATGCGCTGTGAAACATCCTACAGGTTCCTTGATTATTTCATTCCCTTCTTTCCTTTCTTTGGCGACCGTTCCGTGCTAGTCGGGCATGTGTATAGCGCACTTTCGGAGGAAATGCAGGTTGGTGCGGAGCGGGCCGTCACAGTAAACAAATGTCACACAAACACAACATACGCCTTATTCCATTTCAGCAGTCACTAACTGCAAATTAGCAAGAGAACAATTTCCCAAATATTAACCCCGAAGGCCGAAACCAACATCAGATCAATATCCAGGAAACCATTCTTCTTAACTAACCTACAGCTAGTTTCTAAATTTCATATTCTTAGGGAAAGGTTCCCATTAATTTTATCCAAGATAAATTCTTTAAAATTTATTCTTTAATCTTCCATTGGATGTCATATCAAATCAAATTATGGTTTTCCAAACTAGTCGAGATTAGCGAACCACACCGAAGTAATTATTTATTTTATTTCCCAATCCCAACCTATTCATCCCATGAAGCAAAACTGGTAATACTCCACATCTAACACCACAGTGTTATCGGTAAAATTAATTACAATTTCACGTTCGAATCTAATTAAAGATTTGACTATCGTTTTGGAGCAAAACTAGTAATACTCCATTCTCGCTCAATTTCCAAATTTGATAATTTAAATTATCAATTCACATTTCAATCTAATTGAAGATTCATTAAAACTCCCTTTACTGGGTTAAAGAACTAATGTCATTTAAAACATAGTTCACGATAAACCCAAATCACATTCTATTTATTATCGGGTTAAAGAACAAGTGTTATTTAAAACACTGTTCACGATAAACCCACAAATCAATTCTAATTCCATTCCACTCAAATATATTAGAAATTCTGATTATTTAAAACCTCTTTTTAAATCCAATTTATTTATTTAAAAATAATATTTGGGTTTTAAATTTAGTTCAAATCTAGTTCATTTCGATAAAAATATATTTTTATCTTTTAAAATATGGAGTTTTTCATCCCAATTTTTCCCAAATCATTTCTTATGATTTTACACAAATTATTACTATTTTTAATAATTTTATCAAGGCCCGTACAGTCGATTTCCAACAATGGCCATCGAACTGCACTTACAACGACCTTTTCCAAATTTGATTTGGACGTATCTCCAAATCCAACCGTTAGATTTCAAATTTCTAATATTCATTAGAAAGCTCTTTTCGATACGAACCCAATGGTTCTGGTTTTAGGAGAATCCGACGGTCGGATCTCCCGTAATATCCGTTCGAAGTCAATGGTCGAAATTCGCGAACTGCCGCGGCGCGGCGTGTTCTATTCAGGCCATTATATTATATTTATAATATATATAATATATACTTCGTCGATTTCTATTTAAAACGAATTTTATAGATAGTTTTAAATTCGTTTCAAAAACATTTCCACTTCCATTTCCAATTCAATTCAAATCTCGATTCATTCTATATTCAATTCAATTCGAATTTGGTTTATATTCAATTCAATTCGAAAATTGTTTATATTCCATTCAATTCGAAATTGTTTATATTCAATTCAATTCGAAACTGTTTTCTATTCAATTCAATTCAAAATTGTTTTCTATTCAAATCAATTCGAAATTGGTTTATATTCAATTCAATTCGAAATTTGTTTGTATTCCATTCAATTCGAAATTGTTTGTATTCGATTCAATTCGAAATTGTTTTCTATTCAATTCAATTCAAAATTGTTTTCTATTCAATTCAATTCAATTCGAAATTGGTTTATATTCAATTCAATTCGAAATTGGTTTATATTCAATTCAATTCGAAATTGTTTTCTATTCAATTCAATTCAATTCGAAATTGGTTTATATTCAATTCAATTCGAAATTGGTTTATATTCAATTCAATTCGAAATTGGTTTCTATATATTCAATTTTTAAATCTCTTTTCAATATTCATTATAAAACGAATATAATCGATATAAATATCGTTCGCATCAAAATAGCGCATCTCTAATCAACACGGCTTTATATATTTCAATAATTCCGTTATTCTATTCAACAAATGAATATTTATTCTATTCAATATGTGAATCTATATTTTTGTCAACACATGACTAATCTCAACGGATGAGTACTGTCCACGTGTGACAATTTTTGTTATTCAATATATTTTATAAAATTATGGTATATATCGTTTGATTTCAAATCAGACTCCAACCGTAAATTAGTAAGAGAACGATTCCCTGAATATTGACCCCGAAGGCCAAAACCAACATCAGGTCAATATACTGGAGACCACTCATCTTATCTAATTTCCAGTTAGTTTCTAATTTTATATATGATAAAGATATAAATTTTATTGTTAAAATATTTCGTTCAACACATGACTAATCTCAACGGATGAGTACTGTCAACACATGAACCTTTATTTTATAATATTCTTTATTTTCTAAATTGGAATGAGGCCCAATCAATCACCATATAACGTTAATTATATGGATTCCATACAACACATGTATATAATAGCAACGATAAATAATCAACCATCATCCAAAGTGCACTACACTATATAAGCATCAAATATAGATATCTAACGCTTATAACAGCCTGTCAATCAATCGATCGACATACAACTAATTATTGGGATTAGTGTATGTCGTATTTTATCCCAATACCCGTGCGGGGTTTCAAATCAACAAACATAGATTTTTATTTGTGCAGTTGGGCGATGTGTAAAATTTATCGTCCCAATCAATGTCCTTCAAATAGGTGTACATAAACAAACCGTCCGGTTTGTAAATGAATATTTATTTATTCACATTCACGTTAAAAATTATATTTTTAACGACCAAATTATTTTATTCAACCTATGAATATATTTTATTATCTATTTCACATCAACATCACAAACAATTTTCACAACACATAAATCAAACAAACAAGCCATCCATGGTCTGTGGATGACGGGTGTCGGGTGCTACTAAACACCGTCTGCATCCTAGTATATATATATATAACTAGAAAATAGGAGATTGAAGAGTGAGAAATTCTCACCGATAGCTAATCCAATACCACGACTCTTCAATTGTAGGGAATCATCACTGTTCTCGCCCTTTTGTCACTTTCGTTGCCCGTAGCCACTACATATATAAAAATCACATTTTTATATTGTTGCTAGTATATAAAAATTATATTTTTATATCGTTACTATATAGATAAAAATTCTATTTTTACATCGCTACTATATAGATAAAAATTCTATTTTTACATCAATGCTATATAAATAAAAATTCTATTTTTATCACGCTATTATCTATATAAAGATTTCGCCTTTTCAAATATAAAGATTATATTTTTACTTCTTCTATAATATAAAAATCATATTTTTGTATTATCTAGTATATAAAAATCATATTTTTATTATTCTACATCAATGAAAATCCTATTTTTATCGAAGTAAAAATCATATTTTTACTTCACTACTTAATTAAAAATTATATTTTTATTACTCTACATAAATAAAAATTATATTTTTAATCTTCACGTCATATAAAAATTATATCTTTATACCTTCTATAAATTAAAAATCAAATTTTTATCCTTTCTTCTATATAAAAATACGATCTTTTTCTTCCTACATTCATATAAAAATACGATCTTTCTTCTTCTAAAAATTCAAATCTTTACTTTAGAAAAATCAAATCCTTTACTTTCGAAAAATCAAATCTTTTACTTTCGAAAAATCAAATCTTTTACTTTCGAAAAATCAAATCTTTTACTTTAGAAAAATCAAATCTTTTACTCTATTATAAACCCACTCTTTCTAATTTGTAAAAAATCGATCTTGCTACAACAAAAATCATATTTTTACCATGCTAGTATACACATAAAAATTGAATTTTTATTTGTTAAAAATCGTATCTTTTATATGTTAAAAATATCGCCTTTTATCGTGCTTTACATATCATAAAAATCTCGCCTTGCTAACATTAAAAATCTCATCTTTCTAACATTAAAAATCTCATCGTTTTCTAATTCAAAGCTATACTCTTTTCTAGTTCAAAGCTATAATCTTTTCTATAAAAGTTTACTCTTTTCTATAAAAGTTTACTCTTTTTCTACATAAAACTCTATATTTTCTACAATTAAAAATCGAAGAAAAATTGGTAAACTCACTGTGGTGGCCGGAGGTGGATCGGAGGGGCTGGTGGAGGCGCTGTCGAGGTGGAGCAGGGCCCGGGGCTGCGCCAGGGTGCTGGAATTTGCTGTCCAAGGGTGCTGGGAGGTTCAAAGCGAACGGTGGCGCACTTGTGGGGCCAGCAGCGACGGAATTGGTGGAGGGGGGCTGTCAGGCCGGCGGGGTTCGTGGGTGGTAGCGCTACTGGCGGTGGGGCCGAGAGGGGGGGTTGGCATGGCAGTTCAAATCGATTTGGGGGGGAGGGCTCTGGGGCTCGAAATGGGTGACGATGGAGGGGAGAAGGAAGGAAGGCGGAACAGGTGGAGGAGGAGGAAGAAGAAGCGGCGGCGGCGACAGGAGGGGCGTCGAGCTCCTCCATTCGGAGGCGCTTCCTCCGTCCTCTTTTTTTTTCTAATCGGATCTGAGAAGAATGAAGGGGGGTATATAATAAAATATATATTAATTTATTTTAATTTCTCTTTAAAAGGTAACCTTTTATTTCGAAGTCGAAATCAAGCCCACCGCCTGTCGTCCATAGCTAATTACCCCCATTCCGAACACAATGGGATATGTATCGTAAGCTGATTCGATCGTTTCGATCAGTTTTCGTCAAATTTACATTTAAATCATTATATTGAATTTTAAACGTACATTTCAATTTACTGGGGTCACATACTAACCAGAAAAATTCCAAAAAAATATTTTCTAGCTTCGTATTGACGATACAGTCCTAACAAAACTAATTTCGCCGAATTCTGAGACAGTCTGAAAAATGGCCATTTTCCAGTCGATTAAAATCAACTGAAACTGGTCAAACGCGTTTTCCTTTGCCACGCTCACATATTGAATCAAAAAATTATGAAATTTGGAATCTAGCAATAATTTGACATCACGGATCCAACAAAAGTGGTTTCGTCAAATTCCGAGGTCGTTTGCAAAATTTTCATTTTTAAGGGCTTGAATTCCATAGCGACTATTCAGAATTTTCAACTGGACATATCTTTTGATTCCCGCTATGAAATCTCAATTTTTTGGATTCGTTGGAAAGATATTATCAAATAGATCCTATTATTTTTGGTTTCGCTAAAATCCAGTTTATTTTGCACCCGGTAAGTTCAATTGAAGTTTGAAATCGAATTATCGAACTACCGCGCCATTTTCATTTTCTTTTATAATTATATATAATTATTTATATTCTAACGACGACGTATATAAATATATACGTTCTATTTCTATTCAAAATAAATTTCTCGTCGATATTATTTAAAATAATCTATTTTAAATATTCTAAATTCATTAAAATTGCCAAAATAAAATTTTTGAACTGGCTCGCATTTCCGGGTTGTTACACAAATTCTAATTATAAAACCTTACGGACGTAATTCAATCCTATTAAATTTCAAACATCGAACTAATTTCATCGCTTCCTCTTTAAATGATTTCCCCATTTCCCTTTCAAATATTTATTTTTAAATTTACATTTCCTAATAATGATTCCATTATATATATATATATATCATTTAAAAACCAAACCACTTGTTTTTATAAAAATTGAACATGTTAATTTATTCTAGCCAGACCGACGTTAAATTTCAATTTTAAAACAGATTATCCTTTTTAAAACCCCAATTTTTTTTCTAATATATTCAAATATATTTTATGGTATTTAAATACCAATTATTTCAGGTCAATATTGTTCAAACATCCCAAAGCACGCAATAATCAACCACCGATTATTGATCATATCATATAATGCAATATATATGAAAAAAACAATATAATTGTTGAGGAATCCAGTTGGACCCCTCCAACCTGTCTCCCTGCATCCACAGATGTTAATTAACAAAATAATACTGATTTCGTATCAATTATGAAATATTATAATAAATGGGATCAATATTTAACTAACGATTTATATATATATATATATATATATTACTGTATCTAAAATTTCAACCAATTAATAAGCAATTCATCCAAACAACCATCACGCACAACATTCAATCATTTTTATCAATATTAAATATCGTTTATAAAATTATAAAAATGAACAGAGTTAGTGAGTTTACTCACCTTGGTCGTTAATTGTTAAATAACGATTAACATTCGGCTGATCCGATAATGCGCTTTAATTTCACCATAAATCCCAACGATCTCCAAATGATTTTGAACTAGCTCATTACGTAGTCTGCCTACGTATGGTTTTAACTAATCTGACTGACCCTAATTCTGGTATTGTATGTCCGACTGTTATATTTATACATTAATACACTATTTAAATAAGTCTAAAAACTAAATTTATTTAATAATCGGACCTTACCAATATCGATTCAGCTCAAGTTCACTATCCGATCTACGCTGCGACCTTCTCCCATCGATTTAAAACATAACTCCCTGCTCCTCCTAGAACTGCATATTTTATTCCACTTATTTTTTTTCTTTCCCATTAACAAAGACAAGGTTGCTCCTATAAGTTTCGATGCTCCTCACCATATTCCACTTCACTGTTCCTCACCAGTACACTTTCAAAATGCGGCAATTCTCCCATCCTCACGCTGTATCCATTTGAAACACCCTCACCGGTCTGCACTTTGCTTCTTTACCCATAGCTTCTGAGACTCGCAACACCAAAATTTCCAACGCCATGACCATATTCTTCATCCCACTATGGTACCTTCTACGCACCATACATATGCTCCTCCGACGTAAAATAAATCACCTGTACCTGCTCCTGCTCCTGCCATTTTCAAAAGTTTGGTCACCTTTGCTTTTCACAGTCTCCAATCCCAGGGATATTTTAAAGCTAATAAACTATTTTATTAAATTTAACTTAAATAAATTAAATATTTGGCTTTACCAGTTTTGTTTTAAACGACCCATGACCCCATCCCTATATAACCCGTGTGAACATGATTCCTTTATGTTTTCAATGACCAACGCCCACCGTCTTCCTCCCATCTTCCCTCCTTCCATCCAACACAGCAAGAAGCTATTCTTACATTTCCTCCTTTTTATTTTTAGCTCTAGACAAGAACTCCATTGCAGAATATTTCCGAGCCTCCCCTTCAACTCTCAACCATTCCATCTGAAATCACTTCCGTTCTCTTTTCATACCCAGTTCTTCACGTCTCCCCATAGGTTCCATTTATCCACTTTAAAATCCTCCTCCTTTTCCAATAACATGTCCCCGCACCTGAAATAAACATCCCTCCATTGCTGAACACTTCGAATGCTCCTGCCCATTCCATTATGTCGGGCTTTAATAAACGAAAAACACCTTTTTCTTTTGCATGAAGATCTCCTTCTATATATTGCCATTACTTCAGCTTGCACCTGAGAACCCCTGTACGTGATTAGCTATTTACAAACTTCTGAATTCTTCCTGGCTCCATCTAACACGCACTATACACCGATACACGAATCCACATTTTCCTGGGAAACTGCACAGACCCTTACTTCATATTCTACCATATACCGAATGTTGCTCAATGCCTCACATCCTCTTTTAAACTCCATTACCGAACTTCAAATCCTACAATCCTCCTCTAGACTCATATGTAATACTCATCTGCAAATTCGTTTATCTACTTCCCCCATACTTCACTTGCTTCCTTTCACTTGCCAAATGATCACCCAACCTCTACAAAAAAAGAACTACGCTTAGGAGGTGCAGTGTAATTTTACAGTGGCTAAAACATTGCGTCAAGTAGTTTGAAAAAATATGAGCTTGAAGCTCATTTCACACTGCTCCAGAAATTTAAGTATCGTCATTTTTAATGGCTCATGTGATTGGATCTTATTGAGTAGCATTCATTTGATTTCCAATTATTTCACTTGCAGATCATTACTGGAAAACAAAGAAAACACGTGGCTGGTATATGTTTTGTGGATGAAGAGATTTGTAGCAACTCACATATTTATAGCTTGATGAAGCCGTGGGTGCCAAGGAAGATTGGTATGCTATAAATCCTAGGAAGCTGAAAGAAACAGTAGCTAGCGATATGAACATTCAGGGCAGTGCTGTTTTCCTTCTACATGAAGCATGGAGTAACATGCAGGTCGGCTTGTACAATAATAGCCATGTGCTATATGTACAGTTAATTAGCTGTGTATATATATTACTTATTTTAATCCTTTCATAGCGTCTGCATGTAGCTACGTAAAATAGCTGTGCCAGGCCATTCCTTAGCAAGTAAGGTAAGAAGGAGAAAAAATATATATTTATTAAGGATATCATCCAATATGGTTACAAATGAGTGCAAGTACACTATTTCGTGAATTTAAATGTGTTCTAACTTTGTCTGCCTCGGTTAACAAATAACACGCTTTTGTAATAGAGTCAAAGGTTTTTATTACAAAATGGGATAGAGAAAGGGAAAAATCTAAAGGAATACGGACAGAAAATATAGAGAAAGTACCCATGGAAACATGACACACGTGCTTGCTAGCTAATTATCTTCAAACGAGATGTGAATGGGAACATGCCTTGTCTTCAAACGAGCATTAATACAATGAGGTCCATTTTACGCAAAGCTAAGAAATATAGCATTTTGACAGAAGTAGATTAGGGTAGGAAAAGAAATATAGATAAGGCCTGCGATGAAATGATGTTTTACTATTTCATAGTACGTAAGGTGTCATATTTTCCCCTTTCATTAATATGTTAAAAATATAGATATGTACCACAATACATAAACTCCGTCCCATTATAGACTAATATCGACAAAAATAAAAATATCATCGTGTCCAACAATGTTTCACGATTCCAAAAGTATAATATATTAGACAAGTTAACTTATTTTGTGAAGGCCCAAAATGTGATTTAAGGTGTAAAAATACATTGAAAAAAAAGTTGCTTATTTTCCAAAATAAAAATTACAGTAAAATTCAAATTTTTTAATTATAACTATATCTCAAATATCTTGTCCAAATTAAAACCAATATTTAATTATAATAAAATATTTCGTTATGGCTTATAAACGATTCCATAGCGACTATTCGAAAATTTGATTTGGGAATAACTTACCATCTATAAAGCGAAAACTCCATTTTTGTCTCCCATTAGTAGAATATGGCTCAACAGGTTCGAATGTTTCTTGTTTCGAAGAAATCCAACATATAACAAATCCTGTACACTCAGTTGAAGTTCAAAACTCAATATTACGTACTACCGTGACATTACAGACTAGTTATAATTATATTATAATTAATACATTCAACTATCGTTTAAATAATATATTCGATATTATAATTTAATTCTAAGCTAAATTAAATTCATTAAATTATCCAATTCACACAATATTGCCGATTTAACTATTTCCGACTATTTCAAAAATAAATATATGATTATCCCATTATTTATATTCATTAAATATCCAGAATATTTAAATTAAAACCATTTTAAATTATCAAAACCATATTAAAATAAATTAATAAATTAATTATTAAATCACTAAAATTATGGGATGTTACAATATATTTGTTTGGTGGCGGAGAATTTATTCTCTTGCTTAATACCCTTCTTTATGATGTACGAGCTTAAAGGTTATATATTGGCAGAAATCAGTGGTACAGTGGGAATTATCGATGTGGCATGTTTCGGTTTCCAAAGTTAAAAAATCATTAATATTTATTTTTGGGAAGACTAAAACTAAGTGGGGTTATAATGAATCTTTAATTAGATTGAAATGTGAATATGATAATTTAAATTATCAAATTTGGGAAATATCGAAAAAGGAGTATCACCAGTTTTTCTCCAAGCGATAGTTAAATCTTTAATTAAATTTGAACATGAAATGATACTTAATTTTACCAATAACACCATGGTGTTAGATATGGAGTATTACCAGTTTTTCTCCATGGGATGAATAAGTTTGGATTGGAAAATAAAATAAATGATTTCATCGGTAAGGTTCGCTAATCCCGACTAGATTGGAAAACCTTAACTTGGTTTAAATTCTAAAAAGAATATTTAAATAAAAGAATATTCTGGAATGGAATGAGGCCTATGTTGTGTTTTTATACCACTCATTTATGAGATACGGGAGTTATTCGGAAAGACCGGGTTTATGCCCATTCTGAATAACTGATTCGATGATAAGTCGACGACGAAGACGGTGGTTGAAGACCGGAGGTCTTCACATCGTTTGGATGATTACTGATGTCTTGATTGGGCTGTACACCCAAGACGAGGTAATATGAAATGACCCAAACTCGCCCTTTCGGGAAAGTCCGGATTGAGTTGAGAACACGACAAATCAGAACATAAACAGAAGAAAATTTCATTGCTATTACAACAATTTACATCAGTACAAGAATATATACAGAGTATGAACAAATAATATACATTTGATAAATATCAGAGATTTACAAATTACAATGCAGCGGAAAATAATACAAAACACAACTGAAAGAAATACACGGATATAGAGCGTTCCGAATATAGGTCCAGCTGTAAACCAGGATCCTGTGAATATAATATCTGCAAAACCAAAACTACTAGCTGCCCATGTGGAAAATAGGGGCACCCAAAGTTTAGGTTAAAACAATAAACCCCAGGCCAGTCATGTGACTAGTGTGAGAACTAAAACAGTTATTAGCTTGATTTTAAAGTTAGATAAATCAAGGGACCACGCCGTATAACATGAAATGGGTTTAACCCCAAGAATACCAGTGCATATAATAAATAGCGCAATGCTTTTTGGAAAAATGAAGCTATTATAAGACCTAGGTCCCATCACACAATGCAACGCAAGCCGGAGGATAGGGTATTCCCTTATAATAGCCAAACATGCTTGGTGCGTTTAAAACAAATCATTTGATACTATAATAAGTGTATAGTGTCAAAAACAGCTTCAAATATAAATGTATCAATCATAGACGACATGGGTACCATCTATCATGTCGCCATACTAGTTCTACAAATAAAACTGAAAAGTCACGTATTGGAAGTTGGATTTCCATCTATGAATCAAGGCAAGGGATCGTCCTTACCGCTTCGAGACTCTCTAGCCCGAGCCTTAGGAAAGCGTGTAGGCAAGCCTTGGATCATCAGGGCTGGTCCACATAGAGTGGATTAAAGTGCCTGAACAACACGTTTCCTTACCCTATAGGGCGTAAAACTAGTCAGTATACCAACCAAACCATCCATCGGCCCCGTAGTGACCGATATAATCGAGGCGCCTCGCTTTCCATCATCCACATAAGTAAAATGTCTAGGCTCTATACCATGACACCCTCCTAGCTAGAAAGAAACGCATGTCCTCCCTGAAGTCCTCTCCCATTTTTGGTTCACACCGAGGTGCGAGGCTCGCGAATTAACGCTATACACAAAGCTATGCTATATTATAGTCGTGCTTTGATCATCAACCCCAAGACCCTGCTTTTCAACAGAAGCCTTGATCATTTGCATCTCATCATGCCACACAGGCAATTCACGCCATGTGATTGATGTCTATCGATATATAACCTCTGAGCTCGTACATCTCAGAGAAGGGTGTTACGCAAGAGAATAAATTCACCGCCACCAAACAAATATATATTTAATGAATACCAATCAACACGGAAAGAAATCCAATGTCAAACACAATTCATTTACAAATCTATTCTGGGTCTGAACGAAACCAGAGGCATCTTATTCATCGTCTTATATGTCCAATACATGAGAGAGGTCCTCGAATATTCGGTCGATCTCCAAGTACGTCTGGACAATCACAACTTATTACCTCGTCTTGGGTGTACAGCCCAATCAAGACATCAGCAATCATCCAAACGATGTGAAGACCTCTGGTTTTTAACCACCGTCTTCATCGTCGACTTATCATCAATTATATTATTCAGAATGGGATAAACCCAGTCTTTCTGAATAGCTCGCGTATCTTATAAACAAGTGCTATAAAAACACAACATACGCCTCATTTCAATTCTAAATATTCTTTCATTTAAATATTCATATCCTTTGGGAAAGATTCCCATTAATTTTACCAAAGATAAATTCTTTAAATTTATTCTTAATCTTCCACTGGATATCAATTTAAACCAAATTAAGGTTTATCCAAACTAGTCGAGACTAGCGAACCTTACCCATGTATTCATTTATTATATTTCCTGATCCCAACCTATTCATCCCATGAAGCAAAACTGGTAATACTTCATATCTAACACCACAGTGTTATCTGTAAAATTAATTACCATTTCACGTTCAAATCTAATTAAATATTTAACTATCACTTGGAGCAAAACTTATGATACTCCATTCCCGATCATTTCATGAATCCGATAAATTCAATTATCCCATTCACATTCTAATCTAACTAAAGATTCAATAAAACTCTAATTCAGTTTTAATCTCAAAAATCATTACTTAATGATTATTCAAAGTTAAGAGATTAATCTTATCTTTAACTGGGTTAAAGAACTAATGTCATTTAAAACACAGTTCATGATAAACCCAAATCACATTCCATTATTTATGGAATCTTCACAGAAAACAGAACAATATATAATCGATATCAATTTCCGTGTCCGACTAATAATATAAATGGATAACGACAAAGCCTTTTAAATTCCATATATATTAACAGTCTTCCTCCACAGAAGCTCACTTCGATTATTATCCAATCGAATTCCAATCCATTCCAATTTATTGTATTAAATTGGAAAACTTTACTTTTGAAAATTTATTTTAATCTTAATAAAAGATTTATAAATTCCAAATCACATTTCACCATAAATCGGGTTAAAGAACGAATGTCGTTAAAATACAATTCACGATAAACCTGATTCACATTCCATTTTATTCCAATTACCATATGTAACTGAAAACTCTAATAATCTTAATTAAAAATTTATTCTTTTCAAACGGAGTTTAAGAACAGTGTTACTGAAGACACCGCTCACGACAAACCCAAAATCCAATTCTTTTATTTAATTCCAATTATATATTAATTAGTTGGAAAATTTCACTAAATCTTAATAATAAGATTTATTCTTTCCTCAACTGGGTTTAAGAATAGTGTTATTTAAGACACCGTTCACAAAAAACCCAAAATCCCATTTGATATTAAATTCAAGGCTCTGAATAGAAAATATATCAGCTTATATTCAATATCAAGTTCTGATATCAACAAATATCGTATTGGAAATAACGATATGAATACATCTTTCAAATTTCCATAACAATATCCGTACAATCACGAAATCCAATATCGAAATATTCCGAAGATTATTTCCATTCCAAATCCATTCCAATCTCATTCCAATTTGTTCGTTGGAAATTTTTGGTTATAATAAAACCATTCACATATCCAATTTATTTTGTTTAAAAAATATTGAATTTCAAATCTAGTTAATAACTAGTTCATTTTGATTAAAATACATTTTTATCTTTTCAAACATGGAATTTTTCGTCCTAATTCTTTCCAAATCATTTATTATGATTTTACACAAATTATCAATATTTTTAATAATTTTATTAAGGCCCTTTCAGTCGATTTCCATAATCAGTCATCGAACTGCTCTTACAGCGACCTTTTCCCAATTTGATTCAGACATATTCCCAAATCCAACCATTATATTTCAAATCTCTTATATTCTTTAGAAAGCTCTTTTCGATATGAACCCAACGGTTCTGGTTTTAGGAGAATCCGACGGTCGGATCTCCCGTAATTTCAATTCGAAGTCAATGGTTGACATTCAAGAACGGTCGCGGAGCGGTGTGTTCTATTCAGGCCATTAAATATGTATAATATATATATTATATATATTTCATCGATTTCCATTTAAAACGTGTTTTATAAATTTGTTTTAAAACGATTCTAACTTCATTTTCAATTTTAAATCAAAATTGAATTTTCCTTATCATTATAATATATAAATGATAATATTTTCAAAATATCAGATTTTGAAATCATTTCATTTTTTATATTCATTATAAAAATGAATAAAATTGATGTAAATATCGTTCACATCAAAATGGAGTTAATCTAATCAACATGGTTTCATATATTTAAATATTTTCGTGTCCATCCCAAATCGGACATCAAAATTATATTTTGATCCATTACTGAATATTATTTTAAAATATTAGTTATTTTAAAATATTCGTTATTCGTCATTTTAAAATATATGTTAATTAAAAATATTCATTCTTTCTGAATTGTATTCAAACACAGTCAATTACCATATAATTTTATTTATATGACTTTTATACACACATGTACACAACAATAATCAAACACAGTCAACCATCATCCAGAGTGCATTACACAACTGCATAAGCATTGAATATAAATAATTAACGCTTACAACAGTCTGTCAACCCATCGACTGAAATACAACTAAATATTGGGATTAGTGTATGTCCAATATCATCCCAATACCCGTGTGGGGCTTTCAAACAACAAACACGGATTATTATTTGTGCAGTTGGGCGATGTGTAAAATATATCGTCCCAATCAATATAAGTCAAATGTGTGTACATAAACAAATCATCCAATTTGTAAATGAATATTTATTTTCATTCATATTCTCGTTAAAAATTACATTTTTAACAATAATTATTTATTTCAACACATGAATATTTTATACAGTTGATTTATACAATAAAAATGATATTTTTGTTATTCTAACATTTTTAGAAAATTTCGGCAGCCTAACGACGCGATAATAGAATCGGAATAAGGTCTAGCCTTATCCCTCGCCTAATAATGGCTCGCGCCATATACATATCAATTCTAATCAATTCCTTTCACATCCCAAACCAAATTCAAACAAACAAAATAATCAAAGCAAACAACCAAATAACCATGGTTTCAAACAAAGGTGTCGGGTGCTTCTAAGCACCGTCTGCATCCTAATATATATTTTTAACTAGAAAATAAATTACAGTGAGAAGTTCTCACCTTTGGGATCCACACGTCCATTCTTTATTCCTGAACGGTTTAGATTAGAATTTGTTTCCAACCAGTTCCATCGCAATCTGTTTCACGCGGTTTATATTAAAAATCACATTTTTAATATTGTTATATTATGTAAAAATCACATCTTTACATCGCTACTTAATATATAAAAATCCAATTTTTATTTCGCTAACTTTATAATAAAAATCATATTTTTATTATAAGTAAAAAACATATCATTTTATTTTTAAAAATCTAATCTTTTCGTGATTAAAAATCAAATCTTTTTTTATAAATAAATAAAAATCCTAACTTTTTATCGTTATTCATATATATAAAAATCAAATTTGTATTCGCTAAAAATCCTATTTTTATCGTGCTATCCATATAAGTAAAAATCATATTTTTAAATCAATACTATTCATATAAAAATCGTATTTTTATTTCAAAATCATTCATATAAAAATCGTATTTTTATTTCAAAATCACTCATATAAAAATCGCATTTTTATTTCAAAATCATTCATATAAAAATTGTATTTTTATTTCAAAATCATTCATATAAAAATCATATTTTTATTTGAAGTTATTTATATAAAGTTACATTTTTATATACACGAATAAATAGAAATGAAAGTAAAAACTCACTTTCATTGTAAAAATCGGACCTTTGAGGGTGGACAGGGTCCACGGGCTGAGGTGGTGGCGGGGGTTGGTGGCGCCGAGGGTCTGGAGCTTGGAGGAGGAGGCAGCTGGACTTTCAGGTGGCGGGGCGGCGGTTTAAGGGGCTGTGGGTCATCGGATTAAAAAGGAATGGGAGGAAAGAGAGGGGAAGGGAGGAGGAAAGGGTGGCGGAGCTGAGGGAGGAGGCGCGCCTTCGATCGGCGGCAGCCTGGGCGGTTGAACGTGGGCGGCGGCGCTAGGGTTTAGGGGGTGACAGGTTTTGAGAAAGGGGGAGCGAGTTTTAAGAACGAGATAGAACAAAGGGGGGCCTTTATATATTTTATTATTATTATTTTCCCAAAAAAAACTTTTTCATTCTAACTTCAAATCAAACCCACCGACTATCGACTCTAGCTAATTACCCCCATTCCAAACATAATGGGATAGGTCCAGTAAGCTGATTCGACTGTATCGATCAATTCTCGTTTAAATTAAAATTTAAATCATTATATATTCAATTTAAACATACATTTTAATTTACCGAAGCCACATACTGACTCCGAAAATTCCAAAAAAAATATCTGGCTATGTTTTGATGATACGGTCTTAACAAAACTAATTTCATCGAATTTGGAGACCGTTTGAAAAACGGTCATTTTCCAGTCGATTAAATTCAAACTGAAAGTACCAAACGTGTTTTAATTTTCCATGCTAGCATATTAACTCCAAAAATTATGAATTTTGGAATCTAGCAATAATTTGACATTCCAAATCCAACAAAAGTGGTTTCGTCAAAAACGGAGGTCGTTTGCAAAATGGCTATTTTAAGGGCTATATTTATATTAAATTTCATAACGACTATTTTGAATTTTCAACTGGACATAACTTTTTATTCCTGTTTTGAAATCTGAATTTTTCACATTCGTTGGAAAGATATTTTCAAACAGATTCAAATATTTCTAATTTTACTAAAATCCAGTTTATTTTGAATCCTATACATTCATTTGAAATTTGAAACCGAATTTTCAAACTACCGCGCCATTTTCAATTTCTTTTATAACTAAAATTAATATTTATATTCTAATTTCGATTTAAATAAATTTATTCATTCTAATTCTATTCAAAATAAATTTCTAGTCGTTATTATTTAAAATAAATCATTTTAAATAATCAAAATTAATTTAAATTGCCAAAATAAAAATGTTAATTTGGTTCTGATTTTCCGAGTTGTTACGTAATAAGTGGTGATCGTCTAGACGTACTTGGAGATCGACTGGATATGCGGACATATGGGACGAGGAATAAGGTACCTCCGGTTTCGTTCAGACCCAGAACGAACTTGTAAATGGATGTGTGTTTGACATTAGATTTTATTCTATGTTGATTGGACTCTATTAAACATGTATCTGTTTGGTGGTGGAGAATTTATTCTCTTGCTTAACACCCTTCTCCGAGACGCACGAGCTCAAAGGTTATATATTGATAGACATCAGTCGCATGGTATGAATTGCCTATGTGGCATGCTGAGATGCAAATGATCAAGGCTTCTGTTGAAAAGCAGAGTCTTGTGGTTGATGATCAAAGCACGACCTTAAATGGCATAGCTTTGTGTATAGCGTTAATTCGCGAGCCTCACACCTCGGTATGAGTCAAAAAGGGATAAGGGACCCAAGGAGTACATGACGTTTCCTTCTAGCAATAAGTGGTGTCATGGTATGCAGCCCAGACATTTATTATATTTTTACCTATGTGGATGATGGATAGCGAGGCGCCTCAGATATATCGGTTACTACGGAGCTGATGGATAGGTCCAAAAGGACCGAGAAACATGTGTTTATGTACAATTAATCCGCTATGTGTGGACCGACCTTGGATAATTAAAGAATAATTAATTTTTAGATGAAGAATTAAGTGAAAAAGGTTACGCCATTGTGTTCGTCTTGGAATTCTGCTTGAGATAGAGTCCGAGTTTGTGTAAAACGGATAACATATGAAGGAGTTATGGATAATGGAAGTTTGGCAGAACAATCAGGAAACAGGCCAGGACAATTGGCGCACTTGTGAAGTGCGCTAGAACAAAAATGCACTAGCGCACTTGGGAAGTGCGTCCAGGCCGAGCCCAGGTCTGCAAAAATTCTGGAGAGTTCCACGTTGACGTGTCTTTATAACCTGAGTGGTTCTGATGGTCTCTAATCTAATCTAAAGGTCCTAATTCACCTAATACATCTATAAATGAACACCTAAACCTAACCCTAATCTCATTGTTATCATCCATGGCGCCTCCATGCTTCTCTAATCTAAATTAAAACAAGCCTTTCTTCTCCATCAAGTCAAATTAGAAGATCAGATCTACAAATCAGAATAGGGGTATTCTAAGATCAAGATCTTCTACAACAAAACCATATTCTCTTCTTTTAGATCTAACCAAGGTGAGTCTATGTTACTTTCACATATAATTAAATTAAAAAGTAATTGTGATAAGTTTGTAAACTAGATCTAATGAATATGCACGTTAATAAGATGAATCATATCAAGTTTTGTAATTTGTTATCCTTCAGATTCATACCCAATTGCTATTATCATATGCCTATCTAATCTATTTTGTCGTTATTCATTTCATCTGATCTATTGCGTTGATATTTACGTACGAATAACGTTGGGATGACTGGGAAAAATTGGGAAATTTGTAATAAAATGATATTTGGCATAAATTGTTGATGACTATGGAAATTGGTTTGGGCATAATTGAGTATAACTTGTATACATGAGATTTGGCATAAATTGGTTTGGGCATAATTGAGTATAACTTGTATACATGATATTTAGCATAAATTGTTAATAATTATGAACGCAAATTGATTTGGGCATAATTTGGCATAACTTGTATACATGGGATTATAGGCACAAATTGGATTATAATTATAAGCATAAAGTGGGTTGGAATTTATGGGTAATTGGAATATATTATAATTCAAGATTTGAAATTGGGACTTGAATCAAGAAAGTGATAATGAACGCATAAGACACGAGGTTAGATTCGGATTGCTGTATAAGCCTGCTTGGAACCGCCCAGCATATCTCGCAATCACAAACGATAATCTAATGTGAGAGGTAAAAGGCAGAAATTAGATGCATAATAATGCAAAGACACGAGGTTAGATTCGGATTGCGGTATAAGCCTGCCCGAAACTGCCCGACATATCCAGTAAACGCAAACGGTAATCTAATGTGGGAGGTCTTGCAAGATTACGGTTATAATGAATTAATGAACAGTTAACCAAGATAAGACATGTGGTAAGACATGGGAATAATAAAGGGTTAAGTGGGTGGCATGGGTAGCATGTGAAACACAATTAAAAACACTTAACCAAGATAAGACATGTAGTAAGACATGGGAATGGTAAAAGGGTTAAGTGGGTGACATGGTTAGCATGTGAAACATAATTAAAAACACTTAACCAAGATAAGACATGTGGTAAGACACGGGAATTATAAAGGGTTAAGTGGGTAACATGGGTAGCATGTGAAACATAATAAAAGCACTTAACCAAGATGAGACATGTGATAAGACATGCAGATAAAAAGGGGTTAAGTGGGAATTCCTAGTAGGGACCAAGCTTAGGAGGGAAGCTTGTGTCAAGTGTATGGGCCCTTTTCAACCAGTAACCCATTTCAGTATCTATATGAGATCGAACTAGGTCGAGGACAGGGACATGCTTACTGAGGTTGATTGTAAGAGGTTAATAAAGAGTTAGCGATGGCAGTGCAAGTCCAACGGAGTCATGTGCGTGCGTGGGTCCGGGCCGGTAGGTAAGACGTTGTTGCATTGTATAGGTATAAGCTGTGCATTTCAGTAGTATCAGGGTTGCCACCTTAGGGAGTGATACACCCTATTATTGGACCAGCACAAGCATCTACGATGTTAGGGAGCCGATCAAATGGGAATGGTAGTAGGTACATCTGGTGGTGATAGGTGCATATTGGTTACCTATGATAGCAGCTAGAGGTACATAATCGAATAGAAAGGGTACATCTAGTGGTGATAGGTGCATATTGGTTACCTATGATAGCAGCTACGGGTACATAATCGAACAAGGAGGATAGTGGATACTTCTAGTGGTGATAGGTGCACGTTGGTTACCTATGATGGCAGCTAGAAGTACACAAAACTATCTTCATTCTATTTAGCCAAGAGGGATCATCTTTTAGTATGAAACTAGTATTGATGCGATGCAGAGAATATCTTATAGTGCTTAGAAGCACAGTCAATTTTACATTTTGTTCATCCTGCTACCTTGTCATATTTGTTTATGTTACAGTAATCACTTATATCCAGTTTATGTTCTTATCATGTTGCTTTACTAATTATATTGTTTAAGTCAGTGGACTTGCCAGACTTTATGTCTGACCCTTTTTTGCTTTGCCACTTTTCTTTCTTTCCCCCAGGTCCTCAGGGTGGGATTACTGAAGCTTGACTCAGATTTCTTTCTTCTTAAAATGCTTGGAAGTGTTGAAAGTAATGCTCAACTTTCTCTCTTTTTCATTATGGTTGTTTGGAGTGGGATTATGGTTTTGCTTTTATGTACTCTGACAATAATTTTGTTTAGGATGGATATTTGTGTACTTGGCTTTAGTATGTGGTTTTGATGTTGTAACCAAATATGTTTTGCTTTTCTACTGCAATGAATAAATTTTGAATTTTTGAGTACCATTTTATACATATATCCTGTGAATTTCTGTTCTATACTCTTATAACTCTCCATGAAAGTTAACGCATTCCCTTAGTGAGTGACATAAATGGACGTGGGGTGTTACATAATCAAACAAGGAGGATAGTGGATACATCTAGTGGTGATAGGTGCACGTTGGTTACCTATGATAGCAGCTAGAAGTACACGAAACTATCATCATTCTATTTAGCCCAGAGGGATCATCTTTTAGTATGAAAATAGTATTGGTGCGGTGCAGAGAATATCTTATAGTGGTTAGAAGCGCATTCAATGTTACATCTTGTTCATCCTGTTACCTTGTCATATCTGCTTATGTTACCGTCATCTCTTATATCCAGTTTATGTTCTTATCATGTTGCTTTACTAATTATATTGTTAAAGTCATTGGACACGCCAGACTTTATGTCTGACCCTTTTAGTTTCGCCTCTTTTCTTTCCTTTTTCCCCCAAGTTCTTAGGGTAGGCACATTGAAGCTTGATTCGGACTTTCCTTCTTGAATGCTGAAAGTAATGCTTAGCTTTGTTTCTCTTTCATATGGCATTTTGGAATGGGGATTATGGTTTTAAATTTATGTACTCTGATGGCTTTTGTACAAGATTAATATTATGTACTTGGTTTTGGTGCGATGGGTTTGAAGATGTAACCAAACTTATTTCTGTTTCCGCTGCAATAAAGACGTTATAAATTTGTCAAGTATTATTTTATGTATCTGTCTTGTAATATTCTGTTCTGTTTACTTATAACGCTGCACGAAACTTAATGCATTCCCTTTGTGGGTGACATTAACGGACATGGGGTGTTACATGTGGTATCAGAGCTGAAGGTTACCGGATCGGATAAAAGATTTGAAAGCTAGTTTCAAAACGATTTTAGAAGAAGTATTTTCAAAAGAAAAGTTTGTTTTGAAAGACATATTCCCCAAAGCCATATGCACTATCTTTTGATTTTTCTGTTTGCATCCTTGTTTCCTTCTTTTCTGAGTCTTCGGGGCTTCTGGCTTTCTGGGAGGCAACCTCATCGCGGCATGGTTCCATAGGCATGATGAGACTACGACGCATGTCGAAGGGCAAGGAAGTTCCTAACTTCCATTTATATCCACAGTAGTTTCACCTGTGGCTAATTTTCTTTCTAGCTTTGTAGTGTTTTCCGCGCGATGGAGGCAGTTTTAGAGAGACTTGTTAAAATGTTTCACAAGGATGAGAATGAGAATGAGGGGGTTGGGCTAAGGAGCACGGCCCAAGGATGAGAAACTCATGGATATAGCCTTGATGCACAAAGAAGATAAAGAAGAAAAGAAGGAGGTCAAGGTTGAAGGATCACAGAATAAGGAAGTGGAACCTAAGAAGGGTGGAAAGAACTATAGACCCTGAGAAAAAAGGGAAGTGTCACAATTGTGGAATACCTGACCACTTAAAGAAAGACTGTAGAAAGAAGAAGAAGCCCGGTTGTTACCACTGCAGGTGAGGCAGGACATATGATTAAAGATTGCCCTAGGAGGCAAGGAAAAGGGCAAGGGTAGAGGACAGGATCTACTTCTGGAGGGCAGGTTCATGCTCTTATGGCACCGGGGCAAGAAGGAGGTAGAAAAATTTCTGTCGAAAGTTTGATTTTCCTTTTTTGATCATCCTGTTCAAACATTGTTTGATTCTGGCGCTTCACATTCATTTGTATCTGCTTCGTTAGTTGAAACACTGCACCTAAACATTAGTTTAGTTATGGATCCCATTGTAGTCTCAAATCCTGTTGGTGGTTCGGCTCATTTATCTATGACTTGTTGGGATTTGAGAGTGTCTATCTTGGGCGTTAAGTTTGAATGCAACACCTACATTCTTGGTTTCATGGGCTATGGTTTGATTCTAGGGATGGACTGGCTAGCCAGGTATGGTGCCATCCTGGACTGTGAAATGAGGGTAGTTAGATTGCTGACTCGTTGTGGAAGGACCCTTGATATCTCTTATGACCCTAGGGGTTCAGTGATGCTTAGCTACTTAGAATCATTTGACGCATCCATCGATGATTTGCAATTTGTTCGAGTAGTCCGTGAGTATGATGACGTCTTTGATGAGGTTCGGGGTTTACCCCTGAGGCGCAAGATAGACTTCCGTATGTACTTAGTAGATAATGCAAAGCCAGTGCACCGCATGGCTCCGAAAGAGATGAAGGAACTCAGTAAACAAGTAGGGGAGCTGCTTGAGAAAGGGTTTATAAGAAGAAGTATTTCGGAATGGTGTGCTCCAGCTGTTTTTGCTACGAAGGCGGATGATCCACTTAGATTGTGCATGGACCATAGGGAGCTAAATAAACTCACGAAGAAAAATAGACACCCATTGCCGAGGATAGGTGATTTGTTCGATCAGTTGGTTGGTTCTTTGGTTTTCTTGCTGTTGGACTTAGCTACAAGTTTTCATCAGTTGAGGGTAGCTGAGGATAGTATAGATAAGACTGCTTTTAGGACTCCCGATGGTTTTATTCGAGTGGCTCGTCATGCCTTTTGGTTTGACGAATGCACCCGCCTATTTTGTAGACTTGATGAGTAGGGCGTTTAGGGAGTTTCTAAACAAATTTGTAGTAGTCTTTGTAGATGATATCCCGATCTTCTCAAGAAAGAGGAAGAGAATGCCTTACATCTTAAGAAAGTTTTAGAGACCCTTCGAGTACATCAGCTTAAGGCTAAGTTCTCCAAATGTCACTTTTGGAGGAAGGAAGTAAGATTTCTAGGGCACGTGGTCTCTAAAGAAGGGATAGTAGTGGATCCCGCGAAGGTAGTGGCAATCCAAGATTGGAAGATTCCTAAGAATGCAATGGAAATAAGAAGTTTTCTTAGTTTGGCAGGCTATTATAGAAAGTTCATCAAGGACTTTGCTAAGATATCGGCCCCACCTACTCGGTTAACGAAAAAGAATTTGACATTTTCTTGGGATGTTGACTGTGATGATGCTTTTCAACGTTTGAAGAGGGCTTTGACGACAACTCCAATTTTAGTTTTGCCAGATGGGAGTAAACCGTTCACAGTGTATCCCGATGCTTGCGGGACAGGGCTTGGCGTAGTTTTGATGCAAGAGGGAAGGGTGATATGTTATGGTGGAAGGCAGTTGAAGGTCCATGAGAAGAATTACCCTACCCATGACTTAGAATTAGCTGCCATAGTTTTTGCACTTAAGACTTGGCGCCATTACTTGCTTGGTGAGAGGTTTGAGTTGTATATGGATCATAAGTCATTAAAGTACTTGTTCTATCAAAAGGACTTAAACTTAAAACAACAAAGGTGGATGGAGTTCTTAGCATCCTACGATTTTGAGATTGCATATACTCCTGGCAAGGGTAACGTTGTAGTTGACGCCTTGAGTAGAAAGAGGTTGACTATGAGTCCTTTGTTTGTCGAGCAGCAGAGTTTAGAGTATACATACCTTTGACTTTTTATTGATTATGTACCCGGTTTGTTGGCATCATTAGAGGTGCGACCGACGCTTTTGGGACAGATAGGAGCGGCACAGCGAGATGACCCACAATTGATAGGGATAGTAGACAAGCTCATGAAAGGGGAGTCTTCGATCCATCTTAGTAGGTATACTATATATGAAAAAGGTTGGTTGCGTAGGGATGGGAGACTTTGCATATCACGAGACGAGAGTTTGAGAAGGACAATCCTTGAAGAAGCACATCGTTCTAAGATGACTGTAACACCCCACCTCCGCCAATGCCGCTCTTGCAAGGGCACTGGCATTGGAGGGGCGTTAAACAAGGTAAACATGCATGCAGATATCACAAGATAGAACATATAAGTAAAACAGCGTAGTAAAGCAGCGGATAAAACTAGCATTTCAAAACCATAGTCAAGTTACATCAAAGTACTTGGTCATTATTTTCCCATAAAACAAAGTCTAGAACATAAACTGAAAACTGAAAAAGAAACATAAATTAACTATCCCCAAAGTAGCATAAGGCCATAGCATGCTCAAACCATATGTGAGCTATCCAGAAAAGCAGCTAAAGATCCAGCTAGGTAACAGTGTTCCCACCCTGCAAACCTGGGGGGGAAACAGAAGAAAAGAGGCGAAAGAAAACGGGTCAGTCAAAAAGACTGGTAAGTCCTATCTACTATTAGTATAAAAACTAATAAAGTTAACTGAACATGTAAAACAGAGATGAGATGTAGGGTGATAACTGGCATGGTGAAAAGTTAACAAGATAGATCAAGTGTGGCATCGCATATACAAGGTTAAGTTGCACCAGGTGTGTACTAGTATTCCAATCCATGTCAGGTATAAACAAGAAATGATCCCTTGGCCCAATCTTGGCCCAACATCCAGAGATGACCTAGATCAAGGTCCAACAACACGGTCTAGTCGATCGGCTCCCTAAAAGCCTAACTCGTCAAGTGTCGGTGTCATACGGCCCAATCACGAAGTGTAGTCAAACTGTGCTAGGTCCACCCTAGGGTGTATCAAGCCCTAGGGTGCCAACCACGGACACAAATCAAGCACGCACAGTCTAAACCTACGGGTGCCCGTGTCTGCTTTTTCAACTCCGGACCATGTGCACGACCATAGTCCGCCTGAACCTACACCGGCGCACCTACTCAGCCGTCGTTTTGGTCGCTTACATGTCAACCCAGTAATCGTGCCCCGCCCTAGCCTAGTCCCTAGGGTATCATGATACAATCAAGAGGGTTACTGGTGAAAAGGACCACGTAACTAGGGTTTCTAGCGGGTTAAATGTGGTTAACCCTACCCAATCAAGTATCAAGTTGGTTAAGTGTACCCAAGGTTCATGACTTAACCGCGTCAACCCATCATGTTTAATTGGTTAAGTATCCAAGTGGTCCATGACTTAACCCTACCATGTGGCATTAATTAATTTAATGCACCCAACCTCTCACATTAGACCTTGTTGTGGTTACTAGTTAAGCCGGGCGGGTCCGGGTAGCTTTACACCACAACTTGGTCTAACCTCGGGTTTCAAGTGCGACATGACCAACTACTCACATTGGGTCCTATTGCTTGTAGCCACTAGTTAAGCCGGTCGGTTCCGGGTAGATTTATGCTACAAACTCAACCCAACCTCGAGTTGGCCACTCTCATATTTTCTAGAAGTCATGTCCAAATTCATGTTTACAAACATAATCACAAATCAATGTTCATGTCATATTTTAAAATCATGTTTCATGTCATTAATATTACCCAAACCCAACGTATTCCCCTCGCATGTACGTTTCGTATAACATAACATAGATCAAAAGAGGGAACTTAGCAAAACATGACAAAAAGGGAATAAGGTAATAAGTTGGCCACAAGTTAAACATGGTGGCATATGAGGCATAAATATGTTCATTTAAACTTGCATGTTGCATCATAAGCCTCAAAACATGCATAACATTCAAACTTAGCGAATAGGTGATACATAGTCCTAGATGACATAGGATGATGACTAGAAGTTCGCATATAACATTATATGCAAGTTATCATAAAGGTTATTTTAGTTCTCATGTCGCATAATGCAACATTTCAACATAAAGCTTATAGCTTTTAGCCCACAAGGTCAAGGTGATAGCTTTACCAACATGCATAGAATATATTTATGCATAACATGATAGGATCAAAGCACAAATCATACTTAGGCCCAAACTCAACTTGCAACATGTCATATTTAACTTCATAGTTAGAATCTAAGAGTAGTATAGGGCTTACAATGCTATGAAGACTTATAAAATATAAATAAGATTGAGACGAAGCCACTAGCAACTCTAAACACTCCCAAATGATAAGCTCCAATGAAAACCCTTGAGAAACAAGCAAAAGATCCTTGCTTTGATGAAGAAAGATTGAACTTTGGCCTTAAATCAAGCTTAGAAATTCTCAAACAAGCTTAGGAACTCTCATATGAATGAAGATGGAGGCTATGACAAGAGGGTGGAGGCCATGATTAAACATTTTGGCATAGTTTAGTTATAGGATTGATTTATGATGATTTAGGCTAGGTATTACGGTCTTTTTATAGATGATTAGGTTAATATAGACCATAGGATTAACCTTAATTCAGATCTGGGCCATCAGTTCACATCACTAGCCTCCAAAACGGGTCCAAACAGCCAAAATAGGTGCACCAGAAAAATTGGTCCGACCGGGGGTGTCGACCCCTGGGTCGACATGGGTGTCGACCCATTGGGGGGGCGACACTGGTGTCGACCCCTGTGTCGACCCTGCCTGGGGCGGGAAAATTCCCGCCCATTCTGCCTTGGTTGTAATTCGAATCTGAATTCGAATTTGAACTGTTTTCGGGCTTGGAATTTTCTGAAAACTTCATTGGGCCATAACTTGGTCATACGGACTCCATTTTTCGAAAACTCGAACTCTATTTCGCGTATTTTTCCGAGACGAACGCAATGGCACAGCCCGTTTCCCTTGATTCAGATTTTACAATTTAATTCTGCCTTGATTTACATTATAACATGTTATTCAAAAATACGGGTTGTTACAATGACCATACATCCCGGTGGTGACAAAATGTATAGAGACATGAAGCAAGTTTTCTTTTGGGTCAGAATAAAGAAGGATGTGGCTGAGTTCATTTCTAGACGCTTAGTGTGCCAGCAAGTCAAGGCTGAGCAAAAGAAGCCTGGTGGTTTGCTTCGCCCTTTAGAGGTTCCACAGTGGAAATGGGAAAGTGTTTCCATGGATTTCGTCGACGGGTTGCCAAGGTCAAGGAAGGGTAATACGGGGATTTGGGTAGTAGTAGATAGACTTACCAAGAACGCCCATTTCATTCCTGTTAAGAGTAAAAGAACAACGACATGGTTAGCATATGTTTATCTCCGAGAGATAGTTCGTCTACACGGCATACCTTCTAGTATCATAAGCGATCGAGATCCCATTTTCACTAGTGAGTTTTGGAAGAGCTTGCAAGAGGCGGTAGGAACGCAATTGTGTTTGAGCGCCGCTTATCACCCTCAGACGGACGGCCAAAAAGAAATAGTGAATGGGATTCTAGAAGATCTTTTAGGTTATGCATCTTGGACTTTGGAGGGACATGGGAGGAACATCTTCCATTAGCAGAGTTTGCCTACAACAACAGCTATCAGACTAGTATTGGCATGGCACCTTTTGAGGCTCTATGTGGACGACCTTGCCGATCACCGACTTGTTGGTGGGAATCTACGGATAAGATTTTGCTTGGGCCGAAGATGGTTAGGGAAACTCTGGAGAAGATAAACTTGATTCGAAGACGCATGAAGACGGCACAAGACCGACAAAAGTCATACGCTGATAAGAAACGAATCGATCTCAAGTTTAATGTTGGAGACGCGGTTTTTATTAAAGTGTCACCATTGAGGAACGTAGTTCGCTTTGGATCTGTAGGGAAATTGGCACCAAGGTTCGTAGAGCCATTCCCCATTATAGAGCGAATTGGACAGATGGCCTACAGAGCGAAGCTGCCGGAGAAACTTAGTGGTGTACATGACGTATTTCATGTGTCGCATTTGAGGAAGTGTTTACACGATACCCTAGAAGTAGTAGAGTCGAGCATGCTTAGAGAAGTGGAATTAGAGCGAGATGCCATGGTTAGACGAGTTCCTACATGCATCCTTGGATCGGAGGCCAAGAAGTTAGGCAACCCAAAGGTCAAGTTGGAAAAAGTCCAATGGGGAGATGATCAAGGAGACGGGACGTGGGAAAATGGAAGACAAGATACGCGCGTCGTACCCTTTCCTTTTTGAGGATATGTTCTTAACTTCTCCTTTTTCTACCACTTTGTTCACACTTGTTCTATCGTTTAGTGTATCCACTCGATTATATCTTCGATCTTTAGGTAGAAAATCATGTGGTTATAAACATGTGTTTGAGACATGTTATGTTTAGTGGATGTAAGTGTTTGCTAGTGGATGCTCGTGGATGCTTACAGACAGACATTAGGCACTAGATCGGCTCAATCACTTTCATATTGCATATGGATGAGTGTGCATATTTAAATTAATGGATGTATATTGAATGTGTTATCATATGGATGTTGCATTTGGATGAATGGTTGTGCACTCATATAGAAATGATATGTACCATTAGGATTCTTTTGCGTACATAACGGACCATGGCACTATCATGTTTTGCATTAAGGAGGCCAGCTGAATCAGTAGACCGCCTGATTTTGAATTAGGATAAGGACATATACACACATTTTGCATATGTTCGTGAAAGTATTAGAAATCTTTTATGGACAATGGACGCCCGTGATTGATGGATGAGTAAATGGATGATGGATGGTAGGACATACATTCCCCCCTACTTAAAGGATTTCGAGGATGAAATCCTTTAAGTATGGGGGAATGTAACACCCCATAATTTTAAAACATGACATAAGGGATAGTTAAAGAATAATTCATTTTTAGACGAAGAACTAAGTGAAATGGGTTATGTCATTGTGTTCTTCTCGGAATTTTGCTTGAGATAGAGTCCGAGTTTGCGTAAAACGGATACCATATGAAGGAGTTATGGATGATGGAAGTTTGGCAGAATAACCAGGAAACAGGCCAGGACAACTGGTGCACTTGTGAAGTACGGCAGAACAAAAATGCACAGGCGCACCTGGGAAGTGCACCCACCCAGGCTGAGCCCAGGTCTACAAAAATTCTGGAGAGTTCCATAATGACGTGTCTTTTTAATCTGAGTGGTTCCGATGGTCTCTAATCTAATCTAACGGTCCTAATTCACCTAATACATCTATAAATAAACACCTAAACCTAACCCTAATCTCATTGTTATCATCCATGGCGCCTCCATGCTGCTCTAATCTAAATTGAAACAAGCCTTTCTTCTCTATCAAGTCAAATTAGAAGATCAGATCTACAAATCAGAATAGGGGTATTCTAAGATCAAGATCTGCTACAACAAAACCTGATTCTCTTCTTTTAGATCCTTCCAAGTGAGTCTATGTTAATTTCACATATAATTAAATTAAAAAGTAATTGTGATAAGTTTGTAAATTGGATCTAATAAATATGCCTGTAAATAAGATGAATCAGATCAAGTTTTGTAATTTGTTATTCTTCAGATTCGTACCCAATTGCTGTTATCATATGCCTATCTAATCTATTTTGTCGTTATTCATTTCATATGACTATTTACATGTTTATGCCAATTTTTATATTTTGATTCTCTTCCCTTCTTCTTTTCCTTTTTCCTTTTGAGATTAGGCTAACTTCGAGCCTAAGCATATTGCATTGATATTTACGTACGAATAATGTTGGGATGATTGGGAAAAGTTGGGAAATTGTAATAAAATGAGATTTGGCATAAATTTTTGATGACTATGGAAATTGGTTTGGGCATAATTGAGCATAACTTGTATACATGAGATTTGACATAGATTGGTTTGGGCATAATTGAGTATAACTTGTATACATGAGATTTGGCATAAATTGTTAATAACTATGAATGCAAATTGATTTGGGCATAATTTGGTATAACTTGTATACATGGGATTATAGGCACAAATTGGATTAGAATTATAAGCACAAAGTAGGTTGGAATTTATGGGTAATTTGAATATATTATAATCCAAGATTTGAAATTGGGACTTGAATCAAGAAAGTTATAATGAATGCCTAAGACACGAGGTTAGATTCAGATTGCAGTATTAGCCTGCCCAGAACCGCCCGACATATCCAGCAACCGCAAACGGTAATCTAATGTGAGAGGTAAAAGGCAGAAATTAGATGCGTAATAATGCAAAGACACGAGGTTAGATTCGGATTGCGGTGTATGCCTGCCCGGGACCGCTCGGCATATCCAGCAACCACAAACGGTAATCTAATGTGGGAGGTCTTCCAAAATTACAGTTATAATGAATTAATGAACACTTAACCAAGATATGACATGTGGTAAGACATGAGAATAATAAAGGGTTAAGTTGGTGGCATGGGTTGCATGTGAAACACAATTAAAAACAATTAACCGAGATAAGACATGTAGTAAGACGTGGAAATGGTAAAAGGGTTAAGTGGGTGACATGGCTAGCATGTGAAACATAGTTAAAAACATTTAACCAAGATAAGACATGTGGTAAGACATGGGAATAATAAAGGGTTAAGTGGGTAACATGGGTATCATGTGAAACATGATAAAAGCACTTAACCAAGATGAGACATGTGATAAGACATGGGGATAAAACGGGTTAAGTGGGAATTCCTAGTGGGGACCAAGCTTAGGAGGGAATCTTGTGTCAAGTGTATGGACCCTTTTCAACCAATAACCCATTTCAGTATCTATATGAGCTCGAATTAGGTCGAGGACAGGGACACGCTTACTGGGTTGATTGTAAGAGGTCAATAAAGAGTTAGCGATGGCAATGCAAGTCCAACAGAGTCATGTGCGTGCGTGGGTCCGGGCTGGTAGGTAAGACGTCGTTGCATCGTGTAGGTATAAGCTGTGCATTTCAGTAGTATCGGGTTGCCACCTTAGGGAGTGATACACCCTATTGTGGGACCATCACAGGTATCTATGAGGTTAGGGAGCCGATCGAATGAGATGGGTAATGGGTACATCTAGTGGTGATAGGTTCATATTGGTTACCTATGACAGCAGCTAGAGGTACATAATCGAATAGGGAGGGTACATCTAGTGGTGATAGGTGCATATTGGGTTACCTATGATAGCAGCTAGGGGTACATAATCAAAGAAGGAGGATAGTGGATACATCTAGTGGTGATAGACGCGCGTTGGTTACCTATGATGGAAGTTAGAAGTACACGAAACTATCATCACTCTATTTAGCCAAGAGGGATCATCTTTAAGTATGAAACTAGTATTGGTGTGGTGTATAGAATATCTTATAGTGGTTAGAAGCGCGGTCAATGTTACATCTTGTTCATCCTGTTACCTCGTCATATCTTTGTTGTATATAACAGTGTTGTATAAACAATTATATGTTTTTTGTTTGATGATCACAACCAAATATATTTTATTATTGAATGTGTTGATTTACTACACAACAAACAGAAATATAGTATTTCTATTTAAATAAAAATAACTGTACAGAAATTTGAACAATCACACAGTATTTTATTTAAATAAAAATATTTTATTTCAATATCAAAAAGTACATCTTTTTACTCCACTATTTGACATACTACATTTCATTCATACAACTACTTTTATATTCACATATACAGACAATTATACATTGACACTGTTATTTTTACTGTCTTCCATCTTATGTCCTCACAAGCTCCAGTCAAGTCCTGTCTTCATACCTGTCACAAGAAACGCACACACACAGTAGACTACAACAAAAATAAATTCAAATACAACCAAATAAAAATTTAGTTTTTAAATTTTATTTGCCTCAGAATTACGGTGTGTTTCTCATCACTTTTCTAGACTTGGTCTGATATGCAGGGACAGAAAAACTCGTCTGGATAGCTGCATATACACACGTGTATACACGTGTGCACTGCCACGCCAATCCAGTGTCGCGACTGAGGAGTAGCCACTTGGACCATCTCGACTCAGCGCAATATACTCATGAACATGAACAAAGTCAAAAGCAAATGGCCGAGGACATAGTCAAAGTAAAATGGTCGACAAGTCAACACACAAGAGAGTCATAGGCAAGTCAAACATGAATGAAACATAGTGCAAATAAAAAGTAGCAATGAAGATTGAAAAAAAAATAGCATGAATACAAATATCAAAGAAGTAGCACAGTTCAAAACAACATAAGGCAGCAATACAAATGAAGACATGGTGCAATACAGGCAAGACAAAAGAAGTACATGCATAGGGGCCGAGCACAAGAAGTATGATCAACACAGTGTTTTACAACAAGTTCAAGTGTTCATAGAAACATGGGCAAGGTGATACATGAAAGCAACAGTCCAGTCATACATGAATACATGGATCAGAATTGGTACAACACATATAAACAAGGCAATGTCAAGTTCAAGTGCAAAAACAAAATGGCAAAGTCTAGTACCATTTTAAATTTCATAGGGATTGTTAAACTCTAGCAACAGTTCAAATTTCTAAAAATCCAAGTGATAGTTCATCAAGGTACAAACATGGACAAAGCAATATGAAGTGAAAAGCATTACTCAAAGTCAGGTGGAGACCACATAACAATGAACAAGTGAAAGCATGTCTCAAGGAACAAGGATTGAGTGCACAAGCAGAAGGTCACAGGAACAAAACAAATAGCTAGAAGGTTTAAAATGGTCGATCCAGAGTCAAACAGATGGTGCAAACAAGTTTGAACACCAACAAGTAGGACATGTAAGAAGCACAAGTATAATCAAAGTAGTATCTGTTTTTATATAAGTATGAAGTATCAGTTCAAATCTGTTTACAAGCATTGGCCAATCAAGTTTGTTCGAAGCAATACAGAAGGGGTTCATGAAAAACAAAGCAAGTCACACTCTAATAAATTAGAGTTTAATTCTGGAGTATATATGAAAAATATTAGCAAGATTTAAATTCCAGGATTCAAGCAAAAGCATTCTAGAAAATTCGGCAATCACAAAGTAGCAAGGAAAGTTTTTTTACTGTTTCCAGAAAGAAAGGCATATATGGCAAAAATTTCATGAATTAGTCGCAGCAAGATTTAAGGGATTAACTCAAAGCCGAATCACTCTAGAATAATTCAAGGACGAAAAGAATTCAAGCCAAAATCTACTCAAATATCGCCGCCAAGTCGTTCACAAAATCAGAGCACATATATCGGATTTTAATCCTTTATATATACACCTATCATCATCGGCAAAAAACCCATTGAAGATCAAGTACAAATAAAGGATAAAATCGAATAGTAAAACCATACCAGAAATCGAGAAAAGCTTGAATCTGAATCATATCCTAAAAATTCAATCGAAGAAGATACAAGCTGCCAGAGATTGAAGCTAAGAAGAATCGAACAACAGAGAATTGATTTTCATCAACCAGCGATCTCGATTTAGTGCTTTCAGAGAAACCCTAGTTTTTAAGCCGCCATTTCTATTTCCAGAAAGAGACAAAGGAAGCTTGGGCTAAACAAAGTAAAGTGGTGGAGCAATGAAATAAGGGAGCCGCCTTTTTTCCTCTTATGTTAAAAAGGGGATAACCCTAAACCTTTAAACTCCTAGGGTTTTATTTTTTTTGTTTTAAAATTCAAATTTCATTCCTTAAAGTCAATAACTACTAGTGTTTGTTGTTGGAAAAATCACAACTTAACGGATCGAGTTGTGTCAAGGTCTTGAGCGTAGGGTTTAAACAGTCGGGAGCGAAGGTCGCTAGTTTACAAGAGTCTGTAAGCGAAGAGATTGTTTATAATTCCTAGTAGAAACCTTGAATGCAGCAGTAGGCACAGTTTTGCCGAAGCTGGGTATTTTCTGTGTGTGATTTTTCTTCCTGCAATTTATTATTTTATTTTAAAATTTATTTAATTTACAATAAACCCTATTCACCCCCCCTCTAGGGTTAATTTAGATCCTACAAGTGGTATCAGAGCGGGTATTTTTAACTCTAGAGTCATGAATTTGTCAAACAACGCTTTTTCTGAGGGTCAGTCCATAGCTAGGCCACCAATGTTTAATGGAACCGATTATGCCAATTGGAACGCTAGGATGAAAATTTACTTAAGTTCTGTCGATTATGATGTATGGGATATTGTTGAGACAGGCTACAAACCTCCCGTTACGATTATTAATGATATTGAAATTCCTAGGCCAAAAGATAAGTGGGATGCTAATGATAAAAAATTATTCTCAACTGATGCCAAAGCAATGAACGCTTTAATTTGTGCTCTTGATAAAAATGAGTTTAACCGTATATCTCACTGTCCAACTGCGTAGGAAATTTGGCATACTTTGGAAGTTACACATGAAGGAACATCTCAAGTCAAGGAATCTCGTCTCACACTACTCTGCAAGGAATATGAAAATTTCACGATGCGGAAAGACGAAGATATAAAAGAGATGTATGGTCGATTTTCCACACTGATTTATAATGCAAGGGCTCTTGGTAAAGTCTACACTGAAGTAGAATTAATACGCAAGATACTGAGAGTACTGCCAATGAATTTCGAAGCTAAAGTAACTGCCATTCAAGAATCAAAAGATCTAAATAAGTTGAAAATAGAAGAATTGATTGGAAACTTGATCGCTTATGAAATGGAGCTAAAAGCCAAAGAAGGACGCGATGAGTCAGAATCAAAGAAAAAGACAATCGCTCTAAACAACACTGTTGAAAGTAATGATGAAGCTGAGAATCCCATTGAAGAATTGGAAATGGTTCTTAAAAAGTGGTCTAACAAGAAATACAAGTCACGAAAGAAGAATTCAAAATCCAACAAATCCAAGAATTCAGACAACTCAGACGATGAAGTGATATGCTACAACTGCAATAAACCAGGCCATATCAAACCAAATTGTCCACTAATTCAGAAAGACAGAAAGAAGAAGAAGAAAAAGAAAGCTTTTGCAGCTACATGGGATGACGAAGAAGGAGAAGAAGAAGACTCTGACAACAATAAAGAGGAAGCCAATTTGTGTCTTATGGCACAGTCAGATTCAGAAATTAGTGAAGAGGATTCCACTGAGGTACCAAATTACTCTTATAAATATTTAATTCTAATGTGTCATGATCTTACCAAAACCGTTGATTCTCTTGAGCTAAAAGTTAAGAAATTAAAATCTGATAGGTTAAAATTAGTTCACGAAAACAATAGGTTAGAAACTGAGCTTAAAAAAGTAACAAACCTTGATTGTGAAAACTGCAAGTTTTTAAAACAAGAGCAAACAGAATTTGAAGCAAAGTTTGAGAAATTAAAAAAGGAATACTTGGCTTTAAAAGAAAGTGATGACACAAAAAGAAAGAATTTCATCAACAGATGCACTTCTCTTGTAAATGAAAATGCAGCACTTAAAACCAAAATAAAAAATCTTGAAATAGCATTAAGTAAGTTTTCAAAAGGGGAAAAGTCATTTAGGATGCTGCTTGGAAATCAATTATATGCTAATAATAAGAAAGGATTAGGATTTGGGAAAACACATATTAATATGAATGATAATGCAAAAGGTGGAAGTGTTTTTCCTAAATGTATAAAATGTGGAAAAATTGGACATAGCTATGAAAAATGTCAAAATAGGAACAATAATAAAAAATTCATACAAATTTGGGTTCCAAAAGGGTCGACAAGTAATTGTAATAGATTTGGATTTGATAAGAACAAACAAATATGGATTCCAAAAGGATCTGTTGTTCAAAATCAAAAATTTTCAGTTACTAATTTTATTAGACCTATGAGTTTCTCTAGGTCATTCTCTTCTTCTCATGTGTAGGTATGTTGGCGGGCTAAGGAACAACAAGAATGGTACTTGGATTCAGGTTGTTCCAAACATATGACAGGAGATAAATTAAAGTTCCTTAGCCTTGAAAAACATAAAGGAGGAAGTGTGATAATGGGCGATAACAGAAAGTGCAAAATTATTGGTAAAGGTAAAGTAGGTAATAGTACTTTCTCCTTAACTGATGTTTTATATGTTGAAAACCTGCATCATAATCTCATTTCCATAAGCCAACTATGTGACAAAGGAATGAGTGTGATATTTGATAATGAATCTTGCAAAATTATTGAAAAATCCACAAACAGTATTGTGTTCACGGGAAAAAGAAAAGGAAATGTTTATACGATTTCATTTGATTATATGACTCTCTCACGATGTTTAGTAGCTACGGATAAAGAAGTTTTCTTATGGCATAGGAGATTGGGTCACGCTAGTATGAGTCTCTTGGAAAAACTTGAATCAAAAGAATTGGTAAGAGGACTACCACATCAGAAATATAAAAATAATAAAGTGTGTAAATCATGTGCTATGGGAAAATTCAGTCGTTCATCATTTCGTCCCAAAAACATTGTTAGTACTAATAGGGTACTTGAATTGATTCACATGGATTTATTTGGACCAAATGAAATTGCTAGCTTGAATGGAAAACGTTATTGTTATGTGTTGGTTGATGATTATTCTAGATTTACATGGGTTTATTTTCTAGCCAAAAAATCTGAAGCTTTTGATTACTTTTCAAAGTTTGCAAAACTCGTTCAAAATGAAAAAGGTGTTTCAAAAAAAACTTTAAGAAGTGATCACGGTGGTGAATTTGAAAATTTGGATTTTGAAAATTTTTGTGAAGAAAATGGTTTTAAACACCAATTTTCTGCTCCTCGAACACCCCAACAAAATGGGGTAGTCGAAAGGAAAAATCATACATTACAGGAATTGGCTAGATCTATGTTAAGTGAATATAATTTGCCATTGACTTTTTGGGCAGAGGCAGTTAATACATCCTGCCATGTAATGAATAGAGTAATGATAAGACCAATACTCAACAAAACATCCTATGAATTATGGTTTGACAGAAAGCCTAACATTTCATATTTTAGAGTTTTTGGATTTCCTTGTTATCTTCTTAATACAGGTGATCATCTTGGTAAGTTTGAATCAAAGGCCGATGAGGGAATTTTCATGGGTTACTCTTCAAGAAGCAAGGCTTATCGAATCTTCAACAAACGATCAAAAACTATTGTTGAAACCATAAACGTGAAATTTAATGAATCAGATCTGGATACGGTGGACAAAGAGAAAAACGATGAGGGAATTACATATGAAGGTGAAAAAGAAAATAGCAAAGAGAAGACTGGCAGTGATGATCCAACAAAACAAACATTTGAAGTGGAGAAGTTGAAATTCAAAGCCAACCATCCTCCAGAATTGGTAATAGGAAATCCAATGGCAGGTATACGAACTCGTTCATCATTTAATAAAGATATCTGTACTTTTTGTATTCACAGTTGTTTTATCTCTGAAATCGAACCTAAAAATGTTGAAATTGCACTTAATGATGAAAGTTGGATTTTAGCGATGCAAGAAGAACTTAATCAATTTGAACGAAATAAAGTTTGGAAATTAGTTCCTAGACCGAATGACTATCCAGTAGTAGGAACTAAATGGGTGTTCAAAAATAAACTTGATGAATTCGGAAATGTAATTAGAAACAAAGCTAGGTTGGTTGCAAAAGGATATAATCAAATTGAAGGCATTGATTTTGATGAGACATTTGCACCAGTAGCTAGGTTAGAAGCCATTAGAATTTTGCTCAGTTTTGCATGTTATAAAGGTTTCAAACTTAAACAAATGGACGTAAAAAGTGCATTTTTAAATGGAGAATTAAAAGAAGAAGTTTTTGTGGAACAACCCCCTGGTTTTGAAAATCATGAATTTCCAAATCATGTATTTAAACTTGAAAAAGCATTATATGGTCTTAAACAAGCTCCTAGAGCTTGGTACGATTGTTTAAGTGCATATCTTTTGGAAAATGGTTTTAAAAAAGGCAGTGCTGACACTACATTATTTCTATTACATGAAGGTGATAATTTTTTAATAGTCCAAATTTATGTTGATGATATTATATATGGTGCTACTAATGACTGTTTGTGTGAGAAATTTGAAAAAGTCATGCAGGATAAATTCGAAATGAGCTTAGTAGGTGAATTAAAGTACTTCCTTGGATTTCAAATCAAACAAAGCACCAAGGGTATTTTCATATCACAAACAAAATACATTGCTGAATTGCTGAAAAAATTTGGACTAGAAAATGCAAAACCACTCAGAACACCGATGAGTCCTTCAACCAAGCTTGACAAAGACGAGAAAGGAGTTGCAGTTGATCAGAAAAAATACCATGGAATAATTGGTTCACTTCTTTATCTCACTGCATCTAGGCCTGATATTATGTTTTCTGTTTGTTTATGTGCACGCTTTCAATCTAATCCAAAAGAATCTCACTTAAAAGCCACAAAAAGAATATTAAGATATCTTTTGCACACACACAAATTTGGTTTATGGTACCCCGCATGCAATAATTTTGAATTAATTGGATATTCTGATGCTGATTATGCTGGATCCCTTGTTGATAGAAAAAGCACTAGTGGGACTTGTTTTATGCTAGGACACTCGTTAGTCTCATGGTCAAGTCGAAAACAAAATTGTGTTGCTTTGTCCACAACCGAGGCTGAATACATTGCTTTAGGAAGTTGTTGTGCACAAATACTATGGATGATGCAAACTCTTTCAGACTTTGGTCTAATTTATAAAAAAGTACCACTAAAATGTGACAGTAAAAGTGCTATAGATTTGTCTAATAATCCTGTTCACCATTCACGCACTAAACACATAGATGTGGGACATCATTTTATTAGAGATCACATTTCACGAGAAGATATTTGTATTGAGTTTATTTCAACTGACTGTCAACTTGCTGATATCTTTACAAAACCTCTCCTCGAAGATAGATTTTCACGATTACGCTTAGATTTGGGAATTATAGAAATTGATTGATCATTATCCCTTTTTTTTTAAAAAAAATTTCTTAAATGGTTATTCGAGAGTCAAAAGATTGATCATTTGAACTATTTTGGAACTCGTTGAAAATTATATCAGATCTTGGAATTGTGATGAATATTGACTATAATATTTTTTATCATGAGGAATATTTTTAAATCTCATAATGATTGGACAGATTTTATAATACTTTTGAATTAGAGCTTATTTTACGACCATCTTCTATATCTACCATACTTCTGTCACTCATCATGGTTTTATTTAATTTGGGGAGTTCTAATTATTCTTGGAATTTAGGAATAAATAAATAAATAAATAAATAAATAATAATTTATCCTTGGTACTCACTCCCATTTAAAAGTCCTCGCGGTTATGCGTGGGTGAATTACCTTAATCTCTATGTGCTTCCATTCTCACTTAAAAGACCTTTGGGCTGTGCATGGATGGAACTCATCAGAGAGGATAAAGTTAAGTTACTACTAACCCCATTTAAAAGACCTTTGGGCTATGCGTGGTTAGAAAGTGCTTAACACATTTTTTTAAGCATATTTAAAACCTTTAAATTTTATATTCAAATATTCAATTTTTATTGAACTCTCCTAATTCTATAAAATCCATAGTAAATCCATTCATTTTGAAAGTGAAATTTGTCTCTGACTCAAAGAATATTATGATTTCTGTTTGATTCAATGATATTTACGATATACTATCCTCTTGATCTGAATTTATATTTCTAGTTTATATTCATCACTGTTTTAATTTCTGTTATTCTTTTGATGATAACAAAAGGGGGAGAATTGTCAAGATTTTGATGGATGAGTAAGCATTTATAGAATATTTTGAAATTGGGTGATTGATTAATTTATTTCAAAATTTTCAAATCTATGCAACAATAAGGGAAGCTTAGTTGTAGGGGGAGCATACAAATAGGGGGAGTAATATACTTCACGTTTCAAACGCATTCAAAATCTTTTATTTGTTTGTCATCATCAAAAGGGGGAGATTGTTGTATATAACAGTGTTGTATAAACAATTATATACAATTATATGTTTTTTGTTTGATGATAACAACCAAATATATTTTATTATTGAATGTGTTGATTTACTACACAACAAATAGAAATATAGTATTTCTATTTAAATAAAAATAAGTGTACAGAAATTTGAACAATCACACAGTATTTTATTTAAATAAAAATATTTTATTTCAATATCAAAAAGTACATCTTTTTACTCCACTATTTGACATACTACATTTCATTCATACAACTACTTTTATATTCACATATACAGACAATTATACATTGACACTGTTATTTTTACTGTCTTCCATCTTATGTCCTCACAAGCTCCAGTCAAGTCCTGTCTTCATACCTGTCACAAGAAACGCACACACACAGTAGACTACAACAAAAATAAATTCAAATACAACCAAATAAAAATTTAGTTTTTAAATTTTATTTGCCTCAGAATTACGGTGTGTTTCTCATCACTTTTCTAGACTTGGTCTGATATGCAGGGACAGAAAAACTCGTCTGGATAACTACATATACACATGTGTATTCACGTGTGCACTGCCACGCCAATCCAGTGTCGCGACTGAGGAGTAGCCACTTGGACCATCTCGACTCAGCGCAATATACTCATGAACATGAACAAAGTCAAAAGCAAATGGCTGAGGACATAGTCAAAGTAAAATGGTCGACAAGTCAACACACAAGAGAGTCATAGGCAAGTCAAACATGAATGAAACATAGTGCAAATAAAAAGTAGCAATGAAGATTGAAAAAAAAATAGCATGAATACAAATATCAAAGAAGTAGCACAGTTTAAAACAACATAAGGCAGCAATACAAATGAAGACATGGTGCAATACAGGCAAGACAAAAGAAGTACATGCATAGGGGCCGAGCACAAGAAGTATGATCAACACAGTGTTTTACAACAAGTTCAAGTGTTCATAGAAACATGGGCAAGGTGATACATGAAAGCAACAGTCCAGTCATACATGAATACATGGATCAGAATTGGAACAACACATATAAACAACGCAATGTCAAGTTCAAGTGCAAAAACAAAATGGAAAAGTCTAGTACCATTTTAAATTTCATAGGGATTGTTAAACTCTAGCAACAGTTCAAATTTCTAAAAATCCAAGTGACAGTTCATCAAGGTACAAACATGGACAGAGCAATATGAAGTGAAAAGCATTACTCAAAGTCAGGTGGAGACCACATAACAATGAACAAGTGAAAGCATGTCTCAAGGAGCAAGGATAGAGTGCACAAGCAGAAGGTCACAGGAACAAAACAAATAGTTGGAAGGTTTAAAATGGTCGATCCAGAGTCAAACAGATGGTGCATACAAGTTTGAACACCAACAAGTAGGACATGTAAGAAGCACAAGTATAATCAAAGTAGTATCTGTTTTTATATAAGTATGAAGTATCAGTTCAAATCTGTTTACAAGCATTGGCCAATCAAGTTTGTTCGAAGCAATACAAAAGGGGTTCATGAAAAACAAAGCAAGTCACACTCTAATAAATCAGAGTTTAATTCTGGAGTATATATGAAAAATATTAGCAAGATTTAAATTCCAAGATTCAAGCAAAAGCATTCCAGAAAATTCGGCAATCACAAAGTAGCAAGGAAAGTTTTTTTACTGTTTCCAGAAAGAAAGGCATATATGGCAAAAATTTCATGAATTAGTCACAGTAAGATTTAAGGGATTAACTCAAAGCCGAATCACTCTAGAATAATTCATGGACGAAAAGAATTCAAGCCAAAATCTACTCAAATATCGCCGCCAAGTCGTTCACAAAATCAGAGCACATATATCGGATTTTAATCCTTTATATATACACCTATCATCATCGGCAAAAAACCCATTGAAGATCAAGTACAAATAAAGGATAAAATCGAATAGTAAAACCATACCAGAAATCGAGAAAAGCTTGAATCCGAATCACATCCTAAAAATTCAATCGAAGAAGATACAAGCTGCCAGAGATTGAAGCTAAGAAGAATCGAACAACAGAGAACTGATTTTCATCAACCAGCGATCTCGATTTAGTGCTTTCAGAGAAACCCTAGTTTTTAAGCCGCCATTTCTATTTCCAGAAAGAGACAAAGGAAGCTTGGGCTAAACAAAGTAAAGTGTTGGAGCAATGAAATAAGGGAGCCGCCTTTTTTCCTCTTATGTTAAAAAGGGGATAACCCTAAACCTTTAAACTCCTAGGGTTTTTTTTTTTGTTTTAAAATTCAAATTTCATTCCTTAAAGTCAATAACTACTAGTGTTTGTAGTTGGAAAAATCACAACATAACGGATCGAGTTGTGTCAAGGTCTTGAGCGTAGGGTTTAAACAGTCGGGAGCGAAGGTCGCTAGTTTACAAGAGTCTGTAAGCGAAGAGATTGTTTATAATTCCTAGTAGAAACCTTGAATGCAGCAGTAGGCACAGTTTTGCCGAAGCTGGGTATTTTCTGTGTGTGATTTTTCTTCCTGCAATTTATTATTTTATTTTAAAATTTATTTAATTTACAATAAAACCTATTCACCCCCCTCTAGGGTTAATTTAGATCCTACAATCTTCTTATGTTGCAGTCATCTCTTATATCCAGTTTATGTTCTTATCATGTTGCTTTACTAATTATATTGTTAAAGTCACGGGACTCGCCAGACTTTATGTTTGACCCTTTTTGTTTCGCCTCTTTTCTTTTCTTTCCTCCCCCCTCCCAGGTTCTCAGGGTGGGCATGTTGAAGCTTGATTCGGACTTTCCTGCTTGAAGTACTGAAAGTAATGCTTAGCTTTGTTTCTCTTTCATATGGCATTTTGGATTGGGGATTATGGTTTTAAAAATTATGTATGCGGATGGCTTTTGTACAAGACTGGTATTATATACTTGTTTTTGGTGCGATGGGTTTGAAGATGTAACCAAACTTATTCCTGTTTCCGCTGCAATAAAGTTATAAATTTTTCAAATACTATTTTATGTATCTGTCTTGTAATATTCTGTTCTGTTTACTTATAACGCTCCACAAAACTTAATGCATTCCCTTTGTGAGTGACATTAATGAATGTGGGGTGTTACATTATGTATTATTTTTCCACTGCATTATAATTTTAAACCTCATATATTTTCCAATGTGTAATATTTATTCATTCTCTGTTATATTCTTGTACTCTGATGTAAATTGTTGTAATATGCAATGAAATGTTCTTCTGTTTCCATTCTGATTTATCGTGTTCTCAACTCAATCCGGGTTTTCCAGAAAGGGTGAGTTTGGGTCATTTCATTTTGGTATCAAAGCTTTGGTTTACAGAGCTCAAGAACAAGGCACATTAGGACCAAACGAAAGAATTCATCAGAGATTGGATTAGTAATATCCAATGATAATGACTCGTTAGAGATGGGATCAGTAGTATCCTAGAACGAGTGTAAACAGTGTTGTTTTTAAAAATAAAAATGAAAACAAATCTTGTTTTGGAATTTGAATCTTATTACACGTATTTGAGTAATTTGTTTTAAATTGATTTGGATTATCGGGTATATGGAGTTTTTGAATATACGTCTGATCCAGGTGTATACGAAGCCTCAAATATACTGGATGGATATAGAGTCACACTCTAGTCACCCGGACATGATTTTGATGATGGCGCACCATTATCAGTGTTTATGTTCGAGTTTTGAAAGTGAGATATCTATATGTTTCCAATTGACTGGTGTGAGAACCAAAACTTAGATAGGGTTATTTGTTGTGACTTGGCACTAAAAATTGGATTTTTGAGTATATATATTAAAGATATGTAATTGAAAAGCTAATCAACTAATTGATTGATGATTGTGTTGTGTGCTTATTCATTTAAACCAACATGTGAAAGAAAGATATATATATATATATATATCTAGACAAATGGAATCAAATATTGGACAGAATTGGAAAATTGATTGGAAATTGCATATATGTACATATATATACATTGAACAGGTCATAGCAGGGAAGCTAAGAAGAGGAATAAAATTGTATGCTTGACAAATAGGTACATGTTTACCATTTCTTGGGTTTTGATGATTTTATGAGCCGATTGGCTTTTTATTTTCCTATTAGATTGGTGAGGGCCCTGTGAGGCTAGTTGCGGTTTTAAAGGTCTCCCCATACAAGGGAGGTTATGGCGAAGTTTTTCAGAAATTTAGGGTGTTAGCCAAATTATTGAAAATTAGAAATTCTTAGGAACTGAAAAGTTGAAAAATGAAGGCCAAAATGAAAGTTGAGTTGGTTTGTTAAAACAAATTTCAGCTTCGTTCCTTTTCGAGGATGAAAAGATTTTAAGTAGGGGAGATTGTAACAACCCGGATTTTCAGAACCAATTTAAAATTTTTATTTTAGCTATTTTAATGGATTTTGAATATATAAAATGATTTATTTTAAATAATAACGACTAAAAATTTATTTAAATCGAAGTTAGAACGTATAATTTCATTTTAATTATAAAACGAGCCTGAACTGGCGCGACAGTTTGAAATTTTAATTTTAAATTTCAAATGAATGTACAGGATTCAAAATAAATCAGATATCAGTAAAATCAGAAATATTTGAATCTGCTTAATTATATCTTTCTAATAATGTAAAAAATTCAGATTTCATAACAAAAATAAAAATTTATGTCCAGTTTAAAATTTAAAATAGTTGCAATGGAATTTATATATATTTTATATAATATATAGCCCATAAAAATAGTCATTTTGCAAACGATCTCCGTTTTCGATGAAACCACTTTGGTTGGATCTGGAATGTCAAATTATTACTAGATTCCAATTTTCATAATTTTTGGAATTAATACATGAGCGTGGTGAATTAAAACGTGTTTGGCAATTTCGGTCTGAATTTAATCGACTGGAAAATGACCGTTTTTCAAACGGTCTCCAAATTCGATGAAATTAGTTTTGTTAGGACCGTATCATCAAAACATAGCTAGATTTAATTTTCTGGAAATTTTTGGAGTCAGTATGCGGCCCTGGTAAATTAAAATGTATGTTAAAATCAGTTTTGAACGTTAAATTAATTTATATTTTAATTTTCATGAAAACTAATTGAAACAGTCGTATTGGCTTACTGCACATATCCCATTGTGCCCGGAATGGGGGTAATTAGCTAGAGGCGACAGTCGGTGAGTTCAATTTGGAGTTCGAATCATAGGTTACTTTTTGAAATTTAAAAATAATAAATTATATATAGTCAACCCTCCTTTCTCTCTCTCACTCCACATTGAAAATCAAAAAAGGAAAAACGATGAAGCTGCTCAACACTATCGCTCTCCTCCCACCATCGCACCCTGTCACTGCCACCTTCAGGCCACCGTCGGTCTCCACAGCTCTCCCCTCCGATCTTCCTTCCTCCTCCCCTTCTCCTTCTCCAATTAAAAACCCGCCCCTTTCAAACTCTAGATCACCTGACCACCAACCGCCGCCACCCTGGAGCCACCACCGGCCAGTCTCCGCTGCAGCACCCTCAGGACCTACCACCTGCACCTCCACAGCCCTCCACCACCGCCTAGTGAACCCTCCTCCAACCAAGAATGAATTTTTACACGAAAAAAGGTGCGTTTCTTTAAATTTGAATAGCATTGTTTTTAAATTTATATCATGATGTATAAAAATTGGATTTTTACATATATAGTTATGAAATAAAAACGTGAATTTTTTATATATTACATTAGAATAAAAATATTATTTTTATACATGTAATGGCATGATTTTTATATATGTAGAGAATATAAAAATATGATTTTTATATATGTAGAGAATAAAAAAATATGATTTTTATATATGTAGCGAATTAAAAATACGACTTTTAAATATGTAGACAATATAAAAATATGATTTTTATATATGTAGAGAGTATAAAAATATGATTTGATATATGTAGTGAATTAAAAATATGATTTAGTATATGTAGAGTATATAAAAATATGATATTTATATATGTAGCGAATTAAAAATATGATTTTTATATATGTAGAGAATATAAAAATATGATTTTTATATATGTAGAGAATATAAAAAAATGATTTTTATATATGTAGAGAATATAAAAATATGATTTTTATATATGTAGCGAATTAAAAATATGATTTTTATATATGTAGGGAATATAAAAATATGATTTTTATATATGTAGCGAATTAAAAATATGATTTTGATATATTTAGAGAATATAAAAATATGATTTTTATATATGTAGAGAATATAAAAATATGATTTTTACATATGTAGCAAATTGGAAATATGATTTTTATATATGTAGAGAATATAAAAATATGATTTTTATATATGTAGCGAATTAAAAATATGATTTTTATATATCTAGTAGCGATATAAAAATGTTTTTTTAACGTAAACTGGGTGAAACAGATTGCGTTGAAATCACGATGAAGAATACAACGCACTGGAACAAATCCAAATCCAAACTGTCCAATAAAGACTAACGGAGCGGATCCCAAATGTGAGAACTTCTCACTCTAATTTTGTTTACAGTTAAATATATACCAGGATATAGACGATGCTTAGTAGCACCCGCCACCTTTGATTGAAACCATGGTTGTTTATTTTATTTGATTGATTGTTAATTAATAGGGTATGGCAACCCTATTAAGAAATTGGTTGAATTTGATTTAGGGTGTTAATTGAATTGATTGGAATTGGTATGTGTATGGCGTCAGCCAGTATTAGGTGAGGGATAAGGCTAGACTTATTCCGGTTCTAGTAACGCGCTGTTATGCTACCAAAATTTTCTGCAATATGTTAGAAATATAATGGTTAGTTAATATTTTTAACTTATATATGAACTATATAAAATATTTATGTGTTGAATAAAATATTTTGATCATTAAAAATATTTTTTTTTCTAACGTATATATGAACGACATAAAATTCTCCTGAAATGAAAATAAATAGTCATTTACAAATCGAATGATTTGTTTATGTACACCCATTTGACTGATATAGATTGGGACGATAAATTTTACACATCGCCCAACTGCACAAATAAAATATGTGTTTATTGATTGAAACCCCACACGGGTATTGGGATGATAATTGACGTACACTAATTCCAATTGTTTAGTTGTATGTCAATCGATTGGTTGACAGACTGTGTAAGCGTTAATTATCTATATTTAATGCTTATACAATTGTGTAATGCACTCTAGATGATGGTTGATTGTTTATCATTGTTATTACATACATGTGTTGTATGGAATCCATATAAATAACATTATATGGTAATTGATTGGGTCATTCCAATTTGAAAAAAAACGAATATTTTAAAATAATATTCCATAAAGATTAAAAATATTCCTGTGTTGAATAAAATATTCATGTGTTGAATAAAATGTTTGAATAATAAAAATATCATTTTTATCGTATAAATGAAAGATTGAAAATATTCATATGTTGAATAGAAATATTTAAACAGTAAAAATATCATTTTTAATGAATGTATGAACCATTAAAAATATTCATGTGTTGGATAAAATATTTTGAAATAACGAATACTTTAAAATAATATTCAGTAAAAGATCAAAATATGATTTTGATGTCCGATTTTGGATAGACACGAAAATATTGAAATGTGTGAAGCCGTATTGATTAGATATGCGCCATTTCGACGCGATCGATATTTATATCAATTTTATTCATTTTTATAATGAATATCGAAAAGGAAATGATTTCAAAATCTAATATTTTGAAAATATTATCATTTAAATAAAATATTGATAAGGAGTATTCAATTTAAGTTTAAAATTAAAATGAAGTTAAAATCGTTTTTTTAAAACAAACTTAAAACGATTTATAAAATACGTTTTAAATGGAAATCAATGAAATATATATAATATATATTATATATTTAATGGCCTGAATAGAACGCGCCGCCCCGCGACCATTCGCGAATTTCGACCATTGACTTCGAATTGACATTACGGGAGATCCGACCGTCAGATTCTCCTAAAAATCGGAACTGTTGGTTCGTATCGAAAAGGGCTTGATTTGAAATCTAACGGTTGGATTTGAAATTATTTCCAAATCAAATTTGGAAAAGGTTGCTATAAGTGCAGTTCGATGACCGTTTATGGAAATCGACTGAAAGGGCCTTAATAAAATTATTAAAAATATTAATAATTTGTGTAAAATCATAGTAAATGATTTGGAAAGAATTTGGATGAAAATTCCACGTTTGTAAAGTTAAAAATATATTTTTATCGAAATGAACTAGTTATTAACTAGAATAATAATCCAATGTTTTTAAATAAATAAATTGGATTTGAAATTGTTTTAAAACAACCAGAATTTTTCCAATGAATAAGTTGGAATGGAATAAAATGGAATGTGATTTGGGTTTATTGTGAACTATGTTTTTAATGACATTCGTTCTTTAATGTGATAGCCCGTAACTTCCACAGTAAGGAAAGCCCGGATTATCTTGAGAACACGACAAATTAGAACGCAAACAGAAGAACATTTCATTGTTTATTACAACAATTCCTCAGAATACAAGAATATACATAGTATAAACAAATAATATACATCAGAAAAATATCAGAGATTACATTACATAGCAGCGGAAAAATAATACAATACACAACTAGAAGAGATAAACGGATACAGAGCTTTCCGGATATCATTCCAGCTGTAAACCAGAATCCTGTGAATATAAATCTGCAAAACCAAAACTACTAGCTGCCCGTGTCAAAATAAGGGCACCCAGAGTTTAGATTAAAACAATAAACTCCAGGTCAGTCATGTGACTGGTGTGAGAACTAAAAACAGTTATTAATCTTTATTTTAAATCAGATATATCAAAGGACCATGCCGTATAACACGAAACGGGTTTCCTCCCAAGAATACCAGTGCATATAACAAAACAGCGCAATGCTTTTTGGAAAAATGAAGCTATTATAAGACCCAGGTCCTATCACACAATGCAACGCAAGCCGGGGGATAGGGTTTTCCCTTATAATAGCCAAACATGCTTAGCACGTTTTAAACAAATCATTTGATACTATTATAAGTGCATAGTGTATAAAACAACTTCAAATCCTAAGTATCAATCATAGACGGTATGGGTACAATATATCATGTCGCCATACTAGGATCTACATTCAAAACCGCAAAGTCACGTATTTGGAAATTGGATTTCCATCTGTGAACCGAGGCTAGGGATCGTCCTCTACCGATTCGAGACTATCTAGCCCGAGTCTCCGGAACAGCCGCAACCGCCCCATGGACCATCAGGGCCGGTCCACCGATGTGGATTATAGTGCCTGAACATTGCGTTTCCCCGCCCTTTGGGGCATAAATGAGCCAACGAATGACTCCATCGGACCCGTATCGTCCGATCAAACCGAGGCTCCTCGCAACAGCAACAACCATATAAGTCAAACTCGTCAGGGCATGTAAAACCACTGACGCCACTTCTAACTAGAAAGAAACGCATGTCCTCCCTGATGTCCCCTCCCGTTTCTGTTTCACAACCGGGGTGTGAGGCTCGCGAATTCACGTTACACAAAGCTATGCCACACAGGCGGTGCTTTGATCATCAACCACAAGACTTTGCTTTTCAACAGAAGCCTTGATCAATTACCACTTAGGCATGCCACACAGAAAATTCACTCCATGAGTTTGATATCCATCAATATATAACCTCTGAGCTCGTACGTTTCAAAGAAGGGCGTTAAGCAAGAGAATAAATTCTCCGCCGCCAAACAGATATATATTTAATAGAAATAATCACACAGACTGAAATCCAATGTCAGACACACAGTCCATTTACAAGTTCGTTCTGGGTCTGAACGAAACCGGAGGCACCTTGTCCCTCACATATCCATCGATCTCCAAGTACGTCTGGACTACCACTAACTGATTCCCTCCTCTTGGGTATACGGCCCAATCAAGATCATCAGTAATCACCCAAACGACGTGAAGACCTTTGGTCTTCAACCATCGTCTTCATCTTCGACTAATCGTCGAATCAGTTATTCAGAATGGGATAAACCCGGTCTTTCTGAATAACTCGCGTATATAATAAACAAGTGTTACACAAACACAACATACGCCTCATTCCAATTCATCAGTCACTAACCGTAAATTAGCAAGAGAATAATTCCCCAAACATTAACCCCGAAGGCCGAAGCTAACATCAGACCAACACCCAGGAAACCATTCTTCTTAGCTAACCTACAGTCAGTTTCTAAATTTCACTTTCTTAGGGAAAGGTTCCCATTAATTTTATCAAAGATAAATTCTTTTAAATTTATTCTTTAATCTTCTTTTGAATAGCAATTCAAACTAGTCGGGATTAGCGAACCACACCGAAGTGATCATTTATTTTATTTCCCAATCCCAACCTATTCATCCCCTGAAGTAAAACTGGTCATACTTCATATCTAACACCACGGTGTTATCGGTAAATTCAATTACCATTTCACGTTCAAATCTAATTAAAGATTTAACTATCGCCTAGAGCAAAACTGGTGATACTCCATCCTCGATCTTTTCAATCTAATTAAAGATTCATTAAAACTCCATTTAGTTTTAATCTTTAACTAGGTTAAAGAATCAGTGTCATTTAAAACACGGTTCACGATAAACCCAAAATCACATTCCATTTCAATCAGTCCCTAACCATAAATTAGTAAGTGAGCAATTCCCTAAGTATTAACCCTGAAGGCCGAAACCAACATCAGATCAATACCCCAGAAACCATTCAACTTAACTAATCTCCAGTTAGCTTCTGATTTTCTTAATTCCTTTGGGTCTAAGAACAGTATTATTGAAGATACCGTTCACGACAACCCAAAATCACATTTCATTAATTATCGGGTTAAAGAACAAGTGTTATTTAAAACACTGTTCACGATAAACCCAAAAATCAATACCAATTCAATTCCAGTTAAATATTATTTAATTGGTACACTTCATCAAATCTAAATAAAAAGATTTAATCTTTTTCTCAATGGGGTTTAAGAACAGTGTTAATGAAGACATCATTCACGACAAACCCAAATCACATTTGATATTAAATACAAGGCTCTGAATAGAAAATATATCGGCTTATATTCAATATCAAATTCTACGACCAACAAATATCGTGTTGGAAATAACGATATATATATCTTTCAATTTTCCATAACAACATCTGTATAATCATTAAATCCAACATCAAAATATTCCAAAGACAATTTCGATTCAGATCCATTCCAATTCAATTATTGGAAATTCTGGTTACTTTTAAAACCCTTTTCAAATTCAATTTATTTATTTAAAAATATATAGAATTATAATTCTAGTTCAAAACTAGTTCATTCCAATAAAAATCTATTTTTATCATTTCAAACATGGAGTTTTTCATCCTAATTCTTCCCAAATCATTTCTTATGATTTTACATAAATTATTTCTATTTTTAATAATTTTATCAAGGCCCGTACAGTCGATTTCCATCAACGGCCATCGAACTGCACTTACAGCGACCTTTTCCAAATTTGATTTGGACATAATTGCAAATCAAACCGTTAGATTTCTAATTTCTTATATTCGTTAGAAAGCTCTTTTCGATACGAACCCAACGGTTCCGGTTTTAGGAGAATCCGACGGTCGGATCTCTCACAATATCCATTCGAAGTCAATGGTCGAAATTCGCGAACTACCGCGGCGCGGCGCGTTCTATTCAGGCCATTATATATATAATATATATTATATATATTTCATCGATTTCCTATTTAAAACGTATTATATAAATCATTTTAAATTCGTTTTCAAAATGATTTCAACTTCTTTTCAAATTCAAATCAAAATTGAATTTTTCCTTATAAATTCATTTTAAATTCATTTCAAATTGATTTCAATTCAAATTGATTTCAATTCAAATTGATTTCTAATTCAATTTCAGTTCGTTTTCAATTCAATTCAATTTCAATTCGAATTCATTTCTATTCAATTTCAATTCGAATTCATTTCTATTCAATTTCAATTCGAATTTCAGTTCTTTTCAAAATATCAGATTTTGAAATCACTTTCGATATTCATTATAAAATGAATAAAATCGATATAAATATCGTTCATATCAAAATGGCGTAACTCTAATCAACACGGCTTCATATATTTCTATTTTCAAATATTTCTATTTCAAATATTTCTTTTTCAAATATTTCTATTCAAATCTAGAATGAGGCCCAATCAATTACCATATAATGTTAATTATATGGATTTTCTACAACACATGTATAAAATAACAACGATAAATAATCAACCATCATCCAGAGTGCATTCTACACTGTATAAGCATCAAATATAAATATTTAACGCTTATGACAGTCTGTCAATCAATCGATCGACATACAACTAATTATTGGGATTAGTGTATGTCATATATCATCCGAATACCCATGTGGGGTTTCAAACAATCAAACACAGATTTTATTTGTGCACTTGGGCGATATGTAAAATTTATCGTCCCAATCAATATCAGTCAAATGTGTGTATATAAACAAATCGTTCGATTTGTTTATATTAATTTATTTCATTTCATATACACGTTAAAAATTCTATTTTTAACTATAAAAATATTTTTAACTATATAAATATTTTATTTCATTTCACATCACACAATCAACTGCACATCAAAATCAAACAAACAAGCATACAAGCCGTCCATGATCTGTGGACGACGGGTGTCGGGTGCTACTAAACACCGTCTGCATCTTAGTATATATTTGTAACTAGAAATAAAGTAAAGGTGAGGAGTTCTCACCGAGGGTTCCACCCCGCCATTCCTTCAAAATGAAGAAGGCAAATGTCACACCGACAACTCAAGCGAACTCGATATCCTACACGATTGATTTTCATCAATAACATTCACTCGATAAAAATTATATTCTTATCACTTCATTCCAATAAATAAAAATCATATTTTTATTTCATATATTTTTACAACTCATCTTTCTATATAAAAATTATATCTTTATATTTCTACTTCTTATATAAAGATCGAATTTTTTACTAGTTATATAATGTAAAAATCGTATTTTTACTTCACTAAACATCATATTTTTATTTCGCTACATATATAAAGATAATATTTTAATAATCTCTATTATATAAAAATCATATTTTTAATGATTCTACCTTATAAAAATTATATTTTTATTCTTTCTATAGTATAAAAATCGATTTTTTATTTTCATTCCTTCATGATAAAAATAAAGTTCATATTTTTATCTCACCTCCTATACTATAAAGATCATATCTTTAATCTTCCTATATTATAAAAATTATATTTTTAATCTTCCTATCACAAAAATTTCACCTTTTCTATCACAAAAATCTCACCTTTTCGTATAAATAAAAACTGATTTTTATAAAATAAAAACTGATTATATAACTTAAAATGAAACAAAAACAGAAAAGGAAAGGGACTTACCGCTAATCGGAGGAGGGAAGGGGGTTGGTGGCGTGTTTCAGATGAGGAAGGAGGAGGGAGGAGCAAGGGGGTGCGGAGGAGGAAGTGCGCTGGGGGCTGTAGCGAGAAAAGGGGGGCTAGGGTTTTAATTAGGGTTCGAGGGGAGGGGCACGTCGCTTTAGAGGAGAGAGGGAGAGTTGGGGGAAAAGGTGGCGGCGGCGGGTGGTGAGGCCAGAGGAGCTCCGCCAGGGCGGCGGCGGCCACTGCGGGCGTCGATGGGAGGAGGTCCATCGCGTTTCCTTCAGCATTTTTTTCCTTTGTTCGATTGAAATGGTCAACGGGGGGGGGGGCTGAGGGAGAGTATGGAGAGAGGGAGGTTTTTTTTTTATTATTTAATTCTCTAAAGTAACTTTTTCATTCGACTTCAAAATCGAACCCATCGACTGTCGTCCCTAGCTAATTACCCTCATTTCGAACACAATGAGATATGTGTCGTAAGCTGATTCGATCGTTTCGATCAGTTTTCGTCAAAATCAAAATATAACTCTATATATTGAATTTGAACGCGCACTTCAATTTACCGGGGCCACATACAAACTCGAAAAATTCCAGAAAAATTATTTCTAGCTTCCTATTGATGATTCGGTCCTAACAAAACTAGTTTCGTCGAATTCTGAGACCGTTTGAAAAATGGCCATTTTCCAGTCGATTAAAATCAACTGAAACTGGCCAAATGCGTTTTCCTTTGCCACGCTCACATATTTATTCGAAAAATTATGAATTTTGGAATCTAGTAATAACTTGACATCACGGATCCAACAAAAGTGGTTTCGTCGAAATTCGAGGTCGTTTGCAAAATTTCCACTTTTAAGGGCCAGAATTCCATAGCGTCTATTCTGAATTTTCAACTGGGCATATCTTTTGATTCCCGCTATAAAATTTCAATTTTTCAGATTCGTTGGAAAGATATTCTCGAATAGATTCGAATATTTTTGGTTCCACTAAAATCCGGTTTAATTTGCACCAGGTACATTCATTTGAAATTTGAAATCGAATTATCAAACTACCGCGCCATTTTCAATTCCTTTTATATATATAAATAAATATTTATAATCTAACGACGATACGAATAAATATATATGTTCAAATTCTATTCAAAATAAATTTCTCGTCGTTATTATTTAAAATAACTCATTTTAAATATTCAAAATTCACTAAAATTGCCAAAATAAAAATTTTAAATTGGCTCGGATTTCCGGATTATTACATTTAACCCGATTTACAGTGTAATGTTATTTGGAGTACATAAATCTTTTTATTAAGATTTAATGGTAATTTTCCAAAGTAAAGTTTTCCAATTTGAAATAATAAATTGGAATGGAATGGAATTTGATTTGGTAATAATCGAAGTGAGCTGCAAAGGAGGAAGACTGTTAATATATATGGAATTTAAAAGGCTTTGTCGTTATTCCATTTATATTATTAGTCGGATATGGAAATTTATATCGATTATATATCGATTTGTTTTCCGTGAAGATTCCATGGTTAATAGAATGTGAATTGGGTTTATTGTGAACTGTGTTTTTAACAACATTCGTTCTTTAACCCGATTTACAGTGTAATGTGATTTGGAATATATAAATCTTTTTGTTAAGATTTAATGATAATTTTCCAAAGTAAAGTTTTCCAATTTAAAATAATAAATTGGAATGGAATGGAATTCGATTTGGTAATAATCGAAGTGACGTCTATGGAGGAAGACTGTTAATATATATGGAATTAAAAGGCTTTGTCGTTATTCCATTTATATTTTAGTCGGATATGGAAATTCATACCAATTATATATTGATCTATTTTCCGTGAAGATTCCATGGTTAATGGAATGTGATTTTGGGTTTATCGTGAACTGTGTTTTAAATGACATTAGTTCTTTAACCTAGTTAAAGACAGGATTGCATGGATAACTTTGTATTTCGTACTGTATTTGTTGATCTCTGCTAAATATATATCTGTTTGGTGGAGGAGAATTTATTCTCTTGCTTGACACCCTTCTCTAAGACGTATGAGCTTAGAGGTTATATATTGGCAGAAATCAGTGGTATGGTGGGAATTATCGATGTGGCATGTTTGGGTTTCCAAAGTTAAATAATCATTAATATTGATTTTTAGGAAGACTAAAACTAAGTGGAGTTTTAATGAATCTTTAATTAGATTAAATTGTGAATGTGATATTTTAAATTATCAAATTTAGGAAATGATCAAAAAAGGAGTATCACCAGTTTTGCTCCAAGCGATAGTTAGATCTTTAATTAGATCTGAACGTGAAATGGTAATTAATTTTACCAATAACATTGTGGTGTTAGATATGGAGTATTACCAGTTTTTCTCCATGGATGAATAGGTTGGAATTGGGAAATAAAATAAATGATTTCTTCGGTAAGGTTCGCTAATCCCGACTAGTTTGGAAAACCTTAATTTGGTTTAAATTCTGAAAAGAAAATTTAAATAAAATAATATTCTGGAATGGAATGAGGCCTATGTTGTGTTTTTTAGCACTTATTTATGAGATATGTGAGTTATTTGGAAAGGACGGGTTTATACCCATTTTGAATAACTGATTCGACGATAAGTCGACGATGAAGATGGTGGTTGAAGATCGGAGGTCTTTACATCGTTTGGATGATTGCTGATGTCTTGATTGGGTTGTACACCCAAGACGAGGTAGTAAGTGGTGATCGTCCAGACGTACTTGGAGATTGACTGGATATACGAGGACCTCTCTCCTGTATTGGACATATAGGACGAGGAATAAGGTGCCTCCGATTTCGTTCAGACCCAGAACGAACTTGTAAATGGATGTGTTTCTAACATTGGATTTTATTCTATGTTGATTGATCTCTATTAAATATATATCTATTTGGTGGCGGAGAATTTATTCTCTTGCTTAACATCTTTCTCTGAGACGCACGAGCTCAGAGGTTATATATCGATAGACATCAGTCGCATAGTGTGAATTGCCTGTGTGGCATGCTGAGATGCAAATGATCAAGGCTTCTGTTGAAAAGCAAAGTCCCGTGGTTAATGATCAAAGCACGACGTTAAATGGCATAGCTTTGTGTTTAGCGTTAATTTGCGAGCCTCACACCTCGGTATAAGTCAAAAACGGGATAAGGGACCCAAGGAATGCATGATGTTTCCTTCTAGCTATAGGTGGTGTAATGGTATGGAGCCCAGAGATTTATTATATTTTTACCTATGTGGATGATAGATAGCGAGGCGCCTCTGATATATCGGTTACTACAGAGCCGATGGATAGGTCCTATAGGACCGGGACATGTTTGTTCAGGTATAATTAATCCACTATGTGTGGACCAGCCTTGGAGGATCCAAGGGTTCGCCAGCGTCCGAACCCTGAGGTGTTTGTTAGAGTGTCTTGAAGACGGCGAGGAGTACATCCCTTGCCTCGACTCATGACGGAAATCCAATTTCTAATATGTGACATTGCAGTTTTAATTGTAGAGCCCACTATGGCGACATAGTGGGATGAGGTACTATGCCTTCTATGATTGATAGATTTATACTTGAAGTTGATTTCTTCACTTATAGTAATAATAAAAGATGAAATATCACGTATCAAGCATTATTTAGCTATTATAAGGTAAAACACTATCCTCCGGCTTGCATTGCAATGTGTGATGGGACTTGAGTCTTATAATAGCTTCATTGTTCTTTATTTAGCATTGCGCTATTTTTTTATGCACTGGTATTCTTAGGGGTAAACCCATTCCGTGTTATACGGCGTGATCTCTTGATATACCTAACTTTAAAATCAAATTAATAACTGTTTTAGTTCTCACATCACTCCCACAACTGACCTGGAGTTTATTGTTTTAACCTAAACTTTGGGTGCCCATATTTTCCACATGGGCAGCTAGTAGTTTTGGGTTTGTAGATATTATTTTTACAGGATCCTGGATTTACAGCTGAAGCTATATTCGGAAAACTCTTTATCCGTGTATTCTTTAAGCTGCGTTATGTATTATTTTTCTGCTGCATTGTAATTTTAAATCTCTGATATTTTCCAATGTGTAATATTTATTCATACTCTGTTATATTCTTGTACTCTGATGTAAATTTTTGTAATAAGCAATGAAATATTCTTCTATTTGCGTTTTGATTTGTCATGTTCTCAACTCAATTCTGGCTTTCTCGAAAGGGCGAGTTTGGGTCGTTTCAACTACCACTTATAACCTTATAATGGGAGCTGCCTAAGGCATCATCAAACAGTCCATTCCATGTGAAGACTCCTATTCTTTCACTGTCTTTAATTTCATCTATCTCTCTATCTCGTCGTGTAATTATTTGAAATGGATTAAACCGATTTATCGAAATACTAGCATCAAACAAAATCCTTTTGGATTATCGAATCACCAATTAAGTCTCCTCTAATTGGAAAATGTTTCATAAGATTGGATCTTATTCTTAAATTTGGATATGTCGTTGGACTTTCAAAATTATCCTCAAAATTCTTTATTAAACGTATAAAATAGTTTACCAAGGTTTGGATTCAACTTGGAAACTTAAAACCTTTAATCTTAAAACGTTACTTAAAACCGTTACAAAAGTCATTTCAAAATGGCCTATTTCTGGTCAATAGGTTTTTATACTAAAAACCTCTTAAAGTTGGTCCAAAACTCTTTTAAATCATTTAATTTAATTTATAATGATTTTTCCATATTTTTATTTACCCTTTATAAACAAAATCCGATTTTGGTACTCAAACTGAAAAAAAGGATTTTTATGGAAAATCGATTTGTACTTAACTTAAGATTCAAAATTCTCACTGCATTTGAATACCCTTTTCATTTCGAAACTAACATTTTTCAATTTGGGAAAATACGACGGTCGCAACTCCAAGTACGTCAATTTGAAGTCAAGGGTCGAAATTCGTTAACTACCACTACGCTACTTGTCATATTAAGAACAAACTTCAACTTATATTTAAAACTAAGTTGAATTGCATCAAAAATAATTTATTAATTATATAAAATATATATAATAATTTCTGAAAACTATATTTCCAATTTTTAACTTCAAATTCAAATATTCCATTATTTAAATATTATAATATTATTTAAATCATTAAAATAATATTATTTTTCAAACTTCAACTTTTGAAACCCAAACTTCCCTGAAATCCATTATAAAAATGAATAAGATAGTTTGGATAAAAAAAATTAGTTAATTTTTTTTCTATATACCCAAATCAAACTTCACTTTTAAAAGTTACGATTCATTTCCAATTTAAAATTTGAACAAGCTATAATTCAAATTTTAAATTTGCCAAATTAATTTCTTTCTTTTACAAATGTTTATCATGACTTTAACTTCATTTCTATCAAAAGTCGAAAATCCAATTTGGACTTTTATTTTTCACTTATTATTTAATTAATAAAGTATTCAATTAAATTACTTTATTAATAGAGACTTAACCGTTTACCCAATAATCAAACTTTTTGGGTATAATTAATTTCGGTTGTAACGAGTCGGATTTTGCTCGGCCTTAATCGATCGCAAAATCGATCAAAACCGTTCAAATCCCGCCTACGTTAACTTTGGGAATACAACACATCAGAACAACAACAGATTTTTATAACATCAATAATAAATGTTACATCAGAGTACAGAATATCAGAGTATACTGACTAATAATACAGCGGAAGGTAAATTACAATATTACAATACATTGCAGCGGAAATAAAATAACTAGGGCAGCGGAAGACTTCTAATATTCTGGACACAACTTTAAGCTTCAATCCAGGATCCTGCTAAAGAGATAAACCTGTAGACAAACTGCTCGACTGCCCGTGTGGAAAGGGGGCACCCGAGTTTGCAAAAAGGTGGAAACAAACAACGGGTCAGTCGTGGGACTGGTGTGAGAATTCTTAACTAATTGATCATTATTAATAGGACAAATCCAAAGACCACGCCGCTAATGCGGAACGGGTTTACTCTAATGGATTGCCGTGCATAAAAGTCTCAAAAATAACTAATAAGTAAATCGTACAACAACGTTATGCTTTTTAGATAAATGGAATCACCATAAGACCCAGGTCCCATCAAACAATGCAACACAAACCAGAGGATAGGGTTTTACCTTATAGTGATTAAACATGCTAAATATGGCAAATACGAGTTTAATATTATTATTAGTATATATCAAAACATTTCAAAGTAAATGTATCAATCCTAGGAAACATAGCTACCATATACTATGCCTCCATACTAGTAATACAATCAAATTTGTAGGGTCGTATTTGGATTTTGGGTTTCCATCATGAGTCAAGGCTAGGGAGGAGCTCCTACCGATTCGAGACACTCTAGCTAATGTCTCAGGATCCCCCGTAGTGAACCCTTGAAAAGTTGCAGGGCCGGTCCGCCATACGAGTTGCGGATTAGTTATTCCTGAACACACGTTTCCCAGTCCTATAGGACCTATCATCCGAGGCACCTCATTCCATCATCCACAAAAGTAAAATGCCGGGCCGTGTTAAAACCCAAACACCACTTCTAGCTAGAAAGAAACGTGCTGCTCTCCCTGCGTTCCCTTCTCCCGTTTTAGACTCTGCCGGTGTGTGAGGCTCGTGAAGTCACGCTATACACAAAGCTATGCCTAAACAGACTATGCTTTGATCATCCCACAAGGCCTGCTTTTCAACAAAGCCTTGATCATATGCATCTTAGCATGCCACATCGTCACTCCATATCACACTACCAATCCTTTGCCGAAATATATGAACGGGTGTTAAGCAAGAGAATAAATTCTCCGCCACCAAACATCCATACATTCGACAGAAGATTAATAACATGATATTTAATGGAGTACGATGTCAGACACACAATCCATTTATAAGCTTATGCTATGGGTCTGAGCGAAAGCCAAATCCGTACTAATCAACACTACGTCCGGACGGCCACCACTGTAGCCCCTTCAAGGTAGCTACTCCCATCACGGGCATCAGCAGTCGTCGTCCATTCGATGTGAAGATCATCGGTCTTCAATCGCCGTCTTCAACTCTTGAATTTTAAACGTCGTTCAAATTATTTGGAATGAGATAAACTCGGACTTTCCAAATAATTCTCGTATATATATATAAGTTGGAAATCATTTCATATCGTTATTAGTAATTTGTAACGATTTATATTTATTTTTATCTATATAAAGATAATTAATTTCCATTTCCTTAACGTAATTTACACAACAAGTAATAAATGTTTTGTTTCACAATCTATCGATATGTTCATAATATGTAATGAAATGTATTTTATTACACTATATCTTGCTAACAACAAATTTCTTATTAATTTCCAACATTGATATATATCATCACACACAACCATGTTTTCCTTTATTTTTCAATTTCCATTCATATCTTATACACGAAATATATATTTTGTATATCATTCCAATTTCAGCAAAAATAGGTATTTTTGTATTTCATTCTCATTACAACAAACATGAATATATCTTTTTGTACGTCATTTATAATTTAACAAAAATGAGTATTTTGTGTCACTTCATTTTCTAACAAAAATGCAATACAAATTTGGTGTCAACTTCATTTCTATACAAATGAATATATTTTTGTTTGTTTAATTTCAATGTAACAAAATTAATAATTTTAATATTCTTTTAATGCCAAACAAAAATAACAATTCTTATCTCTTTCAATGCAAAACCAAAATGATCTTGGCTTTTTACAATGGCAATGTAAATTCTATTCTTAGGTGACATCATAAAAATGAAATTTTAACTTACACTGTAATATCATACTTTAAAAAAATGTAATTCCAATTTACAGTGCAAATTCTCATTTATAGATACAAATAAAACTGTAAATTTTGTTCGCATAGAAAATCCGATATCATAGCTACATTGGGAAATGTAAATTTTGTTCGCTTGCCAAATTTCATATCATAGTTACAAATAAAAATATAATTTTTATTTGCATAGCAAATATTATATCTTTAGTTCAAATAAAAATGTAATTTTTATTTGCAATGCAAGTTCTCATTCTAAGTTACATAATAAAAATGTAGTCTTTATCATCAATGCACATTCCTACTTTTGTTTACATATAAAAATGTAAATTTCATTTACAATGCAAGTTCATACTTTTGTTTACATAACAAAAATGTAAAATATAATTTACAGTGTAAATTCATGTTTTAATTTCATTAAAACAATGTAGTTTCTTTGCGGTGTAAATTCCATACTTTAATTACATTAATAAAAATGTAAATTTTCCTACGGTGAAAATTCCTATTTTATTTACATTAATAAAAAATGTAAATTTTCATACGATGAAAATTTCTACTTTATATTTACATATAAAAATATAAATTTCATTACAGTGCAAAAATATGTTGTGCCCATAATTTCTAACTACAACACTAAAAATATGTTGTATACATTTTCTAACTATGACGCTAAAAATATTGTTATGTTCATTCTCTAACTATAGCGCCAAAAATATCGTTATGTTCATTTTATTTTAATTTTTCTTCTAATAAAAATGTAACTTCATTCTAATGCGTATTTTTGTCATTCTTTTATATTTGACAAAATGAATCTTTTGTCATTCTTGTTCCATTTGTCAAAATGAATCTTTTAATCTTTCTTTTATATTTTTATTTCTTTTATTTACATTCAAATGTAAATTATATTTCAACGCCGCATTTCATACTTTAATCTCATATTTACATAAAAAATGTAAATTTTATTGCAGTGTTCAATTCATTCTTTAGTCTTATATTTACAGAACCTTATTTTAATTACACTAAAAATGTAATTAACATTCTATGTTAAATTTCTTATTCTTTATCACATACAAAAATGCCATTTTATTTTCAATGTAAATTCTTTTTCTTAATTTACATATAAAAATGTACTTTTTTAATTTACAATGTAAATTATCATTCTTAATTACATATGAAAAATGTACCTTTATCCGTTAATGTAAATTCATGTCCTTAGTTACATAATAAAAGTAATTCCTCTTTTTCTAATGACATAAAAAAAAGTGAATTCTATATATTAACAAAATTTCCATTTCTAATGACATATAAAATGATGTTTCATATACTAACCATTTCTATGGATTCTAATTTCATGTAAAAAAGAAAAAAAAGAAAAATGATATTACGTATATTCACATTTTTCTATCACTTCCAATGATAGAAATTATATATTAACATTTTCTGTGAACTCTAATGAGATATAAGAAGTAAATTATATTTTCTTAACTTATCTAATGTTTCATGTCATAAATAGAAATGTGATTTTGTCGCTACTGTTTACATTGACAAAAATATGTGAATTTGTCGCTACTCTTTATATTGACAAAAATATGAGAATTTGTCGCAACTCTTTATATTGACAAAAATATGAGAATTTGTCGCTACTCTTTATATTGACAAAAATATGAGAATTTGTCGCTACTCTTTATATTGACAAAAATATATGAATTTGTCGCTACTCTTTATATTGACCAAAATATGTATTTGTCTTTCTTTTTTACTTTCAAAAATAATGTCTTTCCTTTTTTTTTCAAAAATAATGTCTTTTTCTTTCAAACAAAAATGATATCTTTTAATTTTATAATAAAAAGGGTGACATCTTTTAATTAACAAACAAAGGTGAAATCTTTTTATTATAAACAAAGTTACAATCTTTCTTTTTAAACAAAGTTACAATCTTTGATTATATACAACAAAGTTTCAAACTTTATTATACATAAACAAGTTACCATCTTTTAATTTATATAAAACAAAGTTGAATCCTTTAAATTTCACAACCAAAATTGAATCCTTTATACATTGATTTAGAAATAGAGTTCAGATCTACAACTTTACTCACAATCACCTCATACAATCAATTTTGAATTTATAATCTATGAACCAAAGGGGAATCACATACAATCATTCACTAACAATAACAAGTAAATCTGAATTACAACCATCACAGAACAATCAACATGGAAATAATAATCTACGCAGCAACAACGTGAATTTCATATAATATGAATATAGATTTTGTAGTGAATTAAATAAATAAATAAGTAATCATATTTTTAAAATAAAATTCTCACCTTGGTATTGCGAATCTAAAATCCAAATAAATCCAGAAATTGTCCCAATCAGTTCTAAGAGGAAGTATTTGCTGTCACGCTTCACACGGATCTGAAATTTTTCAGTTTGGTGTTCGTATGAATTTGTTATCGATTTTTAATTAACAATTACTTTTCACAACTGCTGCTGTAATAGGTAAAAGCGTCGCAAAATCTGAAATGTTCATACCTTTCTTTTCAGTTTTGTTCAAAACTTTGAATTCGGATTTTGGGAGCTGTAGTCGATGGTTTTGCGAATGGTTTGCGGGAGATTGGAGAGCTACGAGAGGGCTATCGGCGCCGGGAAGTGGGGGGTGCGCACGCACGTGGGTGGCGCAATTCAGTGCGTGGCGGCGGCGGTTTGGGTGGTCGGGGCGGCGATTTCAGGCAACGAGGAGGGTTGGGTTCGGTATGTATTTGAAGAGCTTGGAAATCTCTTCGAAACGTGACAAATGGCGAAGGATTCCGTTGAGAATTGAGAGAGAAATCAAGGTTTGAAAATTCGATGGTGTATGGGTTTGGCGGCTGGAAGAAACGACGGGTTTGGGGAAAAAAACTGTAGCGAATTTATATAATATAATATTAGGTCAAACTAATTATTATTTAATTACCCAATAAAGGCCCGTTTGGCCACTAACTCGAAATTTGGCCCGCTCACTGTTGTTCTTAAGGTTTTGACGCCTTCTGAACGCAATGGGACAGGTCTCGGGACCCAATTCCGAAATTTGTATATATTTTATTTAAAATTCCATTAAAAATTAATTAATTAAATATTGACCATTCATTAAAATATGCCGGGTCCACATACGACCTCAGAAAATTCTAAAAAAAAATATTTTTAGCTTTCTTATGACGATATGAATCCAATAAAATTATTTTCGTCGAATTCTGAGACTGTTTGAAAAATGGCTATTTTTAAGGCGTTTAAATTTAACTAGAATAGACAAAACACATTTTCCTATGCCACGCTCACATATTAATTCGAAAAATTCTGATAATTGAAATCTAGCAATAATTTGACATTCCGGTTCCAACATAAGTGGTTTCATCGAAAACAGAGGTCGTTTGAAAAATGACTATTTTTAAGGCCAATATATTTAATATTAAAAATACATTTTTAAACAAATAATTTCTGAAACTCGAAATATATAAGTGTTTACTATTTTTCAATGCAGAAACGTCATTCCGAACTCAATGGAAGTGGTTTCGAGTCCAAGTTCCTTCATATGCAAAAGTGGCATTTTTGACCTTTATAAATTTCATAGCGACCTTTCTAGATTTTAAATTTGGACATAACTTTTGATTCCCATTATGAAATTTCGATTTTTCAGAATCGTTAGAAAGATATTTTTAAAGAGATTCTAATATTTTTGGTTTCACTAAAATTCGTTAAATTTTGCATCCTGTACGGTCAGTCAAAGTTCAAGTTTGACTTTTCAAACTACAGCGCTATTTCTAACTTTTTTTTATAATTAGAATTGAATTATTCATTCAAACTTCGATTTGAATCAACTTTCAATCATTTTTATTTAAAATAGATTATTTTAAATATCAAAACTCATTAAAATTACTTAAAATAAAATTTTAAATTGGCCCCAAAAATCAGGGTTGTTACATCGGTAACATATACCACGTCATAAACACCCATTATAACAATCAACAAAAATAAAACAAAGTGCTATTAACTTATCAAGGTAATATCAAATAAGACATTACTATTTAAAATAGTATTCAACAACCTAATAAGGTTCATATCCACAATCAATCATTCAATATCCACAAAATTATCATCATAAAGTGTTATTTACTTAGGTGTCATATGGTTGTCACTTAAAAATCAGATCTTTACTTACTAATCATCATTAATTCCAAATGTGATTTAATATTAAACACCATATACTACTTGCCTATTATGTACTTTGTTTCTCACCAAATTATCCACCACTTTACTACTTCAAACGTATGACTCCTCTTCAATCTAGATCAAATCTGACAGCCTTTCGGCATCACCGTAAGTTGTCAAATTTCAAATGGACATAGGTTTGATCCGTACGGGTTTTATAGAATATATTTGAGTATATATGGGTATATACAGGGTGTTGAAGACTAAAGGTTGGGTCTTTTGGCTTAGAGGGGGCACGACCTAGGGGGTGGGGTCCACGCAGGGCTTTAATTCGCTAGTTGGATTGGGATTGGGTTGTAATGGGATGTTTTGGGGAGGAGGGATGTAAGGGAGGCAACTTTAAGGTGTTTAAGTGGTGTTTGTTGGTGTTTTGGGGGTGGTAGGGACCACAACAAGGAGGGTAGGGCGGTGCTAACGTTGCAGGTCTGGGGGAGGTGGACGCTTGCTGGTTGTGTGACACCCCACGTCCGTTAATATCACTCTTTAACAAAATGAAGCATTATAGGTAAACAAAAACAGAATCTCACAAGACAGATTTATAAAGCAGTGGAAATTTAAAACTTTATTTTTCCAATATAAAACATCATGGTCTCAAAATCTAGTTACCACATCAGACTAAAATACTGGAACAAAATACATCAAATAAAAACATCTGGCTTGCGCAAAAAACCATCAGAGTACATAAAAGAAAAGTCATAATCCACATAAGTAGCCTTAAGCAAGTAGACAAGCAATCAAAACGATATATTGAAACAAATCCAAATCCAAGATGAAACAAAAGAGAGAGTCTTAATCAAGCCTGAGTGTTCCCACCCTAAGAACCTGGAGAGGGGGAGAAAAGGAAGAGAGAGAAAAGGAAACAAAATGGGTCAGACATAAAATCTGGCGTGCCCAATGACTGTTAGCATATAAAGAAATAAAAGTATCATGATAGTAAATAAACAGGATGAGAGATAACTATAGTAGATAACAGGTATAAACAGGATGGACATGATATACAAAATAAACAGAATAAACTATGCTTCTCAATTACTTTTTCTACACCAATACTGGTATACCGCATTAAGTGTTTTTCAATTACTTAACAGAAATAGAATGATCCCAACAAAACATAATGGTAGACTTAGGTGTACTTCTAGTAACGGGTTTTACCCCAAACATGAATAACAGGTACCTAAACATAAATAACGGTGCTACTCCCAAACAGGAATAACATGTACCTATACAGGACTAGGCGTACCCTAATTACTACCCCCAACGATCGGCTTCCTAACTTGTAAATACCCTGTGCAACCCCATAGTAGGGTGTATTACTTATTCAAGTGGAAACCACCAGAAGGTCAAAGACCTATTTACAGGTGTTATAGCGGCTTATTTTCCCAAGCATGCCAGACCCATTCACGCATATGACTTCGTTGGAACCCGCCATCAGAACACCTCTCCCCAAATGAACCTCTTATAATCAACTCAGTAAGCATCCCCTGACCCCTACCTAGTGCGGGCCCTCCTTTAATACCAGAATGGGTTACCGACTGATTCGTGCCCCGCACAACAGATGACAACAAGGCAGACTTAGGCTTGCATCCCCAGTAATTAAGATTTTGATAGGTTATGCCTAACAGAATAACACGCCCACATAACCCCAACAGATAAACAGGTTAAGTTTAACGGGTTCGTATAAACCCCCACAGATTTAACAGAATTACTTAACCCCACCGATTTAACATGTTTACTTAACCCCAATCACAGATTAACAGGTTTTTATTTATATATATATATATATATATATATATATATATATCACCCACAGATTTAAACATGTTAAATATTACAGGTTATCAAGTATGCATAATCCCCAACATGTTTTATAGGTTATTTACATTTTCATTAACACGTTCCGCTTAATCTTAAATTAAGCCTCAGATTTATATGCCTCACACAAGTCATAATTCACATTCTAAGATATGCCCCAAATCTTAGTCATATTTCACAGTATAGGTTTATTCCCCATAATCCCAGTCATGATTCATAGTACAAGTTATGCCCCTAAATTATCATTCCCAATTATTCCCAATTTAACCTAATTTCATTCATACACATATTTTCAGTGATATCGGCCTAGGCTCAAAGGTAGGCTAAGCTATAAAAACAAAAAGGGAATGAGAGAGGAAGAAGAACAGAAATAGGCATAATAACAGAATAGGCATATGATAACAGAAATAGGCATAGTAACAAAATAGGCATGATAACAGAACTATTTAGATATGAATCAGATTGTTAACAGGTATAGGTTTAGATCTAGATTTATAAACATGTCAGGGTTACTGTTAAGTTTTTATATCTAAAAGTAATATGAACTCACAGAGACTGGATCTAGAGAACAGAGAAAAATATGCTGATGTTGTAGAATAAATCTTTGTATGTGTATAGGTTGTTATTGAAGAAAATAGGCTAATTCAATCCAAGCTGGGGCAACATCTCGTTGTCTCTATTGTTTTTTTATGAAAAAAACAATAGAAATGTTGTCCTATATATAGCCTACCGCCAACGAACCCAGTCAACAATTCAGTCCTGATTCATAGAAAAGAATCCTCCTAGATTGCTGTTGGGTCGACCCATCCTTGCCTGGGTCGAACCACTTGGCCTTGGGTCGACCCATGGGTCGACCCAGGCCTGGCGTGGGTCAGGCCCCAACGGGTCTGGTTCCCGCCTACGACCGCCTCTTTTTCCCTCTTTGAAATTTGAAAATTATGAGTTGATTTATATATATATATATATATATATATAATTCTCTTGTACGTATGCAAACTTCTAAGCTTAATAAGTTTCTCATAAGATGTCCGTTTTAGGAAACTCGAAGTCTATCTTAAGCAGAATTCTAAGACGAATGCAATGGTACATTTCATTTTACTTAATTCCCAATATTTGACTAACTATTATTTATTTTATCGTTTTTAATGTATTTGAAATTACGTGGTGTTACATTCTCCCCTACTTAATGGATTTCATCCCCGAAATCTCTTAGTTAAGAAAAATGTTTATCCTAATATCCAATCAACCATCTACTCATCCATCAATCACAATCATCCATTGTCCTAAAGATATTTCTAATGCTTGTATGAACATATGCAAAGTAGTGTGTATATGTCCCTGTGTTAATGCAAAAAATCAGGCGGTCTACCAATTTAGTCGACCTCCTCAATGCAATGTATGTTAGTGCCATAAATCCAACATGTATGCAAATTGTCTTAGTATATCATGTAAGCTCTATATGTGTGCACAACCATCCATCCAAATGCAACATCCATATGATGATACATCCATTTCCATCCATAAAAATTTAAAATGCACACATATCCATATGCATTATGTAAGTGATTGAAACGATCTAGTGCCTAGTGTGTGTATATGCATCCATGAGCAAACACTAGCAAATACTTGCATCCATCAAACATAACATGTCTCAAACACATGTTTACATCCATTGGTTTTCTACCTAAAGGTCGAAGATTCGTTCGATAGGATATACTCAAATGACAGAACAAGTAAGAATAAAAGCTTGGAAAATGAAGTTAAGAATATACCCTTGAAAAGAAAATGGTACGAAGCGCGAATCTTGTCTTCAGTCTCCCAAGTTGCATCTTTGTGGTCTTCTCCCCGTTGAACTTTCATCAATTTGACTTCTCGGTTGCTAAGCTTCTTAACCTCTGATCCAAGTATACGGGTAGGAACTTGTGTAACTTTCGCCTCCCGTTCTACCTCTACATCCTCAAGCATGCTCGGCTCAACTACCTCTATTGTATCGTGCAGACACTTTCGCAAATGAGAAACTTGGAAAACATCATAAACACCCTCCAATCTCTCTGGTAGCTTCACCCTGGGTCATTTGACATATCCTTTCCACTATGGGAAATGGCCCTACAAACCTTGGCACCAATTTCCCTGTTGATCCAAAGCGAACCACATTCCTCAAAGGTGATACTTTGATGAAAACCATGTCTCCCACCTCAAACTCAATATTAGTTCTTCTCTTATCTGCGTAGGCCTTCTGCGTGTCATGAGCTGTCATCATGCGCCTGCGGATATGATCAATCTTTTCTAAAGTTTCTCTAATTATCTCAGGTCCAAGTAGAAGCCTATTTGTAGATTCCCACCAACAAGTCGGTGATCTGCATGGTCGTCCATACAATGCCTTGAAGGGTGCCATGACTATACTAGCCTGATAACTGGTGTTGTAGGCGAACTCAATCAATGGAAGATGCTCTTCCCAAGTCCTTCCGAAGTTTAGGATACATAGCCTCAAAATATTATCAAGAACTCTACTCATCCTCTCAGTTTTCCCATCGATCTGAGGGTGATAAGCGGTACTCAAACAAAATTGTGTACCCAATGCCTCTTGCAGGCACTTCCAGAATTCACTAGTGAAGATGGGGTCACGATCACTCACAATGCTAGAAGGTACTCCATGTAAACGGACTATCTCACGAAGATAAACTGATGCCAACCATGCCGCCGTTTTTTAATCTTAATCGGAATGAAATGAGCGCTCTTAGCAAGCTTGTCTACTATAACCCAAATACTGTGTTGCCTTTCCTCGATCTAGGAAAACCATCGATGAAATCCATAGAGACGCTCTCCCACTTCCACTATGGGACCACCAGAGGATGAAGCAAACCGCCAGGCTTCATTGGCTCAACTTTAACTCTATGGCAAACTAAACATCGAGAACTCCGCTACATCTTTCTTTGTCCCAAGCGAAAAGATAACCATCTTCATATCTCTATACATCTTATCACCACCCAGTTGGATAGTCATCCAAGAATGGTAGGGTTCCTCAAGGACTGTCTTCAACAGACTCCTAACTCGGGGAACTCAAATCCTTCCATCCTGTCGTAACCACCCTCTATCATCCATGTAATATCTACTGAGGCGACCAGAAGTCTCCCTCTATTGAGACTATCCAAGATGTCTTCTATCTGTGGGTCCTCTCGCTACGAAGATTCTATCTAATCCATAAGAGTAGGTTACACCACTAAGGACGCCAACAAATCAGGTGTAAAATCCGTAGATGGCCTGAAATCGAAAGTCGTTTTGTATGCCAAGCTCCGCCTCTCTAAGAATAGAGAACTCAAAGTCATACTCTGCCTACTCCACGTATTTGCAACCACACTACCTTTGGTAGGGGTATAAGCAACCTCAAAATCATATGGCGCTAGGAACTCCATCCATCTCTGTTGTCTCAAATTGAGATCCCTCTGGAAGGATGGATACTTGCGAGATTTATGATCCATGTACAACTCGAATCTCTCTCTCCAAGAAGATAATGTCGGCAAGTCTTAAGCGCAAATACAATAACAGCCAATTCCAAATCATGGGTAGGGTAGTTCTTCTCATGAACTCTCAACTGTCTACTACCGTAACATACTATCCATCCCTCTTGCATCAAGATGTCAGCAGGTCCTGTACCACATGCATCAGTGTACACTGTGAACAATTTATTCCCATCAGGAAAAGTCAAGACTGGGGCTGTTGTTAGAGCCCTCTTTAACCGCTGAAAAGCATCCTCACAGTCAATTCTCCAAGAAAAGGTCAGATTCTTCTTCGTCAGTCTGGCATGCGGGGCTGATATCTTTGCGAAGTCCTTGATAAACTTCCTGTAATAGCACACTAAACCAAGAAAACCCCTCACCTCCATTGCATCCTTTGGAACCTTCCAATCTTGAAATGCAACTACTTTCGCGGGATCCATCGCTATCCCTTCCTTAGAGACCACATGCCCTAGAAATCTTACTTCCTCTCTCCAAAAGTGACATTTGGAGAATTTCACCTTTAGCTGGTGCGCTCGGAGAGTCCTCAAAACATCCCCTAAATGTAGGGCATGCTCTTCCTAGCTCTTCGAGAAGATCAGAATATCATCCAAAAAGATCACATGGAACTTATTCAGAAACTCCCGGAACACCCTACTCATCAGATCCCTCAAAAAACGCAGGTGCATTCGTCAACCCAAAAGGAATGTAACAACCTGGGGGTTATCAACTCCGAAAATCGACACCAAACACCATGCCAACTATTAAGAAATCGGAATACCACATCATTAATAGAAAGAAGTTAGAGGGTGAGAAATAGAATGATAGAAAATTATAATAGAAGAAGAAGAAGATCACAACAAAATAGAATTAGAGTAAACACGAATCTCACAGTGGAACGAATAAATATATTATATAGCATAACTTTGGAAATACAACTTGTAACAGTATATACATACCTAGGGGTGGTAATTAGACCCGACCTGATGGACCCAGACCCGACCCGGCGGGTCTCGGTTCTAGGCGGGTCGGGTTTTGTCGGGTCTAAACTATACATTTCAAAAATATGGACCCGACCCGAGCTTCGGTTCGGGTCGGGTCGGGTTGAAGCATGGGTCGGGTCGGGTCGGTTCGGGTCCGATTGAATAATAACACTAAAAATACATATATTTCAATATTTTTTAGTCGGGTCTTTCGGGTCCGGTCTATGCTGGTCGGGTTTGATCGGGTCTTGATGGTATTTTTCATCACCTAGATCCGACCCAAGACCCATCGGGTTTGGTTCGGGTCGGTTCTCGGTTCTGATTGCCAGCCCTATACATACCATTATCACATAACGTCAGAACGGAAATAAACTCGACATATATATATAACTATTTGACTGCCTGTACAAATTTGGGCACGCAAGAGTTTAGGAAAAAAACTCTGGGTTAGTCATGTGACTGGTGTGAGTAAACTCAAATCATTTTGGTTTAATTTTTAAAAATCCTTTTCAAAGGAATGATAATCGTAAGACCGATCCACACATAAACACGGATGGTTTTTACCTTACAATAGCCCAAAACATTCTTTTCTAAAATAATACTTTTTTGATATTATAATAATGTCTAAATCAAGTAAATAAAATCCAGTAGAACGCTTTCATCTCACGCTTTACATATATAATATACAATCAATAACCGCGGTCTCCTATTGGGTAATGGATTTCCAACCATGACAAGGTATGGAACCACCTTCCGATCAGTTTACTCTAAAAGTGATACGGTGGAGTTCAAAAAGAACATCTTGTAACTCGGTCACACATAACCAGCCATTCATTTTGCTTGAATATTCTGAATATATTATCACTTACGGTTGGTATACCAACATAACCATTCCCGGGAGATACAGAAGCGAAAGAAGTAACAAATATTAATAATCTCTAGATGGTGGTAATATACCCTAATTGGGTGTGACCCACTTAGCCATGTTGCAGCCTGATTTTTGTCATTTCCCGGTTGATGAGGCTTGAGGACATAACGTATCTTTTTTACACTTCATCTACTTTGAATGCCACATCATCATACCTACCAAATCACAAATTGATTTCTCCAAAAATACCGCAGGTATAAAGCTAAGAGAAACGAGTTTCTCTGCCACAAACGTAAATACGTTTGAAGAGATCAACTTACACGATCTATTAGATATACTCTGTTAGACATTTGTCCATACACATTGTCTTGGGACTGGACAACTTGAAGGTACTATTCTATAAATCCATCTTAGATAATTTCTACCTAGGATCGCCAGAACAGCCCTTACACAAACTCCGTCTTCAATTATATTCATCAAAAATGATTCACAACACTAACGCCCATACGGAGTGGATTTCATACAATAAATTTGATCCCGGTCTCTCCTTATTAATAAGGGAAAAAGGGTCAAACACTTTGATAGTCGATTATTTAACTATCAAAGAAAACATGTACACAAATAACGATCTTATTTCCAAATGGAAATAATATCGATCAACCACCAATCAACACGGAGCTCCTTTAATTTATTTCAGTAATTTATTCATTTCCAAATTTCCTTTTTACTATATTCCTTAGACTCGTTTTAGACTCTTACGATTTACGGAAAAACATTTTCATATATCCACAAATTCTTATTTTCTGTATTTAGAAAGTATACGCTATTTATATTGGAAAACATTTCCATTTCTTATTCATGCATCACTATCTTTTCACATTCATTGGCCCCTTACCAAAAACTAGTAAGAGAACAACTCCCTAAGTATTAATCCCAAAGGCCGAAACCAACATCGGATCAATACTCAGAAGGCCATTCAACTTTACTAATTTCTAGTTAGTTTCTAATCTCTTAACTCCATTCTTAACTTCGAAATCATTTCATTTTCATTTTCTATACTCAGGAAACATCTCTGGTTATATTTGTAAAACATTTCCAAATTATTTTATATTAATTATTTCTATTTAATATAACTTGATTCTTTATCTTGAATAAATAATGATATTTAACTAATTAAATAAATAAACAAATCTTGATTTAAAAACGGAAAGTAAATAACACTTTCTTGGATTCAATATAATCGAATCTTAACATATAACTCTATTTCTAATAATCTCTATTCGATTAACGTTCCGAACTTTGGTATAAACTCACTGTTTCAGGTTAACTCGATCTCTAAATTCAATTTTGAATTTATAACTTCCAAACATTTATCCATTTACTTTTCTGCCCATTTCTATTTTCAAAATGTTTGCCTTAAAATCATTATTCACTTTAAAACGTGAATATTATTTCTTTACAGAAATCTGGACTCATCATATTAATCAAATCTTGATCTTATTTCTAATTACCATTACAGGTTCAAATCATGTTTATTGAGTTATCTTATAAATTCATATTCACAATCCATTTCATAAATTCCATTTACATGCTAACTTTTGGTTAATTATATATTAAGTTTATTACTGAAACTCTATTACATATTCGAATAGAAATTATTGGTTTTAAACCAAATATTCACTATCTTGTCAATTTTTGAATTTGAAAATATATAATTTATTATTTTAATAATATTTGACATCGTCGAATTCAAATTATTAATCCATATAGTTTTATTCAATTCAAATTCACATTTCAAACCTCAAAATAAATTCAACAATTTTCCTTTCCATTACTCGTTTTTATATTAACATTCCTGGATTATTTAATAATAATTATTTTATTCCATTTTAAAATATCGTTGATAAATCAAACTACTTGTTTTAATATAATTAAAACAAGTTATTATATTATAGCCAATCGAAATAAAATCTCTATTTTAAAAATAGAAATTTCCTTTTTAAAACCCCAATTTCTTTTCCAATATATTTGAATATATTTTATGGTATTTTAAATACAAATTATTTTAGGTCAATGTTATTCAAAAATCCCAAAACACACAATAATCAATCACCAATTATTTGTCACATCATATAATGCAATATATGAAATATAACAATATAATTGTTGTGGAATCCAGTCGGATCCCTCAAATCTATTTTTCTGCATACACACTCAACATAATAACACCGATTTCATATCAATATGAAATATTAAAATAAATGGAATCAATATTTAACTAACATATATAATTGTATCTAAAATTTCAACTAATTAATCAGCAAACTATCCAAACAACTGTCACACACAGCATTCAAACATTTTTATCAATATTAACTAACATTTATAAAATTATAAAACTGGACAGAGTTAGCGAGTTTACTCATTTTGGTCGTTAATCGTTAAATAACGGTTAATGTTCGGTTGATCATATCAGGCGTTTAATTGCACCATAAATTGAAACAATCTCCAAATCGCTCAGACTGGTTCCATTGTGTAGCCTGAGATCCCATGATCCTAACGAATCCTATTTTGTTGGATTTCTGTAACGTGTGGATAAGTTATATGATTAACAAGTTATTACATCATAATTTTTTTTAAATTTAACTTAAATTATAAATACAATAGTGGGCCTTTCCCTGTTTTCCAACCCAGCCCAATTTACCCCCAACGCACCCGCAACTGAAATCAACAGTGCTTCTCCCTTTTATCTAAAAATCGTGCTTCTTTACATTCCTTTACCACATTTTGAAAAACATTGCACAAATCCCATTCCTCCTACTAATACACGTCCTCTTCGATGAGCTGGCTTCTACCATTTTTTCTTTTCTTTTTAATGTGGGCCTCATCTCCTCTTTAAAATCCTTTGGCCCATTTAGAAGAGAACAGAAACTATCCCACATCCTTTAATCATCACCCTTAAACACCTTCTGCCTCTCCAGTAATGCAACGCAAGCTTTTAGTGATTTAAAAGGAAACCACACTGTCACAGCAAATCAATTTCCCAAAACAAAACATGTTGTTGCTCCATTATCCCATCCATAACCGCATGTGAGCCTCCTTGGTCCTTGCTGCTCCCTCCATGATTCACCATACTGTGCATGCAAACCCCCTCCCCAAACTCTTTCCACTTTAGATGTTAAACTAAACCTCTCCACATGTATAAACTCCAGCTCCCTCAGCCGAATCGATTTCCACCAACCCGGACTTCAGCTCCGACAACATCGAGATCCACTAGAAGTATTGGTTCGCTGGAAAAAAACTAAAGGTCGAGAAAGACCACCGAGGTACACAGGAGTTGTACACGCGTGAAGAGGAGAGATTTAGTGTTCCAAAAATTCAGTTCTTAGGTTTTGCCATCGAGGACTTATTTTGTTATCAAATCTTGTTTGCCATTAAAAATGAGTTCGACTGTAAAACTTCTTAAAGCCGATGAATGATGGTGTGCTCCCCTTTTTATAATGTGAGGAAGCTTCAGGGTTAAGAAACATAAAACTTCGTTGTTAACTCTGTAGTGATGTATCACTTCATAGGTCTGTTGGATATTAATAGCATGCGAGGTATATGTATAGGCCCTACCATTCCTTAGCAACTAAGGAACAATATATACATATTTTACAAAGCAAGTTATTCTTTATTATAGTCGAACCATTCCTTGCCCATTATTCCTGTGCAACTTGCATCTTTTGTTGCATAACAAGCGCAAGGAACTCATGCATCATTACTCTTCTAGTTTATTTGGGTTAAAATTATTTATTTTTTAATTATGCTGCTTGGAAATGGACTGGGCAAATTAACTTAAGTTATAATACAAACCGATGTTAGTGGAAGCACTAAATTCAACTAACAAGGCAATAAGACTACAGCCAATGCTTTTACAAACATGAATTGCTTCCATATATGAAGAACAACCACAAAACACACTACGGATATAGAGCTTGGTCATTGCCCGACTAATAACGCTAACAAGACAACTAAACTTAATACCAGTACCACTACAAGTAGTCTAGAACTAACTAAATGGACCACATATTCCACTAATATGCAAGGACATATTTATTGCAATTGTCTTGTTAAATCCCTTGATTCTTATGTAACAGTGACACAAGTTGATCTGGCATATATCAAAACACTTTTCATATATTGGAAGATACGTTGATATGTTTAACATTAATATAGTATCGGTTATAAAGAACTTCGTTTATTTATTTACTGCTATGGATAAAAATAAAACATAGTCGTGTCGAGCGAGATGCCACGATCCCAAAAGTATAATAAAATAGACAAGTTAGCTTATTTTGTGAAACCCCAAAATGCTTGTGTGGGGTGTAAAATACTTCAAAATAAAAAGTGCTAATTTTCCAAAATAAAAATTATAGAAAAACTCTATAAATAAAATTATAACTACATCTCAAAAATCTTATCCAAATATGAAACCAATATTTTATTATAATTAAATATTCGTTATGGCTTATAAACGATTCCACAACGACTACTTCAAAATTTGATTTGGATATAACTTACAATTTATACAATGAAATCTCGATTTTTCACTTCCATTAAAAAAATACAGTTTAATAGATTACAACATTTCTTGTTTCGAAGAAATCCGACTTATAACGGGTCTTGTACATTCAATTGAAGTTCAAAACTTAATATAACAAACTATCGTGGCGTTTCGAGCTCGATTATAATATATATTATAATTAATATGTTCAACTGTCGTTTATTAATAATTTTAGTATAAAATTTTTAGATTGAATTAAATCTATTAAATTATCCAATTTATACAATATTGTAAATTCTGTTATTTTCAATTATTTCGGAATTAAATTTTACTACCCCATTATTTATATTAATTTAAATATTCAAAATATTTGAATCTAAACCTTTTAAATTACCAAGCCACAATATTAAAATAATTAAATACATTAATTATTAAACCGTTAAAATTCCGGGATGTTACATTCCTTCCTCCTTAAAAGAATTTCATCCCTGAAATTTCTAAGGCAGGAAAAATGCTACAATCCTTATTATAACTAGATTAAAAATCATTTGTTCTATTTCTTATCTTTAGTTTCACTCAACCATTTAATTTCAATTAAATTATTAACTCATTTCTATTAACAAAAATTTTCAAAATTTATGAAAATTTTCTAACACCTTAAATTTTCGGAAAATTTTACAAGTGTATCCTTTTTATAGCTCAATCGGTATACAACTCGGCTCTCTAAGCATTCTCCAATCCAAAAGAAAATAAATCATCCAAACGGCTTGCCCAACAGGCTTATAAAAATCTCATACCCAATAAAATAAACTTGTATCTTTTTGTCAGGCATTCAACTCCATCTCTTCCATTTGCAACCCATTTAGCGCCTATCAATGCATCTCTAATCAATTTATCCTCAAATCCAATCATTCTCGTACACCCTAACCCAAGTCCATTTTAACTCCAGTTCCAATCTCAATTCTAAATTCTTCTTCAATAATCCAATTTCATTCCAGATTATCTCCAATTCAATCCAATTTTATTTAACTTAGTTTAAGTCAAATTTCAATTTATCTATTCACTTTTACTATTCCAATCAGTTTAACTTCATAAGTTAAATCTAAATTTCGAAATTCAAATTCCTAGGTTGTTATTCAAATCAGTTTGAAATCATATATATTTAAATATGATCATAACAATTCAAAACATTTGAATTTCTAAATAACTTATGTAACAACCTGGAATTTTGGAACCAATTTAAACTTTTTATTTTAGATATTTTAATGAATTTTGGATAATTAAAATGATTTATTTTAATTTATAACGACTAAAAATTTATTTTAATCGAAGTTAGAATGTATAAGTTTATTTTAATTATAAAATGAGCCTGAAATGGCGCGGTATTTTGAAAATTCGATTTCAAATTTCATATGAATGTATAGAATTCAATATAAATTGGATTTCAGTGAAATAAGAAACATTTGAATTTGTTTAATTATATTTTTCCAACGAATGTGTAAAACTCAGATTTCATAATTTAAATTGAAAGTTACGCCCAGTTTAAAATTCAAAATAGTCGCTATGGAATTCATATATATTTAAATATTATATATAGCCCTTAAAAATAGCCATTTTGCAAATGACCTCCATTTTCGATGAAACCACTTTTGTTGGATCCGGAATATCAAATTATTGCTAGATTCCAATTTTCATAATTTTTGGAATTAATTTGTGAGCGTGGTGAATTTAAATGCGTTTCGTCATTTCTGTTTGAATTTAATCGACTGGAAAATGACCATTTTTCAAACAGTCCCCAAATTCGATGAAATTAGTTTTGTTAGGACCGTATTGTCAAAACATAGCTAGATTTATTTTTCTGAAATTTTTCGAGTCAGTATGTGGCCCCGGTAAATTAAAATGTACGTTAAATTCAACATTAGCTGTATTAATAATTTACGTTGTAATTTTAATGAAAACTGATCAAAACAATATAATTAGCTTACGGGACATATCCCATTATGTCCAGAATGGGGGTATTTGGCTAGGGATGATAGTCGGTGAGTTCGATTCGGAGTTCAAATCAAAAAGTTACTTTTTGGAATTAAAAATAATAAATTATGTAAGTCAACCCCTCCCCCTTATTCTCCCTCGTCATTCAGAAGGGATTAAAAGAAAATAAAAAAAAATAAAAACCGCGTTGCCCCCTTAAGCAGCCCACTGCCGCATCACCGTCGTCGCACCCTCCCTGGCCTTCGCCGTCGACGATCGGAACCCCATGCTTCATCGCCTCCCTCTTCTCTTCCCCCTTCTCCGTTCGTGAACCCAATACTCACAACACCCAAAAACTGCGAAACCCTAGCCGCCTGCGGCCCACCACCGGCCAGCCGTGCCTCCCCCTGACCACCAGACCCCAGCGCGCCCCTCAAATTAAAAATCCAATTTCATTATTTTCTGTGCTTACATTTAACACCCTGAGCTTCCACAGCCAATATCTTCCAATCCGAGCCCCTATGGCCAAAACTCCACATTACTAAAGTCGAAGATCTCGTCTTTCTTTTCGATTTGAGTATATGGAAGTCATATTTTGGATTGTGGAGTTGTTCAGGAAATGCATCCAAGGTCTGCTGTCCAAATATTGTCTTTTCACAAATTCTGGCGAATTGGAGCATTTTCGGAAGAAAGACCACTAAGCGAAAGTCCGGATTGGCGCGTTTAAGCTAAGAAAAAAGATCATGTGAAGATTGGAGCTCGTTTGCAAATTCTGGAACCAGAACAGCAAAGCAGAGCGTTAGAAAACAATGGCGGAGTGGATCCCAATGTGAGAACATCTTCTCACTCAAATTATTTTACAGTTAAATATATCTTAGGTTGCAGATGGGGCTTAGTAGCTCCTGACACTATTTATTGTACAAACCAAGGATGTTTGTTTGGATTGAATTGTGGTGTAATTAACTGTATTGTGGTGATATGGATTTGATTATTGTGTATGGCGCGAGCCAGTGTCAGGAGAGGGGTAATGCTAGACATTACTCCAGTTCTAATATCGTGCCGTTATAATGCTGAATTTTTCTGAAACTGAAATGTATTTGAAATTTTCTGAAATAAACTATATAAAATATTCATGTGTTGAATAAATTGTTTGAACAATAAAAATATTATTTTTATTATATGTATGAACTATATAAAATAGTCAAGTGTTGAAATAAATATTTTATCGTTAAAAATATAATTTTTAACGTATATATGAACGGCATAATATTATCCTAAAATGAAAATAAATATTCTTTTACAAATCGGACGATTTGTTTATGTACACCCGTTTAACTGACATTGATTGGGATGATAAATTTTACACATCGCCCATCTGTGCAAATAATATTCAGTATTTGTTGGTTGAAACCCCACACATGTATTGGGATGAAATTTGATGTACACTAATCCCAATTGTTTAGTTATGTGTCAATCGATTGGTTGACAGACTGTAGTAAGTGTTAATTATTTATATTTAATGCTTATGCAGTTTTGTAATGCACTCTAGATGATGGTTGATTGTGTATCATTATTATTGTGTACATGTGGTGTATGAAATCCATATAAATAAATTATATGGTAATTGATTGGGTCTGATTCCAATTCAGAAAGAACAAATACTTTAAAATGCCGAATATTTTAAAACAACAAATATTTTAAAATAACAAATATTTTAAAATAATATTCAGTAAATAATATTTTAAAATTGAATACTCCTTATCATTATAATAATTAAATATATTTAGTAAAGGATTAAAATGCGAATATGATATCCGATTTTAGATGGACACGAAAACATTGAAGTATGTGAAGCCGTGTTGATTAGGTATGTGTCATTTTAACGCGAATGGTATTTATATCAATTTTATTCATTTTTAAAATGAATATCGAAAAGGAAATGATTTCAAAATCTCATATTTTGAAAATATTATAATTAAATATTATAATGATAAGGAGTATTCAATTTTGATTTAAAATTGAAATGGAAGTGAGACTCATTTTTAAAACGAATTTATAAAATGTATTTTGAATGAAATATATATTATGTATATGATATATATATATATATATTAATGGCTTGAATAGAATGCGCCGCGCTGCGACCGTTCTCGAATTTCGACCATTGACTTCGAATTGACACTACGGGAGATCCGACTGTTGGATTCTCCTAAAACCAATCGTTGGGTTCGTATCGAAAAGAGCTTCCCAAGGAATATAAGAGATTTGAAATCTAACGGTTGGATTTGGAATCATGTCCAAATCAAATTTGGAAAAGGTCGCTATGGATGTAGTTCGGTGGCCATTATTTGAAACAGACTGAACGGGATTTGATAAAATTATTGAAGATATTAATAATTTGTGTCAAATCATAATAAATGATTTGGAAATAATTTGGATGAAAAATTCCACATTTGTAAAGATAAAAATATATTTTTATCAAAATGAACTAGTTAATAACTAAAATGACAATCCAATGTTCTTAAATGTTTGAGAATGGTTTTAATCTAACCAGAATTTTCCAATGTATGAATTGGAATGGATTCGAATTGAAATCATCTTTGGGATATTTCGGTATTGGATTCCGTGATTATACGGATATTGTGGAGAAATTTGGAAGATAGATATATATTGTAATTCCCCATACGATATGTGTTGGTTTCAGAATTTGATATTGAGTGTAAGATGATATTATTTCTGTTTAGAGCCTTATATTTAATATCAAAGTGGATTTTTGGTTTGTCATGAATGGTGTCTTCAGTAACACAGCTCTTAAACCTCATGTGAAAAGAATAAATCTTTTAATCAAGATTATTAGAGTTTCCAATTATATTTAGTAATTGGAACAAAATGGAATGTGGTTTTGGGTTTACCGTGAACTATGTTTTAAATGACATTCATTCTTTAACCCAATTAACAGTGAAATGTGATTTGGAATTAATAAATCTTTTAATTAAGATTAGTGGAAATTTTACAAAGTAAAGTTTTCCATTTTAATATATTAAATTGGAATTGAATGGAATTCGATTTGGTAATAATCGAGATATGCTTCTGTGGAGGAAGACTGTTACTATATATGGAGTTTAAAAGGCCTTGCCGTTATTCCATTTATATTATTGGTTGGATACATAAATTGATATCGACTATATATTGATCTATTTCCCGTGAAAGTTCCATTTTTATGGAAGAGGATTTGGGTTTATCGTGAACTGTGATTTAAATGACATTAGTTCTTTAACCCAATAAAAGATAGGACTACATGTCTAACATGGTATTTCGAACTATATTTTTGATCTCTATTAAACATATATATCTGTTTGGTAGCAGAGAATTTATTCTCTTGCTTAACAACCTTCTCTAAGACATATGAGCTTAGAGGTTATATGTAACGACCCATATTTTTATGGTATTTTAAATAATTCATTTAATTATTCAAATAATGGTTTGGTTATTTAAGATGACCAGAATTAAATAATATTGAATATTTAATTAAAATAATAATATAATAATATATTTAATTTCTGAGATAGTCAGAAAAAGTGGAATTCACAATATTGTGCGAATCGGATCCTTTATATTCTACAGTTCAGTTTAGAGTTGAATTATATTATCAAATATATTATTTGAACGACAGCTGAACATATAATTTATATTATAATTAAAATCGAGCTCAAAATGGTGCTGTAGTTCATAATTTGGCGATTTGAACGTCAATGAATGTACAAGATTCATTTTAAGCCGAATTTCTGTGAAACAAGAAACGTTTGGAGCTGGTGAAGTATATTTTTCTAATGGAAGAGAAAAATCGGGATTTCATTGTGTAGATTTTGATTTATGTCCAAATCAAATTTTAGAAAAGTCGCTATGGAATTCCATTATAATTTATAGCGATTAATTTATATTATAAAAGGATTTTTCAATATAAATTGAATATCGAATCAACTGGGATTTTGAATATCGAGTTATGAATCCCGATATGGAGATGTATCATTTTCTAGTGTGAATATATACGATAATATTTATTTTTAAATATTAAATTTAATTATTTTTAAATATATTTATATATTTAAATGGGTTATTTAGAGCTTTAAAAATATGCAGTTTTGCAAACGACCTCCGTTTTCGACGAAACTAATTTTGTTGGATCCGCAATATTAAATTATTGTTAGATTTCAATTTTCGTGATTTTTGAAGTCAGTGTGTGGACGTACGGGATTTTATTGTGAAAACAGTCAGTACTTTGATGGTTAAAAATACGCTGTGTGAGCAAACGGAGTCGGAATTCAATGAGACCAGTTTCGTTGGGTCTGCAATGTCGAATTGTAGCTGTATGCCAATTTTCATGATTTGTGGATATCGTATGTAATTATACGAATTTTTAACATCGAATACAAATAGCAGTTGCTTAAAATTGGATATAAAAATCGATTAAAATATTATTTAATCTACCTATAAATAACCTTTTCCCTTCCTAAACCTAAAGACAATTCTAGCTTCAGCTATTTGGAGCCGCCACCATTTTCTGAGCTAAAACGTGAGGAAGCAACTTCAAAAATCAATGGAAAATTCGAATTAAATTCCATACATCTCAAACCCAATATATTCATAATCCTTGCAAAGTGCTCTACACCCTGGTATGTGAGACAAGAGTGCGACGCCAGCCGTTTACGCTGGAAAAATCAACAACGAAGTCTAGGGTTTATACTTGTTGGATATTGAAGCATCGATGTGAAAAATGAAGTTCGTTTTTGGGATCGATTAGCATAGGTGTGTGAATTCTTCTGCAATCCGATGACAAAAATTGTCGCAAGTCCTGTAGTTGCTCAGTAATGCAGTGCGATGGGTTTTTTTTCTAGAGTTGTGCGAGCTCGTCCTTTGACAGTCGGAGCTGTAGATTTTTGGAAGAGGTTTGAAATGGTGTTGAGTTGAAGTTGAATAGTGGTATATTGATGTAGAAATGAGGGTTCATGTTGTGAGGAATGGCGTGATGTTATCGATGGATTTCACGGGGAAGATGAGGAGGGAGCAAGTGAAACTGTGAAAGCTTAAACGTGCGGTAAATGGTTTGGGTAGATAGAGATTTTGTTGGGGTATTCAGCAGCACATTCAGTTTGTTAAAATCGTGAATTAGATGAAAGAAGGATGTGCCTGAAGTTCACGGCTGTGGAAGACTAACCTGGAAAGGGGAGTTTATAGTGAATGAGGAAGAAGGATTTAATATTATAATCTGGGTAATTAACTTAATCATTTGTGATTAGTGTTTAATAATGCTTTAAAAATAGATCAATTCTTATAAAATCAATTCCAAACCCATACGTGAACATAATTCAGTGAAACAAGATCCGATAGGACCGTACGGACGGACACTACAACATGGAACTTACTGGGAGCGAATCAGAGCTCATTAAAATTTATAGCAAAATAAATTGTCCGTTTGAATCAAGCGATGGTTATTGTTATTAACGATGATCGTCTAATGTAAGTAAATCTCAATAACTCTGCTCAATTTATATTTTTATAAAATATTTTTAGAATTTACAAATGATGGTTGTTTGCGGTGTGTTGGCTATTTGGTTGAACTACTAGTTAATTGGTTGAAAATATAGATAACGATATAGATATAAATCGTTAATCGAGTATTAATTCTTTTTATCAGAATACTTCAAATTCGTGTTATTTATGTGATTAACATTTGTAGATGCAGGGAAACGGGTTGGAGAGACCCAATTGGGTTCCTCAACATTTATTTTACTGTTTTTCACTTATTGTGATATATGATGTGATTTATAATCTGTTGTTGATTATGTGTGTTTGATCATTGTTATTTGGTACTTCTAAATACCGAAGGAAATACTAGAGTGTGAAAAGGGAAATTTCAAACTATAATTTTAAATAAAATAATTATATAAAATCAAAGGATTTTATATAAAAAGGAAAATTTTAAAGTGTATATTGAAATAAAAATATTCGTATAAAATCAAAGTATTTTATAAAAAGAAATGTATGAAGTAAATTTGGGATTTTGGAATTTTATAAAATCAAATGGACTTATTAAAAAGAGATATTTGAAAATTAAATAAAAGACTTCTGTATGAAGTTAACAACAGTTATACGGAAGTTTGAAAGACAGATTTGGTTAAAATACTAAATGAAAGTAATAAGAAGTAAATAAAGAGCTTTATGGAGTAAATATAATATTTAGGAAAACAAATAGAATTGAAAGGAAATATTTCGGAAATCAAATTGAATTATAAAAGAAATTATTTGGGGAAATAAATAGAATTATAAAAGAAATTATTAGAATTATAAAAGATAATTGAGGAGATATTAAAGAACAACGAGGAGACGGTTTCAAAGTAGATTTTAAATAGAATTCTATTTTAACAGATAAATTAAGCAAATAAATTTATAAACGATGTTTATAAATTAAAAAGAATATTTATCTTTTGATAAATGGAATATATAAGTCTGAACTTCTGTAGAGAAGTAGAGATCGGGTTTTAACATCAACATTTTAAATAGAATGTGAACTCAGCATTTATAAAGGGAATTTTAAATGAGATTTATGTGTTAGAAATAAAAAGAAGGTTTCGTATAAATAAATATATAAATAGAAGTTGGAATTGGGATATTGGTTTAAAATACGAAATCAAACTAAAGGGATTGTATAAAAAGGGATATTATTCACATTCAACGTGAAAAATGGAATTAAGTTAAGATATTAGAGATGAAAACATTTGGGTTTTTGAAATAGAAGTTAAACAGAGATGGGATTTGAAATGGTTAGAAATAAATAACTCGTTTAAAAATGAAGACAAGTGTTGTGATTTATAAACAATGTTTATAAATGAATAAAAAAAATATAATTATCAGTGTATAATTGAGATTTCAAATCCAAAGGTTAGTGTAAATGGGAAGTTTGAGTTGTTTTAAAAAGGGAAAGGATGGAATGTATTTCGATGATCGAAATATGAATAGATTTAAATAAAATATATAAAGATTGGTAATTAGAATTCAAATGGGCCAGATGTTATGAAATAATTTATTTTAGGAAGTATATATTGAATAAAAATCAGGATTTAACCAGATAATGAATATTCGGTTGAAAATTGATATTTGATAATCGAATATAAGTTATTCGAAGGAGAGAGATTATCGAATATAAGTTATTCGAGAGAGATTATCGAATATAAGTTATTCAAGAGAGATTATCGAATATAAGTTATTCAAGAGAGATTATCGAATATAAGTTATTCAAAGAAGAGAGTTAATCAAATATAAGCTATCCGAAAGGAAGAGTTATCGAATATAGTTTATTCAAAAGAGATATTATCGAATACAGTTATTCGAACGGAGATGATCGAATATAGTTATTCGAAAGGGAAGTTGTCGAATAGAGATTATTCGAGAGATAATTTTAAGTTGAAATTCGATTATATCGAATTATGGAAGTACCAATTACTTTCCATTTTAAACAAAGATTTATTAATTCATTAATAAATTAGTTATTTGTTTATTTATCCAAATTATTAAGGAAGAGTTATATTTAAGTTATTTTATTTCGGAACTATGGGATTGTAACAACATCGTTGTAATCAAATGATTTTGGAAAAAGAAGTGGATTCGTAAATAGAATCTGAGTTACGTAAGGAAGTTGGTTAAAAGATTTAAAAGCGTGGACTTTGTCTATTTAGAGGTTAGAAAAGTTGTTCAGTTAAGGTCTAAGTGGTAATTATAACCCAACTCGATTGACTTCGTTTTTGACTAAGGGATGGGTAAGGTTCGATAGTGAAGGTTGGTTAAGTGAATTTAGTTAATGAGAGTAATGGTTTGAATTGGCTTAGTGATGTTTTATTTAAACATCTTTTTAAATCAAATGAAGGAGTTTTGGAAATGTTTTCCAAATAAGAATCATAAATGTTTTCTAATATAAAAAATAAGGAATGGAGCAAATATGGAAATGTTTTACAATGATTAATAAAATATATTTTCTGAATTTAGAAAATAAGAATTTACAAATATATAGAAATGGGAAATGAATACATTAATGATAAGTTAAGTTAAAGGAGATAAATGTTGAATGTTGATTGATCGATTGAATTTCTATCTGGAAATAAGATCGTTGGCTGCACACCTATTTTTCTTCGATAGTTAAATCACCAACTATCGAAGTTTTTGACCATTTTTCTGTCGTCAATACGGAGAGACCGGGATCAGATTTATTATCTGAAAACCAATTTGTATGGATGTTAGTGTTGCGATCAAATATGATGAAATTAATTGAAGACAGAGTTATGCAAGGGCTATCCTATTTACAGAATAGTGCCTTCGGTTTGTCCAGTCCCAGGACAACGTGAATGGACGAATGTCTGACAAAGTATATCTAACGGATCGCGTAAGTTGATCTCTTCAAATGTACATACGTTGATGGCAGAGAAATTCGTTTCTCTTAACTTTATACCCGTGGTATTTTTGGGGAAATCAATTTGTGATTTGGCGGGTATGACAATGTGGCATGCAAAGTGAATGGTGGTCAGGTGTTCTAAAATATACGTTATGACCTCAAGCCTCATCAACCGGGAAATGACAGAAATCGGGCAGACAGCATGGCTAGGTGGGTCGCTCCAATTACGGTGTATATCACCTATCTAGAGAAAATCCATTTCATTCTTTTATCTATTTTCGATGATGTCCCTTTTTGGGAAATGGTGGGTAGCTTCCAACCGATGGTGATATACATTCGATACACTCAAGCAAAATGAGTGGTCGGTCATGTGTGGGCCGGGTTACAAGACGTTCTTGTTGAACCCAATGTATTCGCCTCTAGATATACACTATCGGCAGGTGGTCCCATTCCTTGTCATAGTCGGAAACCAATCCCCAATAAGAGAGCCCGGTTTTGTTTGTATACTATATATGTGGAATGTGAGATGCACGCGTTCTGCTGGATTGTAAATTACTTGTGATTAGACATTGTTATAATATCAGAGAAGTATTGATTTCCAAAAGTGTTTTGGTTATCGTAAGGTAAAAACCGTCCGTGTTTATGTGTGGGTCGGTCTTACGATTACCTTTTCTTTTGAAAAGGATTTTGGAAAGTTAAACCAAATGATTTGAGTTTACTCACACTAGTACCATGACTGGCCCAGAGTTTATTTTATTTTGTTTCCCTAAACTCTTGGGTGCCCAAATTTGTACAGACAGTCAAGTAGTTCAGGTCTTCACAGATATACTTGGTGGAGCTTGAAGCAGGAGACTTTAGGATTATATAGCTATTGTTATTTCCGTTGTGTGTAAGTTTGTACTCTGATAATGTTATTATATATATATATACTGTTTTATTTCAAATTTATGTTATATATTATATTTATTCGTTCTACTGCGAGATTCGTATTACTCTGATTCTGTTCTGTGGTGATCTTCTTCTTCTTCTATTCTAATTTTCTATCTTATCTGTTCTCACCCTCTAACTTCTTTCTATTAATGATCAGGTATTTTTGATGTCTGAATAGTCAATATGGTGGTTTTGTGTTGATTTTTGGAGTCGAAAATCCCATTTCGTTACAGTGGTATCAGAGCTGAAGGTTAAGTGATTACCTTGGCTCTGTGGCGTGACTCAGCAGAGATGGGGTTTGTAATACCCTAGATTGAGTTTTAGTGTATATATATGAGTGAACGTATTTGTAGATTTTATAAAAATTGTTTTATATTGTTGAGATTTATTGGTTGGGTAGTTTGTGAATTCTGGTCGATTAGTTTGATCCACTGTATCGGTAGGAGTTTCTAAACACTCGAATACGATGGGTCGACACGATAAGTTTTGAAAAGAGGGTAAATGAAAATAATTTTACCTAAAGTATATTTCAATATAAAGAATATATATTGGAAATATTACAGTATATTGGATGTGTTGTTTGTTATTATAATCAGATAAGATTATAATTGAAGTGGTTATGTAAATAACCAATCAGAATTCAGATAAGTATAATATATGAAATCAGATAAATTAAATCTGAATTAAAATCAGAATTGGAATTAAAATTCCTAAAAGTTGGAAAAGTGTTTATAAATGAATTTGGACTAAATATATGAGAATTTTAAAATCCTGAGAGATTTTAAATTGTGTTACAAACATTGGAAGGATATTTGAAATATATTTCAAAGTGGAAGTGTTAGAATTGGTTTTGAAAGGTGATATAGTATTGAACTCACTTTGATAGCTGGGAAATAACTCTGATGATGCTGGCCACATCATCGGTGTTCATTTTCGAGTTGTTAAGTGACGGATTACTACGAAACTGATTGTTTTTGAATTAATTTGAGAAAAACAAACTGTTTTGAATCTTGAAAAGGAATATTTGATTTTTTGAAAGAGCTAAACTGTTTAAAAACTCCCAAGGGGGATTGTTTGAACAAAAACAAATTTAAACAGAAATTTGTGAAAGCAATCTGGAATTGAATTGAAACCAAATAACTGGAAATTGAATTGGAATATGACATATCAAGTAAAATCAGATTTTGAATTATGAGATAAGAATCTGAAATGGTATTGGATTGGTGAGTTAGGAGTTTGGAATCGAGAATGGAACTTTGGTTTGAAATGAAATTTGGCTTGGATATAAGCGAATAATTGTGTTGAGATTTGATTGATTGGAAATCGATTAGTATAGATGAATATATGATCAGCGGGTATCTGGTAGAAGCAAGTGCAAGGATGTAATGATATGCCCGACAAAAAGGTACATGTTTAAATTTCCATATGAGGTTTTGTGCACCGAATTGGCAAGCCGCTTGGCTTTTTGATTTTCTTTTTGAAAGAAAACGGCCTAGAGAGGCGAGTTGGGGTTTGAACAATTGACTGGTACAAAGGAGGTGCCGACGAAATTTTCTAGAAATTTAGAGTGTTAGAAAATTTTCAGAATTTTTGAAAATTTTCATTAATCGAATGAATTAATATTTATTTGGAATAAATTGGTTCAGTTGAAACTAAAATTTAAAGTAAACAAATAAATAATTTTTAACCAGTTAATAGGGTTTGTTTTCTACCTTAGCAATTTCGAGGATGAAATTATTTTAAGGGGGGAAGAATGTAACGACCCGTATTTTTACGGTATTATAAATAATTTATTTAAATAATGGTTTGGTTATTTAAATGACCAGAATTAAATAATATTTAATATTTAATTAAAATAAATAATATAATAATATATTTAATTTGTGAGATAGTCAGGAATAGTGGAATTCACAATATTGTGTGAATCGGATCCTTTATAATCTATAATTCAGTTTAGAGTTGAATTATATTATCAAATATATTATTTGAATGACAGTTGAACGTATAATTTATATTATAATTAAAATCGAGCTCAAAATGGCGCTGCAGTTCGTAATTTGGCGATTTGAACTTCAAATGAATGTACAGGATTCGTTTTAAGCCGGATTTTTGTGAAACAAGAAACGTTTGGAGCTGGTGAAGTATATTTTTCTAATGGAAGAGAAAAATCGGGATACCATTGTATAGATTTTGATTTATGTCTAAATCAAATTTTAGAAAAGTCGCTATGGAATTACTTTATAATTTAAAGCGATTTATTTATATTATAAAAGGATTTTTCAATATAAATTGAATATCGATTCAACCGGGATTTTGAATATCGAGTTATGAATCCCGATATAGAGCTGTATGATTTTCAAATGTGAATATATACTATAATATTTATTTTTAAATATTAAATTTAATTATTTTTAAATATATTTATATATTTAAATAGGTTATTTAGAGCTTTAAAAATAGCCAGTTTTGCAAACGACCTCCGTTTTCGACGAAACTAATTTATTTGGATCTGCAATATTAAATTATTGTTAGATTTCAATTTCCGTGATTTTTGAAGTCAGTGTCGCCGTACGGGATTTTAATGTGAAAAACAGTCAGTATTTTGACAGTTAAAATACGCTGTGTGAGCAAATGGAGTCGGAATTCGACGAAACCAGTTTCGTTGGGTCTGCAATGTCGAACGGTATCTGTATGCCAATTTTCATGATTTTTGGATATCGTATGTAATAATACGAATTTTTAACATCGAATACAAATAGCAGTTGCTTAAAATTGGATAGAAAAATCGATTAAAATATTATTTCATCTACCTATAAATAACCTTTTCCCTTCCTAAACCTAAAGACAATTCTCGCTTCAGCTATTTGGAGCCGCTACCATCTTCTGACCTAAAACGTGAGGAACCAACTTCAAAAATCAATGGAAAATTCGAATTAAATTCCATAAATTTCAAACCCAATATATTCGTAATCCTTGCAAAGTGCTCTACACTCTGGTATGCGAGACAAGAGTGCGACGCAAGTTGTTTACGCTGGAAAAATCAACAGAGAAGTCTAGGGTTTATACTTGTTGGAGATTGAAGCATCGCGATGTGGAAAATGAAGTTCATTTTTGGCATTTTGGGATCGATTAGCATAGGTGTGTGAATTCTTGTGCAATCCGATGACAAAAATTGTCGTAAGTCCTGTAGTTGCTCAGTAATACAGTGCGACGGTTTTTTTTGCTAGAGGAGTGCGAGCTCGTCCTTTGAGGGTCGGAGCTGTAGAGTTTGGAAGAGGTTTGATATGGTGTTGAGTTGAAGTTGAATAGTGGCATATTGATGTAGTAATGAGGGTTCATGTTGTGAAGAATGGCGTGATGCTGTCGATGGATTTCACGGGGAAGATGAGGAGGAAGCAGGTGAAACCGTGAAAGCTTAAACGTGAGGTAAATGGTTTGGGTAGATAGAGATTTTGTTGGGGTATTCAGCATCACTTTCAGTTTGTTAAAATCGTGAATTAGATGAAAGAAGGATGTGCCTGAAGTTCACGGCTGTGGAAGACTAACCTGGAAAGGGGAGTTTATAGCTAATAAGGAAGAAGGATTTAATATTATAACCTAGGTAATTAACTTAATCATTTGTGGTTAGTGTTCAAAAATGCTTTAAAAATAGATTAATTCTTATAAATCAATTCCAAACCCATACGTGAACATAATTCAGTGAAACAAGATCCCACAGGATCATATGGACGGACACTACAACATGGAACTGACTAGGAGCGAATCAGAGCTCGTTACAATTTATAGCAAAATAAATTGTCTGTATGAATCAAGCGATGGTTATTGTTATTATCGATGATCGTCTAATGTGAGTAAATCTCACTAACTCTGCTCAATTTATATTTTTATAAAATATTTTTTGAATTTATAAATGATGGTTGTTTGTTGTGTATTGGCTGTTTGGTTGAACTGCTAGTTAATTGGTTGAAAATATAGATAACGATATAGATATAAATCGTTAATCGAGTATTAATTCTGTTTATTAGAATACTTCATATTCGTGTTTTTTATGTGATTAACATCTGTGGATGCAGGGAAACGGGTTAGAGAGACCCAACTGGGTTCCTCAACATTTATTTTACTGTTTTTCACATATTGTGATATATGATGTGATTTATAATTTGTTGTTGATTATGTGTGTTTGATCATTGTTATTTGGTACTTTTAAATACCGAACGGAATACAAGAGTGTGAAAAGGGAAATTTCAAACTATAATTTGAAATAAAATATTTCTATAAAATCAAAGGATTTTATATAAAAAGGAAATTTTAAAAGTGTATATTGAATTAAAAATATTCGTATAAAACCAAAGTATTTTATAAAAAGAAAAGTATGAAGTGAATATGGGATTTTGGAATTTTATAAAATCAAATGGACTTATTAAAAAGAGATATTTGAAAATTAAATAAAAGGCTTCTGTATGAAGTTAACAACAGTTATATGGAAGTTTAAAAGACCAATTTGGTTAAAATACTAAATGAAAGTAATAAGAAGTAAATAAAGAGCTTTATCGAGTAAATATAATATTTAGGAAAACAAATAGAACTGAAAGGAAATATTTTGGAAATCAAATTGGATTATAAAAGAAATTATTTGGGGAAATAAATAGAATTATAAAAGAGAATTGAGGAGATATTAAAGAACAACGAGGAGATGGTTTCAAAGTAGATTTTGAATAGAAATCTGTTTTAATAGATAAATTGAGCAAATAAATTTTTAAACAATGTTTATAAGTTAAAAAGAATATTTATCTTTTGATAAATGGAATATATAAGTCTGAACTTCTATAGAGAAGTAGAGATCGGGTTTTAACACCGACATTTTTAACAAAACGTGAATTCAGCATTTATAAAGGGAATTTTAAATGAGATTTAAGTGTTAGAAATAAAAAAGAAGGATTCGTATAAATAAATCTAAAAATAGAAGTTCGAATTGGGATATTGTTTTAAAATACGAAATCAAACTAAAGGGATTGTATAAAAAGGGATATTATTCACATTCAACGTGAAAAATGGAATTAAGTAAAGATTTTAGAGATAAAAACATTTGTAAAGGAAATTGGGTTTTTGAAATAGAAGATAAAAAGAGATGGGATTTCAAATGGTTAGAAATAAATAACTCGTTTAGAAATGAAGACAAGTGTTGTGATTTATAAACAGTGTTTATAAATGAATAAAAAAAATATAATTATCAGTGTATAGTTGAGATTTCAAATCCAAAGGTGAGTGTAAAGTGGGAAGTTTGATTTGTTTTAAAAGGGAAAGGATGGAATGTATTTCGATGATCTAAATATGAATAGAATTAAATAAAATATATAAAGATTGGTAATTTGAATTCAAATGGGCCAGATGTTATGAATAATTTATTTTAGAAAGTATATACTGAACAAAAATCAGGATTTAACCAGATTATGAATATTCAGTTGAAAATCAATATTTGATAATCAAATATAAGTTATTCGAAGGAGAGAGATTATCGAATATAAGTTATTCGAGAGAATTATCGATATAAGTTATTCAAGAGAGATTATTGAATATAAGTTATTCGAAGAAGAGAGTTAATCGAATATAAGCTATCCGAAAGGAAGAGTTATCGAATATAGTATATTCGAAAGAGAGATTATTGAATATAGTTATTCGAAGAGAGATAATCGAATATAGTTATTTGAAAGGGAAGTTGTCGAATAGAGATTATTCGAGAGATAATTTTAAGTTGAAATTCGATTATATCGAATTAGGGAAAGTACCAATTACTTTCCATTTTAAACCAAGATTTATTTATTCATTAATAAATTAGTTATTTGTTTATTTATCTAAATTAATAAGGAATATTTATATTTAAGTTATTTTATTTTGGAAGTACGGGATTATAACACCATTGTTGTAATCAAATGATTTTGGTAAAAGAAGTGGATTCGTAAATAGAATGTGAGTTACGTAAGGAAGTTGGTTAAATGATTTAAAAGGGTGAACTTTGTCTATTTCGAGGTTAGAAATGTTGTTCAGTTAAGGTCTGAGAGGTAATTATACCCCAACTCGATTGACTTCGTCTTTAACTAAGGGGTGGGTAAGATTCGATAGTGAAGGTTGGTTAAGTAAATTTAGTTAATGAGAGTAATGGTTTGAATTGGCTTAGTGATGTTTTATTTAAACATCTGTTTAAATCAAATGAAGGAGTTTTGGAAATGTTTTCCAAATAAGAATCAGAAATGTTTTATAATATAGAAAATAAGGAATGGAGCAAATATGGAAATGTTTTACAATGATTAATAAAATATATTTTCTGAATTTATAAAATAAGAATTTACAAATATATAGAAATGGGAAATGAATACATTACTGATAAATTAAATTAAAGGAGATAAATGTTGAATGTTGATTGATCGATTGAATTTCTATTTGGAAATAAGATTGTTGGTTGTACACCTATTTTTCTTCGATAGTTAAATCACCAACTATTGAAGTTTTTGACCATTTTTCAACCGTCAATACGGAGAGACCGGGATCAGATTTATTATCTGAAAACCACTCTGTATGGACGTTAGCGTTGCGATCAAATATGATGAAATTAATTGAAGACGGAGTTATGCAAGTGCTATCCTGTTTACAGAATAGTGCCTTTGGTTTGTTCAGTCCCAGGACAACGTGAATGGACGAATGTCTGACAAAGTATATCTAACGGATAGCGTAAGTTGATCTCTTCAAACGTACTTACGTTGATGGCGGAGGAATTCGTTTCTCTTAGCTTTATACCCATGGTATTTTTGGGGAAATCAATTTGTGATTTGGCGGGTATGACGATGTGGCATGCAAAGTGAATGGTGGTCAGGTGTTCTAAAAGATACGTTATGACCTCAAGCCTCATCAACCGAGAAATGATAGAAATCGGACCGGCAGCATGGCTAGGTGGGTCGCTCCCATTAGGGTGTATATCACCTATTAAGAGAAAATCCATTTCATTCTTTGATCTATTTTCGATGCTGTCCCTTTTTGGAAAACGATGGGTAGCTTCCAACCGTTGGTGATATACATTCGATACACTCAAGCGAAATGAGTGGTCGGTCATGTGTGGGCCGGGTTACAAGACGTTCTTGTTGAACCCAGTGTATTCGCCTCTAGAGATACACTATCGGTTGGTAGTCCCATACCTTGTCATAGTCGGAATCCAACCTCCAATAAGAGTCCCCGGTTTTGTTTGTATACTATATATGTGGAACGTGAGATGCAAGCATTCTGCTAATTGTAAATTACTTAAGATTAGACATTGTTATAATATCAGTGAAGTATTGATTTCCAAAAGTGTTTTGGTTGTCGTTAGGCAAAAACCATCCGTGTTTATGTGTGGGTCGGTATTACGATTACCTTTTCTTTTGAAAAGGATTTTGGAGAGTTAAACCAAATGATTTGAGTTTACTCACACCAGTCCCATGACTGCTCAGAGTTTATTTTGTTTTGTTTTCCCTAAACTCTTGGGTGACCAAATTTGTACGGGCAGTCAAGTAGTTCAAGTCTTTATAGATATACTTGGAGGAGCTAGAAGCAGGAGACTGCAGGATTATATAGCTATTGTTATTTCTACTGTGTGTAAGTGTTGTACTCTAATAATGTTCTTCTATATATATATACTATTTTATTTCAAAGTTATGTTATATATTATATTTATTCGTTCTGCTGCGAGATTCGTATTACTGTGATTCTGTTCTATGGTGATCTTCTTCTTCTTCTATTCTAATTTTCTATCTTATCTATTCTCACCCTCTATCTATTTTCTGTTAATGATCAGGTATTTCCGATGTCTAAATAGTCAACATGGTGGTTTTGTGTTGATTTTCGGAGTCGAAAATCCCAGTTTGTTACATTATATATTGGTAGAAATCAATGGTACGGTGTAGATTGTCTATGTGGCATGTGTGATTTCCTAAAATTAAATAATCATTAAATAATGATTTGTGAGATTAAAACTAAGTGGAGTTTTAATGAATCTTTAATTAGATTGAAATGTGAATGTGTTAATTTAAATTATCAAATTTGGGGAATGATCGAGAATGGAGTACCACCAGTTTTACTGCAGGCGATAGTGAAATATTTAATTAGATTTGAACGGGAAATGGTAATTAATTTTACCAATAACACTATGGTGTTAGTTATGGAGTATTTCCAGTTTTTCTCCTTGGGATGAAAAGGTTAGGATTGGGAAATTAAACACATGATTTCTTCGGTAAGGTTCGCTAATCTCGACTAGTTTGGAAAACCTTAATTTGGTTTAAACTGTGAAAAGAACATTTGAATAAAAGAATATTCTGGATTGGAGTGAGGCGTATGTTGTGTTTACGTAGCACTTGTTTATGAGATACGCGAGCTATTCGGAAAAACCGGGTTATGCCCATTCTGGATAACTAATTCGATGATAAGTAGACAATGAAGACGGTGGTTGAAGACCGGAGATCTTCACATCATTTGGATGATTATTGATGTCTTGATTGGGCTGTACACCCAAGACAAGGTAATAAGTGGTGATCGTCCAGACGTACTTGGAGATCGACGTGATAAGCGAGGACCTCTCTCCTATATTGGATATATGGGACAAGGAATAAGGTGCCTCCGGTTTTGTCCAAACCCAAAACGAACTAGTAAATGGATGTCCGTCTGACATTAGATTTTATTCTATTTTGATTGATCTCTATTAAATATATATCTGTTTGGCGGCGGATAATTTATTCACTTGCTTAATGCCCTTCTCTGAAACGTATGAGCTTAGAGGTTATATATTGAATGCCATCAGTCGCATGGCATGAATAGTCAGAGTGACATGCAGAGATGCAGTGATCAAGGCTTCTTTTGAAAAGCAGATTCTTGTGGTTGATGATCAAAGCACGACTTTAAATAGCATAGCTTTGTGTATAGCATTAATTCACGAGCCTCACAACCGGTATGAGTCAAAAACGGGATCGGACTACAGGGAGTGCATGACGTTTCTTTCTAGCTATGGGTGGCGTCATGGTATGGAGCCCAGACATTTTTTTTATCTATGTGGATGATGGATAGCAAGTCACCTTGGATATATCGGTCACTACGGGGCCGATGGATAGGTCCTATAGGACCGGCACACGTGTGTTCAGGAATAACTAATCCACTAACGTAAGTGTGGACCGGCCCTGAAGCATCCAAGGGTCCACTGCGGGGATCCTGAGGCATTTTCTAGAGTGTCTTGAATCGGAGGGAGCCATCCCTTGCCTTGACTCATGATGGAATCCAATTTCCAAAACGTGACTTTTTGGTTTTAGTTGTAGAACTAGTATGAAGACATGATATATGGTACCCATGCCGTCTATGATTGATACATTTATACTTGAAGTTTTTTTGACACTATACTTTTATAATAGTTTCAAATGATTTATTTGGCTACTATAAGGTAAAACTCTATCCTCCGGCTTGCGTTTCATTGTGTGATGGGACATGAGTCTTATAATAGCTTCATTTTTCGAAAAGCATTGCACTGTTTATAAATTGTTTTATGCATTGGTATTCTTGGGAGAAAACCCGTTCCATGTTATACGGCGTGGTCTTTTGATCTACTTTATTTTTAAAGTAAAGTTTTAAATAACTGTTTTAGTTCTCATACCAGTCCCATGACTGACTTGGAGTTTATTGTTTCTACCTAAACGCTGGGTGCTCATATTTTCCACATAGGTAGCTAGTAGTTCTGGTTTTGTAGATATTGTTTTCAAAGGATCCTGGACCTACGACTGGAGCTATATTCGGAAAGCTTTGTATCCGTGTATCTCTTTCAGTTGTGTTATGTATTATCTTTTCCTGCTTTGTAATATAAATCTCTGATATTTTTCTGAGGTATTATTTCCTCATATTCTGTTATATTCTTGTACTCTGATGTTATTGTGGTAATAGCAATGAAATGTTCTTCTATTTTCGTTCTGATTTGTCGTGTTCTCAACTCAATCCGGGCTTTCTCGAAAGGGGTGGTTTGGGTCGTTTCAGACGTGGTATCAGAGCTTTGGTTTACAAAGCTCGAGAACAAGACACATTAGAACCAAATGAAAGAATTCATCAGAGATTAGATTAGCAATATCCAAGGAGAATGACTCGTTAGAGATGGGATCGGTAGTATCCTAGAATGAGTTTCAAAGAGTGTTATTTTTTAAATAAAAATGGAAACAATTTTTTTTTTGAAAATTTAAACCTTATTATACGTATTTGAGTATTTTATTTTAAACTGATTTGGACTATCGGGTATACAGATTTTAATATACGTCTGAATCACGTGTATACGAAGCCTCAAATATACTGGATATGTATAGAATCACACTCTAGTCTCCCTGCAATGATTCTGGTGATGTCTGGACATCATCAGTATCTATTTTCGAGCTTCGAAAGTAGGATATCTATATATTTACAATTGACTAGTGTGAGAACCGAAACATGGATAGGGTTTATTGTTGTGAATTGGCATAAAAAATATGATTTTTGAGTATATAAAAGCTATAAATTTGAAACGTTAATCAACTAATTGATTGCTGACTGCTGGTTGCTATGTTTGATTATTAATTTAACTAATAAAATTATTGGAATGATAAAACCACTGAAAAAATGAAAGTTTAATTTAGCCAAATCGAATCAAATATTGAATTGAATTAAAAATTGATTGGAATTGGATTTATGTACATGTATATATAATGAACAGGTCATAGCATGGAAGCTAAAAAGAGGAATAAAATTGTATGCCCGACAAATAGGTACATGTTTACTATATTCATCGGGTTTGATGATTTTATGAGCCGATTGGCAAGCCGCTTGGGTTTTTCTTTTTCTTTTGGATTGATGAGGGATCTGTGAGGCAAGACGCGGTTTCAAATATCAGCCTGTACAAAGGAGGTTATGGCGAAATTTTTCGAAAATTTAAGGTATTAGCCAAATTTTTGAGAAATTTGAAATTTCTTAGAAATTGAAAAGTTGAAGGATGAAATCCAGAATGAAAGTTGAGTTGGTTAGTTAAACAACTTTCAACTCCGCTCCTTTTCGAGGACGAAAAGATTTTAAGTGGGGGAGATTGTAACAACCGGAATTTTGGAACCAATTTAAAATTTTGTTTTATTTATTTTAATGGATTTTGGATATTTTAAATGATTTATTTTAATTAATAATGACTAAAAATTTATTTTAATCGAAGTTAGAACGTATAAATTTATTTTAATTATAAAACGATCCTGAAATGGCATGGTAGTTTGAAAATCTGATTTCAAATTTCAAATGAATATATAGAATTCAATATAAATCGGATTTCAGTGAAACAAGAAACATTTGAATCTGTTTAATTATATCTTTCTAACGAATGTGAAAAAAAAAGATCAGATTTCATAATACAAATTGAAAGTTATGCCTAGTTTAAAATTCAAAATAGTCGTTATGGAATTCATATATATCTTAATATTATATATAACCCTTAAAAATAACCATTTTGCAAACGACCTTTGTTTTCGATGAAACCACTCTTGTTAGATCCAGAATGTCAAATTATTGCTATATTCGAATTTTCATAATTTTTGGAATTAATATGTGAGCGTGGTGAATTTAAACGTGTTTGGCCATTTCAGTTTGAATTTAATCGACTGGAAAATGGCTATTTTTCAAATGGTCCCCAAATTGGATGAAATTAGTTTTGTTAGGACCATATCGTCAAAGCATAGCTAGATTTATTTTTCTAGAATTTTTGGAGTTAGTATGTGGCCCCGATAGATTAAAATGTACGTTAAATTCAATATTGACTTTAATGTTAATTTATTTTGTAATTTTAATGAAGACTGATCAAAATAATAGAATTGGCTTACGGGACATATCCCATTGTGTCCGGAATTGGGGTATTAGACGACAGTCAGTGAGTTCAATTTGGAGTTCGAATTAAAAATCTACTTTTTGGAATTAAATATAATAAATTATATAAGTCAACCCCTCCCCCTTATTCTCCCTCATCCTTTAAATGAGATTAAAAGAAAAAAAAACCACGTCGCCTTCTTCAGCAGCCTACCGTCGCGTCACCGTCGTCGCACCCCTCGACCTCCGTCGCCGATGATCGGAACCTCCCTTGCTCCATCGCCTACCTCTTCTCTTCCCCCTTCTCCGTTCGTGAACCCAAGACCCACAACCCCTAAAAACCGCGAAACCCTAGCCGCATGTGGCCCGTCACTGGCTAGCCACGCCTCCCCCTGACCACCAGACCCCAGCGCCACCCCCCTCGGCCTCCATCTCTGACCTGTCGGGCCCCCTCCATTTAAAAATTCAATTTTTATTATTTTTGTATTTACATTTAACACCCTGAGCTTCCATAGCCAATAACTTAAACCCCAAGCCCCTATGGCCAAAACTCCACCGTACCAAAGTCGAAGTTCCTGTTTTTCTCTTCGATTTGAGTATATGGAACTCGTATTTTTTATTGCGGAGTTGTCCAAAAAACGCGTCCAAAGTCTGCTATCCAAATACTATGTTTTCAGAAATTCTGGCGAATTGGAGCATTTTCGAAAGAAAGGCCACTAGGTGAAAGTTATCTGGAATGGCGCGTTTAAGCTAAGAAAATAGTTCATGTGAAGATTGGAGCTCGTTTGCAAATTCTGGAACTAGAACAGCAAAGCAGAGTGTTAGAAAACAATGGCGGAGTGGATCCCAATGTGAGAACACCTTCTCACTCAAATTTTTTTACATTTAAATATACTTAACTTGCAGACGGGGCTTAGTAGCTCCTGACACTATTTATTATACTAACCATGGATGTTTGTTTGAATTGTGGTGTGATTGACTATATTGTGGTGAAACAGATTGTATTGTGGTTTTGTGGTTTGATTGATTATTGTGTATGGTGCGAGCCAGTATCAGGAGAAGGGTAATGCTAGACATAACTTTGGTTCTAATACCGTGCCGTTATAATTCCGAGTTTTTTTTAAACTGAAATGTATATGAAATTTTCTTAAATAAACTATATAAAATATTCATGTGTCGAATAAAATAATTAAATGATAAAAATATCATTTTTATTATTTATATGAACTATATAAAATAGTCAAGTGTTGAAATAAATATTTTATCGTTAAAAATATAATTTTTAACGTATATATGAATGGCATAAAATTCTCCTGAAATGAAAATAAATATTCATTTACAAAACGGACGATTTGTTTATGTACACCCATTTAATTGACATTGATTGGGACGATAAATTTTACACATCACCCAACTGAGCATATAATGTTCAGTATTTGTTGGTTGAAACCCCATACGGGTATTGGGATGATATTTGGCATACACTAATCTCAATTGTTTAGTTGTATGTCAATCGATTGATTGACAGATTGTAGTAAGCATTAGTTATTTATATTTAATGCTTATGCAGTTGTGTAATGCACTCTGGATGATGGTTGATTGTGTATCATTATTGTTGTGTACATGTGATGTATGAAATCCATATAAATAAATTATATGGCAATTGATTGGGTCTGATTCCAATTCAGAAAGAACGAATATTTTAAAATAACGAATATTTTAAAATAATATTCAGTAAAGGATTAAAATGTGAATTTGATGTCCGATTTTGGATGGACACAAAAATATTGAAGTATATGAAGCCGTGTTGATTAGATATGTGCCATTTTGACGCGAACGATATTTGTATCGATTTTTTACATTTTTATAATGATATCGAAAAGGAAATTATTTCAAAATCTGATATTTTGAAAATATTATCATTTGATAAGGAGTTTTTAATTTTGATTTAAAATTGAAATGGAAGTGGGAATCGTTTTTAAAACGAATTTATGAAATACTGTTTGAACGAAATATTATATATATATATATATATATATATATATATATATATATATTAATGGCTTGAACAGAACGCGCTGCGCTGCGACTGTTCGCGAATTTTGACCATTGACTTCGAATTGACATTACGAGAGGTCCTACCGTCGGATTCTCCTAAACCAGAACTATTGGGTTCGTATCGAAAAGATTTTTCCAAGGAATATAAGAGATCTGAAATTTAATGGTTGGATTTGGAATTATGTCCAAATCAAATTTGGTAAAGGTCGCTATGGATGCAGTTCGGTGGCCGTTATTGGAAACCGACTGTACAAGCCTTGATAAAATTATTAAAAATGTTAATAATTTGCGTAAAATCATAATAAATGATTTGGAAAGAATTTGGATAAAAAATTCCATGTTTGTAAAGATAAAAATATTTTTTTATCAAAATAAACTAGTTAATAAATAAAATGATAATCCAATGTTTTTAAATAAATAAATTGGATTTGATAATGCTTTTAATCTAACCAGAATTTTCCAATGTATGAATTGGAATGGATTTGAATAGAAATCGTCTTCAGGATATTTCGGTATTGGATTCCGTGACTATACAAATATTGTGGAGGAATTTGGAAGGTAGATATATATTGTTATTCCGCATACGATATGTGTTAGTTTCAGAATTTGATATTGAGTGTAAGCCGATATAATTTTTGTTTAGAGCCTTATATTTAATATCAAAGTGGATTTTGGGTTTGTCGAGAATGGTGTCTTCAGTAACACTATTCTTAAACCCCATGTGAAAAGAATAAATCTTTTAATTAAAATTATTAGACTTTCGAATTAAATTTAGCAATTGGAATAAAATGGAATGTGGTTTTGGGTTTATTGTGAACTGTGTTTTAAACGACATTCATTCTTTAACCTAATTAACATTGAAATGTGATTTGGAAATTATAAATCTTTTAATTAAGATTTATGGAAATTTTCCAAAGTAAAGTTTTCCAATTTAATATATTAAATTGGAATTGAATGGAATTCGATTTGATAACAATCGAGATGTGCTTTTGTGGAGGTAGACTGTTACTATATATGGAATTTAAAAGACTTTGCCGTTATTCCCTTTATATTATTTGTTGGATACGGAAATTGATATCGATAATATATTAATTTGTTTCCCGCGAAAGTTCCATTTTTATGAAAGAGGATTTGGGTTTATCGTGAATTGTGTTTTAAATGACATTAGTTCTTTAACCCAATAAAAGATAGGATTAAATGTCTGACATGGTATTTCGAACTGTATTGTTGATCTCTATTAAATATATATCTGTTTGGTGGCAGAGAATTTATTCTCTTGCTTAACACCCTTCTCTGAAACGTATGAGCTTAGAGGTTATATACAGGCAGAAATCAATGGTACGGTGTAGATTGTCGATGTGGCATGTGTGATTTCCCAAAGTTAAATAATCATTAAATAATGATTTGTGAGATTAAAACAATGTGGAGTTTTGATGAATCTTTAATTAGATTGAAATGTGAATGTGATAATTTAAATTATCAAATTTGGGAAATGATTGAGAATGGAGTACCACCAGTTTTACTCCAGGTGACAGTTAAATCTTTAATCAGATTAGAAAGGGAAATGGTAATTAATTTTACCGATAACACGGTGGTGTTAAATATGGAATATTAGCAGTTTTTCTCTGTGGGATGAATAGGTTAGGATTGGGAAATTAAATAAATGATTGCTTCTGTAAGGTTCTCTATTCCCGACTAGTTTGGAAAACCTTAATTTGGTTTAAATTGTGAAAAGAATATTTTAATAAAAGAATATTCTGGATTGGAGTGAGGCATATGTTGTGTTTGTGTAGCACTTGTTTGTGAGATACACGGGCTATTTGAAAAAACCGGGTTTATGCCCATTCTGAATAACTGATTCAATAACAAGTCGACGATGAAGACGGTGGTCGAAGATCGGAGATCTTCAAATTGTTGGATGATTACTGATGTCTTAATTAGGCTGTACACCCGATACAAGGTAATAAGTGGTGATCATCCAGACATACTTGGAGATCGACGTGATATGCGAGGACCCCCTCTCCTGTATTGGACATATGTGACGAGGAATAAGGTGCCTCCGATTTCGTTCAGACCCAGAGCGAACTTGTAAATGGATGTGTGTCTGACATTGGATTTTATTCTGTGTTGATTGATCTCTATTAAATATATATCTGTTTGGTGGCGGAGAATTTATTCTCTTGCTTAACGCCCTTCTTTGAGACGTGTGAGCTTAGAGCTTATATATTGATAGACATCAGTCGCATGGCATGAATTGTCAGTGTGACATGCAAAGATGCAGTGATTAAGGCTTCTATTGAAAAGCAGAGTCTTGTGGTTGATGATCAAAGCACGAAATTAAATAGTATAGCTTTATGTATAGCGTTAATTCGCGAGCCTCACACCCGGTATGAGTCAAAAATGGGATCGGACTACAGGGAGTGCACGACGTTTCTTTCTGGCTATGGGTGGTGTCAAGGTATGGAGCCCAGACATTTATATTTTTTACTTATGTGGATGATGGATAGTGAGGCGCCTCAGATATATCGGTTACTACGAGGCGGACGGATAGGACCGGGAAATGTGTGTTCAGGAATAACTATTCCACTAACGTAAGTGTGACCGGCCCTGAAGCATCCAAGGGTCCACTACGGGAAATTCTGAGGCATTTGCTAGAGTGTCTCGAATCGGAGGGAGTCATCCCTATCCTTGACTCGTGATGGAATCCAATTTCCAATACGTTACTTTTCGGTTTTAGTTGTAGAACTAATATGGCGACATGATATATGGTACCCATGCCGTCTATAATTGATACATTTATATTTGAAGTTGTTTTGACACTATACTCTTATAATAGTATCAAATGACTTTTTTTAAATGTACCAAGCATGTTTGGCTATTATAAGGTAAAACTCTATCCTCCGGCTTGCGTTACATTGTGTGATGGGACCCTAGTCTTATAACAGCTTCATTTTTCAAAAGCATTGCACTATTTATAAATTGTTTTATGCACTGGTATTCTTGGGAGAAAACTCATTCCGTGTTATACGGCATCGTCCCTTGATCAACTTTATTTTTAAAGTAAAGTTTTAAATAACTGTTTTATTTCTCACACCAGTCCCATGACTGACTCAGAGTTACTGTTTCTACCTAAACTCTGGGTGCCCGTATTTTCCACACAGGCAGCTAGTAGTTTTGGTTTTGTTGATATTATTTTTACAGGATCCTGGATCTAAAACTGGAGCTATATTCGGAAAGCTTTGTATCCATGTATCTCTTTTAGTTGTGTTATGTATTACTTTTCTGCTGATTAGTAATTTAAATCTCTGATTTTTTTTGTTTTATATTATTTACTCATACTCTGTTATATTCTCGTACTCTGATGTAATTGTGGTAATAGTAACGAAATGTTCTTCTGTTTGCGTTCTGGTTTGTCGTGTTCTCAACTTAATCCAGGCTTTCACGAAAGGGGAGTTTGGGTCGTTTCCATATATCCACAAATTCTTATTTTCTATATTTAGAAAATATACGCTCTTTATATTGGAAAACATTTTCGTTTCTCAAGCACGCATCACTATCTTTTCGCATTCATCAGTCCCTTACCAAAAATTAGTAAGAGAACAACTCCCTAACTATTAACCTCGAAGGCCGAAACCAACATCAGATCAATACTCAGCAGGCCATTCAATTCTACTAATTTCCGGTCGGTTTCTAATCCCCTTAACTCCATTCTTAACTTTAAAATCATTTTATTTTCATTTTCTATACTTACGAAACATTCTGGTTATATTTGGAAAACATTTCCAAATTATTTTATAATAATTATTTCTATTTAATATAACTTGATTCTTTATCTTGAATAAATAATGATATTTAACTAAATAAATAAATCCTGATTTAAAAACGGAAAGTAAACAATACTTTTCTGGATTAGATATAATCGAATCTCAACATATAACACTATTTTGAATAATCTCTATTCGATTAACGTTCCGAACTTTGGAATAAACTCGCCGTTTCAGGTTAACTTGATCTCTAAATTCATTTTTGAATTTATAACTTCCAAACATTTATCCATTTCCTTTTCTACCCATTTCAATTTAAAAACGTTTGCTTTAAAATCATTATTCACTTTAAAACATGAATATTATTTATTTACATAAATCTGAATTCATCATATTAACAAAATCTTGATCTTATTTATAATTACCATTACAGGTTCAAATCATGTTTATTGAGTTATCTTATAAATTCATATTCACAATCCATTTCATAAATTCCATTTACATGCTAACTTTTGGTTAATTATATATTAACTTTATAACTTAATCTCTATTACATACTCAAATACAAATTATTGGTTTTAAACCAAATATTCATGTTAACCGGCCTTTAGGTACGGTTCCCAAAAGTAAACAGGACACGCTCAGCTCAACCCATCGCGTAGAGTCCAGGCCAGAAAGATATCTAGGAGCAAAGGAAATGGGTTCGAGAGGGATCACGCCAACAAAAGACCTCACAGTCCGAGCCATGAACCTGAACCGCAAGCCACCAGAGTGCCAATTCCCAAGACCTTCGTAACCCCCAACAAGGCGGCATTCGCACCCCTAAGGGGTGCGAAATTCTCACCCTGCAGGGTGCAAAATTCGCACCCCGTCTGGTGCTAAATTCACACCTAGCAGGGTGTGAAGCTAGCACCCAGATGGGTGTGGAATTCGCACCTAGACGGGTGTGAGATTCACACCTATCTAGGTGCAAGATTTGCACCTCACAATGGTGCGAAATTTGTACCCTACGGTGCGAATTTTGCACCCCTATAGGCCAGAATTTCGCACCCGCCAAGGGATGCGAATTTCGCACCACACGGGGTCCGAATTTCGCACCCTAGGGGTGGGGTGCGGGAATCTGGCATATGTACCAGCTGGGTGCGAATTTCTGGGTGTAGGGGTCCATTTTTACCTACTTCTACCAACTCCTACCTAATCCTTGTCCTATAAATACCACATAGCCTCATACTTCAAAAGGGGTTGGGTTTTGTGACCTTGAGACTTCATGAGAGCTCCATTAATGGCATCTCTTCTTTAAGGAAGAAGAAGGGCAAAAGTGTCTTTTTCCTACATTCCTTAATATATGTCAATTATGGCATCATATATTTTAATAACTAGTCTACAAGCAAATGTAATGAGATGTCATGTGACGCGCTCAACCTTTTAATCTTTTGTGACCAATAATATTTCAACAATGCTTCATAGTTGACGTAGGCTCCTCACGAGGCCGAACCATTATAAATCTCTTGTGTCATTTACCTTTCCATGCTCTTGTCTATGTGACCGAATTAATTGTTCCTAGTAATAGGAATTTTTGGTGTTTATGGCCTTTTTTGCCATCAACATTTGGTGCTTACACTGAGAAAACTCGGATCTTGCACCTTTGTCGCTCGTTGTCATCTCGACCCTCGACGAGCTTGAGGTTCCTTACTAGACCTGCCGTCGAGTCCGCTCACGATGGCAAAGCGACCAAAGAATGCAATGGTCAGCTCTTCAGCCGCAGCCGAGGCAGGTGCTTCCCAACAACCTCAACTGATGGACATTCCGGTCACTAATGAAACCGTCCCTCCAATTGTGGACCCCAAATGTGCCTGCAACACAAGCTCAAATTTTGGCGCTTAATGAGATATATGAGAACACAACGGTCGAGCTTAATCAAGCATTAAGGAATAACATCGACCTTATGCGGCAACTTCAAGAAAGTCAGCGCATCATCGCTCGATTTCAACTAAATCGGAACAGTGCTCGACCCCGACCAACTATATCAGAAACTTCCTCTTCCAAGTCAAGGGGCCCACATCAAAGGAGGAGGTTTAGCCTCATCAACAACGTCACCGCCCGCACCAATGCCCTCGACAACAGTATTAGCAATGGCTACGCCAACGACAACGATGACCGAACTACAGTCACATGTAGCGAGGGGGCACAGAACCGAGACAGCTCTCACTTGATCATCAATGATGGACCAGGTCCTACAAACCTACCTCTTCCTCGACACAACCCGACAGTAGATAATCAGGATGATGGGCTCACTACTCCAACAACCCGCGTTCCTCTAGAACAGGAACCACATCACCCTTCTCCACCTCACGGTCCACACATAGAACCAATCATAGATGTTGAGGACATGGAGGAAGATGATTTGGATGTCCATCATAGAAGACACCCTCGCAACAGAACTCCAGAACCTCGCCAAAACCCATGGGTCCCAATGGCGGATCCCCTTCCAACTTACCTACCCGACATGGTTCGAAAAATCATGAGGGAAATGCGAGGAAATGTGCATGATTCATGGGAAGCGCACATTAGGCGTAACCCTCACAAGAAGAGTGAACGAAGCTGAATGGCAGCGACGCTTCAGCATGCCGCAAATGCCGCTCTATGACGGCACCACTTACCCTTGTGCCTTCCTCAATCAATATGAATGATAAATGGACTCGAGTTGGAGCAACAATCCGGTCAAATGCAAGTGTTTCCCAGTCTTCTTATCAGGAACCGCTCTGTTATGGTTCTCTCGCCTCCCACTCGATTCCATTAACAATTTCGGCCATTTAGCGACACAGTTGGTCAAGCAATTCAGGATGCACATACCAAATCCAAAGAATGACCTCACCCTTTCTAACTTATACCAAGGGTCCGCTGAGTTGCTCAAAAGCTACCTCTCCAGGTTCAACATTTCCCTCGCCGAAGTTGAGGATCCGGATCCTCGCACCGTACTCTTTTAATTAGCTAAAGGTGTCCTCCCTACTTCCATATTCGGGGCGTGGATCGACCGAAAGTAGCCAAAAAGCCTCGACGCCTTCTATGAGAAGGCGGATCGGTACTTATGCTAAGAAGAGGCAAGACGCAACCGACTATCAGCCTCCAGTCGCCCCAATGGCTCGCAAGAAGGCACTGCAAATAACAACCTCAGAAGGAAACAAGTAGGAGAACCCTTTGATCAGAACAAGGGGGCAGGTCTTAACAGGCAAAGACCGAACAATGGTAGGCAAGATGGCAGGAACAACGATCAGGCCCCGACTGAGCCAAGGAAGCCCGACCCTTACTGGGCCTTCGAGACATACACCCTGCTAAACGAGGATCTAGAAACGTTCTACTTAAAGACATGCGACACTTTGCCATATAAGAAGCCGCGCACCGGGGAATCAACTGAGCTTAAGAAAACTACTGGGAGGTACTGTCGATACCATTACGTGTAAGGACACAATACCAATGAATATCGTCAGCTCAAGGATGCAATTGAGAAGCTTATCCGCGAAAAGCAACTTGAGCAGTATGTCCAAGAACCTTTTCCTCCCGAAGCAAATCCAAAGCCTCAGGCACCAGCACCTCAGGCAGCCGCCAAGGCAGCTTCAGGTCCATCTAACTCAAGGCGTGGGATCGTAATCAACATCATATGTGGCAGACCTTATCCCACACATGACAGCTTCCAAAAAATGCAAGAGTATGTTAATTCAATAAAACATGCTACTTATGAAAATTGCTCTGCACTCAACGAATTCGTCCCAGCCAAGCTCCAAAAGGCCATGTGGGACAACATCGTTTTCCGCGAACGAGATTCTACTGGGGTGGAGATCCCAACCACCGATCCACTTATCATAGCTCAGATCGGTGTCGCTTCTGTCCGAAAAGTGTTAATCGATTCCGGAAGCTCAGTCAACATCATTTTCAAAGCTGCTTACGACCAAACTAGGTTAGAAACAAATGACTTAAAGCCATGCAATGCCACGATCCACTAGTTCAATGGGGCTTCTAGTTCCCCAGTGGAAATGATCGATCTACCTATGGAGCTAGGCGAGGGGGATCGGAGTCGAGTCTGAATCCTCACTTTCGCGGTTATAGACATTGATTCCTCCTACAATGCTTTCCATGGACGCCCTTTTCTCACGGAGTTTCGGCTCTGCATGTCTCCATGGTCTCTCCTAATGAAATTTCCAATGGAAAACGGGATTGGAACAGTCAGAGGTGACCAAGTAAGTGGTAGAGAATGTTATGCAATAGAATGGAAGAATGCGTGCAATAAGGACAAGGGAAAAGCAGTGCCCACGCCTTCTTACGCCAAGACTATTTACACATAGCAATCAGCGGTGTCTGGTCCTTGGCTCAGGCTCCACTTCCGTCTTTCCGAAGACCTCGACCCACAGAAGGACGAAGAGCCTGAGTACGAGAGGGCTATCCCGGTCGAATCAATAGTGGATATTTCCGTCAACCCTGACGATCCGTTAAGAGTGCTAAAGATAGGATCTCAACTCCATCCTGCAATCAAAGAAGATCTTGTGGATTTCTTGAAGGCTAACCTAGACATGTTTGCATGGACTCATTCTGATATGAAAGGCATCGACCCTGCGATCGCTTGCCATTGTCTAAGCATCGATCCTATAAATTTCCCAGTCAAGCAGAAGCGCCGCTTCTTGGGACCCGAGAGGTCCAAAGCACTTGAGGAAGAGGTAGACTGTCTACTCAACAACAATTTCATTCGCGAATCCGATTACCTAGAATGGATCTCCAACCCAATTCTGGTCAAGAAGGCCAACGGTAAATGGCGAACGTGTGTCGACTTCTCCAACTTAAACAAGGCATGTCCTAAAGACAACTTTCCTCTCCTGAAGATCGACCTACTTGTCGATTCAACCGCCAGATACGAGATGCTATCTTTCATAGATGCCTATTCGGGCTACAATCAGATCCCAATGAACTTTCGCGACCAGGATCATACCTCCATCATAACAGACCTCGGGCTTTACTGCTATCGCGTCATGGCCTTCGGCCTCAAGAATGTCGGCGCTACATATCAGCGAATGGTTAATCAACTCTTTAGAAACCAAATTCAAAGGTCCATGGAGGTGTACGTGGACGACATGTTGGTAAAATCTAAAGTATCAAGCGGTCACGTCCATGACCTCTCTAAAATGTTCGATATCCTCTGCCGGTATGACATGAAACTCAAACCCTTGAAATGCTCCTTTGGAGTCGCTTGAGGGAAATTTTTGGGTTTCATCGTCAACTCCCGGCGAGTCGAAGTCAATCTAGAAAAAATCCAAGCTATTTGGGACATCCAAATCCCTAAGAACATCAAGGATGTCCAAAGTTTAGATGGAAAGGTTGCCGCTTTAAATCGGTTCATATCTAAGGCCACCAACAAGTGCATTCCTTTCTTTGATTTACTTCGGAAAGGGAAACGCAATTTCGATTGGACCTAGAATGCATTTCTGCATTCAGAGAACTTTTGGATCACTTAAAGTGATCATCTATCCTATCTATGCCCATAGACCATGAGGACTTATACATTTATTTGGTTGTTTCTACGCAGGCGATCAGCTCGGCATTAATCCGCCTCAAGGACTGCATCCAACGGACCATCCACTACATAAGCAAACCAGTGACAGGAGTAGAGAAGAATTACCCAAAGCTGGAATTTTGTTTGCTCATTTCCTCTCGGAAACTTCGACCATACTTCTAGTCTCATCCTATTAAGATTTTCATCGATCAGTCACTACGACCAGTCCTGCAGCGGCCCGAAGCATCTGGACGGCTATTAAGTGGAGTATGGAGCAGAGCCAATTTGACATAACATTCATTCCTTGCCAAGCCATCCTCGGCCAAGCTCTCGCTGACTTCACAGTAGAGTTCACTGCCCCCGAGGAGACTTCGGCAGAAAATGCAGAAGCTCCCGGTACTTAATGGAAATTGTTCGTGGACGGGTCCTCCAACAACAGATGCTATGGGGAAGGAGTCGTGTTCATCACCCCCGAGGAGTGCTCGATATGCTACACGATAAATCAAAATTTCCTTACTACCAATAACGACGCAAAATACAAGGTCTTGATTGCCGGACTCAAAATCGCGATCGAACTTAAACTAAAGACGATCCAAATTTTCTTTGATTCACAACTCATCGTGCGTCAAGTACAAGGGGAATATCAAGCTAAAGGGGAACGACTCGTCCTATACTTAACCAAGGTTTAGGAATTACTCACTTACCTTGATCACTTCGTCATCACTTACATACCCCAAGAGTAGAATAAAAAAGCAGATTCATTAGCCAAGCTAGCAATCTCCGAGGACCCGCAACTCTTACGGTTCGCCCCCGTCGAAGTGCCCAACTCCCTTAGTATCAAGCAAATTCAAACTTAGGCGGTCATGAACACCTAATCCGAACCTGAATCTTGGATGACATCAATCAAGAATTACCTACAGCACAGGACCCTTCCAGGGAGCTACAAGGAAAGACGAGCGCTCACCCGCCAATCGGCTCACTATCTTCTTATGGATAGGGTGCTCTATCATAGAGGTTTCTCTGTCCCACTGCTTAGATGTGTAGCCCATCATGACGCCATCAAAGCCTTAATTGATGTACATAAAGGGGAGTGCGACAACCACACTGGAGGGCAAACCCTGGCTAGAAAAATACATAGACATGGTTATTACTGGCCCACGCTCAATCAAGATGCCGTAGAATATGCTCGCAAGTGCGACAAGTGCTAGTGCTTCTCAAAGATCCCGAGAGCCCTGCCTACAAAGCTAACACATATGGTCAGCCGATTGCCATTCTCCATGCGGGGAATCGACATCATTAGAACTCTTCCAATGGTTAGAGGTGGGGCATGATATGCCATCGTCGCAGTTGATTATTTTACAAAATGGGTAGAGGCCGAAGCTCTCGCCCCGATTACCACCAACAAGATGATCAACTTCGTTGTACGCAACATCATTACTAGCTATGGGGTCCCTCAAGCCATCGTTTCTGACAATGGCACTCAATTTGAGAGCACCGAATTCAAAGCCTTCTGCCAGCGGCATAACATCGAAAAGAGATTCTCGGCAATGGCTCATCGTCAAGCCAATAGGCAGGTCAAAGCGGTCAACAAAGTCATTAAGTCCGTCATCAAGAAGCGCCTGGAAAAGGCTAGGGGGAATATGGGTGGATGAACTCCCTCTAGCCCTGTGGGCATACCGAATCACCCATAAGACTGCAACCGGACGTACTCCCTTCGCCCTGGCCTACGGATCAGAAGCCGTCACTCCTATTGAACTCAAGCTTCCACCTCACCGAGTCACCTATTTCGATCCAAGGAAAAACCAAGATTTACTTTTAGGATCACTTGACTTGTTCGAAGAGAAAAGGAACGAAGATGATCTCTAAGCCATTGCCCAACGGCAACGAGTTGCCCAATACTTCAATTCTTGGGTCCGTCATAAGGACCTCAACGTCGGCAACCTCATCTTAAAATGGGTTTTCCCTCCACCAACAGGCCTCGCTCCTCGTTGGGAAGGTCCATACTCTATACAGTGGAAGCTTAGCAATGGATCTTTCAAACTCGCAACCGGGGACGGAGCTGAACTTCCAAGGGCATGGAACAGTGAACATCTCCGCCACTACTTTACATAACTTAGTACATAGTTATTTACGCTTTCCAACAATGTTTTTTTTCTAACAATTCAATGCATTGTAAAGGCTATTACTGCCAAAGTTATTAGTGGAAATGATGTTCAACCTCCCATCTCTTCCTGTTTATGTTTACTCCGCGCATGACAAGTTTGACTAATCCTGACAACTAGCTTATGTTCAAATAGTCAGTTGTCGTATCGGCCTCCGAGCATGGAGTTGGTACCGTCGCCCGGGTATCGAGCCAACCTCGAGGCCAAAACACGATGGCTACCAATGGCACCCCGAGCACGGGAGCCAGAAATGCTACTCGAGTCGCCGGCATGTGGCGCGACTAAGTATAAATAACCACAAACTCGAATCTCGGCTCCATGCTGACACCGAGGATAAATCATTCCGCGCCCAAGTCCTAAGCAACTTGGGGATACCCAACAGCCAGACGGGAGTGATGTAAATCCCTCGCTCAGCTACAGGTATTAGTCGAATATTGGCGCAGCACCGAGACTGACCATTAAATCGTTTCTTCCCGAAGCTCTCAAGACTAAGGGGTAGCTCATGGCCACGATCGGACCTACGGGTTGATGATCCGGGCTTCTCTTCTTAGGTGAATAAACGATACCTACGGCTCGCCTCAGCCTGATGAACGACGGGACAGCCACACACCGTACGGACCGCATAATGCGACGTCATACGCCTTCGCTACACTTGGGATTAACCCCGGCAACCCAAACACAGCAGGCGCTCAGCCTTGCTTCTTAGACTACGGGTTTCCTGAGCTAAGGGAAAATTACTAGAAGCCTACGATCTATCACACCCCTCCGGAATAATTGACCCGGAGCGCGGTACACAATCATAATCCTTTGGAATAATTGACCCAGTGTGTGGTACACAAACGCTTTTTTGTTAAGTTTAACGGTACGTATGCTTATGCAAGTACGGGACGGCTGAAAACATAAGAAGAACATCCAAACACTCGACACAAATTGCGATCTTTACTAATTCATATTCCACTTTGACACACACACATTAAAAATGGACTATATGTCTAACATCTTTCTTTCTAATGACAGGATGCACATGAGAACCACACCGTGTCTTGAAAAACCAAAAGCGAGGGTCATACTCGCGTAAACTATCGGCCTACACTACCAAAATAAACGGTAACTCCCACTTAGGTTGCTAACACTAAACATGTTTCTTCCTCTTATGCTTGTGCTTGTTCTTTTTTTCAGATTCAGCGCTCGATGGTTCATCCTTTGCACCGGGCCTCTTCTTGCCAGACCCGCTCCTTCCGAGAGGTGGTCGATTCATGAGAAGCCGAGAGACGTCTCTTGCCCGTCCCATCACCACTAGAGACCTTGGTAATATCAATAAGGGTGGTATGCGACGTAGGTTTGGGGGCACTCCCAGCAGCGAGGCCGACCGTAGCGTCGCCCGTCTCCGGGACTACCTTGCCTTCCTGCTCAGCTTTCTCCTTGGCCTCTTTTGCAGCCCGCCGCCCAGCGAGCTTCTGGGACCTATGCGGCGTGACATCACCAGCCTTGGTTTTCTCGAAGGACACAGTAGTCGTCGGTTGTGCTTCCTCATCCTCCCTCTTCTTTTAGGCCGCCTATCAGCCTTCTTCTTCTCGGCCTCCTCATCGGCCATCCTGTTCGCAACCGTGTCGGCGGCTCTCGCCTCAGCAATCTGCCTGGTCTTCATTAGGACCTCCTTCCAGGAAGCTTCGTCATGATCTCGCTTCTCCTCCACTTCCTCGCTCTTAGACACCATCTTTGCTTTCTGAGCTTCCACCATATACGCCATCAAAGTCACGTCGGCCTCCACCGGACCTCTGGCATGAAATTTCTGTCCGTCAACCGTCTCCCCTTCATCCTTCAGACCCTCATAAAGACTGGCTGTTATCTGTATATCCAAGAAGGTGTCAAGCTGATCCTTGCCTTCTCTGAAATGCACCTGAATTCTTGCCTTCTTGGATATACAGATAACAGCCAATCTCTGGGATGCATCATCCTCTGGGATGCATTGTAAAGGGAATTTACCTCCAGTCGGGCATGGAGTGGGAGGATCAGAAGTGTCCCTTGGTGTCGTAGGCAATGTGAATCCGATCTCTCCTAGCCCCGGGTGATCAGGGTCATACTCAGTCAAAGCCCGAGTTAAAGCTGCGGGATCACTCACTATACCCGATTCAGGGGCCAGTGGTCGATAGGAGCTTGCTTCCGCAAATGTCTCTGCAACCAAGACACTCTCAGTCATGACAGACTTCCCCTTCTCTGTAGTGAACCTCACCAGCCTCTCTCTTTCCGCATCCTCAAGCAACAACCTATTACCCTCTTCCAGCCTCTCGTGCTCCTCGACAGTCAGGAGATCAATTGCGAGTTGGCATTCATCTAAAGTTCACACATCCACTTGGCGTAGATAGGCTTCGTATGAAACCAACCTCTCCCAAGTTCGAGCTAGTTCCCGGGGATAACCGTCAACCCACGAGAGTCCATGGAATCTAAAAACCTTAACGTACATGTTTTAGATATCCTCCTCCACAGACGATTGAACCCAGAATTATGCATCCTCCAGCTCTTCCCTCAACTGTTCCACTTCTCTCAGGTGTTCAACTTTAAGTCCATCCACTATGCCCAACACATCCCGATTACTGGCCTCCGTGTCCTTCTTGGACTTTTTCATCTCCTTAAGCTATTTTTTAGGAGGTCATTCTCCACCCTTAGAGCATCGTTGTCAGTTTGGAGATCGAAGACTCGCGCGTTTTCTCTTTCCAGGTCTGTGCATACTTTATCCATCTTGGCCTTGTCACTCTTTAGGGCCGTGTTTTGGGTAGTTAGGTCAGCTATAGTTTCCATGAAAACAGCGCGGGAGTGATCAGTCTCCCTCTTGAGTGCCTCATACCCTCGCGTTATCTTAGCTGAAAGCAACGAGATCCACGAATTAGCGTTCAAAGGTATAGGAACAAGTGAAGGAAATTTTCCAATACAACGTATAGACTTACCTATCTCCTTTTCTAAAGTACCAACGGTGGTCTTCTCACAATCAATAGTCAATTGCTGATTAATCAACTCCAGGTTCTTCTTCTTGATCAGCTCCGATAAATGAAAAAGAATACTTGGTAAGTTCGTTGGTCTGGTGATACACAACCTTCATGTGCATCCATATTTCCCCCGATTCCCTAGACGGGGCGGGGCGAAGGTCGGGGAGTAAATTCATCTCATCAAAGTAATGAAAAGGGAAGTAATGTTTCAAGAATGCTCTTCGCTCCTCTATAGGAAGTGCTGAAACCTGAGCCTCTGTTAGATCTCCCATCTCTATCGCAGTCGCTCATCCGACCTTGGCCGAGCAAGCGATGGCTCGTTCCCCTTAGTGGGATGAACAGAAGCCTACGGAGCGGTGCAAGAAGGAGTTGTCAATGACATGATTCCCCCTAAGTCAAGTCGGGAATCTCCCACAAACACTCGGATTGGAGGAGGGGGAGGATGAGACGAAGGCAATTAGGGTCTATCGGGTTGAGAGAAAGAAATAAAACTAGTCAAGTCACGCATTCAGGAGAATCGCTACGCTACACAGTGATTATGACTGTATGTCCTAAGTGTTCTCTCAACAAACCGGATTGTGTCCGACTTGAAAGAGTTAACTCCCTCGCCGCAAGAGCTAAGTCTTCCATGCCAGCCGGAGTCGGCCATAGGATATGTCTAGGTCAAGTTTATTTAAGTAATCAAACTGGCACTCGTCTTCAAGTGGGGTCACGGCTCCAGGAGCGGCTACTGGGGACAACGGCCTGACCGACACCCCCATCCCCCTGCTAGAGGCAGGACGGGAACATTAATCGAGTCCTTGTCCCCAGACGCGACCTCCTCACCACGAGCCCCACCTTCACCGACATCTCCCTGGAACATTACAACTTTTTTGGCTTGGCCCCCGCAGCGGGTAACTTCCTCTTCTGACCAGGAGTCGCAGGGCCTTTTGCCACGACCTTTTTTGGCACACTTCTCGCCATTGCGGGCCTAATTATAGCCCGATCATCCGGGAGAATCACAGCGCTGCGAAGTCACTCTTGGCTTATCACGGTATCAGTTTTGCAAAACTCTGCGGGGATAGCTCGCAGAGCATTAAGACATTGTTGTTACTCCTCTCCAGTTGGTGCATTTGGATTTCCTGCAGCATGCAAAAAATAATGAGACACGAGATCCAATAGTGTTATAGCAGGGAACGGGGTTCGAAGACACTTACTCCCTCCTATCCATCTCCTCGCAAATTCAGGAGGGAAATGCACGAAGAACCAATCATACTTAATCACTGACGACCTGAGCCACTTCCTGATAAAGAATTTGGTGGCGGCTGACGCTTCTAGGAACCATTGGGAGGGTGACCCGCTAGACGTCCTCCTCAAGCTGAAACAATACCGAATGTCCTCTCCGATGGGTTCCATACGCAAATACTCTCGGTATAAAATGTACGTGCCTAGGAGCGAGGAATAAGCATTCAAATGCAGTTGCGAGGCGAAAGTAGGAAAGCATGTCTCGAATAAAGTCATTGGCTGGGGGCACGCATCCAGCAAAGCAGGCTAGTCTGTTGCAAGCAGTCAAACCCTCGGGCAGTGCGTGAGCTCTGTCACCCTCACCCGATGCGTGGGCATCGCCCACTGGTATATTGAACTGCTGCGCCATTTTCATGACTGTTGTAGCTTCCAGGCGCGACGGTATCGAGTCTGTCGGATTTTCCAAAATAACAGTGTCAGGTAACATATCCAGAGCTACCAGAGCCGCCGGGTCATCTCCACTCATGATATCCACGTTATCGATCTCTTCACATATGACCGGAGTATAGCCTCTCAATTTTTTCCTCGTGATCAGATACTTCAGGGGAACTGGCTGATTGAGAAGGAACGGATCCTTCAGTAGTCTCAAGCTCACCGCCACTCGAGCTACCGCTGTTGGTAGAGTCGGATGTATGTTACAACCGGGAGGGGGGGAGGGGAAGCCTCGGCCTCCAAGGTCTTCCTAGTCTTTGATCTTGTTTGCATCGTTAGCTATACTTTAATACACTAATATTAGACATTGCAAGAGAATAACTTGTACCCCTCGTGTCAGTGAGAACTAACAAGTGTGTGCGGTGTCATGCGAAGTCAAGATGAAACGGAAAATTTAAGCAAGCCCACAGTTCGGTCACGGTTCAAGCATATGCGCTATCCCTTGTGAAAGACCCAACTCCATGTTCGCACAATTAACTGCATGTGCACTAGGCGCAGTCATGCAAGCAAATAAGCGATATACAAAACTAAGAGCGGGGAATCAGGAGATCGAAGTTCTATAAAGGAGAAGCAACACCCCATCAAGGGGCAGCGTGAAGCAACCATGCCAGACAGACCTAGCAAGAAGATCACGCTCACCTCATGATTCAAAAACTTGAACTTCCCTCGGGGTTCGAAAATTCGAACCTCCCAGGGTTCGGAAATTCGAACCCCGAGGTTCGGATAATCGAACCCCATCAGGGCTCGAAAATTCGAACCCCGAGGTTCGGAAGGCGAACCCCGGAGGTTCGTATATTCAAACCTCGGAGGTTCAGAAATTCGAACCCGTTCAGGGTTCAAAGATTCGATCCCCCTCAGATTCGAAAGTTCGAACCCCCTGAGGGTTCGAGAACTCAAGCCTCTGTAGGGGTTAGATCTTCGAGGCTCCTCTGGATCTCGATCCTTCAACCTCCCTCCTCCTGCTCTCCTTCGACTCGTTCATTACCTAGGTTCGGTTAAAAATGTTGACTTTTGAAGCTTTCACAGCAATAATGGCCAAGGAAGAAAATAATGGAAGAAAGGAAATGAGGAGGGGGCTATTTATAATAAAAAGGGGAAGATCCCTTGGGCTTCCCAGATCTCCCCAGATCTCGAACCCACGGGTTCAAATTTTCGAACCCATGGGTCTCGAAATTTCGAACCCACTGGGGGTTCGAAATTTCAAGCCCCCAGGGTTTGGAACTTCTAACCTGTAGGGTTCGAAATTTTGAACTTCTAGGGTTCGGAATTTCGAGCCCATAGGGTCCAAAATCTCGAACCCCCAGGGTTCAAGATTCCGAACCTCCGTGGTTCAGAGGTTCGACAAAAAAGAGGGAGGAGAGACAAATTTGTCTCGTATCTCTACACCCAAAGCACCGCACTACGCGCCCATGTACACGTATTCCATGCATATATCGACCATCACAAGCACGCGGAGGTGACACATTGCAAATACTTAGCTAAGTGAGCACGTTGCTGCGCCAACACCAGATCGCTCGCAAGTCTACAGCGAACAAACCCTACAACTAACATTTGTTCTTCTTTAACTACTTAACCAATTCAAAGCACATTATGTCAAGATAAGACGTACTTTGGGGGGAAAATGTTAACCGGTCTTTTGGTCCGGTTCCCAAAAGTACACAGAACACGCTTAGCTCACCCCATCATGTGGAGTCCAGGCTAGGAAGATATCTAGGAGCAAAGGAAACGGGTTGGAGAGGGATCGCGCCAACAAAAGACCTCGCAATCCGAGCCGTGAACCCGAACCGCGAGCCACCAGAGCATCAATTCCCAAGACCTTCGTAACCCCCCACAAGGCGACATTCGTACCCTACAAGGTGCAAAATTCGCACCCCACCGGGTGCGAAATTTGCACTTAGCAGGATGCGAAGCTCGCACCTAGCTGGGTGCGGAATTCGCACCTAGACGAGTGTGAGATTCACAACTAGCCAGGTGCGAGATTTGCACCTCACAGAGGTGCGAAATTCATACCTTTGGGTGCGAATTTCACACCCTTACTGGCCAGAATTTCATACCCCTAGGGGATTCGAATTTCGCACCACACGGGGTGCGAAATTCACACCCAAGGGGCGGGGTGCGAAAATCTGGCATATGTACCAATTGGGTGCAAATTTCTGGGTGTGGGGGTCCATTTTTACCTACTCCTACCTAATCCTTGTCCTATAAATACCCCATAGCCTCACACTTCAAAGGGGTTGGATTTTGTGACCTTGAGACTTCATGAGAGCTCTACTAATGGCATCTCCTCTTTAAGGATGAAGAAGGGTAAAAGTTTCTTTTTACTACATTCCTTAATACATGCCAATTATGACATCATATATGATAATGATGACATCACCTAGCCTATAAGAAAATGTAATGAGATGTCATGTGATGCGTTCAACATTGTAATCTTTTGTGATCAATAATATTCCAACAACGCTTCAAAGTGAACATAGGCCCCTCACGAGGCCGAACCACTATAAATCTCTTGTGTCATTTACCTATCCATGCTCTTGTCTACGCGACTGAATTAACTATTCCTAATAATTGGAATCTTTGGTGTTTAAGGCATTTTTTGCCGTCAACAATTCACTATCTTGTCAATTTCTTAATTTGAAAATATATAATATATTATTTTAATAACATTCGACATCGTCGAATTCAAAATATATTTTCTTATAGTTTTATTCAACACATATTCACATTTCGAACCTCGAAATAAATTCAATAATTTCCCTCTCCATTACTCGTTTTTAAATTAACATTCCTAGATTATTTAATAATTATTATTTAACAATAATTATTTTATTCCATTTAAAAATATCATTTATAAATCAAACTACTTGTTTTAATATAATTAAAACAAGTTATTATATTCTAGCCAATCGAAATTAAATCTCTATTTTAAAAATAGAAATTTCCTTTTTAAAACCCCAATTTCTTTTCCAATATATTCGAATATACTTTAGGGTATTATAAATACCAATTATTTTATATCATTGTTATTTAAACATCCCAGAACACACAATAATCAATCAGCGATTACTTGTCACATCATATAATGCAATATATGAAATATAATTATATAATTGTTGAGGAATCCAATTGGATCCCACCAACTTGTTTTCCTGCATACACAGATGTTAATCATCATAATAACACCGATTTCATATCAATATGAAATATTAAAATAAATGGAATCAATACTTAACTAACAGTTCATATATATAATTGCATCTAAAATTTCAACCAATTAATCATCAAACCATCAAAACAACCATCACACACAGCATACAATCATTTTTATCAATATCAAATAACGTTTATGAAATTATAAAACTAGATAGAGTTAGTAAGTTTACTCACTTTGGTCGTTAATCGTTAAATAACGGTTAACGTTCGGTTAATTATATCAGGCGTTTAATTCCGCCATAAATTGAAACGATCTCAAAATCGTTCTAGACTAGTTCCATTGTGTAGCCTGAGATCCCACAATCCTAACGAATCCTGTTTTGTTGGATTTCGATAATTTATGGATAACTTATATGATTTACAAGTTATCACATTATAAATTTTTTAAATTTAACTTAAATTTTAAATATATAAGTGGGCCTTGCCCTGTTTTCCAACCCAGCCTAATTTACCCCTAACGCGCCCGCAACCGAAATCAACAGTGCTTCTCCCTTTTATCTAAAAATCGCGCTTCTTTACCTTCCATTATGCCATTTTGAAAAACATTGCACAACTCCCTTTCCTCCTACTAATACACGTCCTCTTCTATGGGCTGGCTTCTACCATTTTTTTCTTTTTAATATGGGGCTCATCCCCTGTTTAAAATCCTTCGGCCCAATTAGAAGAGAACAAAAATTGTCCCGCATCCATTATTCATCATTCAGTGATTTAAAAGGAAACCGCACCGCCATAGTAAATCATTTTCCCAAACCAAAGCATGTTGCTGCTCCTTTATCCTATCCATAACCGCATGTGATACTCCTTGGTCCTTACTGCTCCCGTCATGATTCACCATGCTGTGCATGCAAACCCCCTCCCCAAACTCATTCCACTTCAGATGTTAAACTAAACCTCTCCGCATGTATAAACTCCAGCTCCCTTAGCCGACTAGATTTCCGCCACCCCGGACTGCAGCTCCGACAACATCGAGCTCCCCCAGAAGTCTTGGTTCGTTGGACAAAAACTGAAGGCCAAGAAAGACCATCAAGGTGCATAGGAGTTGAACTCAAAAATATAGTTCTTAGGTGTTGCCATCGAGGACTTATTTTGTTATTAAATCTAGTTTTCTTTTAAAAATGAGTTGGATAGTAAAACTTCTTGAAGCCAATGAATGATGGTGTGCTCCCCTATTTATAATGTGAGGAAGCTTCGGGGTTAAGGAATATAAAACTTCTTTGTTAAGTCTGCAGTGATGTATCACTTTATAGGTGGGTTGGATATTAAAAGCATACGCAGTGTATGTATAGGCCCTACCATTCCTTAACTAAGGAACTATATATACGTATTTTACAAAGCAAGTTATTCTTTATTATAGTCGAACCATTCCTTATCCATTATTCTTGTGTAATGTGTATCATCTTTTGCATAACATGCGCAAGGAAGTCATGCATCACTACTCTTCTAGTTTAATGGGGTTGAAATTATTTATTTTTCAATTATGCGGCTTGCAAAGGGGCTGGGCAAATTAACTTAAATTATAATACGAACCTATGTTAGTAGAAGCACAAAATTCAGCTAACAAGGCAATAGGACTACAACCAAAACTTGTACAAACATGATTTGCTTACATATACGAAGAACAAACATACAACACACTACGGGTACAGAGCTTGGCCATTGCCCGACTAATTAATGCTAACAGGACAACTAAACTTAATACCAGTACTACTACAAGTAGTCTAGTACTATCTAAATGGACCACGTATTCCACTAATATGCAAGGAAATATTTATTGCAATTGCCTTGTTAAATCCTTTGATACATTCGTTGATATATTTAACATTAATGCAGTATCGGTTATAAAGAACTTCGTTTACTTATTGATTGCTACGGACAAAAATAAAAATACAGTAGTGTCGAGCGAGATGCCACGATCCCAAAAGTATAATAAAATAGACAAGTTAGCTTATTTTGTGAAACCCCAAAATGCTTGTGTAGGGTGTAAAATACTTCAGAATAAAAAGTGCTTATTTTCCAAAATAAAAATTACAGAAAAATTCTATAAATAAAATTATAACTACGTCTAAAAAATCTTGTCCAAATATGAAACCAATATTTTATTATAATTAAATACCCATTTTATGGCTTATAAATGATTCCACAACGACTATTTCAAAACTTGATTTGGACATAACTTACAATCTATACAACGAAATCTAGAATTTTCACTTCCATTAGAAAAATACAGTTTAGTAGATTACAACGTTTCTTGTTTTGAAGAAGCCCGACTTATAACGGATCCTGTACATTCAGTTGAAGTTCAAAACTCAATATAACGAACTACCGCAAATTTCGAGCTCGATTATAATATATATTATAATTAATACATTCAACTAACGTTGGTTAATAATTTTTCTATAATAATTCAATTCTAGATTGACTCAAATCTATTAAATTATCCAATTTATGCAATATTGTAAATTCCGTTATTTTTTATTATTTCAGAATTAAATTTAATTAACCCATTATTTATACTAATTTAAATATTCAAAATATTTGAATCTAAACCTTTTAAATTACAAAACCACTATATCAAAATAATTAAATACATTAATTATTAAACCGCTAAAATTTCGGGATGTTACAAGGCATGACTAGCTACTTAAAAAAACCATCTAGAGTTCTGAAAGTGGTCTTGTCTATACTGTCCTCGGCCACCCTCAACTGATGAAACCCCAAGGCCAAGTCTAACTGAGAGAAAACAGATACACCAACAAGTTGGTCAAACAGATCATTAATCCTCGGAAGTGGGTGCCTATTCTTCTTAGTGAGCTTATTCAACTCCCTGTAATCCATACATAAGCGAGCTATCTGCCTTATTTGCAAAGACAACTGGAGCACCCCATTCTGATATGCTTCACTAAATAAACCCCTTCTCAAGTAGCTCCCCTCCTTGCTTGCTAATCTCCATCCTCTCGCTAGGATCCATGTGGCATACAGGCAATGTGTCTGGCTTTGCATTATCCACTAAGTATATCTGGAAATCGATCTCGCGCCTCAGAGGTAAGCCCCTAACTCCTCAAAAACATCCAAATATTCACAGATAACAGGTACATATCGCAAATCATCAGCAGAAGCATCAAGTGATTCTAGGAAACTAAGCATAACAAGCCCCTTTGGGTCATAGGAAATCTCAGGAGTCCTTCCTCTACACGTCAAAAGTCTAACGAACCTCCTCTCACAGTCCATAATGGTACCATACATGACTAGCCAATCAGTCCATAGCCCAGAAAACCAAACACATATGCGTCGCACTCAAACTTGACACCCAACACAGATATCCTCAAACCCCGACAAACCATAGACAAATGAGTCGTGCCCCCAATGTGGTTTAAGACAAACACGAGATTAGAAAAAAATACTAGTACTAAGGTGTAGAGACTCAACCACATAATTAGATATAAAAGAGTGAGAAGCCCTAGAATCAAAAAGAGTCCTAATAGGATGATCGGAAAGAGAAATCAAACCTTCAACAAAAACTTTCCTATCTTTGTCCGGTACACTGGCCTCGTGAGCATGCATCTTCCCTCCATAAGGTCCTTCCCTTTGGCCTTGTCCTTGCTTCTTCGGGCATTCCCAAAAATAATGTCCGACCTCACTACACTGGAAGCAAGCATTCTTCCTTTTTCTGCTGTCTTTGACCGAATGATCCAAACTCCCACAACCATGACATTTCTTCTTGCCTTGAGCTTTATCGTTCTTTCTGCCCTTCTTTTGTTATTCTTTCTTGGGCCATACTTTCTTGTTTTGTGTTACTTAGTCTTAGCCACCCTTTTCTTATCTTTTCCATCTTCGTGCATCTATGCCATGACAACCAGTCTCTCAAAAGTAGCACCCATCGGAATGTGAGATAATGTCAATGCTTAAAGGGGTTGATTCAATCCTCTTGCAAACCTTAAAGCTTCCTTGTGCGGAGTATTCACTAGTTCCAGACCAAACCTCGCTAACTGGTTGAACCTATTGACATATTCTTTAACAGACATGCTTCCTTGCTTAAGTGACAGAAACCTCTCCATCTGCATACTCTCTTCTGCTTGAGAAAGAAACTTCATCTCGAACCTCTGTCGAAAATTATCCCAAGTTTCCACTGGATGCCCTAGTTGCGTCACCTCCCACCAAAATGAAGCCTCGTCCTTAAGCTGCCATGAAGCCAACTGTATCTTCCTGCGGTCATCAACCTTGAAAAGCCCAAAATAAGTTCTCCGTCTCTTTTATCAAATTTCATGCTTCCGCAAAGTTCTCCATTCCTCGGAATGGCTTTCTTTCCGTAGCACATAAATCCTTGCATATCTTAGAGAAATTATCCGCAAGCGGAGGAGGAGGAGGAACAGTGGTTGCAGCTGGGGGAAGGGCGTCTGCTTGGCCTCCGGCAGGCGCCGTCGCCTCAAGATACCTATAGAACCAAGAAAGTATCTGAACACCCTCGGGAAGATTCGGTTCCCCAGACATGCTGAAAAGAAATGGAAAAGGGGATTCAAATAGTGAATCGAAAAATATTTTATATGGCTTGGGAAATATGTATTTCAAGACTTTTCTTTTGAAAATACTTTCTTTTCAAAACCCCTTGAAAACAATTATCAAAATCTTTTATCTGATCTTGTAACCTTCAGTTCTAATACCAAATGTGACACCACGTCTGTTAATGTTACCCTTTAACATAATGCATTAAGTTCCGTGAAGCGTTATGGGTAACCAGAAACAGAATCTCATAAGATAGATATATAAAGCAACGGAAATTTAAAACTTTATTTTTCCAACAGAAAACATTGTGGTCTCAAAATCAGTTACAACATCAGAATAAAATATTGGAACAAAATGCATCAAATAAAAACATCTGTCTTGCGCTAAAAACCAACGGAGTACAGAAACTGTTACGAACCGAATTCGCTAGCCTCTGAGGAGACCAGAAAAAACGGATTGTAATTAGAACACGGAAAATCAGAACACAAACAGTAGAACATTTCATTGCTGTTACAACAATTAAATCAGAGTACAAGAATATAATAGATTATGAATAAATAATATACATCAGAAAAATCTTAGAGATTAAATTACAAAGCAGCGGAAAATTAATACAATGCGTAGCGAAAATACAGTAACAAATACAACTGAAAGGAATACATGGATACAAAGATTTCCAAATATAGCTCCAGCTATAAATCAGGATCCTGTAAAATAGAAATCTGCAAAACCAAAACTACTAGCTACCCGTGCGGAAAATAGGGGCACCCAGAGTTTAGGTTAAAACAATAAACTCCAGGTCAGTCATGGGACTGGTGTGAGAACTAAAACAGTTATTTAAAACTTTACTTTAAAATAGAGGAAATCAAGGGACCACGCTGTATAACACAGAAGGAGTTTTCTCCCAAGAATACCAGTGCATAAAACAAACAGCGCAATGCTTTTTGGAAAAATGAAGCTTTTGTAAGACTCAGGTACCATCATACAATGCATCGCAAGCCGAAGGATAGAGTTTTACCTTATAATAGCTAAACATGCTTGGTACGTTTAAAACAAAACATTTTGATATTACTATAAGTATATAATGTCAAAATCACTTCAAATATAAAGTATCAACATTGGCATAGTACCCCATCCTACTATGTCCCCATACTAGTTCTGCAATTAAAACCGAAATGCCGCGTATTGGAAATTGGATTCCATCTATGAGTCGAGGCAAGGGATGTACTCCTCGCTGGCTTCGATACAATCTAGCAAATGCCTCAGGTTTCCCCGCAGTGAACCCTTGGATCCTTCAAGGCCGATTCTCTCTTGTGTTTGAGGATTGGCAATTCCTGGACACACCTTTCCCGGTCCTATCGGACCTATCACTTGGCCACTAGGGACCAATATCCGAGGCGCCTCGCATTCCATCATCTACACAGGTAAAAATAAATAAATGTTTGGGCGCCATACCATGACACCACTCATAGCTAGAAAGAAACGTCGTGCACTCCTTGGGTCCCTTATCTCGTTTTTAACTCATACTGTGGTGTGAGGCTCGTGAATTAACGCTATACACAAAGCTATGTTATTTAAAGTCGTGCTTTGATCATCATCCACAAGACTCTGTTTTTTCAACAAAAGCCTTGATCCACGCCACTCAGCATGCCACACAATCAATCCATACCGTACCACTGATTTCTTCCGATATATAACCTCTAAGCTCATACGTCTCAAAGAAGGGTGTTAAGCAAGAGAATAAATTCTCCGCCACCCAACAGATATATATTTAGCAGAGATCAACGAATACAGTAAAAAGGAATACAATGTCATACACACTATCCATTTACAAGTCCGTTCTGGGTCTGAACGAAACCGGAGGCACCTTACTCCTCGTTCCATATGTCCAATACAAGAGAGAGGTCTTCGCATATCCGGTCGATCTCCAAGTACGAATGGATGATCACCACTTATTACCTTTTCTTGGTTGTACAGCCCAATCAAGACATCAGTAATCATCCAAACGATGTGAAGAACTCCGGTCTTCAACCACCATCTTCATCGATGACTTTAATCGTCATATCGGTTATTCAGAATGGGATAAACCTGGACTTTCCGAATAAACCGCGTATTTTATAATTAATAATCAAGTGCTATAAAAGAACATCATATGCCTCATTCCGATTCTGAATATTCTTTTATTCAAATATTGATATCCTTTGGGAAAGGTTCCCATTAATTTTATCAAATATAAATTCATTTAAATTTATACTTTAATTTTCCTTTGGATATCAATTCTAAACCAAATTAAGGCTTATCAACTAGTCGAGATTATAGAGCCTTACCGAAGTAATCATTTCTTTATTAATACCAATCCCAACTTATTCATCCCATGGAGCAAGACTGGTAATACTCCATATCTAACACCACGGTGTTATCGATAAATTTAATTACCATTTCACATTCAAATCTAATTAAAGATTTAACTATCGCCTGGAGTAAAACCGGTGGTACTCCATTCTTCATCATTTCCCAAATTTGATAATTTAGATTATCACATTCACATTTCAATCTAATTAAATATTCATTAAAAATCCACTTAGTTTTAACCTCATAAATCATTGCTCAATGATTATTTAACTTTGGGAAATCAAACATGCCATATTGGCAATCTACACCGTACCATTGATTTCTGCCTATTTATAACCTCTAAGCTCATACATCTCCGAGAAGGGTGTTAAGTAAGAGAATAAATTCTCTGCCACCAAACAAATATATATTTAACAGAGATCAAATATACAATTCGAAATACAATGGTAGACGTGTATCCTGTCTTTTATTAGGTTAAAGAACCAATGACATTTAAAACACAATTCACGACAAACCCAAAATCACATTCCATTAATTATGGAATCTTCACAAGAAACAGATCAATATATAATCGATATCAATTTCTGTATCCGACTAATAATATAAATGGAATAACGGTAAAGCATTTTAAATTCCATATATTGTAACAGTCTTCCTCCATAGAAGCATATCTCGATTATCACCAAATCGAATACCATTTAATTCCAATTTAATATATAAAATGGAAAACTTTACTTTGGAAATTTTCCATTAATCTTGATTAAAAGATTTAAAAATTCCAAATCGCATTTCACTGTTAACCGAGTTAAAGAACGAAAGTTGTTAAAAACATAGTTCCCAATAAACCCAATTCACATTCGATTTTATTCCAATTATTAAATATAACTGGAAACTCTAATAATCTTAATTAAAAGATTTATTCTTTCACACGGGGTTTAAGAGCAGTGTTACTGAAGACACCATTCACGAAAACCCAAAATCCACTTTGTTATTAAATATAAGGCTCTAAATAGAAATTATATCGGCTTACATTCAATATCAAATTCTGAAACTAACACATATCGTATATGGAATAACGATATATATATTTATCTTCCAAATTCCTCCACAATATCCGTATAGTCACGGAATCCAATATCGACATCTCCCAAAGATGATTTCTATTCAAATCCATTCCAATTCATACCTTGGAAAATTCTGGATAGATTAAAACCATTCACAAATCCAATTTATTTATTTAAAAATGTTGGATTATCTTTTTAGTTAATAACTAGTTCATTTGGATAAAAATATATTCTTGTCTCTACAAACGTGGAATTTTTCATCCAAATTCTTTCCAAATCATTTATTATGATTTTACACAAATTATTAATATTTTTACTAATTTTATCAAGGCCTGTACAGCCGGTTTCCAATAACGGCCACCGAACTGCATCCATAGCGACCTTTTCCAAATTTGATTTGGACATAATTCCAAATCCAGCCGTTAGATTTCAAATCTCTTATATTCAGTGGAAACTCTTTCCGATACAAACCCAACGGTGTGGGTTTTAGGAGAATCTGACGGTCGGATTTCCCATAATGTCAATTCGAAGTCAATGGTCGAAATTCGCGAACAGTCGTGGCGCGTTCTATTCAAGCAATTAATATATATATTTCGTTCAAAACATATTTTATATATTCGTTTTAAAAACGATTCCCACTTTCATTTCAATTTTAAATCAAATTTGAATACTCCTTATCATTATAATATTTAAAAGATAATATTTTCATAATATCATATTTTGAAATCATTTCCTTTTCGATATCCATTATAAAAATGAATAAAATTGATATAAAGATCGTTCGCGTCAAAATGGTGCATAACTAATCAACACGGCTTCACACATTTTAATCCTTCACTGAATATTATTTTAAAATAATCGTTATTTTAAAACATTCATTATTCCTGAATTGGAATCAGACACAATCAATTACCATATAATTAATTTATATGGATTTCATACATCACATGAACACAACTACAATGATAAACAATAATCCATCATCCAGAGTGCATTGTACACTGTATAAGCATTAAATATAAATAATTAACACTTACTACAGTCTGTCAACCAATCGATTGACATGCAACTAAACAATTGGGATTAGTGTACGCCAAATATCATCCCTATACCCGTGTTGAGTTTCAACCAAAAAATGCCGAATATTATTTATGCAGTTAGGCAATGTGTAAAATTTATCGTCCCAATCCATGTACATAAACAAATCGTCCGATTTGTAATTGAATATTTATTTTCATTTTAGGAGAATTTCATGTCGTTCATATATACGTTAAAAATTATATTTTTAGCAATAAAATATTTATTTCAACACTTGACTATTTTATATAGTTCATTTATACAATAAAAATGATATTTTTATTGTTCAAACATTTTATTCCACATATGAATATTTTTAATAGTTTATATACACCTTAAAAATGATATTTTTGATGAATAAATATTTATTTCAGAAAATTTCGGCATTATAACGGCACGATATTAGAACCGGAGTAATGTCTAGCACTACCCCTCTCCTGATACTAGCTCGCGCCATACATAATATTGAATCCAATCAACAAAACCATAATACAATCAATAACCACAATATAGTCAATTTTCCACAATACAATCCAAACAACAACCATAGGTTGTACAATAAATAGTGTCGGGGGCTACTAAGCCCCGTCTGCGATCTAAAATATATTTAACTGTAAAATAATTTGAGTGAGAAGGTGTTCTCACATTGGGATCCACTCCGCCGTTGTTTTGTGACATTATAATTTGTTGTTCTGGTTCCAGATTTTGCAAACGAGCTCCAATCTACACAAGGTCTTATTCCCTAGCTTAAACGCGCCATTCCAGACAACTTTCGCCTAGTGGACTTTGAACAGCAGACTTTGGATGCGTTTTCTAAATAACTCCGCAATCCAAAATATGACTTCCATACACCCAAATCGAAGAGAAAAACGAGATATTTGATTTCTGGTATTGTGGAGTTTTGTCTAGAAGCGCACGGTTGGAGAGTAATTGGCTATGGAAACTCAGGGTGTTATTTGCAAACGCTGGAAATAATAAAAATGCATTTTTTAGTGGAGAGGGCCCACAGTTCGGAGGTGGAGGCTGAGGGGGGCGACACAGGTGGTGCGGAGGTGGAAAGGGGTGGCGACGGGTCGCTGGTGGCTGGAGGCGGCGGGTCAGTGGGTTTTTGGGTCTGGGTTCACGTATGGAGGTGGTGGGAGAGAAAGAAGGGAGTAGGAAGGAGAATGGGGTCGGAGGGGAGAAGAACGGAGGCTGGGGAGGCACGGGGGTCCGATGGGGGCGATGGCGATCTAGAGGGGGCGACGGGGTTAGGGCTACAGTAGGTTTTTTTCATTTGAACGAGGGGTTGAGATAAAGGGGAGGGTTGAGTTTTATAATTTATTTATATTTTAATTCTAAAATGTAACTTTTTAATTCGAACTACAAATCAAACCCAACGATTGTCACCCCTAACCAAATACCCCCATTCCGGACATAATAGGATATGTCCTGTAAGCCAGTTCTACTGTTTCGATCAGTTTTCTTTTAAATTAAAATATAAATTAATATAATGTTCAAAATTGGTTTCAACGTACATTTAATTCACCGGGGCCATATACTAACTCCAAAAATTCCAAAAAAAATAAATCTAGATATGTTTTGACGACCGTTTGAAAAATGGTCATTTCCCAGTTGATTAAATTCAAACTGGAAGTGCCAAACAAGTTTAAATTCACCATGCTCACATATTAATTCCAAAAATTATGAAAATTGGAATATAGCAGTAATTTCACATTCCGGATCCAACAAAAGTGGTTTCGTTGAAAATGGAGGTCGTTTGCAAAATGGCTATTTTTAAGGGCTATATATATTATTAAAATATATATAAACTCCATAGCGACTATTTCAAATTTTAAACTGGACATAACTTTCAATTTATATTATGAAATATGAATTTTTCACATTCGTTAGAAAGATATTATTAAACAGATTCAAATATTTTTGGTTTTACTAAAATCCGATTTATTTTGAATTTTGTACATTCAATTGAAATTTAAAATCAAAATTTTAAACTATTACACCATTTCAGGCTCGTTTTATAATTAAAATAAATTTATTCTTTCTAACTTCATTTAAATAATAAATTTAGTCGTTATTATTTAAAATAAATCATTTTAAATATCCAAAATCCATTAAAATAGCTAAAATAAAAAATTTAAATTGGTTTTGAAAATCCGGGTTATTACAGAAACGAAAAATCATAATCCCCATAAGTAGCCATAAACAAATTGACAAGTAGTCATAGCGATACATCGAAGCAAATCCAAATCCAAGATGAAACAGAAGACAAAGTCCTAATCAAACTTGAGCGTTTCCTTCCTGAGAACCTGGGAGGAGGGAGAAAAGGAAGAGAGAGTAAAGAAAACAAAACGGGTCAGACATAAAGTCTGGCGAGTCCAGTGACTTTTAGCACATAAAGAAATAAAAGTATCATTACAGTAAATAAACTGGATGAGAGATAACTGTAGTAGATAACAGGTATAAACAAGATGGACAAGATATACAAAATAAACAGGATAAACTATGCTTCTTAATTACTTTCTCTGCACCAATACTAGTATATCGCATTAAGTGTTTTCCAATTACTTAGCAGAAACAGAATGATCCCAACAAAACATAATGGTAGACTTAGGTGTACTTCTAGTAACGGATTTTACCCCAAACAGGAATAACAGGTACATAAACAGAAATAACGGGTGTTACCCCAAACAGAAATAACAGGTACCTAAACAGGATTAGATGCACCCTAATTACTACCCCCGGCGATCAGCTCCCTAACTCGTAAATACCCTGTGTTGACCCCATAGTAGGGTGTATTACTTCTAAAGTGGCAACCACCAGAAGGACACAGACTTATTTACAGGTGTTACAGCGGCTTATTTTCCTAAACTAGTCGGACCCATACACGCACATGACTCCATTGGAATGCGCCATCAGAATACCTCTCCCTAAATGAACTTCCTATAGCCAGCTCAGTAAGCGTTCCCTAACCCCTGCCTAGTATGGGGTCCCCCTTTAATACCAGAATCGGTTACTGACTGGTACATGCACCACACAACAGATGACACAAGCCACCCCTTAGGCTTGCATCTCCAACTAACTAGGATTTTGACAGGTCATGCCTAACAGATTAACAAGCCCGCATAACCACAATAAATAAAACAAGTTAAGTTTAACAGGTTTGTATAACCTTTACAGATTTAACAGATTTACTTAACCCCACCGATTCAACATGTTTACTTAATCCCAACCATAGATTAACAGGTTTATATGTATATAACCCCTACAAATTTAAATAGGTTAAGTATTATATGTTAACAAGTATACATAACCCCCTCCATGTTTTACACGTTGCTTACAGTTTCATTAACACGTTCCGCTTAATCTTAAATTAATCCTACAGATTTATATGCCTCAAACCACAAGTCATAATTCACAGTCTAAGATATTTCCTAAATCTTAGTCATATTTCATAGTATAAGTTTATGCCTCAAAATCCCAGTCATAGTACAAGTTATGCCCCCAAATTATCATTCCCAATTTAACCCAATTTCATTCGTACGCATATTTCCGCGATATCGGCTTAGGCTCAAAGGTAGCCTAAGCTATAAAAATAAAAAGGGAACGAGAGAGGAAGAAGAACATAAATAGGCATATGAAAACAGAAATAGGCATAGTAACAAAATAGGCATGATAACAGAACTGTTTAGATACTAATCAGATTCTTATCAGGCATAGGTTTAGATCCAGATTTATAAATGTGTCAGGGTTACTTTAAATTTTTATATCTAAAAGTAACATGAACTCATAGAGATTGGATCTAAAGAATAGAGAAAAATATGTTGATGTTGCAGAAGAAATCGTTGTACGTGTATAGGTTGTTGTTGAAGAAAATAGGCTAGTTCAATCCAAGTCGGGGCAGCATCTCGTCGTCTCCATTGTTTTTTATGAATAAAAATAATACAGAAGCTAGGTCATCATTTCATTGCCTCTTTTTCACTCATTGAAATTTGAAAATTCTGAGTTGATTTATATATATATATATATATATATATATATAATTCTCTTGTACTTATACAAACTACTAAGCTTAATAACTTTCTCATACGATGTGTGTTTTACGCTAACTCAGAGTCTATCTTAAGCAGAATTCCAAGGCGAACACAATGGTACAGTCCATTTTACTTAATTCCCAATATTTAATTAAGTATTCTTTAGTTTATTATTTTAATGTCTTTGAAATTATGGGGTGTTACAGTTTGTGTAGATGGGGCCCTGGCACGCGGAGAGGAGAATAAAATATAAGGGAAAGGGGAGAAAATGGAGATGGGATAGAAAGGAAGGAAAATAATTGGAAGTTACCGTATATTTATACACATATGTTAGGGTCCTTAGTGCATAAAGCCATTGCTAGGAGTCAACACAAGAGGATATGGTGTAGTGGTGAAGTAATGGGGTTTTGGATAATTTTCCCACTAAGTAAATTAATTCAAGTCCTATTTTTGTGTTTAAACTAACACATCATCATACTTTGTGTTTTTTGGCAAGCTAAACATCATTATCATGCTATGACCTCATGGAAGACAGTGTAAGTGATAGAGTATGAGGTATCAAGAAGGGAGAAGGCTTAGAAATTAGTAAATAAGAGTGATTTGATTTAATTTAAGCTTGTGTTTAATCAAATGATCTTTACACGTTTTCAACTCGCCCAATCAAACTGTTATTCCTGATCGATACGAAATAGGAAATCCTACCATATTTCATAGATACAGATTCCATGAAACTGGTTTTGTTTGAATTCTGAGACTGTTTGCAAAGTGGATATTTTTAACCTATTAAAATAATATTAAGTTGTTGCATTTCAATATATTTATTATAATTTAATCTTAAAAGTACACTAACCTTATTTTAACTATAGAAAAATATAAAATTAAATTAAAATCATTTTCAATTGTTTTTTAAGGTTCAGATTCAATAATTAGCTATTTAAAAATCCACTTATATATACATATATTAAAACTCTTGATTCTAAATTGACTAAAATTTCAGGTCGCTACATGACTGTTGCATTTAGAAAAGAACAAGCTAAATTCACTATTTTAACTTCACAAGAATCTACCAATTTTTTTGTTCATGCTACAGTATCTTTTAAATATAGCCTCGGAATAAGGTGGGATTTTAAACAATGTACTCTTAACTAAATTATGGATGGCATGATACTCTTTGGTATTGCATCTTTTAATCATTTGCTACAGTTATCCATGGTGATAATGCATGTACTTGCAAAATTTAAATATTTATATGGATTAAATATGTAACGCAATTAACAAGTACGTAAGGTCGAACAAACACTTACATTAAATTGATCAAAATAAATGGATAGGAAATCGGTTAAGTCAGATTTTCTTTAATGCTTATACGAATCTACATTTACCTTTTTACATCACTAACATTAATTGTGACATTTATAGAGATTATATAAATATATTGAAGATGCTAAAATTTAACCATGGATTTAAAAATAATCGAATATCCATTTATTAGATGTGTTGCCGGACTTCCTCATTTTTTATTAAGCAAAAAAGCTATAATGAAAATCTTCTTTGTCTTTAATAAAACCTACATTTTGCATGTACTACATTTTTTCTGAATTCTTTTGTTTCTTATATAATATGCGTTTCAATATGGTTTTGGTGTTTTTAATATGTAACAAATTTAATATGTAATTGAAGTAAACTGACAATTATATGAAATGGAAAGCAATGAATTACATTACAAAGAAAACATGATGTAATTGATTATTTGTCAATTCTTTAATAATAATTTATTCAATTTAATAATTGTTGCATAGACGACACCAACAAAATTCCCCACTAACATAATTCAAAAACTTTTCATGCAGACATTTTAGAGCAGTCTGTACGGGAAAAAGAAACCGTCTTCCTTACTAGATCATAACCAATATGGAAATTCTGTTGTACAGTATTTCCAAATATCTGCATCCCATCAGTTGCCTCCATACTTAGACAAATCAAACCATCGATAGGCAATGTGTACGTATTGTACGGCTTCATCGCCAAACTCGCACCTCCCTCAAAGTTAAACGTGATGGATGGAAAGTTATCCCTTGACTCAGCCTTAAAACAGTAGAATGTATTGCCACGGTCCATAGTTATCGGAATTTTAACAATTTTTGAAACTTCATTAGCAAGTTGTTTCAACACATCTTTCTTTAATAGTGTGACTGTCGTGCCTGTATCGATGACAATGTTTCCCTTTTCATTTGAAGATGCCTTCACATTTATGGTTTTGCTTCCAATGGAGATGCTTTCGAGAGTGATAAAGTAACCTTCAGGGTTGACTATTGAAGTGGATGCAGCGCCAGATATTATGGCTGCATCCCCGAAGTGCATGGTACTAAAGGATTCTTTTTGGTCAAAGGGGACTAAACAGTAGGAGAATCTTCCTTTGATGATGGGGTTTAGTTGAGATACAATGGAGACAGGCTGCGAATTGAAGCCGAGTATGCCCACTTGGTCCCCGTTCATGCTGTCACTATTGTTGTAGCCACATCCAAAAATGATGTTTGGTACGGATATAGAGTGACCTTCTGTTGTCTCGAATGTGATTGTTTCTCTTGAAAGTGTGCCTGTAATTTATTATTGTAATTACAGGGAAAAAGAAAGGGAAAATTATATGTTAAAACATGATTAAAAATACATTGGTCCTAAGTGTTCTTAATATTCTAGACTTTACACTAGTGATCATGGGAAAGGGAGAAATGATAAGGTTAAATGAATGGAAAAAATCACAGTACTAAATGGCGCATTCTTGGCTAAAATATTGTTGTAAGAAAAAACCTAGACTGATAATCAACTTAAAAGAAGACTTTCCTATTCATATAATATTTCATTATTTTTCTTGAGAGAATACATGTATTCATTATTGAATGAATGGAAAAATAGTGTAAATAGGAAAATAAATAAAGAAAGAAAATGGTTAGTTAATCAATTTTTTGGACATATTAATTTTCCTACAATCAATTTACGACGTCAGAAGTTATCGAACGATTCTAAATCTCAAAGATGTTAATTTTTATTTTTATTTTGTAATTTGCTAACAATTAAATTTTTTTTTTGAGATACCAAATTCAAGAAACATGAAGTTCATTAATACTACTACTCCAAAAAAACATAATGAACATCCAATTTGGATGAATTTAACGTATTGCGTTCTCTCATCGTTTAGCACTTGTATTATGTAGCGAGGGAAAAGATAAACGAAATCAGTTAAAGTTTGTCTTTTCATATCAGTATTTTTTGTTAAATTATAATCCATATGTTTTCTACAATATAAGATCATCTAATTAACTACACCAATATATCACTTTAAAGCCACCTAAACTACACAAATGATACATTAATAAATATCCAACCATATATGGAAAAGATGATTGATCGAAGAAAGCTATATGAGAAGTGGAGAAAATTATCGTACCATGCGTAAAAGATCCATCCCCATAAATAATAAAATACTGGCAAGAAGGGTCTTTAGAGCAAGCATCAGGATACAAAGTCGTGCAAAAACTTGAATTGCAAGGAAGCTTTTTGTACGTCGAGGAGGCTTGAGGGTTGAACACTGGAAACGACTTACCATTACATTCTGTACATAGCTTGCATCTGGACCAAAAAATATTGCTCCCTGTGTCTAGGACCGCACGTACCTTTACAGGTGGTGTTCCTATGGAGAATTCCATTAGATGGTCTGCAACATTAGGGAACAACCTCGATTTCGGAGATCTCGCTTCTAGTGTAGAGAAGTTGTTGTGGTGATCATGAGTGAGTTTAATGCTGAAGCCAATGGAGCTTGAAAGTGTTGGAAGCAGAAAAAGAACGAAAGTAAATGGAAGAAGTAGAAATATGAGTTTCATTTCAATAATTCTTTTAAGTGTTGTTAAGTATGATAAGGCATTTGTCTTTATATAGGTATTAAAATTTTAAGATGATCAGGAATAATGGAAACAATCGTGAAATATATTCTTTATTAATTGGATCATATATGGTGCATGCATCTTTTTACATTTATTCAGGTAGATTTTATTAGCTCAATCTTTATTTTTTATTACTACTACCACTATTATCTATTAGAATTAACACAGTACACAAATTTTGATTCATGAATAGAATTACTATGAAAGTTCGCTAGCAATGTATTCATCCTAGATGCTGAAGATAAAAGGGGTAGATAACAAAGTATTTTACGTTCCAATGAACTGTTGAAATGAATAAAACGAATGAATTCTTTCTATCTCCTTTTTTCACTAAAGATATTTTCCTTTATTATTTTCTTCCAAAGAGAAGTAAAAGTTATACTGAAATTCATTTTAATAATCAAAATGATACTCATATTTACTCTCTGTGATTATGACAACACAGAAATAAAAAAAATATTACTGACATGTATTTCCCAAATGTTATATCTTTCTTTCTTGAAAAATCAAGCATTCTTATTCAACATTGAATCAAAAAAATTAATTGTCTTAAGTTTATGCGTTGCATATATGTAAAACTAAATTTTACAAAAGCCAATAATTTTAATAGTGAAGTACGTTTTTTGTGGAAAATTGATACTTTATTATATATATGTACATATATATATTATAACAACCTGACCGGAATGGGCCTAAATTCCGATCCAGAAAAGGCCCGTCAGAGAGAAATTCTAAACGGATCCTTAGTTACTATAAGTATTGCGTAAACGTAGCCAAACATAAAACGAAATCAAAATCTCATAGTGGAAGGGACAGAATGTAATAACGGAAAGTAGATGCAGAATTAAATAAAACCAAAATAATGTCAATTACATCAAATTCTAACTATTATAAAATGTACATCAATAATAATAATATTATCCCATGAATTACAATAAACTTCTCATAATAATAATTATGGCTCCCTAACTCCATCAATCAAGCGTTCCCGCTAACTAACATGTTTAATTGTTATGAGAAGGGAGGTCAGAACAATAAATTCCAGTGAATGAAAATCAGATAAGTTAGCTACTAATTCTTGCATAGAAAATAAGGTTAGCTGGTTAAAAATGGCAACCTCATCTTTACCCAGATTCAAAAACCTAGAGAAATAAAACCCTAAACCTCGATTCAGATCACCGTTCGGTAGTTCGACCTTATCCTAGTTCAGCTCTGCTACATGCAAAGCTAGTAAATTCGTCAAAGCAAGGTATTTCTTGATATCCTAATCTTAAATCTAAGATAGAATACCCAGATCTTATTTCTAGAAATCGGGTTGTTACAAATAAGGTTAACCTTATTCAATTGATAGACTGGATAGATGTTATTATTGAACACAAATACCATTGAAATTCCATTCAGCATTTTGAACCGCTTACCAAGGATAATATCAATTTTTTTTGTTATTAATGAAGATTTGGTCAACAAAGTGAGAAAGAGAGATGGTTTAATACTATAGTCTTTTATGTATATAGGAGTAGACCCTATTATAAATATCTAAAGGATTATATTGGTAGGAATTGGAACCTGAAAGTTAAATATCTGTTGTTCACAAGAGAGAATGCGTTCTTTAATATCAAATGTGACAACTTGGATGGCTACGAAAGTATTTTAGCTTTAGAACTGTATTTACATTGTAACAACCCAGAATTTCAAAACCAATTTAAAATTTTGATTTAAGCTATTTTGAAAAATATTTAAGATAAATATACTATTTTTGCCAAATAAAATTTGAGAATAATTTCAAAATTAGTTTTTATACTTTATTTGACTTGAAACAAATTCAATAAAATTGTTAAATTGATTTATAAATCCAAAATTAAAAAAAAATTGATTTTTAAATCATCGCATAATCCTTAAAAAGTGAAAATTTTCTAGCAAGCTCAGAATTCGACGAGACCAATTTTGTTTGATTCATGATAGCAAATCATTGTTGGGTTTTAAATTTCACGATAAACGGAGTTAGTAAGTGGTCGTGCCCGATAAACCCGTTTGGATTAAAACAGATGATCAGTTTACAAAGTAATGTTATCAAGACGATCTCAGAATTCGATTTTACTTTTTTTCGGGATTCGCATCATCGAATAATGGAAGAATCCTAAGTTTCATTATTTATGGAGTTGCCATTTGGGCGTATAAGAAGAAAAAGTATGCTAAAATCGCATTTTTGGAGCTAATTTGAGCATAATTGATAATTTAATCGGAAGGGCAAACGAACTCGGAATTCGATGAAACTTGGTTCGTTGGATTCGTGATTCTGTGTATTTTCTTGTGACCAAATTTGTAGCCAATGGATATCGTTTGCAGTCGGGTAGTCGGGGTGGGAGGGGAGAGAGAGAGAGAATTCTTACATCATCTCTCTTACTCCTTTCATTTTCTTCATAATTCCTCATTCTATTCTACCTCCTTCTTTCCTCATTAATGGCCCCTCTCCCCAAATCCTAGCACCCTACCGTCGCACCCCCTACCGTACACTACCTTCTACCTCATGCGTCGCCCCCCTCCCCCCTTACACACGTAACCTCCCTCCTCTCCTCCTCTCTTCTTCCATTCTCTTCATGACTTGAAAAGAAGCTCCATTTTTGGTTCTAACTTGATCTACCTACCCGTAGCACCTCTTTAGTGAGCTTTAAGTGCCCTAGATAACTTTTGGAGCCTTTTGGACCCATCTCCAATTCCAGACAATGGAAGTTTAAGCTTCGAGAGCTCCAATTGGCCAAAGCTCCTTCCTTTCTTGCTTCATTCACTTGTTAGAAGGTGTACCGAAGTTGTTGTGGAGTTTGAAGACATTCCAAGCCAAAAGGAGGGATTTTTAGGCGGTAGCGAGCACCGAAAAATCAGGAATTGTAGTGTATTGTTTTCTGATAGTTGGGGTGAGTGATTCTTGCTTTAATTAGTATATTCGAGTATTTTAATTAGTTATGAAAAAATAATTATTTATGCGTTCTGAGTTATAAAGTAATGCGGTGAAAATTAGCAAGTTGCAAGTTAGGAATTGTATCATGTTACACTTAAAATGTCATTTAAAATTTTCATGTAGTTAGATTACCCATTGCATGTAATACCCCTTTTGAGTTCAACACTTGAACTATTCACAAATCATTTGTATTAGAAGCGTTGTATGAATATGTGACACTCGTAATTCCTACTCTGTGGATGGACACTTATGGCGCCGTAAATGGCATTGTATGATTGGGTATGTTGTGTTATGGATGAGAATTAAAAATTATTAATTGATTGACAAAAATATCACGTTGTTTGTAGTAGGGAAATTGGAGTAAAAATACATTTACAAGTCGAATCGCTTGTTTATGTTCAACTATTTAAATAAAAAGAATGGGATGAAATAAACGATTAAATAAAAAATTGTTTGAATGTTGAAAACCCCACACGGGTCTGGGGATGATTCTGATTTATACATCTCCCTGGTTTGTAGTTCGCGTGTTAATCGTTGGGTTAAACAGGCGAGATAAGCCACAATAAATTATATTGAAACTTATATGAGAATAAATGCACACTGGATATCATATGAATGTCAAATAGTTGTTCGCAACTATTGTTGGATGTATTGGATTGGTATGAGGAAATTTGCATATATTTAATTGCATTTCATTTCAATCTAGGATAAATGACATAATTTAATAATATAAAAATATGAGGTAAAAACAAAAAATAAAGTCGATGTCTGATTTTGGATGGACATGTTTATATCGAAATATCGATGAATATTCGTAACTGTGAAGAATGATTTTGAAGTATTTTTAATATACTTTTGGCTATGCAAAGTATTTGAATTTTAAATGAATATTAACTTTTCAAAGTGAAGTTCAGTTAGAATATGTAGCAAATGTTTGAGAAGAGATTTTATTTTGGAAGTTTCTCGTTTATTTTTATTATGACTGTAAAGAGATTTTGGGTGTGAATGGATGACTTTCGAAAAATAATATTATTTTATTCCTTAGAATAATGAAAATTTGGACCAAATGCTAAATATTTGAATTTGGATATAAATGGCAGAAATAATTTCATATCATTAAATAAAAAGGTTTTGAAGCGTTTTCGATTTATTTATAAATAATAAAAGCGATTTGTACTTGTATAGAACGCCTCGTACAACGGTAGTTCGAGAACGTCAACCCGTAACTTAGAACTAACTTAGCGGGAGATCCGACTGTCGGATTCTCCTTAAACCCAGACCATTGGCTTTGTACCAAAAATATCTTTCCAACAAATATAAATGGCTGAAATTTGAACAGTTAGATCTTAAAATATACCCAAACCAGTTTTGAACAAGGACGCTATGGATGCAGTTCGGTGGCTGATATTGGAAACCGATTGTAAGAGCCTTAGAAAAATTATTAAAAAAATAAATAAATTATGATAAATAATAACAAGTGATTTGGAAGGAGTTTGGGTTTCCACTATTTGAAAGATAAATATTATTTTTGTCTAAAATTCCCATGTTAGCAATTACAGTGAGATTTAATATATGGGCACAATAAATTAATTTGGGGTTCGTCGTGAATGATATCTTTAGGAATATTGTTCTTGAATCCAACCATAAAAAGGAAGGATCTCATAAGGGAAAAATTATCAAATTCTCGAAAATTTATTAAATCAAACTGGATTTTTGAAGGAGTCCATAATGAATGGAAAAAAACCATTTTGGGTTTATAGTGAACAAGGCCTTTAAATAGCAGTTGTTCTTTAACCCAGGAAAGATAAGATTAATTTCTAATATTTGATTAACCATTGAAGTGTGATTCTTGAGATTTAAGAATTTATTTCCTATAAAGTCAATGAAAAACAGTCTCTAAAGAGCACGAATATTTAATTTAAAGAATATTCTAGGTTGAAATGAAATGAGATTTATTTTTGTGTATTTGACACATGATTATAAAGATACGCAAGTTATTGGAAAGACCGGGTTTTACCCATTCTAAATAATTATTACGACAATTAATGGCAACGATGAAGACAGGGGTTGAAGACCGGGGATCTTCTCATCGTTTAACCTACTGCTGATGTCTTGATTGGGCTGTACACGCAAGACAAGATAATAAGTGGTGGTAGTTCAAAACATTCTAGAGAATCGACTAGATATGCGAAGACCTCTCTCCTGTATTGGACAAATGGGACGATGAATAAGATGCCTCCCGTTTCATTTAGACATAGAACGGACATGAAAATGGAGTGTGTGTCTGACGTTGTACTTCGCGCTGTATTCGTTGATCTCTGCTAAATATATATTGTTAATGATATTTTTCGTCAACATGCAGATTATGATGCATATAGTGTATGCCAATGATCTTTGACATTGCCATAACTCAGAATTATTGAAACACACTCTGGGACCCGCAAATCTAAGCTAGACTGCTTTCCTTTGGGCATCAGAGTTCTCGAATTTAATGATTAATTGTCTTGCGCCCAGAGGATGGATGTCACACATATTGCATGATGACACTCCAAATCGACTTTGGGAAAATTATCTAGCTTGATATTACTGGAATCTGTGGAATGGATAACTCCTTAAATTATGAATGTGGCATGATGTACTGTAACAAGAGGAAAATAGGCTAACGCCTCCCCTGAGCTTGGGGAAGAAGGCACTATGATGCTCATTAACTTATGTAATCTTTCCATATCTGACTAACACAAGATAGGGGTCAGAATCATGTTGGAAATCAGATTATGAACCCACAGATACCCTCCTTTCCCCAAGGATAAGGAGATGTTAGACTTATCATGGGAGTGTCGATCAATGATGACAAACGCTCCAGGTGAGGGGGAGGAAACTCCATAATTCTATGAAGCCTCTTCTCCATCGCTAGGGTGTCTCCATTGATCTTCTCATCAGTAAAGTTAGTGTTTACTCCCTGTCTCATTATTAAGGCATGAAAAGATTATCAAATCGCAAGATGCTTTAGACCCGTAAATTCTCCGTTCATAAATTGTAGATGTATTACATGAATTGGTGAGTTTCTCTTTTCTGAAGAAGAATAACTAAATTTAAGAATAAAAGATCCGCCCCCTCCCCCCCTCTTATGTGACTCTTAGGGTCTTATTTATAAAGAATCCACGACCCTTTCGCTGATAAGCTACTGGGCTTGCATGGGCCTCCATTGCCCAATTTTCTCCTAGTTTCGGGTGTTTAGCTCTCGGTTGTCCTTGCGGCGCTGATCATAGTCTCTGAAGTGAGGGTTCCAGATGACTCGGGCTTCCCCGAGACTAACACAGGTTGGTTGTCATGGTAATTTGTGGATGATGTTTGAACCATCGGTAACAGATTCCTGGCGTTGGCACTCAAACGTAAGATTCCAGATGTAGACCTTCGGCTTTATCGTGAGTACTTGGAGGAGCCTGTCCTCATGATGTACGTAGATGCCTGCCGGTTTGAAACCGTTGTTGGTTTGGGTACTAAGTAGAATAGTACAGGTGGCCTATATCTCTACTTGGGTCTTGGTTTAATCTTTCGGTAAAGCTTTTAAGACGGTTTGGTTCTGTGGAAGGTGTCCTCCGGTAATATTTCTGTTACTCTAGAAGGCAGCCCTTCGTCATATACGAAGTTGATTCCCAGAAGTCGGCCTTGGACAATCTTTATGTATTGGTCTGATACTCTTCTGCTTCCAGTGTGTTGGCGTTAATTGAGTTGATTCCGATAGTCCTTCGGGGTTTCGATAAGCGGAGCATGTGCTTCTCTCTTTCCTAATCCTTGTCTTAGGTTATTTTTTGTCACGGAATTCTCCTTCGAGTAGTCCTCGTTGGATGGATCCTGTCAGGTGAACCCCGCTGTTTTCCTGAAGGCTTTGAGCTCCTTTCTTCCCGTTAGGTGCTTCTCCATGTTGCTCTTGGGTTCTTCCTTCTGTGCTTTTGCTCAATCGACATCCCTTTACTGCCCTCTTATGCTAAGCGAATTTTGGTAGTAACATTTGCCCCCCCCCCCTTTAGTGAAGGGGTGTCTTCGGCTTTCCAAGTCAAGCTTCTTTTTCCAAGCTCTCTCCTATTTAGCCACCTGCTGTTTTTTTTTTGTTGGATTACGTCATGGATTTCGGCAAAGGGGTCCATTTTTGTCGTTTGTGGAGAAATGAACTGACCTCAATTCAGGCGTTGATATAAACAGCGGACCGGAAACTCTTTTCGGTGATAATAATGAAAAGTTGAGTCCTACCCGGATTCGGAGATTCAAATACTGAAGACCGGGAATACCTCTGGTATTAACAAAGGGCTGAATCCATTCATATTGGGTATTTTGTAGATTGACGTCCAGGAACCCTTCCGGTATTAATGAAGAGCCGAATCCACCTAGATTTGGGTATTTTAAAATTTGAAGACCGGGAACTCTTCCTGTAATAATGAAACACTGAATCCACCCAGATTCGGGTATTTTAAAAATTGAAGACCAGGAACTCTTCTGGTATTAATGAAGCGCCGAATCCACCTAGATTCGGATATTTTTTAGGATTTAAGACTGGAACCCCCTTGGGTATTAGTGAAATGTGGAACCGACCCAGATTCGGGTATTCAACAGGACTGAAGACCGGAAAACCCTCCGGTATTAATGAAGTGTCGAATCATCCCAGATTCGGGTATTTAATAGGATTGAAGACCGAAACCCCCTCCGGTGTTAATAAAATATCGAATTGTCCCAGATTCAGGTATTTAATAAGATTGAAGACTGGAACCCCCTTCGGTATTAATGAAATGTCGAATTGTCCCAGATTCGGGTATTTAATAAGATTGAAGGCCGGAACCCCCTCTGGTATTTGTTGCTTCAATATCCCTTTTGGATTCGATTGGTAAACAAGAGGTTGTACGTGCTTCTTGAGCCTCTCTTTGGGCATTTGATGTCAAAGCAGAGGATGTACGTGCTTTGTTGGTCACTCTCTGGGCCTGTGCGTCCGGCATGCTTGGCTAGCTTATCCGCAAGTAGGGCCCAAGGACTTACACGACCTCCCTCCAGGAGGCACCTTACCCTGACCATTGTAGGCGATGATAAGGTCTTAGAGACTTAGACGGGGCCATTGTAGACACATAACTAAGGTTTGCTCTTTTGACGCACTATATGGACCATCGTAGGTTCTGATAGATGCTTATATGCCACCACCCTCCAATGGGTACCCTATCCTGACCATCGTAGGAGATTATAGGGGTTTATGTTCCCTTTTACGGGTAACGCGGAACATAAGCAGATGTAGGACATGCTCTTCTTCAAGCAGAAGTACGATGTGCTTAGTTCTAGTAGAGGCAGGGCGTGCTAAAGTTAGATGCACCACTATGACCATTTCTAGTGTGAAACAGAGGCTTACGATTTTGATGCTTTAACCCTGCCCCCTCTAATTTGGGCATGGATAAATACTAACACATCATCCAAAACCAAGATCCTTGCGACATTATCTTCCATGGCGTTTGAGTCTGTAGTTTTTGTGGATTGGATGTGGTTCCCTTTTCGTTGTTATTTGGGTTGAGCGTTGGGCCCTCATTTCCTTCAAGTGTGGCATTAGGATCCAACTCTTTGTTTCTATCCTCCAATCTTTTCGAATTCATCTTTCCCTACCGTGGAGCAATAAATTCACCAAATTAATTTTTAAAAAATTAACCATAAGGACGGAGGTTCAAGCCCCTCCTTCTAACGCCAAAATGTTAAAGATATTTTTCGTCAACACCCGGATTATGATGCTATAACGTATGTCCATGAGATTTTACATCGCCATAACTCAGAATCATCGAAAAACACTCAGGGACCCGCAAATCTAAGCTAGACTGATTTCCTCTGGGCATCAGAGTTTTCGACTTTAATGATTAATTATCTTGCGTCTAGAGGATGGATGTCACACATATTGCATGATGACACTCTAAATCGACTTCGGGAAGATTATTTAGCTTGATATTACTAGAATCCGCAGAATGGATAACTCCCTAAATTATGAAGGTGGCATGATGTACTGTAACAAGATGAAAACAGGCTAATGCCTACCCTGGGCTTAGGGAAGAAGGCACTATGATGCTCATTAACTTCAGTAATCTTCCCACATCTGACCAACACAAGATAGGGGTCAGAATCACGTTGGAAATCAGGTTATGAACCCACATATAACCTCTTTTCCCCAAGGATCAGGACATGTTAGACTTATCGTTAGAGTGTTGATCAATGATGACAAACCCTCCAGGTGAGGGGGAGGAAACTCCATATTTCTATGAAGCCTCTTCTCCATCGCTAGGGTGTCTCCATAGATCTTCTCATCAGTAAAGTTAGTGTTAACTCCCTGTCTCATTATTATGGCATGAATAGATTATCAAATCGCAATATTCAAAAGAACCGAAAATTCTCCATTCATAAATTGTAGATGTATTACAAGAATTGGTGATTTTCTCTTTTCTGGAGGAGAATAACTAAATTTAAGAATAAAAGATTTGTCCCCCTCCTATGTGACTCTTGGGGTCTTATTTATAAATAATTCGGGGTCCTTCTGCTGATAGGCTACTGGGCCTGCATGGGCCTGCATGGGCCTCCATTTGTCACTTTTTCTCCTAGTTTCAGGTATTTGGCTCTCGGCTATCCTTGTGACGCTGATTATAGTCTTTGAAGTGAGGGTTCCGGACGACTTGGGCTTCCCCAAGACTGACAAGGGTTTGTTGTCGTGGCAATTTGTGGACGATGTTTGAACCTCCGGTAGCAGCTTTTGGGGATTGGCTTTCAGACGTAAGCTTCCGGATGTAGGCCTTTGGCTTTATCGTGAGTACTTAGAGGAGCCCGTCCTCATGATGTACGTAGATGCCTGCCAGTTTGAAACCGTTGCTGGTTTAGGTACTAAGTAGAATAGTACAGGTGGCTTGTATCTCCGCTTGGGTCTTGGTTTAACCTTACGGTAAAGCTTTTAAGACGATTTGGTTCTCCGGAAGGTGTCTTTCGGTAATATTTTTATTACTCTCGAAGGTAGCCCTTCATCATATATGAAGTTGATTCCCAAAAGTTGGCCTTGGACAATCTTTATGTATTGGTCTGATACTATTCTACTTCTGGTGCATTGGCATTAAGTGAGTTGATTCCGATAGTCCTTCGGGTTTTCGATAAGTGGAGCCTGTGCTTCTCTCTTCCCTGATCCTTGTCTTAGGTTATTTTTTATCACGGAATTCACCTTCGGGTAGTCCCCGTCAGATGGATCCTGTCGGGTGAACCCCGCTGTTGTTCTGAAGGCTTTGAGCTCCTTTCTTACCGACAGATGCTAGTCCATGTTGCTTTTGGGTTCTTCCTTTCGTGCTTGTGCTCATTCGACATCCCTTTACTGCCCTCTTATGCTAATGAAATTTTGGTAGTAACATATATATTTTTAGTGGCGGAGAATTTATTCTCTTTCTTAACACCCTTCTTTGAGACATTACAAGCTTGAAGGTTATATATTGATAGATAATCAGTTATGCGGTACGGATTGACAATGTGGCATGCTAAGATGCAGTGATAAAGGCTTTTGTTGAAAAGAAGGGCCTTGTGGATGATTATCAAAGCAATTAACACAGATTTGTGTATAGCGTTAATTCGCGAGCCTCACTCCGGTATGAGTCAAAAACGGGATAGTGACTGTAGGGAGTGCATGCATTTCTTTCTAGCTAGAAGCGGTGTCATGGTATGGATCCCATACATTTTTACTTATGTGGATAATGGATTGTGAGCCGCCTCGGATATAGAGCCAACTAAAAGGCTCAAGTGATAGGTCCTATATAGAATCGAGAAACATATTGTTCAGGAATAACCAATCCACAAATGTTAGGTGTCGACTGACCTTGAAGATCCAAGAGTTGGCCATATGTGTGATCCTGAGGCAATGGCTAGAGTGTCTCCAAATCGTGAGGAGACATCCCTTGCCTCGACTCAAAGATGGAATCCAAATTCCAATACACGACCTTTAGGTTTTAGTTGTAAACCTATATAGCGACATAATATATGGTATTTATGTCGTCTATGATTGATACATTTATATTTAAAGTTGTTTTATACAATATGCACTTATAACAATGTCAAAGATATTTGTTTTTAAAATGTACCAAGCATGATTGGCTATTATAAGGTAAAAATCTATCCTATGGTTTGTATTGCATTGTGTGATGGGACCTGAGTCTTATAATAGCTTCGCTTTTTAAAAAAGCATTGCAGTGTTTATAAATTGTTTTATTTCAAGCTTTGGTATTCACATGTAGTAAACTCATTGCATGACATACGGCGTGGTCCTATGATTTACCCTATTTTAAAGTAAAATTAATAATTGTTTTAGCTCTCACACGAGTCCCAAGACTATCTCAGAGTTTATTGTTTCTACCTAAACTCTAGGTGCTCATATTTTCCACATGGGAAGTCAGTAGTTTTGGTTTTGCAGATTCTTTATTTATCCCAGGATCCTGGATTACGGCTGGATCTATATTTGGAAAGCTCTTTATCTGTGTAATGGTTTCAGCTGTGTTTGTTGATTTATTTCCGCTATGCATTGTATTTATGCATTTTTATTTTTGCTGCTATGTAAATTATTTATTTCTGATATATTTTTTTGCTATGTAATATTTATTCATACTCTGATATTCTTGTACTCTGATGTAAATTGTTGTGAAAACAATAGAAAGTTTTGAAGTATTGTATTTTGACGCGTCCTGTTCTCATACAATCTATGCTTTTCTATCTCTTCGGAGTTCGGGGGATTTCGGATCGTTAAATATATAATAACATGTTTTATTATGAAGAAGTGGAAACCGTGCATGAGACTATCAGGTGAATTCCTTCATTCCTTACCCATTTGGATTCGTTTACTCAATTTAGATTTAAATTTCTGGTCAGTGTAGGCTATAGATAAAATAGTTACAGTTCTAGGTCACCCTATAAAATTAGATAGTGTAACTGAGGAACTATTTCAAATATCTTATGCTAGAATCTTGGTGGGAGCTAATAATGGTTTTAATTTTTCTGAGGCTATTCCAGTCCAGTGTTATATTGTTGGCATTGATTGGCAGAAAATTTCTTATGAATGGGTTACTTTAGCATGTTCTAACTACAAATTTTTCGTTCATTCTACTGTTATTTGTAAATCTTCTTAAGTATGAATCCTAAAGATAACTGTATTCAGGTAGTGAGATGGATATTGATGAAACCTTGATTGATCAGGGCAAGAATAGAAAAGAAGCTGCAAGGAAGATAGTTCAAATAATAGTAGTAATACTTGTATGAAAGGCATTAAAGAAAGTGGTGGTGTATTTAAGACAACAATGAATTTAGAAGAGGATTGTCATTTAAAAGATGATTAGAGTATATCAAAGGATAATGCTATTAGTAAGTTTAATCCTTTTAATGTTCTTTCAACTTCTAATGTTAACATGCAGGGGAACAATGAAGCAGCAAAAGTTTTTCTTAGAATGGATAGGAAGTCTGATGTTACTTACAAAGATTACAAGATGGATGATATAGATGAATATAGTGATAAGACAGAAAGGGATGAAGGTGCAAACATTGTTAACACTATGACACGAAGCAATATAGCAAATGAGATGACATCGGCAATTAAGCTTGATGCCATGGTTGTAAAAGAAGTTGTTAAGAAGGATGATAAGCCTGAACATGATGGAGTACCTGCCTCAAGTGAATTCAACATAGTTGTTATAACAGGTCACAATCTTCTCTAACATGTGAGGTGGTAGTTGCAGGACATACAAAGGTTAGCCCTATATATTCTAATTAGTGTGATATAAATAATGGCTCTTCTTCAGACATTTTTATTGATGATTCAAATAACTTATCAAGCAGGTTTAAAAGGAGAAGAAATAGATTAGAAATTAAAAACAATTTTAAGGGTAGTGGAGAGCCATTGGTTGAATCTAACCTGGAATGGAATAGATTAATCTCCCATATCAAAACAAGGTCCAAATCTAGGAAGACTAAAGATGAGAATGGATACCCTGGTGGGGTGATAGCTGGAGGTATTTCGAAAAGTAATTTTTTTTCATATTATATTTCGTTGCCTGTCAGACTTGGTATTGGATTCCCCTATTATTTTCTCTCCATATGTCCAATCTTCTTTGTTTCCTTAGTAGATGCTTTGTCCATGTTGATGTTGCAGTCTTGAGGTTTGGATTTTTTTTTTCTTGTGCAATCTTTGTGGTTACCCTTTTGGAGTTTGTTTTTGTTGGCCTCTTCCTTTTGGTTTTCTACATTCTTACTTCTACAGCTTTAGGTTTGGATTTTTGGGACTCAATCCTTTTAGTTTCTAATGCAGTTTTGTAGTTTGGTGGTTTACTTTTGATTTGGAGCTTGTGTCAGTGGGTGGATGTTTGGCTTTGTTGCTAATGTGTGTGCTAGTAGTTGGTCTTAGATTGTCCTTTCTTACTTTGTTCTAGGTGTTGATCTCCTGTTCTTTCCTTCTTTGGTTCAGGAGTTTAGGGGTTATGGGGGTTTGGTCACCATTTTCATTTCTTTCCGGTTTGGTCTGTCGGACTTGTTGTTGCAGTGTTCCGTTTGGCTTGGTTGGAATTGATTTTTGTTTCTTTGTACAGTGTTTTATCTTTTGTTTGTCTTATTTTATAGACAACTCAAACCTTATGTATTTTCCCTTTTGTAATAAAGTACCCTTGTTGTTTCAAAAAAATCACATAAGTTTAATAAATGATTATTTCCTATATATGGCAGTATAAACTCATCAAATTATGTATACACAATTCCAACACACAATTAATTTATCCAAATTCACTTAAGGCCTTGTCTTAAAATCATCGTCACCATTAAACATACTCTCAATGTAATTCGAAAGATATAAATTATCCACTTAATAAAAGGTTTTAGGTAGGCATTTATTGCCACATATGACCTTTTAGGTGGACCCATACATTACTATCTAGCAGTCATTACTATTGAACTACTAGTTAATTAATTCTTCCTTTAGACAGATAGTCCTTAGATTTTTTTATACTATCCATGGCTAGGTCTGCCCTCATATATCCCCTATATAGGAAGCGGATAACTTCCAAAGAACTGCCTTAGTCGCATGTCTATCGTTTTACAAAGGACCATTTAATCCCTCATAAGTTCATAAGAGAAAGGTGGGCCAAATGACCACTTAAGACCTTAATAAGGTAGGTCAGCCACTTAATACCTTCTCGAGGTATGCCTACTTTACTCACACACGCGTGCGCGTGCACGCACACACACACACACAGACACACACACACACACACACACATATATATATATATATATATATTTGTGTGTGTGTGCATATGCAAGACATCTCACATTAAACTGGTCACTTATATGTTGGATTTTCCAGCTAATTCTGGGCAGATTTCCACTACAAGTTTTGCTTAACCTCGTGTCCTTGTGTAATAATAATAATGACCCACGACACCCAGTCCTCTCATATTAAATCGAATAACTTATAAATGCTGGATATGTCGGTCGGTTCTGGGCAGACATCTACTACAATTTGGGATTAACCTCGTGTCTATGAGTTACTAATATTAATAAAAGTAATTAATACTTGCACACATGCAAATTTCATATGGGGACAATTAAAATTCTAATTTCCTATTTAACGCATTTAGTACGCTCTTATTCCAAATTTAATACACATTAAGAGTATGTTAATTACATTATAAATAGTAACAAATAAAACGTAAAATAAGCAAGCGTAAGAAACGTCCTAACCGTTGAAATGTCAATCCTAACATCAAAATAAGGTTTACAAGTTTATTTCGCTAGCTTCATCAATACGACATAAACATGTATATTCACACTCATTCAACAACAGGGAAATAACAAGTATACATAAAAACTTATAAACATGATTTACATAAAAACTTGTAACCAAGGTTTAAATGATCCTTTCAATAATAAAAGAAAGACAAGGTGCAATATGTAGAATCTCCTTTTTGGTAATACTTCACTTTTTATATGATATATACACAGACTTTAGTGATTTGTACATAACACGGTCAAACTGTCCATTTTAAAAATGGATGCTTAAACCTATTAAATCTACAATACTAAAGTCTGATTCCTTTGCAAACATATACATATTTTGTAATTTTACAAGAAATTGAATCATACCATTACCAGAAACTATACAACACCCAAAAGCCTATGTTTTATTTCATCAATAAGCAAAACCCAATTTACACCAATTGGTTAACCATTTTCGCAAATGATAAGGGATCTGCAGGATTTATTTATATTCTGTTTTCGTAAAAAATACAAACCTCTTTCGGTATAACAATCGAAATCTACACTACAGAATCTGCAGGAATGGCCATGCTAAAAGGGTTTACCATGTGCATACGCTACGACTGCCACTTACGTGGTAGGTATCCGTGGACCGAGCTAGGTGCACTAACGGGTGTTTTACGGCTCCGATCGGTTTCCCCCCCGAACCAACAAAAATATAAACCTCTTTCGGTAAAACTAATTCGATTTCCACTCATAGTGATAGGAAGAAAAGAATAGTGAATTTTATGTAAAATCTAGCAAATCTGGGTTGATCCTTTCGAACCAACATACTATAAACCCTCTTATATATAACAATAAAATTTTGAGTTCCATATATATATATATGTATGTATATGTATGTTCAGTTACTACTGTTGGCTACACAGGAATCATTTATTTCAGGTCAAATACTACATGAAATTAATCATACTTTAATTACTCTTATTCCAAAAGTCAACAAACCAAGCAAGATTGAAGAATATAGGCCAATTGCATGTTGTAATCTTATCTACAAAGTATTAAGGAAGGTAATTTGCAACAGGATCATTCTTTTTCAGCCTGATTTAATTTCAACTTGTCAGTTCGCATTCATTAAAGGCAGACACATCTCTGAAAATTCTCTAATGGCTCATGAACTCGTTAGACAATTTAATAAGAAGGGTGCTGACAAAATGTGCTTGAAAATAGATTTACACAAAGCATACGACAGTATTAACTGCCAATTCATTGTCCACATGCTAGAGTGTATGGGTTTCCCACATCAAATAATTGCTACCATAAGAGAGTGCATTTCAACACCAACTTTTTTTATCATGATTAATGGCGAGCCAAAGGGATTTATAACGTCAAATCGGGGAATTCGACAAGGGGATCCCCTTTCCCCCTACCTATTCGCTATCGCCATGGAATTTTTCTCGCTTCAAATAGAACTAGCATGTCATCAGGGACTATTCCAACCTATCTACAAACATGAACCGACTGTTCATCATCTACTATACGCGGATGACTTAACTATTGTGGTGAAATCAAAAAGTCAAGCTGCTCATGCTGTTAAGGACATTTTCAAAAAGCTTGAATTATGGGTTAGGTTGAAACTTAGCAATTGTAAATCAAAATGCTATTTCAACAAATTTTGTAAAGAAAAGTCTACTACGCTTCAGATTTTAGTGATTAGCGAAAGCCAACTGCCAGTGAAATATCTAGGCGTGCCTTTATCGTCGACCATTATTACTGATAGAGAATGTGGGGATCTTATTGCAAAAATAAAGGATAAAATCAATGGCTGGAGTTCTAAACTCCTATCTTTTGCAGGTAGATTACAGCTAATTCACACAGTTATCACGGCAAAAGTCAGATTTTGGCTCCAAACGTTCCAAATCCCGGACTGCACAATCGATAAAATAAACACTATATGCGCTAGTTTCCTTTGTCCCGGGGGGGGGGGAGGGGGGATGCACAAAGTTAGCTATGATGTTTTATGCAGACCCAAATCCGAAGGGGGAGTGGGGTTAATCAACCTCAAGGAACTCAAGAAAACATACGGCACTAAACATGCATGGAAAATTATTCAAGGAAATTCTCTATGGTCTACATGGATGAGAAACCGATACATTAAAACAAATTTCTGGGTTATGAAATGTGATAATAACTCGTCATCTATATGGAAACACATCATGGCAAACATAGATACCTTAAAAAATCTAATTCATCGTGAATTTGCCGATGGAAAATCCACCAGTTTATGGAAGGACCCCTGGTTTCTAGGGCAATCTCTGATCACTGTAACGAGCCGGATTTAGCCCGGCCTTAATCGATCGCAAAATCGACCAAGACCGTTCAAATCCCGCCTATGTTAACTTTGGGAATACAACAGATTAATACAAAAACAGAAAACTTTTATAACATCATAACAGAATTACATCAGAGTACAGAATATCAGAGTATATTGGATAAAATTACAGCGGAAGATAAATTACAATATTTCAATACATTGCAGCGGAAATAAAATAACTAAGGCAGCGGAAGACAACTATGCTATGGACGCAGCTTTAGGCTTCAATCCAGAATCCTGCTCGAGATAAGAACCTGTAGACAAACTACTCGACTGCCCGTGTGGAAAGAGGGTACCTGAGTTTGTAAAGGTGGAAACAAACAACGGGTCAGTCGTGGGACTGGTGTGAGAATTCTTAACTAATAAATCACTATTAATAGAGCAAATCCAAAGACCACGCCGCTAACGCGGAACGGGTTTACTCCAATGGATTGCCGTGCATAAAAGTGTCAGAATAAATGATAAGTAAATCGTACAACAACGTTATGCTTTTTAGAAAAATGGAATCACCATAAGACCCAGGTCCCATCACACAATGCAACACAAACCAGAGGATAGGGTTTTACCTTATAGTGATTAAACATGCTAAATACGGCAAATATGAGTTTAATATTATTATTAGTATATATCGAAACATTTCAAAGTAAATGTATAAATCCTAGGAAGAATAGTATCCCATACTACTATGCCTCCATATTAGCAATACAATCAAATTCGTAGGGTCATATTTGGGTTTTGGTTTCCATCATGGGTTAAGGCTAGGGAGGAGCTCCTACTGATTTGAGACACTCTAGCTAATGTCTCAGGATCCCCCGCAGTGAACCATTGGAAAGCTGCAGGGCCGGTCCACCATACGAGTTGCGGATTAGTTATTCCTGAACACACGTTTCCCGGTCCTATAGAACCTATCATCCGAGGCGCCTCATTCCATCATCCACATAAGTAAAATGTCGGGCCGTGTTAAAGCCCAAACACCACTTCTAGCTCGAAAGAAACGTGCTGCTCTCCCTGCGTTCCCTTCTCCCGTTTTAGACTCCGCCGGTGTGTGGGGCTCGCGAAGTCACGCTATACACAAAGCTATGCCTAAACAGACTATGCTTTGATCATCTCACAAGGCCTGCTTTTCAACAAAGCCTTGATCATATGCATCTTAGCATGCCACATCGTCAGACTCTACCATATCATTGATCATCTACCAATATATATATAACCTCTAAGCTCATACGTCTTAGAGAAGGGTGTTAAGTAGAGAATAAATTCTCCACCACCGAACAGAAATATATAATCAGTAGCGTTCAACAAATATAGTAGAAAGGAATACAATGTCAGACATACAATCCATTTACAAGTCCGCTCTAGGTCTGAACGAAACAACGTGTCCGTCGATCTCCAAATGCATTTGACGATCATTACCAAATACCTTGCCTTGGGAGGCCCGTCCCAATTCAAGATACCAGTCATCATCATCCCAACGATGTGAAAACCTTCGGTCTTCAACTGCCGCCTTCATCTTCGACTCTTGATCGTCGTGATGATTATTCAGAATGGGTTATACCCGGTCTTTCTGAATAATTCGCATATTTTGTGATTAAAAAGCAAATATTGGAAAATCACACATTACGCCGCATTCCAACTCCGAATATTCTTTTAATAAGGTATTCATATTAAAAGATTTTCATTAATTTTATCAAAGATAAACTCTGAAAATAAAATCTTAAATCTTCTTTAAAGGATTTATTAGAACTCCAATTTTGATTTGATATCAAAAATCATTCTTACAAGGTGATTTATTTTAAGGTAGTGTCCTTTAAAACACAATTCACGATAAACCTTCAAATCAATTCCTGAAATATGGAATTCCATAGAAATCAGATCAATACATAATCAATATAAAATTTCTGTATCAGACTAACAATATACATGGAATAACGGCAAAGCCTCTTAAATTCCATATATAATATCGGTCTTCTTTTACAGAAGCCCATCTCGATTATTACCAATTGAATTTCCACTTAATTCTAATATATCAAATTGGAAAACTTGATTTTTAGAAAATGCCTTTTTAAATCTATAAAATAGATTTATAAATTCCAAATAATAATTTCAATATAAATTGGATTGAAGGACAAATGTTGTTTAAAAACACCGTCCACGATAAATCCAACCCACAAAACATTTTATTTCAATCGTAAAATATAATTAGAAATGTTAGTGATCTTAAATAAAAGATTTTCTCTTTAAATATTTATTCATTACTATAAAACATATTTTAAAATAATCATTAAAAATTATACTTTATATAAAAAGATTTTAAAATGCAAAATATTCTCTTTTAAGAGAAAACCTGAATCGGAATGCGACTCAACCATGTACCATATAATTAGAATTATAAGGAATTCATACATCTCATACATATGACAATAAGCGATGAATAATCATCTAATCATCGATTCACATCCATTCACATCCAGAGTGCAAAATTCAAATGTGTGAGCATTAAAATGAAATAATAACGCTCATCGCAGCCTGTCGATCAATCGATAGACATACAATTTAATATTGGGATTCGTGTATTTCAAATATCGTCCCAACACCCGTGTGGGGTTTCAGCCAACAACAGTTCATATAAATATACAAATAAATAATTGGTTAATGGGTTTAACCAAATTAAATTCTACTAACAAGTGATGATAATAAACATGTCATTTATTCCTAACGTCGAGTAAAAATATAATTTTACTCGAATAATTCCCATACAAATTACTAATGTCCAATAATTCTAATTTACCTATATGACATTATTTCAACCAATTGATTTAAAAGAGGTCATTTTCATTTTGTCAACAATTCTAATTTAACAAAATGAGTAAATACAATATTTCAACTCTTTTATTTTTATTGCATACTAAATGTCAACAAAAGTAATACTTTTAATTTTACACCTTTTATTTGTGTAAATAATAGCAATAAAAATGTGGTTTTTAAATCTTTCCTTTTTATTGTGTATAAAATGACAATAAAATATTACCCTTTAATTTACCATTTTCATTTTAAATAAAATGACAACAAAAGTGTCCCTCTTAAATTCTAACATTATTTCATTTAAACTAATTGAAAAATTAAAATGAAATTCTTCATTCCAATTCTAAACTTTGAAAATGATTGAAAATAAAAATGAAATCTTTTATTTACAATTAAATTGTAAATAATAAGGTAACCCTTTTATTTACATCTAGAATGTAAATAAAATATAACTTTCCACTCAAAGTATTTATTTACATTTAAATATAAATAAACATAAAAATTCTTTTAATCCTTTTTTTATTTGTATTTTAATATGGGTCAGACCTCTCACATTAGGCCTGCAACATGTGGATGCTGGATAGGCCGGTCGGTTCCGGGCAGACTTATCCCACACGTCGGCTTAACCTCGTGTCTTGGCCCAATTTGCACTTGGACCTCTCACATCAGGCCCAACATTTGTGGCTGCTGGATATGCCGGTCGGGTCCGGGCAGACTTCCACCACAAATGTGACCTAACCTCGGGTCTAAGTACAATTTTAATTAACCATTATAATTGTTCCATTTAAAAGTATTATTTTAAAATGTTTCTCATTTCAAAGTATCTTAATTTTGGAATATTTTCATAGGGTGGAAATTCTTACTTTATTTACATTAACAAAAATGTAAACTCTTCCTACGGTGAAAATTTATTATATATATTTACATTCACAAATATGCAAACTTTACATAAGGTGAATATCTTATTTATTTACATTAATAAAAAATGTAAACTTTACATACGGTGAAATTTCTATTTATTTACATTCGGTGAAATTTCTATTTAACACATCTAAATAATGGTAAAATTCATTCTTTTCCAATTCAACACAAATGACCAACAAAATGTCCCTTTTCTTATTTTAACAAAAGTAGCAAACGAATGTTCTTTTCTAATTTTAACAAAAGTAACAAACTAATGTTCACTTCTAATTTTACCAAAAGTAACAAACTAATGTTCTTCTAATTTTAACAAAAATAACAAACTAATGTTCACTTCTAATTTTAACAAAAGTAACAAACTAATGTTCACTTCTAATTTTAACAAAAGTAACAAACTAATGTCCTTCTAATTTTAACAAAAGTAACAAACTAATGTTCTTCTAATTTTAACAAAAGTAACAAATTAATGTTCACTTCTAATTTTAACAAAAGTAACAAACTAATGTTCTTTTAATTTTAACAAAAGTAACAAACTAATGTTCTTCTAATTTTAACAAAAGTAACAAACTAATGTTCACTAATTTTAACAAAAGTAACAAACTAATGTTCTTCTAATTTTAACAAAAGTAACAAACTAATGTTCACTTCTAATTTTAATAAAAGTAACAAAATAATGTTCACTTCTAATTTTAACAAAAGTAACAAACTAATGTTCTTCTAATTTTAACAAAAGTAACAAACTAATGTTCACTTCTAATTTTAACAAAAATAACAAACTAATGTTCTTCTAATTTTAACAAATGACGGTGCAAAATATAACTTTTATTTTTAACACAAATGACTGCCACAGTGCAACTTTTTCCTTTCAACAAAAATGAAACCCTTTCCTTTCTTTTATTACGAACATGACGGTGAAATTTTCTTCTTATAATAACAATAAATATGATATATATATATATATTTTTTAAATCTAACAAAAAGGAAAAATCTTTTTTAATCTAACAAAAAGGAAAAATCATTTTAAATAAAAAGATTACAACTTTTTATTTTTAACAAAGATGACAGTGAAAGTATCATTTTTACAACTTTCTTATTTACAATTAAAAAGGTGAACTCTTTTACTTACAAACAAAAGGTAATGCTTTCTCCATTACACACAAAAATGTTTCTTTTTCATTTATGACACACACACATGAAAATAAGAAGAAAAGGTCTTTTTATTATTTTCCTTTTTCCAATTGACAAAAAAAAAGTGTAATTTTCATCGCTCAATAAACCTGAAGATTTTCAATTGGTTCTCATACGACAATAACCATGTGATTCAATCAATTCGAATTACAGACATTCATAAAAGAAAATAAATCATCACATCTCATCCCAACAATACAGATAAATCACTCAACATACATCACATGACAGAATTATTTAATTACACACAAACAATTATTTAACAGCAATGAAAATAATTTAATTAATTAAATAAACTAAGAAATCTCACATTGTTTTTGGCTGAAAATTCAACTGTCTCTTTTCCAGCTCTAGTCAGCGCCATCGCGAAGATCTTAATTTTGTGATTCCAACGCAATTTACGGTTTGTCAAACGGACCTCGTATGAGAGAGATACGAATTTTTAAAGTTTGAATAGATTAAATAATTAATTTAAATTAATAAAATATGTTTGTACCCATCGTTCGCGAGGCCGCTCCTTTCTTCTTCTCTTTCGTGCGTTGAAACCCATCGTCGCCCGCTCCTCACCACGCCACACCACCACACGAGCCACCCACCTCCGATCAGAGACCACCATGCCGTTGCCCTTCGCAGCGCCGACCCCCCCCCCCCAAGCCATGGTCAACTCGCACCCCTAGGACCCGTCATACACCAAAAACCGCAGCCACTTCAGGCCTAAAATTCATGAAATCCGTGAACCAAAACTCGATCTTAACCGTATGGATTGAAAGGTCTTGAAATTCTCTTCGATTCGGTATACAATATGTTGAATTTCATTGAGCGGATCAAAAGTTATTGAGGTTTGAAAATCGGACAATTCTGACCCTTGAACAGACCTGGCGGCTGGCCATTGAAATTAGGGTTAGGGTTTTATTTATTTTTATAATTTAATAATATTTTAATCTCGAAATTCGTGCTTAAAAGGTGGATTTTTGGACTGTCTCCGATTTGGGCCTGCTTACTGTTGTTCTTAGGGTTTTGACATCTTCTGAATGCAATGGGCTATGTCTCGGGCCCCAATTCTGATGTCTGTAGCGTTTTTTTATTTAAAAACCCATTAAAAATTAATTAATTAAATATTGACCGTACATTTAAATATGCCGGGGCCACATATGACCTCAGAAAATTCCAAAAAAAATATTTTTAGCTTTCTTATGACGATATGGATCTAACAAGACTAATTTCATCGAATTCTGAGACTATTTGAAAATGGCTATTTTCAAGCCGTTTAAATTTAACAGAAATAGTCAAAACACATTTTCGTTTGCCACACTCACATATTAACTCGAGAAATTCTGAAAATTGAAACCTAGCTATAATTTGACATTCCGGTTCCAACAAAAGTGGTTTCATCGAAAACGGAGGTCGTTTGGAAAATGACTATTTTTAAGGCCAATATATTTAATATTAAAAATACATTTTAAACAAATAATTTCCGAAACTCGAAATATATAAGTGTTTACTATTTTTCAATGCAGAATCATCATTCTGAACTCAATGGAAGTGGTTTCGAGTCCAAATTCCTTCGTATGCAAAAAGTAGCATTTTTGACCTTTATATATTTCATAGCGACCTTTCTAAATTTTAATTTGCGCATAACTTTTTATTCCCGCTATGAAATTCCAATTTTTCAGATTCGTTAGAAAGATATTTTTAAATAGATTCCAAAATTTTTAGTTTCACTAAAATCCGTTAAATTTTGCATCCTGTGCGGTCAGTCAAAGTTCAAGTTTGACTTTCAAACTACCACGTTATTTCTAATTCCTTTTATAATTAAAATTAAATTATTCATTCTAACTTCGATTTAAATCAACTTTCAATTATTATTATTTTAAATAAATTATTTTAAATATCAAAAACTCATTAAAATTACTTAAAATAAATTTTTAAATTGGCCCCCAAAAATCAGGGTTGTTACAGTCTCCCCCACTTAAAAAAACTTTTCGTCCTCGAAAAGGAACGAAGCTAAGAGTTGATTAATTAACTAACTAATTTATATATATATATTCTCCATTGGTTTAAATAATTTTATTAGTTGATTAACTTTCAAATATATAACTTTTTACATATTCACAAATCATATTTTCCAAAATAGAGTATAATTACAAATACGTATGTTATAAGCTTGCTACTCTCAACTCATTCTAGGGCATTACTAACCCCATCTCTATTGAGTTTTCTCATTCCAGGATATTGCTGATCCTATATCTAATGAGTATTCTTAATGGATATTACTAATCCAATCTCTGATGAGCCTTTTGTTCAGTTCTAATGAGTTGTACCCCAAAGATTTGAGCTAACCAAAGCTCTGATACCAACTGTAACGAGTCGGATTTAGCCCGGCCTTAATCGATCGCAAAATCGACCAAGACCGTTCAAATCCCGCCTACATTAACTTTGGGAATACAACACATTAATACAAAACAGAAGATTTTTATAACATCATAACAGAGTTACATCAGAGTACAGAATATCGGAGTATATTGGATAAAATTACAGCGGAAGATAAATTACAATATTTCAATACATTGCAGCGGAAATAAAATAACTAAGGCAACGAAAGACAACTATGCTCTGGACACAGCTTTGGGCTTCAATCCAGAATCCTGCTCGAGATAAGAACCTGTAGACAAACTACTCGACTGCCCGTGTGGAAAGAGGGCACCCGAGTTTGTAAAGGTGGAAACAAACAACAGGTCAGTCGTGGGACTGGTGTGAGAATTCTTAACTAATAAATCACTATTAATAGGGCAAATCCAAAGACCACGCCGCTAACGCGGAACGGGTTTACTCTAATGGATTGCCGTGCATAAAAGTGTCAGAATAAATGATAAGTAAATCGGACAACAACGTTATGCTTTTTAGAAAAATGGAATCACCATAAGACTCAGGTCCCATCACACAATGCAACACAAACCAGAGGATAGGGTTTTACCTTATAGTGATTAAACATGCTAAATACGGCAAATACGAGTTTAATATTATTATTAGAATATATCGAAACATTTCAAAGTAAATGTATAAATCCTAGGAAGAATAGTATCTCATACTACTATGCCTCCATACTAGTAATACAATCAAATTCGTAGGGTCGTGTTTGGGTTTTGGTTTCCATCATGAGTCAAGGCTAGGAGGAGCTCCTAACGATTCGAGACACTCTAGCTAATGTCTCAGGATCCCCCACAGTGAACCCTTCGAAAGCGGCAGGGCCGGTCCACCATACGAGTTGCAGATTAGTTATTCCTGAACACACGTTTCCCGGTCCTATAGAACCTATCATCCGAGGCGCCTCATTCCATCATCCACATAAGTAAAATGTCGGGCCGTGTTAAAGCCCAAACACCACTTCTAGCTAGAAAGAAACGTGCTGCTCTCCCTGCGTTCCTTTCTCCCATTTTAGACTCCGCCGGTGTGTGGGGCTCTCGAAATCATGCTATACACAAAGCTATGCCTAAACAGACTATGCTTTGATCATCCCACAAGGCCTGCTTTTCAACAAAGCCTTGATCATATGCATCTTAGCATGCCACATCGTCAGACTCTACCATATCATTGATCATCTACCAATATATATATATAACCTCTAAGCTCATACGTCTTAGAGAAGGGTGTTAAGTAGAGAATAAATTCTCCACCACCGAACGGAAATATATAATCAGTAGCGTTCAGCAAATATAGTAGAAAGGAATACAATGTCAGACATACAATGAAACGACCCGAACTTCCCCGGTCTCCGAAGAGAAGAGAAAGAACGAATTGTTTTGAGAACACGACAAAATAGAACGCAGACGGGAGAACATTTCATTGTATATTACAACAATTCCATCAGAATACAAGAATATACAGAGTATGAATGAATATTACACAGAAATATCATAGATTTAAATTACATTTAAATACATAGCAGTGGAAAATAATACAAAATACAACTGAAGGAGATATACGGATACAAAGCTTTCCGGATATCGTTCCAGCTGTAAACCAGGATCCTGTGAATATAAATCTGCAAAACCAAAACTACTAGCTTCCCATGCCAAAATAAGGGCACCCAGAGTTTAGGTTAAAACAATAAACTCCAGGTCAGTCATGGGACTGGTGTGAGAACTAAAACAGTTATAAATCTTTATTTTGAAGTTAGGTAAATCAAGGGACCACGCCGTATAACACGGAACGGGTTTCCTCCCAAGAATACCAGTGCATAAAACAAACAACGCAATGCAAAATAAAGAAAAATGAAGCTATTATAAGACCCAGGTCCTATCACACAATGCAACGCAAGCCGGGGGATAGGGTTTTCCCTTATAATAGCCAAACTGCTCGGTACGTTTAAAACAAATCATTTGATACTATTATAAGTGTATAGTGTATAAAACAACTTCAAATCATAAGTATCAATCATAGAAGGCATAAGCGCCCCATCCCACTATGTCGCCATACTAGGCTCTACAATCAAAATCGCAAATGTCATGTATTTGGAAATTGGATTTCCTTCTATGAACCGAGGCAAAAGATAGTCCTCAACCGATTCGAGACGCTCTAGTCCGTGTCTCAGGACCCAGACACAGGTGGGCCCTTGGATCGTCAGGGCCGGTCCACCGATGTGGATTAAAATGCCTGAACATGCGTTTCCCCGCCCTATGGGGCGTAGGTGAGCCAACTAAATGACTCCATCGGACCCGGATCGTCCGATCAAACTGAGGCGCCTCGCAACAGCAACGACCACATAAGTCAAACTCGTCAGGGCGTGTAAAACCACTGATGCCACTTCTAACTAGAAAGAAACGCATGCCCTCCCTGAGGTCCTTCTCCCGTTTTTGGTTCATACCGGGTGTGAAACTCGCGAAGTAAACGTTACACAAAGCTACGCCCCAAAGGTCGTGCTTCGATCATCAACCACAAGACTTTGCTTTTCAACATAAGCCTTGATCATTCGCCACTTAGGCATGCCACACAGGCAATTCACTCTATGCGTTTGATATCCATCAGTATATAACCCCTGAGCTCGTACGTCTCAGAGAAGGGCATTAAGCAAGAGAATAAATACTCCGCTGCAAAACAGATATATATTTAATAGAAATCAATCACACAGACTAAAATCCAATGTCAGACACACAGTCCATTTACAAGTCCGTTCTGGGTCTGAACGAAACCGGAGGCACCTAGTACCCCGCATATCCATCGATCTCCAAGTACGTCTGGACGATCACCAACTGTTTCCATCTTCTTGGGTGTACATCCCAATCGAGATCATCAGTAATCACCCAAACGACGTGAAGACCTCCGGTCTTCGACCACCATCTTCATCTTCGACTTATCGTCGTATCAGTTATTCAGAATGGGATAAACCCGGTCTTTCCGAATAACTCGCGTATATAATAAACATGTGTTACACAAACACAACATACGCCTCATTCCAATTCATCTGTCACTAACCGTAAATTAACAAGAGAATAATTCCCCAAATATTAACCCCGAAGGCCGAAACCAACATCAGATCAATATCCAGAAAACCATTCTGCTTAGCTAACCGACAGTTAGTTTCTAAATTTCACATTCTTAGGGAAAGGTTCCCATTAATTTTATCAAAGATAAATCCTTTAAATCTATCCTTTAATCCACTTTTGAATATCAATTCAAACTAGTCGAGATTAGCGAACCTTACCGAAGTAATCATTTATTTTATTTCCCAATCCCAACCTATTCATCCCATGAAGTAAAACTGGTAATACTTCATATCTAACACCACAGTGTTATCGGTAAATTCAATTACCATTTCACGTTCAAATCTAATTAAAGATTTAACTATCGCCTGGAGCAAAACTGGTGATACTCCATTCTCGATCATTTCAATCTAATTAAAGATTCATTAAAAATCCACTTAGTTTTAATCTGTGACTGGGTTAAAGAATCAGTGTCATTTAAAACACGGTTCACGATAAACCCAAAATCACAACACATTTCAATCAGTCCCTAACCGTAAATTAATCAAGAGAATAATCCCCCAAATATTAACCCCGAAGGCCGAAACCAACATCAGATCAATACCCCAGAAATCATTCAACTTAACCAATCCCCGGTTAGTTTCTGATTTTCTTAACTCCTTTGGGTCTAAGAACAGTATTATTGAAGATACCGTTCACGACAACCCAAAATCCCATCCCATTAATTATCGGGTTAAAGAACAAGTGTTATTTAAAACATTGTTCACGATAGACCCAAAAATCAATATCAAGTCAATTCCAATTAAATATTATTTAATTGGTACACTTCATTAAATCTAAATAAAAAGATTTAATCTTTTTCTCAACTGGGTTCAAGAACAGTGTTAATAAAGACACCATTCACGACAAACCCAAATCACATTTGATATTAAATACAAGGCTCTGAATAGAAAATATATTGGTTTATATTCAATATCAAACTCTACGACTAACAAATATCGTATCGGAAATAACGATATAAATATATCTTTCAAATTTCCATAACAATATCTGTGTAATCACGAAATCCAACATCGAAATATTCCACAGACAATTTCGATTCAAATCCATTCCAATTCACTTATTGGAAATTCTGGTTACTTTTTAAAACCCTTTTCAAATCCAATTTATTTATTTAAAAAAAATAGAATTTTAATTCTAGTTCAAAACTAGTTCATTTCGATAAAAAGCTATTTTTATCTTTTAAAATATGGAGTTTTTCATCCCAATTTTTCCCAGATCGTTTCTTATGATTTTACACAAATTATTGATATTTTTAATAATTTTATCAAGGCCCGTACAGTCGATTTCCATCAACGGCCATCGAACTGCACTTACAGCGACCTTTTCCAAATTTGATTTGGACATAATTCCAAATCCATCCATTAGATTTCAAATTTCTAATATTTCCTAGAAAGCTCTTTTCAATACGAACCCAACGGTTTTGGTTTTAGGAGAATCCGACGGTCGGATCTCCTGTAATGTCCGTTCGAAGTTAATGGTCGAAATTCGCGAACTGCCGCAGCGCGGCGCGTTCTATTCAGGCAATTATATTATATATATAATATATATAATATACACTTCGTTGATTTCCTTTTAAAACATGCTTTATAAATCATTTTAAATTTATTTTCGAAACGGTTTCAACTTCATATTCAAATTCTTTTCAATTTCAATTCGAATTCATTTCTATTCAATTTCAATAAGAATTCATTTCTATTCAATTTAATTTGAATTTCAATTCTTTTCAAAATATCATATTTTGAAATAACTTTCGATATTCGTTATAAAATGAATAAAATCGATATAAATATCGTTCACGTCAAAATGGCGTAAATCTAATCAACACGGCTTCATATATTTTTATTTTCAAATATTCTATTTCAAATATTTCTATTCAAATATTTCTATTTCAAATATTTCTTTTTCAAATATGGAATGAGGCCCAATCAATTACCATATAATGTTAATTATATGGATTTTCTACAACACATGTATACAATAACAACGATGAATAATCAACCATCATCCAAAGTGCATTCTACACTGTATAAGCATCAAATATAAATATTCAATGCTTATAACAGTCTGTCAATCAATCGATCGACATACAACTAAACAATCAGGATTAGTGTACGTCAAATATCATCCCAATAACTGTGTGGGGTTTCAAACAATCAAACACAGATTTTATTTGTGCAGTTGGGCGATGTGTAAAAATTATCGTCCCAATCAATATCAGACAAATGTGTGTATTTAAACAAATCGCCCGATTTTTTTATTTTTATTTCCTTTCATATACACGTTAAAAATTCTATTTTTAACTATAAAATATTTTAACTATATAAATATTTTATTTTATTTCACATCACATCACACAATCAACTACACATCAAAATCAAAAAAACAAGCATACAAGCCGTCCATGGTCTGTGGACGACGGGTGTCGGGTGCTACTAAACACCGTCTGCATCCTAGTATATATATATATATATATAACTAGAAAATTAAATTAAAGAGTGAGAAATTCTCACAGAATAGCTAATCCAACGCCACGACTCTTCTTTGGTAGAAATCTTCGTCGTTCTCGCCCTTTGTCAATTTTCACTGCCCGTATTCTCTACATATATAAAAATCACATTTTTACTTCGTTATTCGATATATAAAAATCGAATTTTTACTTTGCTATTCAATATATAAAAATCGAGTCATTACTTTGCTATTCAATATATAAAAATTGAATTTTTACTTTGCTATTCAATATAAAAAAATCGAATCTTTACTTTGCTATTCAATATATAGAAATCGAATTTTTTACTTTGCTATTCAATATATAAAAATCGCATTTTTATTCTTTCTATAATATAAAAATCGTATTTTTAATATTTCTACTTTATAAAAAATATATTTTTAATCCTTCTATCTAATAAAAATTGTATTTTTAGCCAATTAAAAATCGAATCTCTATCATATAAAATTCATATTTTTATTCTTTCAAACTATATATAAATAGATCATATTTTTATTCTTTCAAACTAAATATAAATAGATCATATTTTAAACTATAGTATATATTTCATATTCAGATTTTAACACAATGTATTTAAATTAAAACCGAATTTAAAATAAAATAAAAGAAGAGAAGCTCACTGTCATTTTCCTGTTCTGGACACTGTTCTTCTTCATCGCCCTCGCACCAGAGAACTTCGAACCCACCTTTGCAACTAGGGTTACCCCGCCTACGCCTCCATAGGGGATCGGAGACCGATCAACTTGCTCCTTTCGACGTCCCTTCGTACCCCGCGCCTTGTCCTCGAACCACTCCTCGTCCGGTGGTCCAATCGGCCTGAAAAAGGGCATCGAACTTGCCCACTTCGAACAACGATCGCTCCTACAACTCGCGACGGGGCTTGATGATGGCGGTATCATTTTGGCGACAGTGGAGTGCTCTCCGATTTTCGATTTAGAAGATTCAAGTTTTTGTTTTGAGGTGGAGAAGATCGGAGGAAATGAAAGGGGAGGCTCTGAGTCGTCGGTTTCAGAAGGAGACGCGGGTTTGACTAAAGTGAGATAAAACCTAGGGTATTGACCTTATAAAGTATATATGATATTATTTTATTTAATTTAATTCAATAATTACCTATTTAACACTACTAACTTCAAACCAAACCCAACGACTGTCGCCCCTAGCTAATTACCCCAATTCCGAACACAATGGGATATGTATCATAAGCCAGTTCGGTTGTTTCGATCAGTTTTCATTAAAATCAACATATAACTCTATATATTGAATTTGAACGCGCATTTCAATTTACCGGGGTCACATACGAACTCTAAAAATTCCAGAAAAATATTTTCTAGCTTCGTATTGATGATACGGTCCTAACAAAATTAATTTCGTCGAATTCTGAGACCATTTGAAAAATGGCCATTTTCCAGTCGATTAAAATCAACTGAAACTGGTCAAACGCATTTTCCTTTGCCACGCTCACATATTGATTCGAAAAATTATGAAATTTGGAATCTAGCAATAACTTGACATCACGGATCCAACAAAAGTGGTTTCGTCGAAATCCGAGGTCGTTTGCAAAAATTCCATTTTTAAGTGCTTGAATTCCATAGCGACTATTCAGAATTTTCAACTGGACATATCTTTTGATTCCCGCTATGAAATTTCAATTTTTCGGGTTCGTTGGAAAGATATTCACAAATAGATCCTAATATTTTTGGTTTCACTAAAATCCGGTTTATTTTGCACCCGGTACATTCAATTGAAGTTTGAAATCGAATTATCGAACTACCGTGCCATTTTCAATTCTATTTATAATTATATATAATTATTTATATTCTAACGACGACATATATAAATATATACGTTCGAATCCTATTCAAAATAAATTTCTCGTCGATATTATTTAAAATAATTCATTTTAAATATTTAAAATTCATTAAAATTGCCAAAAAAAAAAAATCAAACTGGCCCAAATTTCTGGGTTATTACATACAATCCATTTACATGTCCGCTCTGGGTCTGAACGAAATAACGTGTCTGTCGATCTCCAAATGCGTTTGGACGATCATTACCAAATACCTTGCCTTGGGAGGCCAGACCCAATTCAAGATACCAGTCATCATCATCCCAACGATGTGAAATCCTTCGGTCTTCAACTGCCGCCTTCATCTTCAACTTTTGACCATCGTGATGATTATTCAGAATGGGTTAAACCCGGTCTTTCTGAATAATTCGCATATTTTGTGATTAAAAAGAAAATATTGGAAAATCACACATTACGCCGCATTCCAACTCCGAATATTCTTTTAATAAGGTATTCATATTAAAAGATTCTCATTAATTTTATCAAAGATAAACTCTGAAAATAAAATCTTAAATCTTCTTTAAAGGATTTATTAGAACTCCAATTTTGATTTGATATCAAAAATCATTCTTACAAGGTCATTTATTTTAAGGTAGTGTCCTTTAAAACATAATTCACGATAAACCCTCAAATCAATTCCTGAATTATGGATTCCACATAAACCAGATCAATACATAATCAATATAAAATTTCTGTATCAGACTAACAATATACATGGAATAACGGCAAAGCCTCTTAAATTCCATATATAATATCGGTCTTCTTTTACAGAAGCCCATCTCCCGATTATTACCAATTGAATTTCCACTTAATTCCAATATATTAAATTGGAAAACTTGATTTTTAGAAAATGCCTTTTTAAATCTATAAAATAGATTTATAAATTCCAAATAATAATTTCAATATAAATTGGATTAAAGGACAAATGTTGTTTAAAAACACCGTCCACGATAAATCCAACCCACAAAACATTTTAATTCAATCGTAAGATATAATTAGAAATGTTAATGATCTTAAATAAAAGATTTGCTCTTTAAATATTTATTCATTACTATAAAACATATTTTAAAATAATCATTAAAAAATATTCTTTTTATAAAAAGATTTTAAAATGCAAAATATTCTCTTTTAAAAGAAAACCTGAATCGGAATGCGACTCAACCATGTACCATATAATTAGAATTATAAGGACTTCATACATCTCATACATATGACAACAAGTGATGAATAATCATCTAATCATCGATTCACATCCATTCACATCCAGAGTGCAAAATTCAACTGTGTGAGCATTAAAATGAAATAATAACGCTCATCGTAGCCTGTCGATCAATCGATAGACATACAATTTAATATTGGGATTAGTGTATTTCAAATATCGTCCCAACACCCGTGTGGGGTTTCAGCCAACAAAAGTTCATATAAATATACAAATAAATAATTTGTTAATGGGTTTAACCAAATTAAATTCTACTAACAAGTGATGATAATAAACATGTCATTTATTCCTAACGTCGAGTAAAAATATAATTTTACTCGAATAATTCCCATACAAATTACTAATGTCCAATAATTCTAATTTACCTATATGACATTATTTCAACCAATTGATTTAAAAGTGGTCATTTTCATTTTGTCAACAATTCTAGTTTAACAAAATGAGTAAATACAATATTTCAACTCTTTTATTTTTATTGCATACTAAATGTCAACAAAAGTAATACTTTTTAATTTACACCTTTTATTTGTGTAAATAATAGCAATAAAAATGTGGTTTTTGAATCTTTCCTTTTTATTGTGTATAAAATGACAATAAAATATTACCCTTTAATTTACCATTTTCATTTTAAATAAAATGACAACAAAAGTGTCCCTCTTAAATTCTAACATTATTTCATTTCAACTAATTGAAAAATAAAAATGAAATTCTTCTTTCCAATTCTAAACCTTGAAAATGATTTAAAATAATAATGAAATCTTTTATTTACAAATAAATTGTAAATAATAAGGTAACCCTTTTATTTACATCTAGAATGTAAATAAAATATAACTTTTCACTCAAAGTATTTATTTACATTTAAATATAAATAAACATAAAAACTCTTTTAATCCTTGTTTTATTTGTATTTTAATATGGGTCAGACCTCTCACATTAGGCCTGTGCTGGATAGGCCGGTCGGTTTCGGGCAGACTTATCCCACACGTCGGCTTAACCTCGTGTCTTGGCCAATTTGTACTTGGACCTCTCACATTAGGCCCAACATTTGTGGCTGCTGGATATGCCGGTTGGGTCCGGGCAGACTTCCACCACAAATGTGACCTAACCTCGGGTCTAAGTACAATTTTAATTAATCATTATAAATGTTCCATTTAAAAGTATTATTTTAAAATGTTTCTCATTTCAAAGTATCTTAATTTTGGAATATTTTCATAGGGTGGAAATTCTTACTTTATTTACATTAACAAAAATGTAAACTCTTCCTACGGTGAAAAATTATTATATATATTTACATTCACAAATACGCAAACTTTACATAAGGTGAATATCTTATTTATTTACATTAATAAAAAATGTAAACTTTACATACGGTGAAATTTCTATTTATTTACATTCGGTGAAATTTCTATTTAACACATCTAAATAATGGTAAAATTCATTCTTTTCCAATTCAACACAAATGACCAACAAAATGTCCCTTTTCTTATTTTAACGAAAGTAGCAGACGAATGTTCTTTTCTAATTTTAACAAAAGTAACAAACTAATGTTCACTTCTAATTTTAACAAAAGTAACAAACTAATGTTCTTCTAATTTTAACAAAAATAACAAACTAATGTTCACTTCTAATTTTAACAAAAGTAACAAACTAATGTTCACTTCTAATTTTAACAAAAGTAACAAACTAATGTCCTTCTAATTTTAACAAAAGTAACAAACTAATGTTCTTCTAATTTTAACAAAAGTAACAAATTAATGTTCACTTCTAATTTTAACAAAAGTAACAAACTAATATTCTTTTAATTTTAACAAAAGTAACAAACTAATGTTCTTCTAATTTTAACAAAAGTAACAAACTAATGTTCACTAATTTTAAAAAAAGTAACAAACTAATGTTCTTCTAATTTTAACAAAAGTAACAAACTAATGTTCACTTCTAATTTTAATAAAAGTAACAAACTAATGTTCACTTCTAATTTTAACAAAAGTAACAAACTAATGTTCTTCTAATTTTAACAAAAGTAACAAACTAATGTTCTTCTAATTTTAACAAAAGTAACAAACTAATGTTCTTCTAATTTTAACAAAAGTAACAAACTAATTTTCACTTCTAATTTTAACAAAAATAACAAACTAATGTTCTTCTAATTTTAACAAATGACGGTGCAAAATATAACTTTTATTTTTAACACAAATGACCGCCACAATGCAACTTTTTCCTTTCAACAAAAATGAAACCCTTTCCTTTCTTTTATTACGAACATGACGGTGAAATTTTCTTCTTATAATAACAATAAATAAGATATATATATATATATATATATATATATATATATATATATATTATAAATCTAACAAAAAGGAAAAATCTTTTTTAATCTGACAAACAGGAAAAATCTTTTTAAATAAAAAGATTACAACTTTTTATTTTTAACAAAGATGACAGTGAAAATATCATTTTTACAACTTTCTTATTTACAATTAAAAAGGTGAACTCTTTTACTTACAAACAAAAGGTAATGCTTTCTCCATTACACACAAAAATGATTCTTTTTCATTTATGACACACACAAATGAAAATAAGAAGAAAAGGTCTTTTTATTATTTTCCTTTTTCCAATTGACAAAAAAAAGTATAATTTTCATCGCCCAATAAATCTGAAGATTTTCAATTGGTTCTCATACGACAATAACCGTGTGATTCAATGAATTCGAATTACAGACATTCATAAAAGAAAATAAATCATCACATCTCATCCCAACAATACAGATAAATCACTCAACATACATCACATGATAGAATTATTTAATTACACACAAACAATTATTTAACAACAATGAAAATAATTTAATTAATTAATTAAATAAATAAACTCAGAAATCTCACATTGTTTTTGGCTGAAAATTCAACTGTCTCTTTTCCAGCTCTAGTCAGCGCCATCGCGAAGATCTTAATTTTGTGATTCCAACGTAATTTACGGTTTGTCAAACGGACCTCGTATGAGAGAGATACGAATTTTTAAAGTTTGAATAGATTAAATAATTAATTTAAATTAATAAAATATGTTTGTACCCATCGTTCACGAGGCCGCTCCTTTCTTCTTCTCCTTCGTGCGTTGAAACCCATCGTTGCCCACTCCTCACCACGCCGCACCACCACACGAGCCACCCACCTCCGATCAGAGATCACCACGCCGTTGCCCTTCGCAGCGCCGACCCCCCCCCCCCCCGAGCCACGGTCAACTCGCACCCCCTAGGACCCGTCATACACCAAAAACTACAGCCACTTCAGGCCGAAAATTCGCGAAATCCATGAACCAAAACTCGATCTTAACCGTATGGATTGAAAGGTCTTGAAATTCTCTTCGATTCGGTATATAATATGTTGAATTTCATTGAGCAGATCAAAAGTTATTGAGGTTTGAAAATCAGACAATTCTGGCCCTTGAACAGACCTGCGGCTGGCCATTGAAATTAGGGTTAGGGTTTTATTTTATTTTATAATTTAATAATATTTTAATCTCGAAATTCGTGCTTAAAAGGTGGATTTTCGGATTGTCTCCGATTTGGGCCTGCTTATTGTCGTTCTTAGGGTTTTGACGTCTTCTGAACGCAATGGGCTATGTCTCGGGCCCCGATTCTGATGTCTGTAGCGTTTTTTTTAAATCCCATTAAAAATTACTTAATTAAATATTGACCGTACATTTAAATATGTCGGGGCCACATATGACCTCAGAAAATTCCGAAAAAAAATATTTTTAGCTTTCTTATACGATACGGATCTAACAAGACTAATTTCATCGAATTCTGAGACTATTTGAAAAATGGCTTTTTTCAAGCCGTTTAAATTTAACATAAATAATCAAAACACATTTTCGTTTGCCACACTCACATATTAACTCGAAAAATTCTGAAAATTGAAACCTAGCTATAATTTGATATTCCGGTTTCAAAAAAAGTGGTTTCGTCGAAAACGGAGGTCGTTTGGAAATGACTATTTTTAAGGCCAATATATTTAATATTAAAAATACATTTTTAAATAAATAATTTCCGAAACTCGAAATATATAAGTGTTTACTGTTTTCCAACGCAGAAACATCATTCTGAACTCTATGGAAGTGGTTTCGAGTCCAAATTCCTTCGTATGCAAAAAGTAGCATTTTTGACCTTTATATATTTCATAGCGACCTTTCTAAATTTTAATTGGGGCATAACTTTTGATTCGCGCTATGAAATTCCAATTTTTCGGATTCTTAGAAAGATATTTTTAAATAGATTCCAAAAAAATTGGTTTCACTAAAATCCGTTAAATTTTGCATCATGTGCGGTCAGTCAAAGTTCAAGTTTGACTTTTCAAACTACCGCGTTATTTCTAATTCCTTTTATAATTTAAATTAAATTATTCATTCTAACTTCGATTTAAATCAACTTTCAATTATTATTATTTTAAATAAATTATTTTAAATATCAAAAACTCATTAAAATTACTTCAAATAAAATTTTAAATTGGCCCCCGAAAATCAGGGTTGTTGCAAGTTACCTAGGGTGGGACTCTCTAACGGCCGTGGGAGGCTATGATTTTGGTGTTGACAAAATACTAACAAACGGTCGATGGAACACTACTAATCTCAGTTGCATACAGGCTCTGCAACCTGAAATTCAGCAAATTCGCATTGTCCCTGACCTTACACAAGACATTTGGGTGTGGTCGGACTCGCCTGATGGTTTATTTTCATCATCTACGGCATGGAATTACATCAGAATAAAACATGTAGTTAAAGATTGGGCGGACACAATCTAGCGCAAAGCTAACTGTCCTAAGACGGCTTTCACAACATACAAAGCTATTACTGGTCGTCTCCCCACAACAGATAGGCTTGTGAAATGGAACATCAATGTAGATCCTATTTGCTCGCTTTGCAACCTAACCCCAGAATCTCACAATCATCCTTTGTAGTGACCCGTAACTTCCCCATCTCCGAAGAGAAGAGAAAGAACAAATTACCGTGAGAACACGACAAAATAGAACACAAACAGAAGAACATTTCATTGCTATTACAACAATTCCATCAGATACAAGAATATACAGAGTATAAACGAATACTATACATTCGATAAATATTAGAGATTACAATAAATTACATAGCAGCGGAAAATAATACAAAACACAACTGAAAGTAATACACGGATACAGAGCTTTCCGAGCATCGTTCCAGTTGTAAATCAGGATCCTGTGAATATAAATCTGCAAAACCAAAACTACTAGCTGCCCGTGTCGAAAATAAGGGCACCCAGAGTTTAGGTTAAAACAATAAACTCCAGGTCAGTCATGTGACTGGTGTGAGAACTAAAACAGTTATTTAAAACTTTACTTTAAAAGAGAGTAATTCAAGGGACCGCGCCGTATAACACGGAACGGGTTTCCTCCCAAGAATACCAGTGCATAAAATAAATAGAGCAATGCTTTTTCGAAAAATGAAGCTATTATAAGACCCAGGTCCCATCACACAATGCAACGCAAACCGTAGGATAGGGTTTTCCCTTATAATAGCCAAACATGCTTGGTACGTTTTAAAACAAATCATTTGATACTATAATAAGTGTATAGTGTCAAAACAATTTCAATCATAAATATCAATCCTAGGCGGCATGGGTACCATCTATCATGTCGCCATACTAGGCTCTACAAATAAAACCGAAATATCTCGTATTGGAAATTGGATTTCCATCATGAGTCGAGGCAAGGGGCAAGCTCCTCTCCGATTCGAGACACTCTAGCAAATGTCCCAGGATTACACACTCTGGGCAACCCTTGGATCTTCAGGGCCGGTCCTCTCTTACGTTTGAGGATTGGCAATTCCTGAACACACGTTTCCCGGTCCTTACAGACCTAAAATCGAGGCGCCTCGTCCAACAACCACATAGGTGAAAAGTATATAAATGTCAGGGCTGGTAAGTCACTGACACCACCAAAGCTAGAAAGAAACGTCGTGCTCTCCCTGCAGTCCTTATCCCGTTTTTAACTCATACCGAGGTGTGAGGCTCGCGAATTCACGTTATACACAAAGCTACGCCACAGAGGCCGTGCTTTGATCATCAACCACAAGACTTTGCTTTTCAACAGAAGCCTTGATCCATGCAACTCAGCGTGCCACACAGGCAATTCATGCCATGCGATTGATATCTATCGATATATAGCCTCTAAGCTCGTACGTCTCAGAGAAGGGCGTTAAGCAAGAGAATAAATTCCCCGCCGCCAAACATATATATATTTAACAGAAATCAATCAACACAGAATAAAATCCAATGTCAGACACACAATCCATTTACAAGTTTGTTCTGGGTCTGAACGAAACCGGAGGCACTTTCCTCGCATATCCATCGATCTCCAAGTACGTCTGGACGACCACCAACTATTTCCATCCTCTTGGGTGTACAGCCCAATCAGGATCATCAGTAATTATCCAAACGATGTGAAGACTTCTGGTCTTCGACCACCGTCATCATCTTCGACTTATCGTCGAATCAGTTATTCAGAATGGGTATAAACCCGGCCTTTCCGAACAACCCGCGTATATAGTAAACAAATGCTACACAAGCACAACATACACCTCATTCCCATTTAGCAGCCACTAACCGTAAATCCACAAGAGAACGATTCCCCTAATATTAACCCCGAAGGCCGAAAACAACATCAGATCAATACCCAGGAAACCATCCTTCTTGGTTAACCTACAGTTAGTTTCTAAATTTCACATTCTCAGGGAAAGATTCCCATTAATTTTATCAAAGATAAATTCTTCTAAATTTATTCTTTAATCTTCTTTTGGATGTCATATCAAACCAAATTATGGTTTTTCAAACTAGTCGAGATTAGCGAACCACACCGAAGTAATTATTTATTTTATTTCCCAATCCCAACCTATTCATCCCATGAACAAAAACTGGTAATACTCCATATCAAACACCACGGTGTTATCGGTAAAATTAATTACCATTTCACGTTCAAATCTAATTAAAGATTTAACTATCGCTTTGGAATAAAACTGGTGATACTCCGTTCTCGATCATTTCAATCTAATTAAAGATTCATTAAAACTCCCTTTTCTGGGTTAAAGAACTAATGTCATTTAAAACACAGTTCACGTTAAACCCAAATCACATTCTATTTATTATCGGGCTAAAGAACAAGTGTTATTTAAAACACCCTTCACGATAAACCCACAAATCAATTCTATTTAAAACCTATTTCAAATCCAATTTATTTATTTAAAAATAAATGGGTTTTAATTTTAGGTCAAAACTATTTTATTTCGATAAAAATCTATTTTTATCTTTTCAAATATGGAGTTTTTCATCCCAATTTTTCCCAAATCATTTCTTATGATTTTACACAAATTATTACTATTTTTAATAATTTTATCAAGGCCCGTACAGTCAATTTCCATCAACGGCCATCGAACTGCACTTACATCGACCTTTTCCAAATTTGATTTGGACGTATCTCCAAATCCAACCGTTAGATTTCAAATTTATAATATTCATTAGAAAGCTCTTTTCGATACGAACCCAACGGTTCCAGTTTTAGGAGAATCCGACGGTCGGATCTCCCGTAATGTCCGTTCGAAGTCAATGGTCGAAATTTACGAACTACCGCGGCGCGGCGCGTTCTATTCAGGCCATTATATTATATATAATATATAATATATATTTCGTCGATTACTATTTAAAACGAATTTTATAAATGGTTTTAAATTCGTTTCAAAAACATTTCAACTTCCATTTCCAATTCAAATCAAAATTGAATTTTTCCTTATAACTTCGTTTTAAAATTCATCTCAATTCAATTCAAATTCGTTTTCTATTCAATTCAATTCAAATTCTTTTTCTATTCAATTCAATTCAAATTCGTTTTCTATTCAATTCAATTCAAATTCGTTTTCTATTCAATTCAATTCAAATTTGTTTTCTATTCAATTCAAATTCGTTTTCTATTCAGTTCAATTCAAATTCGTTTTCTATTCAATTCAATTCAAAAACGAATATAATCGATATAAATATCGTTCGCGTCAAAATAACGCATCTCTAATCAACACGGCTTTATATATTTCAATAATTCCGTTATTCTATTCAATAAATGAATATTTATTCTATTCAATACGTGAATCTATATTTTTGTCAACACATGACTAATCTCAACGAATGAGTACTGTCCACGTGTGACTATTTTTGTTATTCAATATATTTTATAAAAATTATGGTATCCATCGTTTGATTTAAATCAGACTCCAACCGTAAATTAGTAAGAGAACGATTCCCTAAGTATTAACCCCGAAGGCCGAAACCAACATCAGATCAATATCCAGGAGACCACTCATCTCATCTATTTTCCAGATAATTTCTAATTTTATATATGATAAAGATGTAAATTTTATTGTTAAAATATTTCATTCAACAAATGACTAATCTCAACGGATGAGTACTGTCAACACATGAACCTTTATTTTATAATGATAAAGATGTAAATTTTATTGTTAAAATATTTCGTTCAACACATGACTAATCTCAACGGTTGAGAACGGTCAACACATGAACCTTTATTTTATAATATTCTTTATTTTCTAAATTGGAATGAGGCCCAATCAATTACCATACAAAGTTAATTATATGGATTCCATACAACACGTGTATATAATAGCAACGCTAAATAATCAAACATCATCCAAAGTGCACTACACTGTATAAGCATCAAATATAGATATCTAACGCTTATAACAGCCTGTCAATCAATCGATCGACATACAACTAATTATTGGGATTAGTGTATGCTGTATTTTATCCCAATACCCGTGTGGGGTTTCAAACAATCAAACACAGATTTTATTTGTGCAGTTGGGCGATGTGTAAAATTTATCGTCCCAATCAATGTCCTTCAAATAGGTGTACATAAACAAACCGTTCGGTTTGTAAATGAATATTTATTTTATTCACATTCACGATAAAAGTTATATTTTTAACGATAAAATATTCTTAACTATATAAATATTTTATTTCCTTTCAACACAAGAATATTTTATTATTCAATCATTCCACAACACAATCAATTTCACAACACATCAATCAAACAAACAAGCCGTCCATGGTCTATGGACGACAAGTGTCGGGTACTACTAAGCACCGTCTGCATCCTAGTATATATTTTAACTAGAAAATTAAATTAAAAGGTGAGAAGTTCTCACCAAAGCTATCCCAACTCCACGACACTTCTATTGTAGGAAATCATCACTGTTCTCGCCTTTTGTCACTTTCATTGCCTGTAGTCATGTATTTCGGCATTGGTGGTTGGAGGAGAGAGAAACAGGCGGAGGAGGGTTCGCTGGTGCGTCGGATGCTCGGCGCAGGAGGGGGCGGTGGCCTTGGTGGCTGGGGAGGCAGTTTCAGAGGTAGAGGAGGGTGGCGGATTGGGTTTGGGTGCGGATTTGAGGAGGCAGAGTTCGAGAGGAGGGAGGAAGACGGGGTCAGAGGCGGTGGCGCGGTCTTCAGGAGGAGGCAACGATGGAAGAAGAGGGGGATGCGGCGGTAGAGGAGGAGAGAAGGGGTCGATGGAGGAAGGAAGAAGCGGGAGAAGATGGGGATGCGAGAGGAGGACGAGGGGGTGCGGTTGGCACGGGGGAGGAGGGCGCCTGCCCTAGGCGGCGGCGGATCCTTCCCTCCATCGTTCGCCATTTTTTTTCTTATTTAATCTCGATTCTACAAAGTCGAGGGGGGGCTGAGGGGTTAGAGGGAGATTTTTTTTTTTAATTTATTTCATTTTGTTTTAAAATCGTCATAAAGTAACTTTTTACAACGGACCCAAAATCGCACCCGCCGACTGTCGCCCCTAGCGTATTGCCCCCATTCCGAACACAATGGGATATGTATCGTAAGCCAATTCGGCCGTTTCGATCAGTTTCTGTCAAAATTAACATATAACTCTATATATTGAATTTGAACGTGCATTTCAATTTACTGGGGTCACATACTAACTCTAAAAATTCCAGAAAAATATTTTCTAGCTTCGTATTGACGATACGATCCTAACAAAACTAGTTTCGTCGAATTCTGAGACCGTTAGAAAAATGGCCATTTTCCGGTCGATTAAAATCAACTGAAACTGGTCAAATGCGTTTTCCCTTGCCATGCTCACATATTGATTCGAAAAATTATGAAATTTGGAATCTAGCAATAACTTGACATCACAGATCCAACAAAAGTGGTTTCATTGAAATCCGAGGTCGTTTGCAAAATTCCCATTTTTTAAGGGCTTGAATTCCATAGCGACTATTCAGAATTTTCAATTGGACATATCTTTTGACTCCCGCTATGAAATTTCAATTTTTCGGATTCGTTGGAAAGATATTCTCAATTAGATCCCAATATTTTTGGTTTCACTAAAATCTAGATTGTTTTGCACCCGGTACATTCAATTGAAGTTTGAAATCGAATTATCGAACTACCGCGCCATTTTCAATTCTATTTATAATTATGTATAATTATTTATATTCTAACGACGATGTATATAATATATACGTTCGAATTCTATTCAAATTAAATTTTCTTCATTATTATTGAAAATAATTCATTTTAAATGTTCAAAATTCGCTAAAATTGCCAAAATAAAAATTTTAAACTGGCCCAGATTTTTGGGTTATTACATCCTTTTTTTCGATTGTAAATTCAGCGCAGAAATCATGGCAGTAACAAGACAGAAAAACATGAGCAATTTCACTGGGAACTTAGAGGAAGAGATCATTCACCTGAGAACGCAGGCCTGCTCGCCACTGAGACTGCAACTGCTCCATATAACACTAACAACATCAGTGGATCACATATGGAAAGAGAGAAATTGACGTGTTTTCGAGAAGAAGAAAAGAGAAAGCAACGTGATTAATAACCTCATCCAAACAGACGTCAAAGTACTAATCCAGAGAATTAAACGATCGAAGATTACCAGAAATGGCCAGGAAGAAGATCGCACTTTCGATTGCTGGAGCTACTAGCCGCCATGAATTACCCTAAAAACTTGCTATTTGGGGAAGAATACTTCGGGTTGCGTGTTATTTCTCCACGCGAATATGGTATTAATGATGATTGGTGTGTGCATTCATACATGTCACCTACTGTATTTGCTATTTCTTTTGTATACCTGTTTGTATTATCTGCTGTATACTTGCGCTTGGGCTGAATTGGGCCTAATGCATCAATTCAAAGTTGACCAGTTTTCAAATATATATATATATATATATTTATGTATGTATACACACACAAACACACTTAAATACAGAATATAGACAAGAATTTAGATTTAGAAGACATGGAATATAGGTTAGAAGAACAGAAGAAACCCAACCTGTTTTTGGAATTAGACAAAATGGCAAAGAGAGTGGAGGTGTAGAAGAATTTGAATATAGGATTTAAGGCAGGAGGATAGAGGTCATTTTATAGTTGCTAGTGTATGTGGACCGTTGGATTAGTTATATTAAACATGGATAACCATTTAAGCAAAACTATATAAAAACCCTTAACAAAAAGTGCATCTCCCACCCACAACCAGGAGCACGATCGACCTCCTCGATAGGAAGGCAATTGATCCTCAAGTTGTCCCCTATCTTATGAGACGATCGACCCCACTTCTGGGTCGAGCACAGGGAGATTCGTTTTCCTTTAAGGTTACTTTTATAGTAATTACAATTAATTCTTTCCATTTATAATTTATTTTTGTCCATCCTTGTATAAAATTAAGTATTTACACACAAATGCAAATCTCCAAGGAATATTCAATTATGCCAATTAGTATATTATTTTATTTTTGGTTTATATTTATTCAGTTTGAATTTCAAATTCTGTGTGCACAAAATTAACGTATAAATTGTTTTATTAATAACTTCTTCACTAGTGAGTGGCTCGTGCTACACACACGGACAATGCGAAATAAAGAGTGTGATAGTTGCAGTGCTTGTTGATTTGATTAATTAATTATGTGTCTATGTAATATAATTTTTGTTTATGATTTTACTTTTAGTATAAATCAGTGCAAGCTAATGTAATCGGTAGAAAGGTATATATGTAGATAAAACAACATGAGTAGTATGTAGGTGCAACATGAAATTATAAGTCTCTTAATCTCTATTTTTGTGATGTTACTCCCATGGTCAGCTGTTGCAAAATATTTTGTGGTTTAATGTACCTAATTGAAATTTATGTATTTCATTGTTCGACTTATCACTTCTAATTACTGCAGTATACGTAATATGGCAAAAATAGTAAGATGTGATCATGAGAGAGTGTGGCTTGGAGGTGAAGTTAATGACATATAAAAATCGTTTGGTAATGAAAATAATTATTAATGTGCAAGTAAATATATGCCAGAGTGTTAGTATTAAGTGGTACTTAATTTACATTGAGTGAATTATATATAATTTAAAATTGTACAATGTATAAAAGATGGCACATTTTTACTAAATTGGAAGCAAAACATAAAGCAAGGCAGAAACGAAGATAAAGTGTACGTGCATAACTGTATAGCTAAAAATGATAACTTGTTGAACAAATGAGTGGATGTTATCGATAAATTTAGACCACAAAATAAAATATCTCATCAAAATGATAAAACACAAACGTTCAGACTTTATGTCTCTATGTTTGTGTTTAATTTTCTATGCAAATAGCTACCCTATATGTGTAGAAGTGGAATGTAGGGCATGATCCAACGATGGAGTGTGACATGGAGTGGTAATGAGAGTAGTAGAAGAAACAGAACTAACTTCTAAAAGATACAGACGTGTGTGGTTCTAAAGCAGTAAAAGAAATTACGAAGTCAAAATATGTGGTTTAGCCTGAAAGAAACAAAAGTACACTACAGGACATGCCACCATGAGTACATCATGGGCATACAAAAAAACCAACATCGCATATATATTCAATTGTTTGTGACCTGCTTTGGCTATATCATTTCCCCACCTATGTGTATTTTTTTAGTACTTGTGTTCTTAATAACCCGACTATTATTTTATTTAATTATTTCCTCGTTGCGAACTAATTGTATTGTCAATTACGGTTCATCACATTCCAAACGTATTTTTCTTTCCAATTCACATTCTTGGATTATACTATAACATCCTGCCTTTTTGATTGCTTCAAGTCGGTAATTAAACCAACACAAATGAAATATTCAATGAAATGCATCAGTAACTTAAAGGATGTTTGAGATCACCATCTCTAACGATCCGTTAAAATAATATCATATAATATAATAAACTATAATAATAGTGTCTATGGTTAAATATAACATATTAAAATAGCGTAAGCGGGATTACATTTTTAGCCTTACACTATTTATAAACGTTATAGTCTATACAGCACTATAAACCCATCATAAACTAAAGGCGTTAGGGAGCACTGCATAGTTATAATGCAAAATAAAAATCGTAAGGGCTCGATCAGGATAATATGACAAGGCACATGAGGAATACACGGTAGGATTCTACTACTGAAACGCCCGGGTCGGTGGTAACGCATAGCCGCGACTACCGCCTACCTTGAAAACTTTTATCCTCTATTTGTTGATTCAAAATTAAAATGATTCAAAAATTATTTTCTTAAGAACCTGTTTTCTTTCAATTTGCAATGATTTTATGAAATATTTTATTTAGAATTTGAAAAGCTTAAGTGACACAGCTCGAGACTGTTGAAGACATCACCTTTATCTGTTGATTCTGGTTATTTCTCCTTTGTATTAAAAATTCTTATATTTAGACTTCCGTTGTATTTCATTTTATAACTCTGATATTATGTATAAGTTTAAATTTTACTTAGTAGCTTCATGAACTAATATTGTATTTATTTATTCCACTGCGAGATATTCTGCTTTTCTGTGTTTGTGATTCTGTGATTTGATTTATTTAACCCCATAGTCATAACAATCTGTCGTTACAATTACGCAGCAATGTTTATGATTGTACGACATCTTTATAACCAATTTGCATTTTTTTAGTAGTCCAACATGCTTTCAGTGAAGGCACACAAAATTATATTGCATCCTGATGACTTTAGTAACCAAACGACAACACACAAGGGAAACCGGGAAACATGTGTATACACATTTTTTATAATAATTCATTATAAAAAGAGTAAACTATGAAGGAACATCTTTGATTTTTTTTGTTTGGAATTTTTAATCCACAAATATTGGAATTTAGCATGTAACATAATGTCGTTGGTTAAATACTGTAGCTTTCTATTTTAATTTGAATTTTTATAGTATATAGTGGGTACAACGATACATTGTCATTGTTATGTTTATTTGAAGAAATAACCATTAAGTATATATACAGAAATTGCATGTCATGAACTAATTAGCTTACGTATATCCTTCTTTATTATTTAGTTTATATAGACCGATTTCAAATTCAGAATAACTATATCTTTCGTACGGATCAATAAAAGAGAATATAAGCTATTATCTATACTGCTATACTAGTGCGAACTCGTGCTACGCACACAGATTTTGCCTAATGATGATTTAGAAATAAATGATAGAATTTTAATTTTTGTAATGTGAAAACCACATGTCTTGTAAATTGTTTCAAAAAATGAAGTGTAAATTGTTTCAAGACTTGAAAGTGTTGACATTGTCAATATGATAAACGCAAACAAAGGAGCACATCTCTGAATTCATTACATAATCATGAACTGATAAGCACGACCATTTAGATGTAAACTGGCCTATATTTTTTGTGTGTGCAAGCAAAGGAATGTAATGTTAGATATTGATAATATTCGATGATTCTTGGACACCGTGAATGTACCGAGACTAAACTGTACCTTGCTCGTCCTCGACTTTTTTCCCGTTAGAACTAAAAAAGTAAATTTTAGAAACAAATTCATTTGTGTGTCTAACTCATAATTATTATCAAAGCTGCTGAAGATTTATAAGTTATTGATACCTGAATAATTAAGCCTAGCGTTACACATGATCTAAGAGTTTACGGTTAGTAAATTCCAAATACAGTAAGAGCGTGGTGAATTTGAATAAAGCGTACCGATACAAAGGTTAAAATTGTATTTTCCCAAGATGCAAAATATGTTAGACAAACGATCATGATCAACTATTTTTCATAATATAAATTAACTGATTAAAATCTTAGTATCAGTTCCTTGTACGTCTGACAACAGAGCCAATGTCTGCTTCCTATTCATTTTATCCAACTTATGTCTTCCCACATTATTAGTCAATGGGGAAAAAAAAGATACATGATTAATTAACTTAATCTCGATAACTACTTAATGTAAAATATATCTCCTTCATTTTATAAATATAAGATGGAAACTGATGCTAACTATGTACATTTGAGACACTTCTTGTAATAAGTATACCCTTAAGTTACAGTAATTTATAGTTTTGTTTGTATAATAAATTTTACCAATAAAAGCGTCTAACATCTCAAGATTACAACCTAAAAATGAACTTATCCATACTCTAACACGGTAGAATAATAACTCTTACGACTGCACTATATTTTCGTATTTATGGCAATACAAAAATTATGATTCAACGCATCCTGCTGCCAAGTTAACAGTAACCATCCACCTGACCTCTGCCATGGCCAAATCAGCTCTTCGAGAATCACCCATTTGATTGCGTTGACCATAGATTCATAATCAAAAATTGATACTGTTTATGCTAAATGGTCAAAAGTTGCCTGCACTTTCAAATATAAGAAAGGCGCTTTTAGAGAGACAATAAATATAATTTTACCAATGATGTTGGTAACATCGGTCATTTTATTTGTCACACCTGTGTGATTATCATGCAGTGATGGCTGTACCTTAATCATATTCTCATCCCTTGATTGCGATATCATGTTAATAGTGCCTTTACTAAGCACAGAATTCATCAAAATGACATTCAGTGCGCTAGATCTCCTAAATCAATTGACAAAACAACCCTGCAATAGAAAATTCAACGTTGGAATTAATGCTCTGTTAAAGTCAATGTAACAAATTTATTCAGACAAATCAAAGATTCAAATGTATAACATACGGGTGCAATACTTCCACACTACTAAAACAGCAAATCCTGCAATGTTATTCAATAAATATTAATATGACAACTAAGTGAAAAAAGTTATTTAAAAAAAAGACTCAGTACTCCAACAACAGCCAATTTGAGTTGTATATGTGTATGCATGCATGCATACGTACACACATACATACGTATACACACGCATATACATACGCATGCTATAGAAGAAAAACGGATATGGCATTAAACATATTCCATGAACATTTAATAAACATCCTATAGGTATGTGGGAATGTAAAATATAACATAATTTCCTAATGATGGAAGAATAAATGATGTTACAGTAATTTTTGGATTCTGGGATTTACTGTATCGAATCCCCAGCCATGGAAAATAAAATATTTAGTAATATATAATAATATCGCATTATTTAATAACATTGCAATGAAGTTTTGAAAAACTGGCAACGCACTGATTTAATAATCTAGTAAAAGAATATCATTAACAATCTTTAGTGTTTCAAATTTTCTTTTGTAAGAATTTCTAGCATTTATTATGGTCATAAAGTTGCTAGTGACAAAATTCTGAATTATCTTCTTAGAATCATATTGAATTTTGTTAAATAAATTTTGAAATAGGTCAGTACCAAAGTCGTGTAATTTCCATAATTTTTAAATATAAGGTGTGCGTTTTTAAGTAATAGATTAGACGAATATTATAATTTATATGACTAACAAAACAATTTTATTTAGTATAAAGATTGGTATTCCTAATTTTTTTATATAAATAATCATTAATCTACAAAAAAAAATTAAATTAAATTTTGAAACTAATTTCTTACTAAAATGCAAAAAAAATTACTCCTCTAACTTTTTTAAAAATGTTAGAATATGCAAGTGTATGTCATGCTCACATTGATTACTTTTTTGAAATTAATTACATTATAACATTAGCATTAATATGATTGTGAATTTTTTATTTCTTTTATTTTTGGAAGAGTTGTTAAACTTATTGCTACATGGATACCACAAAATCTTTTATTGGTTGGTAAAGATGATTGAACGAACTATCTTTTATCTAATGTTATTTTTATTTTGTTGTATTCGCGTGGTTATAAATAATTAATAAATGTAGAGATAAAACCTAAATATAAGAGTTTACCATTTCCAGTTATAAATAAATAATGATAAAAGAATTTATCATTTTACTGTATAACTTAAAAAGATAAATGAATGTTTCTTTTTTTGTAAATTATCCTTAAAACTAATTATTCAGAAGTATTGTCCATAAAACTTATTACCCTGAAATAAGAGCACTTCAACCTAATTTCCACTATGAAAACAATGAGTCAACTCACTTTCAAAGAATCTTTGTACAGTTTGCAACTTTTAAACTATTCTAACTTTTTTGTGTTACTTCTTGCTAACCATTTCCCATTTAAATATTTACAACTTTAGATTTCCATATTTAGTTACATGTTACAGATACAAATATTACGGTAACAGTAGCGTAATGAGTGGTAGATATTTACGTTTGGGAAAAAACTTGAACTAATTTAAATTTAATATCGACCCGTAGGCTATGATGAGTGGCTGTTTTATGGGAGATGGTGACAATTCAAATAAATAAAAAGTTGTGTGCTTGGTTGACGTTTGCAGGCACAATGCCAAGCCATGTGAAACTGGTTCCGACTCGCTTGACGGACATGGGAAAAGACGTCGTTACAAAGTTTAATTTGCACTGGGATATAAATTGACAAAGTGCAAAGTGCCGTTAAGAAGGCACATGAGGTAGGGGACTATAAAGGTTAGTTTAATAAGCAAAAATGAAAATGATGTGGAAATAAAATACTTACCAATATAGTTATAATTAGGCAAAAGTACATTGTTTAAGGTAGCAATCTTACATGTCTTCGAAATGAGGAGAAGGCCCAAATGCACACTCCACTGCAGTATATTTGAAGTCTGTACATACACAAAGCAGGATAGGCAGAAGTGTTGTAAATAAATATTCAGGATAAGGTTCAGTTTGCATACTAATCTAAGGTGTATAGTACAAATTCAGATAAACAGGTGTGAGCAATAACTGGGAGCAATAACATGGGGTAATGCTTTTAACTGTAAACAGTTTATTTACTTCACTTTGAGTATTGTCCAACTATTCAAGTGTTTAGTCATAAGGACTTGTCCTATGTGAGTTACATACAATTGATGAGGAAGAAAATAAACGTATCATGACCATAATCAAACCATGTTAGAGACTGCAACGCAATCGAAAAAAGGCTGCAATGAATTTGCGAAATTCATTTGTTACGCGATCAAACGTTACGATGCAGTAAAAAAAGCAGTGTTAATTTATAAGCAAAAGCAAACGGTGTTGGTGTTCCAGTGTTGTCGGAAGGACAACATCGAATGATCTATTTCGGTAGATATTGAGATAGCGGGAAAACATAAAAACTAAATAAATGTATATTGCATTGTCAACATATATGGATGTTCAACCTAGAAAGCATATAGTACAATATGCTTAGTTTAGCTCCGAGGAATCCATCAGAATGAAAATATCCGCTCAAACAATAAGAAGTTGGGATCATTCAATTTTGTTTGTCGAGATTTAAAAATATCTCAAAAGAATAACAAACAAATGCAATGGTAACATAAAAGAAAAGAAAAAACATGGCCAAAATATAAAAATAAGATAGATCATAATCTCCAAGAAAATACAGTGAACTAATTATAAATTTAATTCAAGTAAACAAATTTTCAACTTTTACATAAACCTTTTGACATTGCACAATATCAATTAAATTTGATAAAATTACTATAGCGGCATTGAAACATCATTTTTTTTTTCAAATTTTTAAATAAATAAGCGAATTTGTAAAACCACGAACAACCCCCAAACATCGCGTATTTGTTAAGCTTACATATCCCATGTTTTGGAAGTGTTTGGCAATGTTGGCAGTATGCATGAAAATATAAAATTGCATGTTTCATGAATTATTCAACTACTTGGTGATAATTTCCAAAACATGCATACTATAAATTGGACAGATATACAAAGCAAGCATTATTTTATGATTATGTGTATAAAAAACAGGAATAACCAAACTGTAATACCCACTAACAGTCTCCAAATCCCATGTTTATGAAAATGCAGGAAGAAGATTAAGATATAAAAAAGAACATGCAAGTATGTAACTAACGCAAAACTGAACAACGTAAAGTAAATATTATATCACAGGCACAAATAAGAAACCTTAGAGAGGGTTATCTATCCTTCGCTGCTATAGAAAAACCATGTAGATGAAGCATAATACAAAATTGTTAAAAGTTGAAATAACGAAAAATATTGGTTGTATGCCAAGAAAAAAAACTATTTGGATTTTGAATATGCATTTTGAATGCATAATCTTCACCATTTGAGAACTGTAGTATAAACTAACTATGAATAGTTATACAGTTGGCTTTAATAAGGGAAGCCTTTTCAAAAAAATAAGATTTCTTTAAATGGGATTTCTTTTGGAAAAATAAAAATATAGGTTTCCATCATTTTATTTGTACATAAGATAAGTAATGGATGACAGCTGTATAATCAATCATACGTTTCTATTTGGACAAAAACAATAAAATCTTTATAAACGCATAATATAGTTACCTTCTTTTGGAAGAAAAAAAAATGTTATATAGTTTACCTTCTTTATAAATAATGAATAATACGTTTCTATTTTGATCAACTAACAAAGTAGAAAAAAATGAAAAACTAACGCAACAAAATTATTTTTTTCGAACTTATAACTAATTAGAATACATTTTCTTTTGGAATATTGTATAGCGCAAAGCTGAATTTTTGTAAACACGTCATCTAAACAATGCTGCCATTTTCAAATTATGACATATTTTGTCTACAAAATGTATCGCTTAACAGTTCCAACTTTTAGAATCCGAATGCCATGTATAAACTATGTTATTTAATGCATGCATAGAAATAAACACATGGTTCTTTAAGGAAAGTAACAATAATAATAAACCATAACCAACACATTCATTTTTCCTTACCTTGAACGTATATTTTTCAAACAAAGATAGGTCACACTTATTATTTCTACGTTGCAGTAAAGGAAAAATATTATAATATGTCACCATCATTATTTTAAAAAACCCACCTCGATACTTGCCTCAACACCCACCTCGAGGAAATACAAGATAAAACGCCTTGAGGTTTATTCCAAGAGGTTTTTTACCTCTAAAGCTTACGCCTCAACAACTTGAGGCATATGAAGTGCATAAAGCGTAAGCCTCGCACGCCTCAAACAGCCGGGACATATGACTTAAAAACCTTTTACTCTTTAGTTGCAGATATTGATACAGATAAATGACATTAACTTTGATTATTTAATCGAAATAAGAAAAAAGACAATTTAGGAAAATAAAAATTAGCATTTTTTACATTTAAATATCGATATAATCAAGTAAGACTTTATGAAATAATGATCATGAGCAATATAACAAATTTTCGCATTGTTAATTAACGAATGTTTTCTAATTAACTTTGTTAAATCTCAAAATAAATTTTGTAAATCGTTTTGAATTGTAAGAACGTATCAAAACTGGAGTTTGATGTAATCTTCAAATAGTTCGGACTCTTGGGGTCTCATCGTTAAATAGGCCGCTGCTTGCAGCTTGGGTCTGTTGCACTGAAACGAGTTACTTGATCACTTTTGATCTGCCATGTCCATTTAATTGAATGGATACAACCGTTTCATTTTCAAGTGCGAACGCACATTCATGCACCGCTTGGTTAAAGGGTCGCAACCTTTCCAAAGGTCATTAATGTTCGAATAGGCATTTCCTCCAGTCTATAAATACATGGACCAAAACGAGATAGAATACACATTAGCTAGTCTTCTCAATTTGCTACTTCTTCTTCAAAGTAATCCTCTGTTCAAGTTTCTATAATCTACTTCAGTTCGTCGGGGCTCCATTTGTTGGCACCGCACTACAGGGTTGGTTCGTTTTATCTTGGGAAATAAATTGCTATCACGTCAATCAGTGCATACGACGACAATATTGTTTCAAGGAAACAGAATCATTTTAAAACTCGGACATTACTAAAATAGTCTTCTTATAGTCTGTTGGAGACGGTTCTGTACCGCTCCGATCTAGTGCACAATCGTTCTCGCTTACTGTCATTGCTATAATCACAGTTTGACTTGGCAATTATGATATTATTGAGTAACAAATGATAGTTGTTACTGTCTATTTGCAATACAATCGTGTATTGACAAAAAGATCTAACTTTGTAATACAATTGTGTATTGACATAAAGATCTAACTTTGTAATACAATCGTGTATTAACAATAGATCTAACTTTGTAATACAATCATGTATTGACCAAAGTTCTAACAGTTTAGACATTTAAAATTTTGAATTTAACGTCAAACAACACAATGATATTGATGAAAGCATGTATGTGGAGTTCAATGCTTAAGAGTGCAAATAACAAATTATGCAATATTTGTTTCTTGCCTATTCTTAGATAAGAATAGTGCAAAAAAACATACTAATTTTCTAAACTGGAATTTGATTAGTTATGAAAATTAGGAGCAAAATAGTTCGTTTAATTAAGGATCATGTTCCAGAACATTGCCTGGTATTGTCTATCATATAAACTAGGGAACTAATGGACAAAATAAACTCATTTAAGTCAGTATATATTTGTGTTTATCATTTTCTAAAATTTCAACTAATCAATTTAACTCAATTCAGTCCTTTATACATTCACAAAATAACTTTATATATCCATACATTTTTTAAACCTTTTTAAATGTTTATTCCGTTCACCTTTGTTTCAAATTATCTTTGACATTGAGTGTAACAACCCTTATTTTTCATTAATTTAGATTATTTAATTTAATATGACATTTAAATATATATTTTGTTATAACTAAAACCTAGTGATTTAATTATATAAGTTTTGATGTGTGAACTAAGTTAAAGAGAATTAGGTAATGAATTTCAACTTATAATAACAATAATAAGTTGCATTGATTGAACTTTGATTTTGTTTGTAGTTATTAATATTGAAATTTGAAATCTTAAAGAATATGAATGGAATTGATTTAAAGAAATTATAGTTGAAATTAAATTGAACTGGAAAAAAAACCAATGTTGGAATTAAATACAAATAAAATCGATTTGCAAAGTTAGTTAAATTTTATTTTGATTTCTGTAAAATTAACATGTTTTGTAATCAAATCGAGATTAAATGTTTATTTGGAAGAAGTGGTTTAAATTGTTTAGAGATGTATTTGGGAATTGATATCAAGTTAATTAAGGCATAACATGAATTAATTATTTTAAATTTAATTTCTTAATTTAATTTGCTGAAAAAAATCTTTGAAGAGAATTTATGGTATATGTAAATAACCCTTATAACTAATATAAGTCCTAGTTTGGATAAGAATTAATTTTTTTATATTTGGTATTTAACTTATCCTATACTTTAATAATCTAATTATAAAAATGGTATGGAAGAAATTCAGGTATATTGCTTAGGTAATTTAATCCAACTTATTTTGACAGGTAGTGACTGATATAGATTGCACATAAACTTGTGATTTGCTTACATTGATTTACAGTGAATGTCGGAATTTAATATTTTTACACTTAATTAGATTGATTGATGCTATTAATAATTAAAATAAAATTTTATTTACGAAGTTTAAATTAAATTTATTTTGATGTAAATAAAGTTGATTAGTTTTTGAAATTTAATTAAAGATAATTATATGAATTGGGAATCTATGGCAAATTGTTAATACTTAAAATGAATTGAATACATAAAAAAGAAACATTCAACTAAAATTTGTTGAATATCTTAAATTGAGATTTTATTATGTAATTGATAAATATAACCAAATATAAACCCTATTTTATATTAGGATTAGATTTATGTAAATTAGAAATTGAATTATAGATGAATAAACAAAGTATTGAATATGGTATCTAATTAATTAAGCAATGAAAATTTGTCTATTAATAATCCTAATCACATACCATAATACGTTTATGTAATAATTCGAAAATCCAAGCCAATTTAAAATTTTTATTTTGGCGATTTTAGTGAATTTTGAATATTTAAAATGAATTGTTTTATATAATAACGACGGAAAATTTATTTTCGACGAAGTTAAAACGAATAAATTTATTTTAATTATATAAGGAGCCTGAAATGGCGCGGTAGTTTGGAAATTCGATTTCGAATTTCAAATGAATATACAGAATTAGTTTAAAGTCGGAATTGTGTGAAACCAGAAATATTCAAATCTGTTTAATCATATCTTTCTAAAGGATGTAAGAAATTGAGATTTCGCTTTAGAATTTGAAAGATATGCCCAGTTTAAAATTCAGAAAAGTCGCTGTGGAATTTATATATATTTTAATATATATATATAAAGGCCTTGAAAATAGCCGTTTTGCAAGCGACCTCGGATTTCGACGAAACCACTTTTGTTGGATCCGGAATGTCAAATTATTGCTTGGTTTCAAAATTCATAATTTTCTGAATCAATAAGTGAGTGTGGCAAAGGAAAACGCGTTTGACCAGTTTTAGTTGATTTTAATCGACTGGAAAATGACATTTTTCAAACGGTCTCAGAATTTGACGAAACTAGTTTTGTTAGGACCGTATCGTCAATACGAAGCTAGAAAATATTTTTTGGGAATTTTTAGAAGCCGTATGTGGCCCCGGTAAGTTGAAATGTGCGTTCAAATTCAATATATAGATTTATATTTTGATTTTGACGGAAACTGATCGAATCAGTTGAATCATCCTGCGTTACCTATCCCATTGTGTTCGGAATGGGGGTAATTAGCTATGGACCAAAGGCGGGGGGTCTCGTTTTGAGGTCGAAATAAAGAGTTGCTTTTTGAAATTTTAAAATAATAAAATATATATTATTTATATATAGCCCCCCACCTTCTTTCTCTCTCCCCGACCAAATTCTTTTCAGGGAAAAAAAAGAAGGGCGCCCTCGATTTGCTCCGCCGCCACCTCCCTTCACTACGCCACCGCGGACGTTGGAGCCCCCACTGCGCCAGTCGCCCTCCGATCCCCTCTCCCTCCTCCCTCAACTCAATCGTCGATCCCCAAACCCCCCCCCCCCCAACGCAACGCCCAAATTAACCCCAAACCCTATGCCCCGCCACTTGTGCCTCCCACCACTACAGCCAGGGTTGGCCGCGCCTCCTCTGACCCCCACTGCCCTCTCCTCGACCCCACCTCCGACACCTGCACCCCCTACCGCGACACCAGCAGCGAAAACCATCCCCCCTCCTTCAATAAAAGGTAAATCTATATTTTTCATTATTTCATTTGTTTCTAATTTAATTTAAGTAGCTTAGTTTAAAATCAGTTTTAAATATATATATATATATAGCATTGTATTTAAATATGATTTTTATATCATAGAGATCATAAAAATATAATTTTTACATGATAAGAAGATTAAAAATATGATTTTTATATTAGAAGAAGAGCGATATAAAAATATAATTTTTATATAGAGAATAGTGTGATAAAAATATGATCTTTATTATATGAACAGCGGTGTGGAAATAGATTTTTTATCTATATAGTTGCGTTTTAAAAATGTGATTTTTATATATGTAGTGGCTACGGACAACGAAAGTAGCAAAGGGCGAGCACGACGAAGATTTCTGCATATGAAGAGTCGCGACATTTGGTTTAGCTAGTCGGTGAAACTCCTCACTTTTATTTCTATTTCTAGTTGAAATATATATTAGGATGCAGACGGTGCTTAGCAGCACTCGACCCCCATCGTCCACAGACTATGGATGGCTTGTTTGTTTGATTGCTATGTTGTGAAATTTGATTATGTGATGTGGAATGAAATAAAATATTTTATAGTGGAAAATATTTTATAGTTAAAAATATGATTTTTAACGTTTATATAAAATAAATATTTATAAACAAATCGGACGATTTGTTTATATACACTGATTTGACTGATATTGATTGGGACGATAAATTTTACACATCGCCCAACTGCACAAATAAAATCTGTGTTTGTTTATTTGAAACCCCACACGGGTGTTGGGATGATATTTGACGTACACTAATCCCGAATGTTTAGTTGTATGTCAATTGATAGGTTGACAGACTATAATGTAGTGCACTTTGGATGATGGTGGATTATTTATCATTGCTAATATATACATGTGTTGTATGGAAATCCATAAAATCTATGGTAATTGATTAGGCCTCATTCCAGTTTTGGAAAAAAATATTTGAAATAGAATATTTGAAAAAGAATATTTGAATAAAAATATTTGAAAAAGAAATATTTTAATAAAAAATATTTGAAATAGAATATTTGAATAGAATATTTGAAATAGAATATTTGAATAGAATATTTGAAATAGAATATTTGAATAGAAATATTTGAAAAAGAAATATTTGAAATAGAATATTTGAAAATAGAAATATATGAAGCCGTGTTGATTAGATTTGCGCCATTCAGACGTAAGCAATATTTATATCGATTTTATTCGTTTTTATAAGGAATATCGAAAAGGAAGTGATTTCAAAATATAACGTTTTGAAAATATTATTATTTATATGTTAATGATATGGAATATTCAATTTTGATTTGAAATTGAATATGAAGTTGAAACCGTTTTGAAAACAAATTTAAAACGATTTATAAAATACGTTCTAAAATGAAATCGATGAAATATATATAATATATAATATATATATATAATGGCCTGAATAGAACGCGCCGCGTTGCGGCAGTTCATGAATTTCGACCATTGACTTCGAATGGATATTGCGGGAGATCCGACCGTCGGATTCTCCTAAAGCCGGAACCGTTGGGTTCGTATCGAAAAGAGATTTCTAACGAATATTAGAGATTTGAAATCTAACGGTTGGATTTGGAATTATGTCCAAATCAAATTTGGAAAAGGTCGTTGTAAGTGCAGTTCGATGGTCGTTGATGAAAATCGACCGTACGGGCCTTAATAAATTTTTTAAAAATAGTAATAATTTGTGTAAAATCATAAGAAATGATTTGTGAAGAATTGGGATGAAAAACTCCATATTTAAAAAAATAAAAATAGTTTTTTATCGAAATGAACTAGCTTTGAACTAGAATTATAATTCTAATTATTTTTAAAATAAATAAGGTGGATTTGAAATGGTTTTAAAAGTAACCAGAATTTCCAATAATTGAATTGGAATGGATTGAATAGAAATCGTCTTTGGAATATTTCGATGTTGGATTTCATGATTATTCAGATATTGTTATGTAAATTTGAAAGATATATTTATATCATTATTTCCAATACGATATTTGTTGGTCGTAGAATTTAATATTGAATATAAGCCAATATATTTTTCTATTCAGAGCCTTGTATTTAATATCAAATGGGATTTGGGTTTGTCGTGAATGGTGTCTTCATTAACACTGTTCTTAAACCCAGTTGAGAAAAAGATTAAATCTTTTTATTTAGATTTAATGAAGTGTACCATTTAAATGGTATTTAATTGGAATTGAATTTGAATTGATTTCTGGGTTTATCATGAACGGTGTTTTAAATAACACCTGTTCTTTAACCCGATAATTAATGGAATGTGATTTTAGGTCGTCATGAACGGTATCTTCAATAATACTGTTCTTAGACCCAACAGAGTTAAGAAAATCAGAAACTAACTGGAGATTAGTTAAGTTGAATGGTTTCTTGGGTATTGATCTGATGTTGGTTTCGGCCATCGGGGTTAATACTTAGGAAATTGCTCACTCGCTATTTTACGGTTAAAGGCTAATAGAATGGAATGTGATTTTGGGTTTATCGTGAACCGTGTTTTAAATGACATTGATTCTTTAACCCAGTTAAAGATTAAAACTAAATGGAGTTTTAATGAATCTTTAATTAGATTGAAAAGATCGAGAATGGAGTATCACAGTTTTGCTCCAAGCGATATTTAAATCTTTAATTAGATTTGAACGTGAAATGGTAATTGAATTTACCGATAACACCGTGGTGTTAGATATGAAGTATGACCAGTTTTACTTCATGGGATGAATAGGTTGGGATTGGGAAATAAAATAAATGATTACTTCGGTGTGGTTCGCTAATCCCAACTAGTTTGAATTGATATTCAAAGGAAGATTAAAGAATAAATTTAAAGAATTTATCTTTGATAAAATTAATGGGAACCTCTCCCAAAGAATTTGAAATTTAGCAACTAACTGAAGATTAGTTAAGATGAATAGTTTCCTGGGTATTGATCTGATGTTGGTTTCGGCCTTCGGGGTTAATATTTGGGGAATTGTTCTCTTACTAATTTACGGTTAGTGACTGATGAATTGGAATGAGGCATATGTTGTATTTATGTAACACTTGTTTATTATATACGCGGGTTATTCAGAAAGACCGAGTTTATCACATTCTGAACAACTGATTCGACGATTAGTCGAAGATGAAGACGGTGGTTGAAGACCGGAGATCTTCACATCGTTTGGATAATTACTGATGATCTTGATTGGGCTGTACACTCAAGAGGAGGGAATTAGTTGGTGGTCGTCTAGACGTACTTGGAGATCGATGGATATGCGAGGTACAAGGTGCCTCCGGTCTCGTTCAGACCCAGAACGAACCTGTAAATGGACTGTGTGTCTGACATTGGATTTTAGCCTGTGTGATTGATTTCTATTAAATATATATATATATATTTGGCAGCGGAGAATTTATTCTCTTGCTTAACGCCCTTCTCTGAGACGTACGAGCTCAGGGGTTATATATTGATGGATATCAATCGCATGGAGTGAATTGCCTATGTGGCATGCCTAAGTGGCAAATGATCAAGGCTTCTGTTGAAAAGCAAAGTCTTGTGGTTGATGATCGAAGCACGGCATGTGTGGCATAGCTTTGTGTAGCTTTGTGTAGCGTTGATTCGCGAGCCTCACACCCCGGTTGTGAACCAGAAACGGGAGAAGGACCTCAGGGAGGACATGCGTTTCTTTCTAGCTAGAGGTGGTGTCAGTGCTTAAACTGGCTGACATATATATTATTTTCACCTGTGTGGTTGTTGCTGTTGCGAGGTGCCTCGGTTTGATCGGACGATCCGGGTCCGATGGAGTCATTCGTTGGCTCATTTACGCCCCAAAGGGCGGGGAAACGCAATGTTCAGGCATTTTAATCCACATCGGTGGACCAGCCCTGACGATCCAAGGGTCAGTTGCGGATGTTCCTGAGGCTCGGGTTAGACAGTCTCGAATTCGGTAGAGGACGATCCCTGGCCTCGGTTCACAGATGGAAATCCAATTTCCAAATATGTGACTTTGCGATTTTGATTGTAGAGCCTAGTATGGCGACCTGATATATGGTACCCATTCCGTCTATGATTGATACTTATGATTTGAAGTTGTTTTATGCACTATGCACTTATAATAGTATCAAATGATTTGTTTTTAGCGTATCAAGCATTCTTTGGCTATTATAAGGTAAAAACCCTATCCTCCGGCTTGCATTGTGTGATGGGACCTGGGTCTAATAATAGCTTCGTTGTTCTTTATTTAGCATTGCACTGTTGTTTTATGCATTGGCGTTCTTGGGAGGAAACCCGTTCCGTGTTATACGGCATGGTCCCTTGATATATATGATTTAGAGTAAAATTTTAAATAACTGTTTTAGTTCTCACACTAGTTACATGACTGATCTGGAGTTTATTGTTTTAACCTAAACTCTGGGTGCCCTTATTTTGACACGGGCAGCTAGTAGTTTTGATTTTGCAGATTTATATTCACAGGATCCTGATTTACAGCTGGAACGATACTCGAAAAGCTCTGTATCCGTGTATTATTTTCAGTTGTGCTTTGTATTATTTTTCCGCTGCATTGTAATTTGTAAATCTCTGATATTTATTGTAATGTGTAATATTGATTTATACTTTGTATATTCTTGTATTCTGATGGAATTGTTGTAATTAATAATGAAATGTTCTTCTGTCTGCGTTCTTTTGTGTCTTGTTCTCAAAGTATCCGCACTTTCCTTACGGGGGAAGTTACGGGTTCTTACATTTGGTACCAGAGATTTGGTTTACAGAGCTCGGAGAATAAGACACGTTAGAACCATACGAAAGAATGCCTCAGATATTGGATTAGAAATATCCAGTTAGAATGACTCGATAGAGATAGGATCAGTAGTACCCTAGAACGAGTGTGAAGAGTATATTATTTAAAAAATGAACACAATTTTTGTTTTGAAATTTAAATCGTTGTATATGTATTTGAATATTTATATTAAATTAATTTGGACAATCCAATATATAAAGATTTTGTATATACGCCTTGCAAACGTGTATTCGAAGTTTTATTATACTGGATAGATATAGAATCACACTCTAGTCGCCCGGGCATGATTCTACTGATGACGTACGACATCAGTAGTCTGTTTTCGAGTGTCGAAAGTGGGATATCTATATATTTCCATTAGATTGGTGTGAGAACCAAAATTAGATAGGGCTTATTGTTGTGATTTGGCATTAAAAATCTGATTTTTAGACTATGTATCAAAGTTATGAATTTGAAAAGCTAATCAACTAATTGATTGTTGATTGTGTTGTTTGATTCATAAATTTGAACCATAGAGCCAATTTGAACCAAATAGTAAATTGTATTGAAAATTTATCGCATTTGCTTGCATATACATGTACTTACATTGAACAGGCCATTGCAAAAGAGGCTAGAGCAGAAGAATAAAAATTGTTTGCCAGACAAATAGGTACATGTTTACCATAATTTACTATTTTGTTTGGGTGATGATGATTTTATGAGCCGATTGGCTAGCCGCTTGGCTTTTTCTTTTTCTTTTGGATTGAAGAAGGCCATGGGAGGCTATATCAAATATCCCGAAGTCCCCGGTGCAGGGAGGTTATGGCAAAAATTTTCGAAAATTTAGGGTGTTAGCCAAATTTTTTGTAAAATTTGAAAAGTTCTTAGAAACTGAAAAGTTGAAGAACTTAAGACGTAATGAAAATAGTGAAAGTTGAGTTGATTTGTTAAACAACTTTCGGCTTCATTCCTTTTCGGGGATGAAAAGTTTTAAGTGGGGGAGATTGTAATAACCCGGAAATCCGAGCCAATTTAAATTTTTTATTTCGGCGATTTTAGTGAATTTTGAATATTTAAAATGAACTGTTTTAAATAATAATGACGGAAAATTTATTTTTGAGGAAGTTAAAACGAATAAATTTATTTTAATTATATAACGAGCCTGAAATGACGAAGTAGTTCGAAAATTCGATTTCGAATTTCAAATGGATATACAGAATTCGTTTTAAGTCGGAATTGGGCGAAACTAGAAATATTTGAATCTGTTTAATCATATCTTTCTAACAGATGCAAGAAACTGAGATTTCGCTTTAGAAGTTGAAAGATATGCCCAGTTTAAAATTCATAAAAGTCGCTGTGGAATTTATATATATATTAATATATATAAAGGCCTTGAAAATAGCCATTTTGCAAACGACCTCGGATTTCGACGAAACCACTTTTGTTGGATACGGGATGTCAAATTATTGCTAGATTTCAAAATTCATAATTTTCTGAATCAATAAGTGAGCGTGGCAAAGGAAAACGCGTTTGACCAGTTTTAGTTGATTTTAATCGACTGGAAAATGGCCACTTTTCAAACGGTCTCAGAATTTAACGAAACTAGTTTTGTTAGGACCGTATCGTCAATACGAAGTTAGAAAATATTTTTCAGGAATTTTTAGAAGCCGTATGTGGCCGCGGTAAATTTAAATGTGCGTTCTTCAATATATAGATTTATATATTGATTTCGACAGAAACTGATCGAATCAGTCGAATCAGCCTGCGATACATATCCCATTTTGTTTGGAATAGGGGTAATTAGCTATGGACGACAGGCGGTGGGTCTCGTTTTGAGGTCGGAATAAAGAGTTGCTTTTTGAAATTTTAAAATAATAAAATATATAATATTTATATACAGCCTCCACACCTTCTTTCTCTCTCCCCGACCAAATTCTTTTCAGGGAAAAAAAGAAGGGCGCCCTCGATTTCCTCCGTCGCCACGCTCCCTTCATCGCGCCACCGCGGACGTCGGAGCCCGCCTGCGCCAGTCGCCCTCCGATCCCCTCTCCCTCCTCCCTCAACTCAATCGTCGATCCCCAACCCCCCCCCCCCCCCAATGCAACGCCCAAATTAACCCCAAACCCTACGCCCCGCCACTTGTGCCTCCCACCGCCACAGCCAGGGTTGGCCGCGCCTCCTTTGACCACCACTGCCCTCTCCTCGTCCCCACCTCCGACGCCTACACCCCCTACCGCGACGCCAGCAGCGAAACCCATCCCCCCTGCTTCAATTAAAGGTAAATCTATATTTTTCATTATTTCATTTGTTTCTAATTTAGTTTAAATAGCTTAGTTTAAAATTAGTTTTAAATATATATATTTATATATAGCATTGTATTTCAAATGTAACTTCTTATTTAGAAAATTTTGTGTTGAAAAATATGAATATAAGTTGTTTAGAAAAATATAATTTTTCCATGTATGTAGCAAAGTAAAAATACGATTTTTATATCATAGAGATCATAAAAATATAATTTTTATATGACAGGAAGATTAAAAATATGATTTTTATATTAGAAAAAGAGCGATATAAAAATATAATTTTTATATAGAGAATAGTGTGATAAAAATATGATCTTTATTATATGAACAACGGTGCAGAAATAGAATTTTTATCTATATAGTAGCGTTTTAAAAATGTGATTTTTATATATGTAGTGGTTACGGACAACGAAAGTAACAAAAGGCGAGCATGACGAAGATTTATGCATATGAAGAGTCGCGTCGTTTGGTTTAGCTAGTCGGTGAGAACTCCTCACTTTTATTTCTATTTCTAGTTGAAATATGTACTAGGATGCAGACGATGCTTAGCAGCACCCGACCCTCGTCGTCCACAGACCATGGATGGCTTGTTTGTTTGATTGCTATGTTGTGAAATTTGATTGTGTGATGTGGAATGAAATAAGATATTTTATAGTGGAAAATATTTTATAGTTAAAAATTTGATTTTTAACGTGTATATAAAATAAATATTTATAAACAAATCGGACGATTTGTTTATATACACTGATTTGACTGATATTGATTGTGATGATAAATTTTACACATCGCCCAACTGCACAAATAAAATCTGTGTTTATTGATTTGAAACCCCACATGGGTGTTGGGATGATATTTGACGTACAATAATCCCGATTGTTTAGTTGTATGTCAATGGATAGGTTGACAGACAGTTGTGTAGTGCACTTTGGATGATGGTTGATTATTTATCATTGCTAATATATACATGTGTTGTATGGAAATCCATAAAATCTATGGTAATTGATTGGGCCTCATTCCAGTTTTGAAAGAGAAATATTTGAAATAGAATATTTGAAAAAGAATATTTGAATAAAAATATTTGAAAAAGAAATATTTGAATAAAAATATTTGAAATAGAATATTTGAATAGAATATTTGAAATAGAATATTTGAATAGAAATATTTGAAAAAGAAATATTTGAAATAGAATATTTAAAAATAGAAATATATGAAGCCGTGTTGATTAGATTTGGGCATTTTGACGCGAGCAATATTTATATCGATTTTATTCGTTTTTATAATGAATATCGAAAAGGAAGTGATTTCAAAATATAACGTTTTGAAAATATTATCATTTATATGTTAATGATATGGAATATTCAATTTTGATTTGAAATTGAATATAAAGTTGAAACCGTTTTGAAAACGAATTTAAAAGGATTTATAAAATACGTTCTAAAAGGAAATCGACGAAATATATATAATATATTATATATATATATTGGCCTGAATAGAACGCGTCGCGCTGCGGCAGTTCGCGAATTTCGACCATTGACTTCGAATGGATATTGTGGGAGATTCGGCCATCGGATTCTCCTAAAACCGGAACCGTTGAGTTCGAATAGAAAAGAGCTTTCTAACGAATATTAGAGATTTGAAATCTAACGGTTGGATTTGGAATTATGTCCAAATCAAATTTGGAAAAGGTCGTTGTAAGTGCAATTCGATGGCCGTTGATGGAAACCGACTGTACGGGCCTTAATAAAATTATTAAAAATAGTAATAATTTGTGTAAAATCATAAGAAATGATTTGTGAAGAATTGGGATGAAAAACTCCATATTTGAAAAGATAAAAATAGATTTTTATCGAAATGAACTAGTTTTGAACTAGAATTATAATTCTATTTATTTTTAAAATAAATAAGGTGGATTTGAAATGGTTTTAAAAGTAACTAGAATTTCCAATAATTGAATTGGAATGGATTGAATCAAAATTGTCTTTGGAATATTTTGATGTTGGATTTCGTGATTATTCAGATATTGTTATGGAAATTTGAAAGATATATTTATGTCATTATTTCCAATACGATATTTGTTGGTCGTAGAATTTGATATTGAATATAAGCAGATATATTTTCTATTTAGAGCCTTGTATTTAATATCAAATGGGATTTGGGTTTGTCGTGAATGGTGTCTTCATTAACACTTTTCTTAAACCCAGTTGAGAAAAAGATCAAATCTTTTTATTTAGATTTAATGAAGTGTACCAATTAAATGGTATTTAATTGGAATTGGATTTGAATTGATTTCTGGGTTTATCGTGAACGGTGTTTTAAATAACACTTGTTCTTTAACCCGATAATTAATGGAATGTGATTTTGGGTTGTCGTGAACGGTATCTTCAATACTACCACTCTTAGACTCAACGGAGTTAAAAAAATCAGAAACTAACTGGAGATTAGTTAAGTTGAATGGTTTCTTGGGTGTTGATCTGATGTTGGTTTCGGCCTTCGGGGTTAATACTTAGGGAATTGCTCACTTGCTATTTTACGGTTAAAGGCTGATAGAATGGAATGTGATTTTGGGTTTATCGTGAACCGTGTTTTAAATGACATTGATTCTTTAACCCAGTTAAAGATTAAAACTAAATGGAGTTTTAATGAATCTTTAATTAGATTGAAAAGATCGAGAATGGAGTATCACAGTTTTGCTCCAAGCGATATTTAAATCTTTAATTAGATTTGAACGTGAAATGGTAATTGAATTTACCGATAACACCGTGGTGTTAGATATGAAGTATGACCAGTTTTACTTCATGGGATGAATAGGTTGGGATTGGGAAATAAAATAAATGATTACTTCGGTGTGGTTCGCTAATCCCAACTAGTTTGAATTGATATTCAAAGGAAGATTAAAGAATAAATTTAAAGAATATATCTTTGATAAAATTAATGGGAACCTCTCCCTAAGAATGTGAAATTTAGCAACTAACTGAAGATTAGTTAAGATGAATAGTTTCCTGAGTATTGATCTGATGTTGGTTTCGGCCTTCGGGTTTAATATTTGGGGAATTGTTCTTTTAGTAATTTACGGTTAGTGACTGATGAATTGGAATGAGGCGTATGTTGTGTTTTGTAACACTTGTTTATTATATACGCGGGTTATTCAGAAAGACCGGGTTTATCTCATTCTGAATAACTGATTCGACGATTAGTCGAAGATGAAGACGGTGGTTGAAGACCGGAGGTCTTCACGTCATTTGGATAATTACTGATGATCTTGATTGGGCTGTACACCCAAGAGGAGGGAATTAGTTGGTGATTGTCCAGACGTACTTGGAGATCGATGGATATGCGAGGTACAAGGTGCCTCCGGTTTTGTTCAGACCCATAACGAACTTGTAAATGGACTGTGTGTCTGACATTGGATTTTAGCCTGTGTGATTGATTTCTATTAAATATATATCTGTTTGGCGGCGGAGAATTTATTCTCTTGCTTAACGCCCTTCTCTGAGATGTACGAGCTCAGGGGTTATATATTGATGGATATCAATCGTATGGAGTGAATTGCCTGTGTGGCATTCCTAAGTGGAAAATGATCAAGGCTTCTGTTGAAAAGCAAAGTCTTGTGGTTGATGATCAATGCACGGCCTGTGTGGCATAGCTTTGTGTAGCATTGATTCGCGAGCCTCACACCCCGGTTGTGAACCAGAAACGGGAGAAGGACCTCAGGGAGGATATGCATTTATTTCTAGCTAGAGGTGGTGTCAGTGCTTAAACTGGTTGACATATATATATTATTTTCACATGTGTGGTTGTTGCTGTTGCGAGACGCCTTTGTTTGATCGGACGATCCGGGTTCGATGGAGTCATTCGTTGGCTCATTTACGCCCCCAAAGGGCGGGGAAACGCAGTGTTCAGGCATTTTAATCCACATCGGTGGACCGGCCCTGGCGATCCAAGGGGTAGTTGCGGCTGTTCCTGAGGCTCGGGCTAGACAGTCTCGAATTCGGTTGAGGACGATCCTGGCCTCGGTTCACAGATGGAAATCCAATTTCCAAATACGTGACTTTGCGGTTTTGATTGTAGAGCCTAGTATGGCGACATGATATATGGTACCCATGCCGTCTATGATTGATACTTATGATTTGAAGTTGTTTTATGCACTATGCACTTATAATAGTATCAAATGATTTGTTTTTAGCGTATCAAGCATTCTTTGGCTATTATAAGGTAAAAGCCCTATCCTCCGGCTTGCGTTGCATTATGTGATGGGACCTGGGTCTTATAATAGCTTCATTGTTCTTTATTTAGCATTGCGCTATTATTTTATGCACTGGTGTTCTTGGGAGGAAACCTATTCTGTGTTATACGGCGTGGTCCCTTGATATATCTGACTTAAAGTAAAGTTTTAAATAACTGTTTTAGTTCTCACACCAGTCACATGACTGACCTGGAGTTTATTGTTTTAACCTAAACTATGGGTGCCCTTATTTTGACATGGGAAGCTAGTAGTTTTGGTTTTGCAGATTTATATTCACAGGATCCTGATTTACAGCTGGAACGATACTCGGAAAGCTCTGTATCCGTGTATTATTTTCAGTTGTGCTTTGTATTATTTTTCCGCTACATTGTAATTTGTAAATCTCTGATATTTATTGTAATGTGTAGTATTGATTTATACTCTGCATATTCTTGTATTCTGATGGAATTGTTGTAATTAACAATGAAATGTTCTTCTGTCTGTGTTCTTTTGTGTGTTGTTCTCAAAGTATCCGCACTTTCCTTACCGGGGAAGTTACGGGTTCTTACAGTTTCATATCTCTATCGTTCCATTTCTCTCTGCAAATACAAAAGGAATAAAAAAAAGACGCACGTCCTACTGCCTTGCGTTAGGAAGGGAAAGACACGATCTCAAGGTGATGGCCGAGCTTGACAAGGTGGTGACAAGTTAGAAGAGCTTGCGAAGAGATAATCGATGGATCCGTCAGTTCAAGATTTCGTAGAATGTTGGGGGAGATTGGGATGTTGAAAGGATCAGTTTTGGTGGGTTTGTTTGTATAGGTTGTTCGTGTTTTTCACGTTGGGGAGAAGGTAGGAGATGATGATGTGGCAATGATGTAGTGGCGAGGATTGTTTTATTTATTTTATTTTTAATTGAATTGCAAATGTATAAATGTGTATAACTTTTTCATACAAGCTCCAATTGACATGTGGTTTGTTGCATCGGAATCATATCAACGAGCTCTTCGCAATGGCACTAGTTTGGACAGTTTCTGAGAAAGTTACAATTTGAGCCTGTTTTGGATTTCAAAACGCATTCAGAACCAAAGGTGAGTGATTAAACGCACTCACACCTAACTAAAATATTGGATTGTTAGTTAAATTGAACTAATGTTATGATATGATTGTTTTCACTACAAGAAAAATACCCTATTGCAACTAGCTATTTGCAACAAGCGATAAATGAAAGTTGCAGTAAATGACATTTAGCGAGAGACCTATTACAGCAGTTGCAATAGATAAGATTTAGTAACAGACCTTTTCTGGCTGTTGCGAAAAACATATTTTTAGCAACTGCGCTTCTCTTCCTGTTGCAAAAACATACTTTTAGCAACTGTGCTTCCATAACAGTTGCAACAAACATATTATTTGCAACTGTGCTTTCTAGCCAGTTGCGAATAAATATATTTAGCAACTGTTTTCGCCACTTGCGATAACTGTATTTTTTTACAACTGGTACAACAAGTTGCGAAAAGTAGACTTTTAAAATTTATTTTTTCACTATCTTTGGTAAACATAATTACTAAACATAAAAGTACGAGGTAGTAAGTAATATTTAGTTATAATATAATGAGTATTAAGTAATAATAATTATTAATTAATATGAATTAATACTTTAATAATTAAAATTAAATATGTAATAATTAATAGTAATTATTATTAACCAATTATATATACATAATGATTAACTTTTAGTGCTTAATATACAATTACAGTCATGAAGTATTAAATAATAATTAACAAATATGAAGCTACATTATAATAATTAATAGTTACTACTAAGTAATAGATAATTGATATGTAATAAGTAATAATCAAAATTAATAACTAATGTATTTAATGATTAATAATTATTTGTATGATATAATTAATTAATAATTTCTAGTAATATGGTATAAAACATATTTTGTATATATTCATAAAATAGATTAAGAATTAGGGTATACGTATGAGCTAAAATTGATAATTGAATATAATTAGTGATTAGTATTAAATTATCAATAATTAATTTTTAATAGTTAATTACTAATAATTTTTAATGTTAAGTTTTTAATAATTACTGTTTGAAGTTTACCGCTTTGTTAAAAGCATACTACTTTTTGGAACTTGCTGGAAAACCTAAATTTAATTCAAAGAAAGGAAATCAAGGGGTCTGAAGTAACCGTGTGGTTGAAATGGTTGCTGCTAAAAATAGTGGATTCCACTGCCCGTTGCAGTATTTCCAGTGATTTTTCTTTTAGATAACTCCAACAATTTATGCATCCCACTTTTATTTTTTCATTTCCCGCTTTTGTTTTTTCGTTTCCCGCTTCACTGTTGAGACCCCAAAGCTGTAAATTGGACTATTCTTCATCCTAGGTCCCATATTTCCTCAAAAACCATAATCTCTAAAAAGTCCCAAACGAAAAACCCGATTCACCTCCTCTCCTACACCGACCGCGACATGAACAACCGCTTCCCTTCGATCGTCCCGTTCATCCTTTGGAAGCCGCTAAACTACGAGAAACGAATAATTGGGAGGAGTCACCGGATCTAAAATTGTCAGGGAGAGGTGGTCCAAGGTCCCATGATTTAGATGCGAAACCCTAGATCCTGACCCCGAGTCGTCTGTGGTTTCCAACGTCGACCAGGCCTCTTTCGAAGCGATCTCCCCGACGATGAACTACCTTTTAGATGTGGGTCCAAAGAATTTGAAAAAAAAAACAATTAGGCGTTTACAGCAAGAGTGGGGGATGTTTGGGACGATGGAATCAGAAAGAATCCTATGAAGAGGTTAGACGCATTGGAGGAGGGTAGGTGGATTCAGTAAGCGCTTTTAGTTCTGTTATGTATAGCTTGTAAACATCATTCATTATACAAATTTCAGTATTAGTTTTTGATTTATGTTTTCATTTGTGTTGGTCTGCGCATTCATCGATAGCGACCCAGTTCTGCACAATAAATTTATTCCAATGACATCTCAAACATGTCATGTATGATACAAAAAACACTAGTCGAAGTAGGAAAACATTTCTCTAAGGAAAATATCAATATTTAATACTGAGGTTACTAAACAATATTTGTAACCTTCTTAGAAACTATTCATTCATGTTGTTTTATCAAAATTCATTTTAGTTTAGTTTAGATGAGTAGATCTCATTTCAATTTAGTTCAATTTTCAAAACTGGCAGCATTTGGTTCATTTTAGTTTAATTGAGTTTGCATTTTCCTCTCTTTATTAAAAAAACCCACTTGCTATGTTTGATTTTTCATTTTTCACTTAAGCATTTGTGTATTCCAGTTTTGCTTGCTGTTAGTCTTCATATTCCTTTTTTTTTCCAAGAAAAAAGGGTGAACTTTCTGTTTGCAATATTATTTTTTCTACATTTCTATTCACTGGTAACAACACTATGTTAGTCTTCATATTTCAGTTTTCCATTCCTTTTTATTTGTTTATTTATTTCCTTTTTAAAAAGTCTTCTCGTTTTGGGTATGTTTGTTTTTAAATAACTTAGTTTTTGTTTCTGTTTAAATAATTTCTAAGATGCCGTTCTCCTAATTCATGATTTATAAATCACTTTTGGCACTATTGATATCTTTTCAGACTGGCATTGTAACATGAGATGATTTCTTATTCAGGGTGACTCCCTCCTTAGAAGGAATCTACTTTAAGTATTACAGAAAGTTTCACTAGGCTTTCATTCATGTAGAATATCATTCTTGAATCAAAGTTAATGTTGATCTGTTAGAATTGATTTGTTCTTGTAGGTTAGAAACCGTTGCAATGAAGTAACTTACAATGATGCGATGCTATGATTTTATACTCGTAACCATTTTTGGCACATACAATTGTATTCTGTTTTTGGTAAAATACACAAAATGTATGGTTGCAGAGCAATGATGGTGGAAAGAGTAGCAGCAATGCTTGGTACGGTAGGAGTATGCTCCTTCACAGCAAATATCTACCACATTTTGAGCATAGTGGGGGATGGATCTGGGCACTTGTAGAAGAAGCGGAAAATGGGACGATGCATCTGCAGACGTTCATGATAATTTCTCAGCCTCGCTGATGGTTTGAGCTGGAAAAGATAACAAGGTTAATGGTTTGATGGTGAGCTGGAAAAGATAACAAGGTTTGTGGAGCCAATGAAAAATGAGTGATATCAAATGATGAATGTTGTCTTTGTTGTGGCTTCTAGGTTAGTGTTAAATAGGATTTGCCTTTTGTATTAAAAGAAATGTTGTTTTGTAGAGACATTATTGATGTATATGTATCTTCTTTATCAATGAATTTCTTCATTCTTTAGTTTATGGATATTGTAATATTATTTGAATTTTTTTGATTGCTTAACAATGTATTTGAAAGTTTTATGTTTGAATCGATGCGTAGTACATATGAGTTATTAAATTTTGAATTAATGAAACCAATGAAATAATCAAACGGTTTATTTATTTTCCAACTATTATTTGTTATGGCAAAATAATCTATTGCAACAATAAATGCTAGTTGTAAAAAAATATACTGCAACTTCTTATTGTAAGAGGAAAAAATTGTTGCGAAGCTATTACAACTTTGGCTATACCAACAGGCGCTGGTCTGTTGCAATAGGTCTACTGCAACAGATATCGCCTGTTGCGAAAAGTGTTTTTTGGTGTAGTGTTTGGTTCCTGTTTGACTATTTAAATTTATTATTTATTTTAAATTTGCATAAACTGTATAATTTAATTTAATTGTTGATATAAAGTGTACAGTTAGAATTTAATTTTTGTTTAAGACCTTCATATCTAATGACTAGTAAACTGATATCACATTGAACTATTTAGATGTAGTGATTTTGATTGATGCCATTGAAAATATATATTTAATGTAATGATATGTAATTCATCTTGTTACCGACATTTGTTTATATATGTTAGTGATTTTGTTGATTAATCCCAATCATCACTCTAGATGTTATGGGCATCAAATAAACCCAAGATTAATCATTAAAATGAATTAAGAACGTAGGTTGAAATGATAAATACCTATGACCCTGAATTGGATTGAAATGATATATATCCTTTTCCAAATACAAAAATTAAATTTTAAGTATTACTTGGCCATATGATAGAAAATTTCAGACGTACACTGGTCGGTTAAATAAAATTTGTTTTAACCACTCTTGAAATATTGTTTTAAAGATATTGTAGACGTTGTTTTATAAATAGATTTCTTTGAACTTGAAGGTTGGATTCGAAATATAAAAGCTAAAGTAAATTTTTGATGTTGTAAATTGAAGTTAAAATGAATTGAATATAAATTGAATTTATTGAAATTGAATTATTTTATTCATGTTCGAAACTTACTTTAAATTAACTTGATTTAAAGTTATATTTGAATTGTGAACTTGAGATTTTATAAATTGAAATATTTAAAACTGAGAATTATAATTGAAATTTCAAAAAAATTGAACCGAAGTGTCCAATCAAATTGTTTGAATCGAACTGTTGAATCGAATTGAATTAAATTATACTATAGTTGAAACTTAAACAAAAATTATACAGTTTATGCAAATTTAACATAAATAAAGCTACCTCCATCGGCAACACTTCTTCCTTTATTACTTTAATCCCTCTATTTGATTGATTTGATTTGATGCGCATCCGTGATTTGAGAGTGTTGTTCGAGGTGGGCGATAGTCACGGCTACGCGTTACCACCAGTCCGAGCGTGCAACTAGTATATTCCTACTCTGGGTATTCCTCGTGTGCCTTGTCATATTATCCTGATCGAGCCCCCTACGACTTTGATTTGTACCATACCTATTGTGTGCCTTCCGATAACCACTGGATTATGGTGGACTTTACTGTATCTGTATAGACTACGGTATTATAAACGGTGTAAGGGTAATAATGGTAATCCGACTTACGCTATTTTAATATTTTATATTTAACCATAGGCACTATTATAATAGCGTATTATATTATATAGTATCTAGTTTAATGGATCCTTAGGAGATGGAAATTCCCGTAACATCTCTTAAGTTATTGCACACATATTATCGCATGAATTTGATTTAACTAATATGAGAATATTTTAGTTCTGATCTGAGTGGCTTTTTCTTTTCATTTATGCTTGGGTCAGCCTGAGTTTCAATTATCGAAGACATTGTTTTGAAGATGAAGATGGAGCTTGCTAGAAGTATTATTATTTATTTCCACTGCAAATATTGGTATGTTTATGATAGTTAACTCTGAAAATCGTTATAAAATAAAATCAAATGTATGTTTTAGCAGCTTCATGGACTGTTATTTAATTATTATAGTTTGTCCTTCGGCTGTGAGATTCTGTGTTTGTTGTTCTCTTCCTTTCTTTTTCTTATATAAATACCAATAACTATCTTTATTTTTGATTTGTTTAATTAGACATTGAGAATCAATGTCGATTTGAACGGTAAAAAATTTTGGTTGTAACATTTGGTATCAGAGCTGTAATGTCCCGTATTTGTCTAGCCAATTTATTGAAATATTTTATTTATTTAAAATATTGGTTTGAATTTAAATAATCGATTTTGACCATTTTAATTTAAATATTTAATTTATATTAATAATATAATAACATTTTAATTTCTGAAATATTGGAAAATTGTTGAATTCGCAGTACAGAGTGAGCGGACAACTTAAAATGGTTAAATATGGTTTGTAGTGAAATTTTATTGACGATTTCAATTCTAAAACGACGGTGGAGCGATATAATTATAATTTAATTTTAAAATGAGCTGCAGCGGCGCGACAGTTCATAATTTGGCATTTGAACTTCAATTGGTCGTACAGGGACCAAAATAAGTCGGATTTTCTCGAAACAAGAAACGACCGAATCTGTTGGATAATATTTTTCTAATGAAAGAGAAAAATCGAGTTTTCATGTTGTAGATTTTATTTTATGTCCAAATCAAATTTTGAAAAGGTCGCTGTGGAATTTCCTTTATATATTATATCGTTGTTTATATAAAATAAAGGGTTTTTATATATTTATAATTTCGATTTGGCTTCAAACTCAACCGGGGATATTTTATCTTGGTAATGTATGAAATTCTGGCCGTGTATGGCCAATTTCAATATTTTAATATTATTATATTGAGGTATTTTAAAATTGGTTTATTTTATTTGAATTGGGCAGTTATAAAAGGGCCTTTATTCAAACGACCTCATTTTTTGACGAAACAAATTTTATTGGGACCGCAACAGTAAATTATTGTTATATTTCAAGTGGCGCATCAATCGGGGTTAATTTGTGAGCATGGCAAAATAAAATGTAAATAAAAACGACCACTTGAACGTGAACGAGGGCCATACGAGCAAACGAACTTGGAATTCAACGAAACAAGTTTCATTAGGAACGTATTGTCAAATGATATTATGTCGTCCATTCGCGTCTCAAACGGGGTTTATATGTGAGCGCAGGAGCGAATAAACAACGTTCGAAAACGCGATAGACACGAAATAAAATATCGCTAGTCAACGTTGCTCGTCACACCAACTTAGATTATATTATTTTTACACTATATAAACCCCCAACTCAGAACCCTAATCCCAAAAATCTGAAATCATCATGTAATTTTGCAATAAATCCCCTCTTTACAAATTAAATTATATCTTCCAATCTGTCATGATTTTGCTAGAGGGACCTGAAGCAAAGTGATAGATCGGGATGTTATCTAGCTACTGGAGAAAATTGGGGAGGTTTCGTTGAGTTAGGCGGCCGGAATCATCAAAAAACCCAAACTGGACATTTTCATTTTTCTTCAAAATTGAGGAGTTTGGGTTGATTTGAGGAGACGGGACCTTAGGGGTTTTGTAGAGGGGAGATCAGGCTTTTGTTTAGCTGTGGTCTCGGGGTCTCTAGTGGTCCGTGGTGACGTGGGGACCGAGATGAACAGAGGTGCCTGTTTTGGGTGGTTTGCAATAAGCTGAAAACGAATTTGGTGAGATTGCCGGCGGTGGGAGGCGTTACAGGTGGTGGTCACTGAGTGGGGAGTGACGGGGGAAGCACGGGGCATCGATTGGTGGTGGACCGCGACGGTGATGCGGTCTGGTGGTGGAGAAAGACTGAAATGAACGGGAAATGGGGAAAACCGAAATCCAGGCAGAGGAGGCGGAGCTGGGTCATGGCGATTGGGGTGCCGGTGCTGGAGGAGGAGGCGAAGACGTTGGTCAGGTCGAGGTCAGCTCCGGTGGCCCACGACAACGGTGATGGGTGGTTTTCTGTTCGTGCTTTTGAAGATGAAAGGGATTACGGGTTCAGGAAGAAGCTTTTGGGAGAAATCACGTTTTGATTATTTAAGGCTGACGTGGCTAGGCCGTTATTCGTAGATAATTAAGGTAAGATTTTAATTATTAAATAATAATTTAATTTGTTTTAATAATCGTAAGTATACACAAGCTTTAAACTAGCGTAATTTTAACATACGTTAACGGATTTCAGCAAAACTGGATCCGTTGGGATCGCAAGGATGAGACCTAGGCGATGGCACTGACTAGGCACTGATCTGACGGAGTTGAAAATTCAGTTAATCTTGAACGTTCGATTCAAGTAGAAAGGAACAAACGCATCAACCGCCAACCGAAATAAATCTGGTGAGTTAATTCTCACACCTTCTGGAATTCTGTGATGTGGTAAATTCATATAAAAATATAATTTACCATTTAAAAATATAAATTGGTTGATTGGTTGCTATTGACTGCTAATGTTTGATTGGTTGTTGTCATTTAATCATTTTAAATTAGTAGATGATTGAAATTTATTTCATATATTATTATGAAATGTATAACGAGCTGTGATGCAGGGAAGAACAGGTTGGAGGGATCCGACCGGGTTCCTCAAATATTATAGATGTTGTTTGTTTGTTTCATATTGTTGATATATGAATGGATTTAACCCCAAATGGTAGTGAAACCTGTTCGAACATGATGGTTGAATAAATATTCACCTGTGTTGTGTCTAAAATCAACCGACAGTGTTGATTGGTAATTGGCAGTGAATGGCCTAAAATATGTGTTTTAGACGTTGGTTTTACCGTTCGGTGAATCGACGCAGTTTTAAAGTTATAAATTATTTTATAACTGAACTGAAGTTTTCATTTATGTTATACTAGTAATTAAATTAGAAATTGATAAATAGATATTTTTAATCGAGTTTATAAAAGAATTATTTTAAATGGTTTGATCGAAAAGGGCGATAAGAGCTTTATAAAGGGATTCATAATCCAGGTTTTCAAAACGAGGTTTGTAAATTGAATTGGAAAGTAAATGTGGGAATGTAAATAAGGTTCCACTTAATTAAGTAGAGTGAATACAATTGAAATGGAATATTGATAAACATATTAGTGATAGACTGGAAATGGTAATGGTAATAATGGTTTTAAAATAAAATAAGAAGTTGTTAAATTTAGCTTAAGGAATTATTATAAGTAGTTAAGAGGGGATCCAAGCGAGGTATAGAAAAGATTGTAAAACCAAAATAAAAATTTTGAAAAAGTTAGAGACTTGTTTAAACGAAACACTTTAATTGGAATAAAGGTTTCAAAGGCAAAGGGAAATACGTATAGAGGTTTTGGTAAAGAATTGGTAAATAGATTTTGAGAAAATAAAATCCAAGACAAAAAGGGGTTTTATTGTAAAGAAAGGATAAGAGGATTTCAGTTATAAAAATCCAATATGAAGTTGTTATAAGAATTCCCGAATAAATGGAAGTGGATTATTGGACGAGAAATTTTATTAAAATCAAAATGTTATAAGTGAAATAATGCGTGAAGTTAAAGTTGTGTTTACTTAATTAAGGAAATTAAGTAAAGAGATTAACGAACAAAGATTTCAAAAGTAAGAAAAGGTTTATAAAACCAGATTTGAAATCAAAAGGGGAAAATGAGATGTTAATGGTTAATTGGCAAACCAATATTATTCTATGGTAAGAACGTTGTCGATCAAGGTCTGAGAGGTAAATAAAATACCCCAACTTGAACGTCTTCACTATTATCGAGGAATGATATTCGTTTGGTGGTGATTGCAAAGTGTTGGAATCGGTTAATTATTCCATATGAGAAATATTGAATTGTGTACAAGGTTTTGAATAAAAATGTTGGTTACAAGATAAATAACAATATTTGACTTTAAGTTATATAAATTTGACATTTGATTTGTCATATCAAATTGGTAATTTGGTTTATTCCATTAACTATTATGTATATAAATGTATATATATCATGATGCCAGGATTTAAGGAAATGGAAAAGTGGTTTTAAATTATATACTTGACATTTACTTTAACCAAATTAGAATTGGTAAATGGTTTCGTACCATTAAAGAGTGTGTGTGTGTGTGTATATATATATATATGTATGTATGTATATGTCGAGATGAGTGAATGTAAAGAAAAAGGGAAAGGGTTTTAAAGGAATATATCGACAATTCCAAAAGGGATGGAAAGCTGGGGATATACATATATACATGCTCGAAAGTGTTTAAAATAATTTTTGTTATGAATAAGAATAAATATAATGTTGGAAGATAAAGGTTGATTAACTATTTTCTTAAATGTGTATAACGAGGCCAAGTCATGCCAATGACTGAATCAATGAAATCATTTCATTCACACTACTTTTATTTGATAGTTAAATCACCGACTATCAAAACCAGACCAATACGATTGTTGGTATGGAAAGGCCGGGATCGAATTTATATTCGAAAACCATTCCGACCAACAAATACGTGAAGATATCAGAAGACGGTCGAGATGGAGCATTGAAGACCGTGGATCTTCATAAACGGAAGAACCGCTACTAATCTCCGGTTTAACGGCCAGAGATAAACTGTGGTTCTGTCGTGGTTGGAATCTACGGGTTGCAAGGGCTTCTCGCTACTGATCCATGTGGTGATTCCTATATGAGATGCAGTAGGAGAGTACCTTCGCTTCATCCTGTTCCTGGATGACTTGTATGGATGAGTGTCTGACAGAGTATTTCCAAAGGGGTCACGTACGTTGATTTCTTCAAACGTATTTCAGTTGATGGCGGAGAAGGCCATACACCTTCTCTTAGCTGACCGTAGAGTATTTTTGTGGACATCAATTAGTGATATCTGGCGGATCTGACGATGTGGCATTCAAAGTGAATGATGACCAGATGTGTTCTGACCTCAAGCCTCATCAACCGGGAGATGACAAAAATCGGGCAGGCAGCATGGCTATGTGGGTCGCTCCCATTAGAATGTATAATCACCTATCTAGAGAAATTCCATTTTTGCTTCTTTAATCTAAATTCGATGTGTCCCTTTTCGGGAGGCGGTTGCTGATCCCAACCGTCAGAGATATACATTCGATACACTAAAGAGAAATGAGTGGTCGCTCATGTGTGGGCCGGTTGCAAGACGTTCTTGTTAAACCCAGTGTATTCGCCTCTAGAGACACACAGTCGGAAGATGGTCCCATACCTTGTCAAGTTGGAATCCAATATCCAATAAGCGCCCGTGGTTTTTAATTGTATACTATATATGTGGAGCGTGAGATGCAAGCGTTCCTCTAGATTGTTAATTACTTGTATGTAGACACTATGATAATATCAGAATAAGTTATGATTTCAAAAACATTTTTGGTTATAGTAAGGAAAAAATCGTCTGTGTTTATGTGTGTGCTGGTCTTACTATTATCCTTTGATTTCATAAAGGATTTTCCAAAGTTAAACAAGTTGTGTGTTCTGTGAATTTATTACTGATAGTATTCCAGACTGACCCGGTGTATTTCTCTTTGCTTCAAATGTGCTCGGGTCAGACCGAGTATGTTCCAGGTTAGGTTTCGTTTGGATTTTCAGGAGCTGGAAGTAGGTGGCTTCACCGCAAGTTATATAAAGTTATTTTTCCGCTATGACTGATATCTGTTGTACTCTGATGATTGGTATGTATATACAGTTTCCTTGCATAAAGGATTTGTTATATTATATTTTATTCGTTCCGCTGTGAGATTCTGATGTGGTGTTCTTCTTCTTTCTTCTATTCTAATATTCTTTCTTTCTTTTCTCACCCTCTAGTTTCTTTCTATTGACAATCTGGGGGTTCGATACTTGGGTTTTCACAAGTGATACGGGTTTTTGTATTGTTGTTGAAAACTCGAGTGTTGAGCTTTTCCCCGGGTCGTTACAGTGGTATCAGAGCTATTGGTTTAGAGATAACCTTGGCTCTGTGGTGTGACTCAATAGAGATAGGGTTAGCAATACCCTAGATTGAGTTTGTGTATATATACAAGAGTGCGTATTTGTGACTTGATATTAGAATTATTTTTGAAATTATTTTTGCCCAATATATTTTATAAATAATGGAAGTGATGATTTTTCAAATTATTATAATATAGGCAAATTATTTGGATTTGTTAATGTGATTGTGTGATATGTTCGGATGGTGTGCTCGGTCTCATAGATGTAAACCTGAACATGAATCAATTTATTGAAAACCAATATGAAATAAATAAGTTGGATTGATAATCCCAAATTTAATGAATCCGAATGAATAATTATAGAGAAAAGTAAATTTGAATAGATAACTAAAGAAATAAATAAGGTGATTATAAATAATTATAACCTTGTATGGATTGAATTGTGTGTAAAATTGGTTGATATGGATGGTATGGAAATTTTGAACATGATTAAAATTTGTTTGATGACTAATGAAAACCAATTGAGTTGAGAAACAGGTGCTGAGGTGCCGATTCAGCTTTAAAATTTATCCAAGAGAAATTCTGGAGTTAATTGAATCCAGTTTGAATAGAGCTGCATATTAACTAAGCAAGCTCGAGTATAATATATTGCTTATTGCGTAATAACGCTCGCAAAAAGGTACGCCTACGCAAATTTGAAGTTTTGGTTTTTATTTGGATTTTGAGTTTGGATTTTTAATTTTTCCGACCATGAGAGTCGATGTATATATATTTCGTAAACCTGCGATATTGCCGATGTCCTCCGTACAGGGGAGACTCTGCCAAATTTTTTCCAAAATTTAAGGTGTTAGAAACTTTTTGAAACTTTTTTGGAAATTCTTTTATTTGAAATAATTTGGTTTTACGACCAATTAGATTAGTTTTGAAAATAAAATCGAATTTTAAATTTATTATTTTTATAAAGATAATGGGTTGTAACGTCCTTTCTATCTTAGCAATTTCGAGGACGAAATTATTTTAAGGGGGAAGGATGTAATGTCCCGCATTTTTTTGGCCATTTTAATGAAATATTTTATTTATTTAAAATATTGGTTTGAATTTAAATAATAGATTTTGACCATTTTAATTTAAATATTTAATTTATATTAATAATATAATAACATTTTAATTTCTGAAATATTGGGAAAATGTTGAATTCGTAGTATAGAGTGAGCGGACAACTTAAAATGGTTAAATATGGTTTGTAGTGAAATTTTATTAACGATTTCAATTCTAAAACGACGGTTGAGCGATATAATTATAATTAAATTTTAAAACGAGCTGCAGCGGCACGACAGTTCGTCATTTGGCGTTTTGAACTTCAATTGATCGTACAGGGCCCAAAATAAGTCGGATTTTCTCGAAACAAGAAACGTCAGAATCTATTGGATAATATTTTTCTAACGAAAGAGAAAATTCGAGTTTTCGTGTTGTAGATTTTATTTTATATCCAAATCAAATTTTGAAAAGGTCGCAGTGGAATTTCCTTTATATATTATATCGTTATTTATATAAAATAAAGGGTTTTTATATATTTATAATCTCGATTTGGCTTCAAACTCAACCCGGGATATTTTATCTTGGTAATGTATGAAAATCTGGTCGTGTATGTTCAATTTCAATATTTTAATATTATTATAATGAGGTATTTTAAAATTGGTTTATTTTATTTGAATTGGGCAGTTATAAAAGGGCCTTTATTCAAACGACCTCAGTTTTCGACGAAACAAATTTTATTGGGACCACAACAGTGAATTATTGTTATATTTCAAGTGGCACGTTAATCGGGGTTAATTTGTGAGCATGGCAAAATAAAATGTAAATAAAAACGACCATTTGAACGTGAACGAGGGCCATACGAGCAAACGGACTCGGAATTCAACGAAACAAGTTTCACAATGACCGTATCGTCAAATTATATTGTGCTGTCCATTCACGTCTCGAACGGGGTTTGTATGTGAGCGCAGGAGCGAATAAACAACATTCGAAAACGCGATAGACACGAAATAAAATATCGCTAGTCAACGTCGCTCGTCACATCAACTTAAATTATATTATTTTTACACTATATAAACCCCCAACTCAGAACCCTAATCCCGAAAATCTGAAATCATCATGTAATTTTGCAATAAAGCCCCTCTTTACAAATTTAATTATATCTTCCAATCCATGATGATTTTTCTAGGGGGACCTGAAGCAAAGTGATAGATCAAGATGTTATCTAGCTAATGGAGAAAATTGGGAAGGTGTCGTTGAGTTAGGTGGTCGGAATCGTCCAAAAACCCAAACTGGACATTTTCGTTTTTCTTCAAAATTGAGGAGTTCAGGTTAATTTGAGGAGACGGGACCTTGGGGGTTTTATAGAGGGGAGATCAGGCTTTCGTTTGGCTGTGGTCTAGGGGTCTCTGGTGGTCCGTGGTGGCGTGGGGACCGAGATGAACGGTGGTGCCAGTTTTGGGTGGTTTGCAAAAAGCTGAAAATGGATTTGGTGAGATTGCCGGCGGTGGGAGGCGTTACAGGTGATGGTCACTGAGTGGGGAGTGTCGAGGGAAGCACGGGGCGTCGATTGGTGGCGGATTGCGATGGTGATGTGGTCTGGTGGAGGAGAAAGACTGAGATGAACGGGAATTGGGGAAAACCGAAATACAGGCAGAGGAGACGGAGCTGGATCATGGCGATTGGGGCGCCCGTGCTGGAGGAGGAGGCGAAGACGTTGGTCAGGTCGAGGTCAGCTCCGGTGGCCCACGGCAACGGTGATGGGTGGTTTTCTTTGCGTGCTTTTGAAGATGAAAGGGAATACGAGTTCAGGAAGAAGCTTTTGGGAGAAACTGCATTTTGATTAGTTTAAGGCTGACGTGGATAAGCCGTTATTTGAAGATAATTAAGGTAAGATTTTATTATTAATTAATAATTTAATTTGTTTTAATAATCGTAAGTATATACAAGCTTTAAACTAGCGTAACTTTAACATACGTTAACGGATTTTAGCGAAACTGGATCCGTTGGGATCGGAGGGACGAGACCTAGGCGATGGCACTGACTAGGCACTATTCTGACGCAGTTGAAAATTCAGTTAATCTTGAACGTTCGATTCAAATAGAAAGGAACAAACGTGTCAACCGCCAACCGAAATAAATCTGGTGAGTTAATTCTCACACCTTCTGGAATTCTGTGATGTGGTAAATTCATATAAAAATATAATTTACCATTTAAAAATATAAATTGGTTGATTGGTTGCTATTGGTTGTTACTGTTTGATTGGTTGCTGTCATTTAATCGTTTTAAATTAGTAGATGATTGAATTTTTTTTCATATATTATTATGAAATGTATAACGAGCTGTGATGTAGGGAAGAACAGGTTGGAGGGATCCGACCGAGTTCCTCAAATATTATAGATGTTGTTTATTTGTTTCATATTGTTGATATATGAATTGATTTAACCCCAAATGGTAGTGAAACCTGTTCGAACATGATGGTTGAATAAATATTCACCTGTGTTGTGTCTAAAATCAACCGACAGTGTTGATTGGGTAATTGGTAGCGAATGGCCTAAAATATGTGTTTTAGACGTTGGTTTTACCGTTCGGTGAATCGACGCAGTTTTAAAGTTATAAATTATTTTATAACTGAACTGAAATTTTCATTTATGTTATACGACTAATTAAATTAGAAATTGATAAATAAATATTTTTAATCGAGTTTATAAAAGAATTATTTTAAATGGTTTGATCGAAAAGGGCGATAAGAGCTTTATAAAGGGATTCATAATCCAGGTTTTCAAAACGAGGTTTGTAAATTGAATTGGAAAGTAAATGTGGGAATGTAAATAAGGTTCCACTTAATTAAGTAGAGTGAATACAAATGAAATGGAATAATGATAAACATATTAGTGATAGACTGGAAATGGTAATGGTAATAATGGTTTTAAAATAAAATAAGAAGTTGTTAAATTTAGTTTAAGGAATTATTATAAGTAGTTAAGAGGGGATCCAGGCGAGGTATAGAAAAGATTGTAAAACCAAAATGAAAATTTTGAAAAAGTTAAAGACTTGTTTAAACGAAACACTTTAATTGGAATAAAGGTTTCAAAAGCAAAGGGAAATACGTATAGAGGTTTTGGTAAAGAATTGGTAAATAGATTTTGAGAAAATAAAATCCAAGACAAAATGAGGTTTTATTGTAAAGAAAGGATAAGAGGATTTCAGTTGTAAAAATCCAATATGAAGTTGTTATAAGAATTCCCGAATAAATGGAAGTGGATTATTGGATGAGAAATTTTATTAAAATCAAAATGTTATAAGTGAAATAATGCGTGAAGTTAAAGTTGTGTTTACTTAATTAAGGAAATTAAGTAAAGAGATTAACGAACAAAGATTTCAAAAGTAAGAAAAGGTTTATAAAACCAGATTTGAAATCAAAAGGGGAAAATGAGATGTTAATGGTTAATTGGCAAACCAATATTATTCTATGGTAAGAACGTTGTCGATCAAGGTCTGAGAGGTAAATAAAATACCCCAACTTGAACGGCTTCACTATTATCGAGGAATGATATTCGTTTGGTGGTGAGTGCAAAGTGTTGGAATCGGTTAATTATTCCATATGAGAAATATTGAATTGTGTACAAGGTTTTGAATAAAAATGTTGGTTACAAGATAAATAACCATATTTGACTTTAAGTTATATAAATTTGACATTTGATTTGTCATATCAAATTGGTAATTTGGTTTATTCCATTAACTATTATGTATATAAATGTATATATATCATGATGCCAGGATTTAAGGAAATGGAAAAGTGGTTTTAAATTATATACTTGACATTTACTTTAACCAAATTAGAATTGGTAAATGGTTTCATACCATTAAAGTATATATATATATATATATATATATATATATATATATATATATATATATATGTGTGTGTGTGTGTGTGTGTGTGTGTGTGTGTATGTACCAGTATTTATGCACGTCCGCTGGACGTGTGCATAGACTGGTCAAGCAAATGATCACCATTGCATAACCATGTGGAAACGCAAGTGATGTTCGATGCAGCAGCAGGCTGAGTATTAAATCAGTGGCAGCAAGCAATAAAGCAAACAAAAGAGATGCAGTAAATATGTACAATGAAGTCAGCTATGAAATTGTACAGCAGAACAAATAGTTGAAAATGTGAGCAGTGAGATTTTGCACATTTATGATATGAAATACCATAATAATCAGAGAACATAATGAATAGAAAAATACAGTGTGGACTCTGTTTATTCATTGTACATATTTGCTAACAAAAGTTACTTGTGAAACTGAACGAAAAAAAAGATAGCATAGAAAAACAGAAAAAACACAAAGAGTAAGGAAAAGTGGCAAGTAACATCGGCGTCTGCGTAAATATCAGCATTTATGCGAAGGGCTTTCAAGGTTAGCAATTTATTTTATCAATTTCTGCAATCTGCAAGGAAGGAAAAAGGCAGTTTGAACGTCAGTTTATAAACTGGTAATATGTCTGCATAAGGTATGTTCGCATTTTAGAAAATGAACTTTAAAACAAAAATGCAATCAACCGAACGCATACCATATTCATCTCTGTATGAAGGGAATAATGCATCTAGGCTGGCCATTTTCATCCTGTAAGCAAATACACTTTCATTATAGAGGCAACAAATGATGAAAGACTAATCCATGATTATCAAAGAATAGAAAGAAATCTATTGTTTCAGTGATTATCATTATCTCTAAACTATCTTTATTGTTAAAAATAATAGCTAGAAATGTCTACTCTTTCATTTGATTTGTAAGTGAACAACCTTACTCTTTTGCAACTCATACCTACTTCAGATGGACCTAAAATCCTACGCCCACTATAGTTATAATGTCATTACATTCTGTAGTCTTTTTCAAAAGTAAATTCATTGAATACGTTCATAGTAGAACATTGTTTTAACTGAGTGAGGTATTCCAATAAATAATGTTAGTTAGAATTATAGCAGAAAATTATGTAGGCAAATTTATTTTCAGTTTAAAGTGCATCCCATATAAATGAGTTTAATATCAAAACTGTCATCCCCATGTTTCAATGTTTGGTCATAATTATTTGTTATGCCCTTTCTATTTGAATTTTCCCATCTTAAGTTATGCAATAAATTTTCTGGTAATAAGTTCTGCAAAGCTAATACTATTCAGACTCTCAAAGACTAACGCTCTCTAATGAAAAACTTCCCAACTCAAGTTGCAACATAATGGTAATAATAGAAGCAAAATTGTAAAAATAACTCGCAGCAATGGTCTACATGAATAAATATGCACAACATAACATGTTCTTATCTAAGAGTCATAATTTATAACCACAACATAACATGTTCTTATATAAGAGTCATACTGCCTACTATGCTACTGCAAAGTAAGTTCATCGACTGTTTCATTGATTCTTGTTACAGTCCTTGATTCATGTTCATGTGAAATTGCATGTGTCAATAGAAAATCAAACACATCCAAAAACCAATCAAAATAATTTGACCAAAATTTCCTATTGGTTAGATATTATTCAAAGAAAAAATCACCATTTTCAATCATTTACGCAACCTATATAAGTCAGACCTTACGCTCCTTCAAATCATCAAATAAATAATAAAGAAATTTGTTCTCATCAAATCATAGAAGCTTATTTGTGGTATAGAAAGGTCAGATCAAAAGAGAAAAAATAACAGATGATGGATCATAGAAAACCCAGAAAATGTATCATAAAACAATTGACGAACCTTAATGGTCGTTGATTGATCTGTAATCATTGATTGTTTGGCAAAGTTCGAGATAAAGGCAGACTGTTGGAACCGCACTAATGCAGCCCTGAGTTTTGAAAGTTGAAAGAACCATAGCATATAAACTAGAACAATGTTGAAACAAACCTAATTTGTGCAGCTCAACGGAATGACAATCGATTGATTGTTAAAGAAGACAGTTGTAGAATTCTTCGCTGTTTGGGCACTGAAAATTTGTATCAGTTGTAGCGTTGAAGTAGGAAGAACCGTAAATGGAAAGCAAATATTCTGAATGAGATTGTCTTCAATGCACCTGTGCATTTACTTTCCTTCTCGACTTCAGTTGTTGATGTGAGATGTCATTGCTGGGTCTTCCCGAAGAATGCCCACAGCTACCATTCGTCTGCTTCAAAAACAATTTATTGATAATATAATGTTTCAGGATGAGTATAAACTATTATGCGGTGTGAATTCTGTTATGCATTAATTTTTTGCTAAAATCACCCATGCCATTGCAACATGAAAAGCACCTGTGCTAACACTCTGTGATAATTGATGAGTCCAATGAAGCAAAAGTGTCAATGATCCCAAGTATCAAAAATAAGACAAACATTCTATGTAGGTTTGTTGTAGCTAACAACACAAATGATACTATATGTGAAAGTGTCATAGTATGCAGCAGCAAAATACAAATAAAATGAACTTATGAAATTAGTTCATAATTAAGCTATTTACCGTGTAAGAAAACAATCTCTTTTTCATGCCCGAGAACTACATTAACTAAAAGACTTAACGATGGAAGAGTTAAATATTTGTGTATACATATCAAATGATGTTAAGTTTAAAAATAAATGGAAATGATTCTACCAAATATACAATGGTTTTCATATATAAAAACAAGTGCATGTGATATTGTTATACATATTAATTCAATGTTTGATTACATGTGAGCAAAAAATCTTTATAAACCACATTTTTAGCATGAGTAAAAAAAGTTATTGAAATAATTCCATTTTGTACTAAAACTTTGTTGTTATGAGTAAAAAAATATGATAAATTCTTAAACAACTACACTTGTTAGCTTTTTGAAAGCATTTTGTATAAATTTCAAGCAGTTGGCAAAAAGAAAAAAAGAAAAACTAAACTAAACTAAATCTGTTACGCATTGATTCCCTTATCTCTTTGTTTTGCACCACGTCTCTTCTGATGGATCTTGAGGTAAAATAAAACTTTCCCTGAGTTTGCAAAATATGGCATATGCAATTTATTGATAAACAAAAATGAAATCTTGTTGGAAATCTCAATCATATATTAAATATGGAAAATTAAAGGATATAGAAGCCATAAATTAAAAATTCACCTAACAAAAGTAGCACGGTGCATCCATTAACAGCCTGCGAAAATGTGACATTTTTTTAGGTGTCCATTAGCATATTAAAAATTTTAATTAGAAAATATAGTAAGAGTTTAATAAAGAATTTCACAGAATAAAATAGTGTCAAATGTCGAGTAATTGTCCTAGCCGAAAAGAATACTTGATACATGTTATGGTAAGTATAAATCATAGAATGTAAAATAGTAAATGCATATCAGTATTAGTTTTAAAAGAGGAATGCACAAATAAAATTTATTCAATGACATGCATCAAAAATAGAAACTGAAATTGTTAAAGGATATAAATGACCAATTAAAATTCAAGTAATAAAAGTATAATTAAAATTCAAGTAATAAAAGTGCAATATGGGAACAATTGTTAAAGGAAGAAAAATATTGTAACATATTATTGAATGCCTAAGTATTACATGAGTTAATAAATCTACCTGATAATAAATTCATGTCGATAATCAAATTAGCAATTTGCTCATGTTTTTTGGTATTGTTTATCACACAGGTTTCTCTGAAAGCATATAGATATATTATAGGTAAAAATTATCATAGATTAAACTAAATTCAGTGAACATAGTTAGGATATCTGCACTAAATTTAGAAAATAATGTGCAGTTCGGTAAGTATCCATTATCAAAAGATAAAAAAATTATTTAGGAAATATAATTAAGTGTATCAAATTTCATAGATCATACAATGACCATAAAAGTAGACACGCATCCTACATACTATTAAAAGCCCAAGCAAATATTGTGGCGGTTGTTTATTTAATATACGTCAATTCCCACTATTTGCTTTCTCATTTCTTTAATCAAATAGTTTGTATTTCTTCTCATTGTTTATAGTTAATAATCAGTGCAATGCATTTTAATAAACATTAAACTATCAATTTTGATGATCTAAGACAAAAAAATACATAAGACATGTCAAAGAGATGGGCAAAAAATTGATGAATATTTTGTAATGTTATTTGTTGATTCAGTGATGTAAGCAAAAGACACTTAAAAATGTTGTGTTAATTATAAATCAATAACTGTAAAAAAGGAAAGTAGTAGAATACGCGTTTAAAAATGCAAAAGATGAAAAGAAAATGCACAGAAGGGTGTTTATTTATCGTGTATGAGGGTAAAGCTGGGAAAAAGTACTTGACAGGAGCACAATTAATCGATAGTAGTAATCAAGTCGAGTTAGTCTAGTCGAGTTAAATAGGTCGAGTTAGTCAAATTAGAGTTAATCGATCAAAGTAAATCAATCAGAGTTAATCAGAGAAAATTTGGTTTATATCGTTAAGTATGTTTTAAAAGGGGTCAAGTTGTGTTAAGTGTTGAATCAGCAAAACCCATTGTATACACACTATCGATATTCGATAGTTAAAACACCGACTATCGAAGTTGACCAATACGATTGTTGGTATGGAAAGTCCGGGATCGAATTATATTCGAAAACCGTTCCGACCAACAAATACGTGTAGAGATCAGAAGATGATCGTGATGGAGCATTGAAGACTGTGAATTTTCATAAGCGGAAGGACTGCTAAAAATCTCCGGTTTAGCGGGCAGAGATAAACTATGGTTCTGTCGTGGTTGGAATCTACAGGTTGCAAGGACTTCTCGCTACTGATCCTTGGGGTGATTTCTATATGAGATACAGTAGGAGAATACCTTCGGTTCATCCTGTTCTTGGATGACTTGTATGGACGGATGTCTAACAGAGTATTTCCAAAAGGAATTACATGCGTTGATTTCTCCAAACGTACCATAGTTGATGGCGGAGAAATGGTTATTCTCTAGCCGAATGAACTAGAGTATTTTGTGGACGTCAATCAAGTGTGATTTGGCCGATCTGATGATGTAGCATTCAAAGTGAATGACGACCAGATGTTATAGAGATAAAATTCTAGCCTCAAGCCTCATCAACCGGGAAATGACAAAAATCGGGCAGGCAGCATGGCTATGTGGGTCGCTCCCATTAGGATGTAGGATCACCTGTCTAGAGAAATTCCTATTGCTTCTTTATCTATTCGATGCTGACCCTATTCGGGTGGCGGTTGCTGATCCCAACTGTCGGTGATATACATTCGATACACTCAAGCGAAATGAGTGGTCGGTCATGTGAGGGTCGGGTTGCAAGATGTTCTTGTTGAACCCAGTGAATTCGCCTCTAGAGATACACGTGCGGAAGGTGGTCCCATACCTTGTCAAGTTGGAAATCCAATATCCAATAAGCGCCCGCGGTTTTGGTTTGTATACTATATATGGGGAGCGTGAGATGCAAGCGTTCCTCTAGATTGTTATTTACTTGTATTTAGACATCATGATAATATCAGAGCAAGATATTGATTTCAAGAACGTTTTGGGTTATAGTAAGGTAAAAACCGTCCGTGTTTATGTGTGGACTGGTCTTACTATTATCCTTTGATTTCGAAAAGGATTTCCAAAGTTAAACAAGTGTGTGTTGCTGTGAATTTATCATTGATAGTATTCCAGACTGACCCGGTGTATTTTGTTTTAAATCAAATGTGCTCGGGTCAGACCGAGTATGTTCCAGGTTAGGTTTCCGCTTGGAGTTTCAGGAGCTAGAAGCAGGAGGCTTCACCGCTAGCTATATAAAGTTGTTATTCCACTGTGTCTGATATATGCTGTACTCTGATGATTGGTATGTATATACAGTTTCTTTTGTATAAAGAGATATGATATTATATTTTATTCGCTCCGCTGTGAGATTCTGATGTGTTCTTCTTCTTCCTTCTATTCTAATATTCTTTCTTTCTATTCTCACCCTCTAATTTCTTTCTATTGACAATCCAGTGTTTTCGATGCTTGAATAGTCGACATGGTGATTTGATGTCGATGTTCGGGGTCAAAAACCCCTGGGTCGTTACAATGAGAATAGTGTTTGATCATTACAATCAATTATGAAAATTATCGAAGTTAAAATTTAATCTTAAAATATTCCAATGTTATTATATTAACAAACATAAATTATGTAACAGTTTTCATCCATCTTGCAAACAAAATTATACATATTGTTAGAAAAATCAAGTGAAATATGCATCTGAATTATTATCAAAATGATAAACCAATAGGAAAACAAACAAAGACGTACTGAATCGTAAAAAATTAATATAACTACGGCCATCAAAGTTTATGCCAACCTTGAAAATTGATGAAAACTACAATGCAGCATAGATAATTTAGTTAGGAATTATCACTTAAAAAGACATAATATTTAGGATTTGTTTTAATACAAAAATAAATGTAAGGTACAAAAAATTTCAAATGTAAACTAATAAATATAATATTGGCATAAATGTAATATTATTTTACATCAATTATAAAAAAAATTGAACAATTCGAATTAAACACATAAGTTAACAATTATCAATAATAATCAAAATATTTATAGTACATTTTAAAACTACCTTTTTTTTATAAATTAACTAATATTTTATGAAAATAAGATTATAATGTATACTAATATTTAAATACTATTGGTTATCATTTATTACTTATATTTATGAAAATATTTATAGTATTATATAATTATAATTTACATTAGGTACAAATAATAACTATTAAAAATATATATTTTATACAAGCTACAAATAATTATAGATAAATTATTTTTATAGTATATCATTAGTTGAGGAAATACTAATTATAATTTATTAGAGATGCTCTTAGGTAATTAGCAAAACTATGTCTATTCTGCAACATCCGTATGCGAAACACGGGTGCTTACTTGTTATCTTAAAAGCTGATTTTGTTAGAAAATTATTTGCATGTACGTGATCTATATTTTGATGTTCTCTGAATTGTTCTTCGTTTCTTCATATAGATTATTATTTTTGGTAGATCTTATAGTGAGGAAAAGAGTGTTAATAACATATATATATATATAATTATATAGATTACAATTAAATAGATGGAACCTACCTTTTTCTTTATTATAAAACAAGAAAGAACAATGCTAGTCAAGAAAATGGTGGGTTTTAGACCGTTTGTGTAGAGATTTGAAGCTAAATTCAATTTCTAACTATTTGTCCATTAAATTATTAGTAGATGTAGCATATTTAGCGAATGTCAACACAACCGCATTGTAACAACCCGCTATTTTTGATGATTTAAATTCTGATTTATTCGACTTTTATCTTGAAATATTCTATAATTTCTCGTAATGGGAATTTGAAATACGTTCAGTAAGACGTAGCAATTGTGAAAATTTCATCGGAAAATCTGAATGTTTGTCAATCGCACAATTTTCAGTGCAGAATTGCGCATAACGGTTCAAATTTTAGCCATTGTAAAATCTTTCCGAAACTAGTTCGGTCAAACATGAAAAATATTCTATTCATTGTCACGAATTCAAGGGCGCAATCTATTTCGCGAGAATCAGAAGCATGCTCTATAAAATAATTTCTCGGTCTGAACTTTGCACCGATAAAATTCTTTCCGAAACGAAAATGTCTCAACATGAAAAAGTTTTCCTTCCTCGTTCTATTCTTTTATACGCAATTCGTTTCGCGAACATCGGACGTTTTGACCTCCGTTTAATAGTTTTCTTATATGATTTTTTTCGTTTAAAAGGGTTCGTAACGCGTTTTTGAATAGAGTATCGTTACACTGCAAACTGTATACCGTTGCATCCGTCTCGTCGAGCTGATTTCCGTAATATATTCATTTTTCAGTTTCAGTGCTCGGTATGCGACGAAATTGCGAAAAGGCTTGCGCAGTTCATTTTTGAAACAAAGATATTTGAGTTCTACGTGTCCGTATTCAAGTTCAGCATATTTTTCTAGCCACTTTGGGTCTGCAAACCCAGTGTGTAACGTTCGCATGATGCTCGAAAGGACAATAATGAGAATAGGCATATATTTTCACATTTTCAAAAAGGGCTTTCATGCGCCAAACGTTCATTTCATTTCTAAATCTTGTTATGTTCCCATGCCAAAACGTGGTCCCTTTTTATATTTTCCATGTAACAACCCGTATTTTTATAACATGTTAAATTCATAAATCAAGCCAGAATTAAATTTTAAAATAAGAATAAGGGGAAATAGGTTGCGCCATTGCATTCATCTCGGAATTCTACATGAAATCGAGTCCGAGTTTTCAAAAATCGGAGTCCGTATGACCAAGATACGACCCTCCGAAGTTTCAGGAATTTAAATAAAATAAAACAGCTCGAAAATAAAGCCAGAAATTCGAAATTCAAACCCAGAGAAGGCTGGCGGGAAAATTCCCGCGCATATACCCAGGTCGACTGCGGAGTCGACCCCCCCTCCCCCCAATCAGGTCGACTGGGGAGTCGACCCCCCCATGACCAGGTCGACCTGGGAGTCGACCTGCCTCCCGAACTTATTTCCTGAGCCAGATGCATTCCGATGTATTTAGACTTGTTTCGTGACCAGATTCGTCTGCCTAACCCTATATAAGCAGCTCCCTAGCCTCATTCTCTCCACACCATTTCATTATGTCCTTATGCTGCTTCTAAGATAATCAAAATAATAAGATAAAAATGAAGAAAAAGGACTGCTTCTTCTCCATCAAGACTACGCTTAGAGATTTGCAAATTGAGGGATTTCAATTAGAACACGATCAATCAAATAGAGATTCAAAAATCAAATTCTGCTTTCTAATTCTCGATCCATGCACTGTAAGTTCTAGTTACTTTGAGATCTAAACTTGTTAATTGTAGTTTGGACATGAGATAAAGTGAAATTTGACTTAAGCATGATAATCGATTCATATATATTCTTGTTCTTCTTGGATCTTGACATTTGGAATATTGCTTTGAAATCAGTTTGGGCCTATTCGCATTTATAAAACAAACGTTATCATGCCTATGACAATGAAACCATTGCTAATGGCCAAGTACTATGATTGAGAACATAAGACTATGCCTATGCCTATGACTGAGAACATAAGACTATGCCTATGCCTATGACTGAGAACATTAGACCATTGCCTTTGACTATGACAAGGACAATTGTGACTAATCACCTATGACTCGTGACTATGAATTACTACCTATGATTTTGAACATAAGACTATGACCATGACTTTGAAACTATTACAGTTAATTGTCTATGACTATTAGGGTAGTTGCCTAGAACTCTCTTTGATAATTATCCATGACTATTGTATAACTATTGTGGTTAATTGACTATTATAGTTGATTGCTCATAACACTATAGTTGAAAACCATGTTGAACACCGAATTGGCATTTAGTTGGATCCCATACCTAGGGTGTGACTTGCTTAGTTTATTCGTTATTATGTACACCAAAAACCATTGACCCATTATCCTTGTATTTGGCTTGCTTGTGCATGCCTATTCTTTTATGTCAAGTTTTTGTCAGGACTATCGCCTTATTTTGCTAGATTTGAAAACCCTGTTAATTTCTATATGCCAGTGATGTTGTAACCGATTATCTCAAGTTATATCATGTCAGTCTTGTAATCTCTTTTATCGCTTTATGCTTGTCCCTTCTGCCTATCATAGTTTTGATATTATTCCCTTTATCTCTAGATTTAGATTTGCTTGTAATTTAGGTCGAGTAACGTTTACATGCGATGGGAATACGATTTGGGTAGATTAGGCAAAACATGAACTGGTTATAAACATGAATCATGAACTTGATAATAGGCATAAGTTGAAACATGAAGCTTGACACGAACTTGACATGAAACTTGAACATGGTCATGACACTAGAATGAATTTGAAAATGGCCAACTCGAGGTTGGGTTGAGTTTGCAGTGTACATCTTCCCGGAACCGCCGGGCAAATCCAGTTACTGCAAACAATAGGATCCAATGTGGGTAGTTGGTCATATCGCACTTGAAACCCGAGGTTAGACTGAGTTATGGTGTAAATCTGCCCGGAACCGCCCGGCATATCCAGTGACCACAACAACAGGTCTAATGTGAGAGGTTGGGGTGCATTAATGAATTAAATGCCACATGCTAGGGTTAAGTCATGAACATGAAAGACAACACTTAACCAACTTGAAACATGATTGGTAGGGTTAGGTCATAAACATGAACGACAACACCTAACCAACTTGACACGTGAATTGTAGGGATAAGTCATGAACCTGAATGACAACACTTAGCCAAGTTTGACATGACACGTAGGCGGGTTAAGCCACGAATTTAAATGACAACACTTAACCCATTGGATGGAAACCCTAGTTACGCGGTCCGTTTCAGCAGTAACCCACTAGATGTATCATGGTACCCTGGAACTAGGCAGGGTGGGGCACGATTACTAGGTTGATTGTAAGCGACCAGAACGACGGCTGTGTGGGTGCGCCAGTGTAGGTTCTGGCGGGCTATGGTCGTGCACGTGGTCCGGAGTTGAAAAAGCAGGCATTGAGCATCAGTAGGTTTATCTGTGCATGCTTGATTCGTGCCGGTGGTTGGCACCATAGGGCTTGATACACCCTATGGTGGACCTAGCACAGGTGACTACATTCGTGATTGGGTCGTATGACACAGAAACACAATGAGCTAGAACTTGTAGGGAGCCGATCGATTAGTGGATCGTTCCGTTGGACCTAGTAATGGGTCATTCACGATTTTGGGCAAGGGGATCATTTCATGATTAATACTTGACATGGGTTGGGCTACTAGTACAGTTGGTGCAGCGAACCTTGAACATGCTATGCTATACTTGACCTATACTTGATTCATCATGTTATCTTAGTCTATCTTATCCATCTTGAAATCGTACTTATGTTTACTTTCAGTTTATACATGTCATGTTACCTTTACCTATTTTTATGTTGAAAGTCACTTGGACTTACCAGTCTTTATGACTGACCCATTTCCTTTTGCCTCTTTTTCTTTTGTTTCTTCCCCCAGGTTCTCAGGGAGGAAACTCTAGCTCTTAGCTTGGATTTAGCTTGCTTTCTGTCAGCTCATGTATGGTTTGGTCTTGAGCTATGCTATGGCTGCATGTCTGCTATTTTTGGGGAATAATTTACTTTTGTTATTTTTAAGTTTATGCTTCTTTATTTATAACTTGATGTAATGGAATAATGGCAACTTGTACTTTGGATATATGAGGCCTTGACTCTTTTCTTGAAAGTAATAAGATTTGGTTTTTAATTTCTACCGCTGCTTTATTTATGTTCTGTCTTGTGATATCTCTGTGTATGTTTACCTAGATAATGCTCCACCAAAACTAGTGCATTCCCTTTGTGAGTGACCCTAGCGGAGGTGGGGTGTTACATTTGGTATCAGAGCAGAAGGTTACCAGACTGGGCAAAAGCTTTTAAAAACCTTCTGAAACTATTTTCAAACCCGTTTATAAAGAAGCATTTTTCAAGAAAAGTTTATTTTGAAAAGGCTATTCCCCAAAAGCCATTAGCACTTCCCTTTGTTTCCTCGTTTGAATCTCTATCTTTTCGTTTTTCAGCACGTCTGGGAATCTTAACTTTCCAGAGGGCGTGCTAATACCTGGCTGGTTCAGGAGGTACTTAGAGGCTAGGGCCAACGATGCAGGCCCAGCAGATATTCCTCCTCCAGCTACAGCGGTTCCTCCTCCTCCTCCTCGTGGAAATGCTTTCGCAAAGACGTGTAGAGACTTCAGGGCTATGAGTGGAAAGGACTTCTATGGGACTGAATCCTTTGTGGAAGCGAGGAACTGGCTGAAGGAGACCGAAGATTTGTTCGTCATCTTCGAAGTTGACGATAGGCAAAAGATATAGCTAGCAGTGCGGTTGCTTAAAAATGAAGCTTCGTATTAGTGGGAGATTACCCATGCTGAGAGGCCAGTGGAAACTTGAGAAGATTTCCGGATGAGATTTGAGATGAAATTTCTCTCCCAAGCTGAAAGAAGCCTGCAGATGGAGAAGTTCCTAACTCTTAAGCAAGGAAGCATGACAATCAGGGAGTACGTCAATCAGTTTAATCAGCTGGCCAGATTTGGGCTGGATTTAGTGAACACCCAACACAAGAAGGCTCTTCGCTTCGTCAGAGGTTTGAATGAGCCACTACACAGCCTTGCTATGACTCATGTACCCATGGGGGCGACCTTTGAGAGCTTGGTGGATATGGCCCTACTTCATGAAGAAGACGAAAATGGAAAGAAGGAGGTCAAGGCGAATGATTCTCAAAACAAGAAGAAAGACTCCGAGAAAGGAGGCAAGAATAACAACAACAATAATGACAACAAGACACATGAGAAAAGAAAGTGCAACTTCTGTGGTATTGAGGGGCATATAGTCCAGGATTGTAGAAAGAAGAAGATGAAGATGGGAGCATGCTTTTAATGTGGTGAAACTGGACATATCAGCAAGAACTGCTCTAAGAAGCAAGGGCAAGCCCCGCAAGCAGGACCTTCTGGGGGCACATCTTTAACTTCTCCTCCTTGATGCTTTGTTTTATCTTGCTCGATCCTATCTTGAGAACCTTAGGTAGAACCATATGGATGGAAACATGTATTTGAAACATGTTACGGTTGATGTTTGCAAATGGTCGCAAGTGGTTGCTCGTGGATGCATAACACACATTAGGCACTAGATCGGCTCAGACACATTTTCATATTGCATATGCATGAGTGTTTATACTTGTTTATGGATGAAATTGAATGTGTTATCATGTGGATGTTGCATATGGATGAATGTTTGTGCGCACATATAGTGTTTATGAGACTAGGATTATTTGCATACATGTTGGATTCATGACACTAAACATATTTTGCATTAAGAAGATCAAACAGGCCTGATCATTTGCATTAGATAAGGAACATATACACACACTTTCTGCATATGTTCATATAGCATTAGAAATCTTTTAAGGACAATGATTGCTCGTGAATGATGGTTGAGTAGATGGATGATTGGATGGTAGGATATATTCTTCCTAACTTAGAGATTTCGGGGACGAAATCCTTTAAGGAGGGGAGAATGTAACAACCCGTATTTTTATAACATGTTAAAGTCATAAATCAAGGTAGAATTAAATTTTAAAATAAGAATTAGGGGAAACGGGTTGCCCCATTGCGTTCATCTCGGAATTCTGCATGAAATCGAGTCCAAGTTTTCGAAAATCGGAGTCCGTATGACCGAGTTATGACCCTCCGAAGTTTCAGGAATTTAAATGAAATAAAACAGCTTGAAAATAAAGCTAGAAATTCGAAATTCAAACCCAGAGAAGGCTGGCGTGAAAATTCCCGCCCATATACCCAGGTCGACTGGGGAGTCGACCCCCCCCCCCAACCAGGTCGACTGGGGAGTCGACCACCCCATGATCAGGTCGACTGGGGAGTCGACCTGGGGGTCGACCTGCCTCCCGAACTTATTTCCTGAGCCAGATGCATTCTGATGTATTTAGACTTGTTTCGTGATCAGATTTGTCTGCCTAACCATATATAAGCAGCTCCCTAGCCTCATTCTCTCCACACCATTTCATTCTATCCTTATGCTGCTTCTAAGATAATCAAAATAATAAGATAAAAAGGAAGAAAAAAGACTGCTTCTTCTCCATCAAGAGTACGCTTAGAGATTTGCAAATTGGGGGATTTCAATTAGAACACGATCAATCAAATAGAGATTCAAAAATCAAATTCTGCTTTCTAATTCTCGATCCACGCACAGTAAGTTCTAGTTACTTTGAGATCTAAACTTGTTAATTATAGTTTGGACATGAGATAAAGTGAAATTTGACTTAAGCATGATAATCGATTTATATCTATTCTTGTTCTTCTTGGATCTTGACATTTGGAATATTGCTTTGAAATCAGTTTGGGCCTATTCGCATTTATAAAACAATCGTTATCATTTTTATGACATTGAAACCATTGCTAATGGCCAAGGACTATGACTGAGAACATAAGACTATGCCTATGCCTATGACTGAGAACATAAGACTATGCCTATGCCTATGACTGAGAACATAAGACCATTGCCTATGACTATGACAAGGACAATTGTGACTAATCACCTATGACTCGTGACTATGAATTACTACCTATGATTATGAACATAAGACTATGACCATGACTTTGAAACTATTACAGTTAATTGTCTATGACTATTAGGGTAGTTTCCTAGAACTCTTTTTGATAATTATCCATGACTATTGTATAACTATTGTGGTTAATTGACTATTATAGTTGATTGCTCATAACACTATAGTTGAAAACCATGTTGAACACCGAATTGGCATTTAGTTGGATCCCATACCTAGGGTGTGACTTGCTTAGTTTATTCGTTATTATGTACACTAAAAACCATTGACCCATTATCCTTGTATTTGGCTTGCTTGTGCATGCCTATTCTTTTATGTCAAGTTTTTGTCAAGACTATCGCCTTATTTTGCTAGATTTGAAAACCCTGTTAATTTCTATATGCCAGCGATGTTGTAACCGATTATCTCAAGTTATATCATGCCAGTCTTGTAATCTCTTTTATCGCTTTATGCTTGTCCCTTCTGCCTATCATAGTTTTGATGTTATTCCCTTTATCTCTAGATTTAGATTTGCTTGTAATTTAGGTCGATTAACGTTTACATGCGATGAGAATACGATTTGGGTAGATTGGGCAAAACATGAACTGGTTATAAACATGAATCATGAACTTGATAATAGGCATAAGTTGAAACATGAAGCTTGACATGAAACTTGAACATGGTCATGACACTAGAATGAATTTGAAAATGGCCAACTCGAGGTTGGGTTGAGTTTGCAGTGTAAATCTGCCCGGAACTGCCCGGCAAATCCAGTTACTGCAAACAAAACGATCCAATGCGGGTAGTTGGTCATATCGCGCTTGAAACCTGAGGTTAGACTGAGTTGTGGTGTAAATCTGCCCGGAACCGCCCGGCATATCCAGTGACCACAACAACAGGTCTAATGTAAGAGGTTGGGGTGAATTAATGAATTAAATGCCACATGCTAGGGTTAAGTCATGAACATGAAAGACAACACTTAACCAACTTGAAACATGATTGGTAGGGTTAGGTCATGAACTTGAACGACAACACCTAACCAACTTGACACGTGAATTGTGGGGCTAAGTCATGAACTTGAATGACAACACTTAGCCAAGTTTGACATGACATGTAGGCGGGTTAAGTCATGAATTTAAATGACAACACTTAACCCATTGGACGGAAACCCTAGTTACGCGGTCTGTTTTAGCAGTAACCCACAAGATGTATCATGGTACCCTGGAACTTCGCAGGGTAGGGCACGATTACTGGGCTGATTGTAAGCGACCAGAACGACGGCTGTGTGGGTGCACCAGTGTAGGTTCAGGCGGGTTATGGTCATGCACGTGGTCCGGAGTTGAAAAAGCAGGCATTGGGCATCAGTAGGTTTATCTGTGCATGCTTGATTCGTGTCGGTGGTTGGCACCATAGGGCTTGATACACCCTATGGTGGACCTAGCACAGGTGACTACATTCGTGATTGGGCCGTATGACACAGAAACACAACGAGCTAGAACTTGTAGGGAGCCGATCGATTACTGGATCGTTCCGTTGGACCTAATAATGGGTCATTCACGATTTTGGGCCAAGGGATCATTTCATGATTAATATTTGACATGGGTTGGGCTACTAGTACAGTTGGTACAGCGAACCTTGAACATGCGATGCTATACTTGACCTATACTTGATTCATCATGTTATCTTAGTCTATCTTATCCATCTTGACATCGTACTTATGTTTACTTTTAGTTTATACATGTCATGTTACCTTTACCTATTTTTATGTTGAAAGTCACTTGGACTTACCAGTCTTTATGACTGACCTGTTTCCTTTCGCCTCTTTTTCTTTCGTTTCTTCCCCCAGGTTCTCAGGGAGGAAACTCTAGCTCTTAGCTTGGATTTAGCTTGCTTTCTGTCAGCTCATGTACGGTTTGGTCTTGAGCTATGCTATGGCTGCATGTCTGCTATTTTTTGGGAATAATTTACTTTTGTTATTTTTAAGTTTATCCTTCTTTAGTTAGAACTTGATGTAATGGAATAATGGCAACTTGTACTTTGTATATATGAGGTTTTGACTCTTTTCTTGAAAGTAATAAGATTTGGTTTTTAATTTCTACCGTTGCTTTATTTATGTTCTGTCTTGTGATATCTCTGTGTATGTTTACCTAGATAATGCTCCACCAAAACTAGTGCATTCCCTTTGTGAGTGACCCTAGCGGAGGTGGGGTGTTACATTCCATGTCCCCATAGTTTCCAGAAGTTATGAAATTTATGACTCTCGTCCGTTCAATTTTTTTTGATGCATCTTCTTATTTATTCCAAGCACTTACCTGTTCAGAACATCGTCTTCTTCTGCTTCTTATTCCATGAGAGAAATAAAATAATATACATTCATAAAATTATATACACTCGTAAAATTATAAATTGTGGGTTAAAATGATAAATATCCGTATCACTTGACCATAGAATAGAAAATTATATACGGACACCGTTGGTCATGGTTCGAAGTATAATGATTTGAAAATTTAATTTTAAAATAATAACTTAAAATATATATTATATATATATATATATATATTTTAAAGATTTTAAACTAAAATTTTGTAAATTTCAAATTATATGTTATAAAATGATTTTATGTGTAAAAATGGATTCAAATGCATATTTAATATTTTACTTATAATTTTTTTTATTTTAAACTATATATTTTAATCATATATGCATTTTCAGACTTAAATTTAATATATTATAATAAATAATTCTTTTAAACCATTTCTAAATTATTTTTAAACTTATGATTATAAAGCTATTTTCTATCAAATTTTAGAATTTATAAACTTAAATTTGTATCTACTCTCAAAGTTAATTTTATATATTTTATAAACTTTAATAATAAACTAAAAGGTGGATAAGCTAAGGTTTTTGTGATCTGAATTCAAGGTCTAAAGATCTAAATTTATATAACAATGCTTGACTTAACCCGAATGAACTTATACATGATATGAATTTGAATTCGAATCGATATAAACTTATAAGAGATGAACTTGAATTGTAAAATTGTTTTCTGAATTTGAATTTCCAAATTTAAGGAATGAATTTCAATCTTAATGGATGTGAAATGAATTTAATTATAAATCAACTAAATGTAAATTTGAATTGTTTTAAATGTTGAACTTTTATAAGAAATGAACGTGAATTGCGTAATTGATTTAAATTTGAATTTATAATTGATATGAAATGAATTCAATTTTAGGTAATCGAATGTGAATTTGAATATATAAATTTTATATATGGAATAGATCTTATAAATCGTTTGGTTTGAATTAAAATTTGTTAAATCGTATTCATAAGAATGGTTTTGAATTTTATGAAATATTTGATTTGAAATATAAGTTTTGATTCAAATTTATAAATAACGATTTGAATTATGCGACTTGAGTTATAAAATATTATATGATTTGTTGGAATTGAAATATATGATTTGTTTTGAATTATATAAATCAAAATAGAAGGTTTTGATTTGAATTGTATATATTGAACTCGAACCAAAAATTTGGATTTTATGAGTCGACTTGAAACAAATTCTTATAAAGGTAAAACTGAATCATTTAAAATGTTTGAACTTATGTTTTTGAAGAAAATAAATCAAACTAAATATTTGAAATATTTTAGTTTTGAATTGAATGGCATTTGAGATCTTTAAGTTATTATTTGAATATAAGATGATTTTGGATTTGGATTGAAGGCCGACATGCAAATATTTTTGAAAATTATATAAAATCGAAGTTAAATATTATAGTATTTGTTTATACTATATTTTGAGATCTTTACGATATGACTTTCTACATCGATTTGATCAAAGCGATTTAAGTGAATTGTTTTTAAAAATCAAACAAGTGCGAACTCATGCTTCACATACGATTTTGTGCTAAATTCACTTATTGAAATGACAGTTTGTTGATGTTACTTGACATTAACATAAAGTTTTGCGGATTTTTTTATTGATTTTTCTTAGAATGTTAAAAATAATACTAACGTATTTTATTGAAATATTGACATGATAGGTTGTAAATTTATCTTCATCAACAGGACGAACGTGGTAAAGTCAAGAAACTAACCATTCAGACAATATTAGTAGATAATTAATGGAAAAGTCAATTAGAAATATGCATTTTCTATAAATAGTTTTGAAATAGTAATATGAGTGGGAAACATGAAAATGCATATCGTTGATATAGCAAAGTAAGAAAACTTTAATGTATATGTCTATATAAAATAAAATTATGCAATTACATCTTATTTTGTCATGTATACAAATATGACTAATGTATATGTTTATTAGATAATGTTGAAAAAGGTTTATTTTACTCGAATATGATAGTAATAGGGAATTCGCTAATATTATAAGGCACGACAGAGACGAAAATGTAAGAGGAATATGAAAAAAGAATCATGATTATACTCCTGGTCGGGAACATAGTGTGGCATTAGTTTCATAACAGATGGCTAAAACATGCCACAACATGTTCCAACTGATCAAAAACCAAAAAGTTGTATACATCTAGTAAAAGAAATGCTCCTACCCTTAAGAAATGGAGGTGTCACGGAAAAAGTGGTGAGGATCCAATGGAGAAGAGTAAATGAGGATACAACAAAGACAACTTGCATATAACTTTCGACTTTAAGTAAAGTTCGGGAGAAAAGCCTGGATGCAATCGACTTTCCCGTTGTGGAAGATAACATAAAAGTCGCAAAAATAAAATGACGTGGATAGTCATTTGGGATCAAGATAAGAGTTCAGTTTTTAAGAGTTCCATTTTTTGTAATAAAATGGCAACGACGTGAAAATTGGATCATTTACATTATCATTTGACTATCAAAAGAGCATCTTTTGTTCGCATCAATAGCATAATATTATCGAACATGCAAAATCAATAAGTATATATTTAAATACATATGGCTGACTATGAGAAAAACTCAAAAAAAGCCCTTTGTATAATGAACTTATATTATTTTTGAGCTATTACCACAATTCGACATTAAATTCAGTGGTGCAACGATTTTACGGGTAACAAACAAGTGTAGCCGAAGGGAAAAAGACGCAATAAAACATTGAACATGAGCCTAGACTTTGAGAGAACAAAATCCATAAAGTATATATTAGAAATATTATCGTTTTCCTGATAAGAACCATTTATATATAAGTTGTTCCCGTTCTAGCGTATTATGTTGAACATATTTCGGTTTGGCATGGTTTTCTACATGTTTTACTTGGTGTCGTCATGTGTCAGACTTCTCAAGTTTTAATTATAGCATCAACACGTCATGCACATTGTATTAGGTAACCAAAATATTACTGTACATTCATTATTTGATCACTGATTCTATGTCTTTACGCTTCTGATATAGTTTATTACTATACGTTTGGATTTATTTATGTTTATTATGATAAGGATTGGCATAACCTAAGTCAATCTCTGCATATATGGTATGCCATAATATGAGGAAATACAATAAATACCATTAATGATATTATTAAATATCATTAATGATATTATTACATAACTGGTGCATTATGTACAAATGGTATGCCATTATATGAGAAATAGAATAAATATCATTAATGATATTATTCCATAAATATCATTAACGATATTATTCCATAATTGTTGCAGTGCGTATGACTGCATGTATCTTGTAACTTAATATATTTATGATTCATGAATGAAAAAACATTCTTCTCTTCAACTCTTCGTCATTGGATCAGAGCCTTGATCCAAATTAGTTCAACCTCCTCTTCTTCAATGGCTCTCATTAACCAAACTTCATCCTATGATTCTTAATGGCAGTGATCCCATAAAGCCCTACACTTTTCTAGGCAAATGTTAATGGTGCCGAGAACAAGGAAATGTGATTACTCATTGTCCTTTATTTTAGCAAAAGTTTTCTAATGTCATTCCTCCTTCAAATTCTCAACCCCCGTCAAACAAATTCACACTAAAACCGCAAGCAAACATCGTAAATCCCTCTACCTCTTCATCCTCTTCAACATGGCTTCTCGATAGTGGTGCTTCCCACCATGTCATGACAGATCTGAACAATCTATCCCTTCATGCTCCTTATAATAGAACCGAAGAGTTGATTGTCGGTAATGGAAAAGGCCTTAAAATCACTCACGTCGGATCTTGTTCTTTATCATCACTTAAACAAAATAATGTCTTAGTTGTTCCTTCCATGTCTAAAAATATAATTTCTGTATCTCAACTTTGTCATGATAACAAAATCTCAATTGTCTTTTCTTCCACATCTTTTCATATGAAAAATCTCAAAACGGGGGAATCTCTATTCCAGGGGCTGGATGCAATAGGCATTTATCTGCTCAAATCCACAACCCTTACAGTTTATGCAAGCACAACTAGTTCACTTAATTGGCATCATCGTTTAGGGCATCTGTTTGGTAATGTTTTTAGGTAAATTATTTTCAAAAATAAACTTCATGTTCCTAGTATCTCTACTTCAGATTGTGATTCATGTGCTTGCAATAAAAGTCATAAACTTCCTTTTTCTACTTCTTCTATTGTGTCTACTACCCCACTTGAGTATGTTTATTCTGATCTTTGGACATCACCAATTTACTCTCATGTTGGCTTTAAATATTATCTTATTTTCATTGATCATTTTTCTAAATACATTTGTTTGTATAATTTGAAATGAAAAACAGATGCAAAACATATATGCATTCGCTATAAAGCTCTAGTTGAAAAATACTTTCAAATGCCTCTCAAAACTCTCTACTCGGACAACAATGGTGAGTATGGAAGCCTACGTAACTACATGTCCATCGATGGAATTTCGCATCTCACAACTCCACCCTACACCCCTCAACATAGTGGCTATTCGGAGCGACGACATCGACACATTGTTGAGACATTTCTATTTCTCTTAACTCATGCTAAAATGCCCCTTGAATATTGGACAAATGCTTGCTCAACAGTTGTTTACTTGATTAATCGACTTCCCATGCCAACTCTGAAAAATGTGCCACCCTACTTTAAATCATTCGACCAACATCCTAATTATTCCATGCTTCGAAGTTTTGGATGTCTTTGATACCCATGGCTTAAACCCTACAATTCTCAAAAACTTGAACTCAAATCTCAACCATGTATTTTTGTTTGTTCTTCACCTACTCAAAGTGCATATTATTGTCTTGAATTAAAAACTAATCGTGTTTATGTTTCTCGTTATGTTCACTTCAAAGAGAACATTTTTCCTTTTTCTAAACTTAAAAATTCAACTGCCTCCTTGTCTGACCTAGTGGAACAATGGGCACCTCTCACATTATCTATATTATCAAATACTCAATCTTCCTCCTCTCATTCATTGCAAACTAACTCACATTCCAGACACCTCCAACCTCATTCCCCACTTCATCCCTTTCATCTCCTATGTCCGCAACAAATTCATCTCAACCTCCTAATACCACTGCTGAGCTTTCCTGTGCTTCATCTCAGTCAAAATTCGATATATCCACATCTACAAATTCAACACCGAACAATCCTGTACATTCCCCTCAAATGACCACAAGACTTCAACATGGCATTAGGAAACCAATCTGTAAACTGAATTTAAATGCGGAGGTCCATGAAATGGAGATCCCAAAAAATATCACCAAAACATCAAAAAGCCCCGTTTGGCGTAAAGCTATGGACGAAGAGATTAATGCTTGGGTGAAAAATAAAACTTGAGATCTTGTACCTTCATCTTTCTCACAAAATGTAATGGGATGCAAATGGATTTTTCGAATTAAAAAGAATAAGGATAGCAACATTATTCAGTACAAGGCTTGCTATGTTGCAAGATGTTTTAATCAAAGAGCTGGAATTAACTACGGTGAGACTTTTAGCCCCGTAGTTAAACCCGCCACGGTTCGGCTTATGCTCTCACTTGCGGTTAGCCAAGGTTGTTCATTGCGCCAACTTGAAATAAACAATGCTTTTCTAAAGGGCACACTCACTGAAGATGTATACACCGTACAACCTCCTGGCTACACAGATCCTATACATCCAACACATGTATGTAAATTAAACAAGGCATTGTATGGGTTAAAACAAGCTCCAAGAGCTTGTTGTAAAGAATTACGATAATATTTAATTAAGTTGGGCTTTATGAATAAAGTCTCTGATTCATCCTTGTTCACGTTGCACAAAAATAGTGACATAATTTATGTGTTGGTTTATGTAGATGATATTGTTGTTACAAGTAATGCAACCCATGCACTGGAAGCTTTTATAAAAAAATTGGTGACACGTTTCTTACTCAAAGACCTTGGAGAGCTGTCTTACTTCATGGGAGTGGAAGTAATGCCTCATCCAAAAGCATTTTCTTCAGTCAAAAGAGGTATATTGCTGATATTTTGTGCAAAGTTAATATGGACGTTGCAAAACCAGTTGCAACACCATTAGCAACTCATCCTCTGTTAATTATACATGAAAATCTTCTAAACTATCCTACTGAGTATCGTACTTTGATAGGAATTTTACAATATTTAAGTCTTACAATGCCTGATGTGGCACTCGCAGTGAACAAGTTAGCTCAATACATGCAGCATCCGACTAAGGAACATATACAATCTCTACATCGTCTTCTTCGGTATTTAAGGGGTACATCTAATATGGGTTTAATTGTACACAAAGATTCACCTCTCACTCACCATGCTTATTCTGATGCGGATTGGGCTAGTGACAAAGACGATTAAATTTCTACAACAACATATATAGTCTATTTGGGCAAGAATCCTATCTTCTGGACATCAAAGAAGCAGCGTACAAGAGTTAGATTATCTACCGAGGCTAAGTACAAGGCAGTAGCAAATGCTACTGCCGAAATTCTTTGGGTAGGAAATTTGTTTAAGGAGCTCGTCCATAACCTCACTCTCTCGCCAGTCATTTATTGTGATAATACTAGAGCTACATATGTGAGTGCTAATTTGGTTTTTCATTCTAAAATGAAGCATCTGGGATTGGATTACCATTTTGTCAGAAAAATGTGTAAAGTGGAAATTTGAGGGTCTCTTACATCTCCACTAATAACCAGTTTGTGGATGCCCTCACCAAGCCACTACCACGTACCTCCTTCACAACATTCGTTAGCAAAATCGGACTTTCATCTTGCCCGTCCGTTGGAGGGGGCGTTATAAGGATTGATGTAACCTAAGTTAATCTCTTCATATATCGTATGCCATAATATAAGGAAATAGAATAAATATCATTAATGATATTATTAAATAGCATTAATGATATTATTCCATAACTGGAGCATTATGTATAAATGGTATGTCATAATATGAGAAATAGAATAACCATCATTAATGATATTATTCCATAAATATCATTAATGATATTATTCCATAATTGTTGCAGGGCATATGACTGCATGTATCTTGTAACTTTATATATTTTTATTCATTAATGGAAAAGCATTCTTCTCTTCAACTCTTCGTCATATTATTGAAATAAACTACTAAACGAATCAATGATCACCGTAAACAAATGTTAGTAAAAGTTGATAAAAATGACTCTAGACTTGGAAGCATTAAATGATATTTATGTCACGTTTGGACTGATGCAAGGGTTCATTATACACGCTATACAAATTCATGCTAGGCAAACAGAATGCAAACATATCTCTAATCTAAATACTTCCGTAACTTCTATATTTTAAGATTACAAATAATGAGTAGATTATCAAGATATCAGCATTGAACCTCAGAACACTCCGACCCAAATTAGATTTCCTTTCGGCTACAGGAACACTTAAATTAATGAAGCATCTGACGCTTCAGAAACCAACCTTATCTGTAATTCTAGTTTGGGATGAAAATTCATACCAAAAAAAATTATGAAGGTTAATAAATAACCCTTAACTGGATTAACAATAGCTTCTCAAACAATCAAATAGACAATATACATGAGTGGCTTTAGAAAACATTCATTTGAAAAGAGTATAAGAACTAATAGCTAATCACCCATGATTTCGCAGGTCAACAAACTGAATATCATCAAAAATAAAACCAATGTAGGATTACAAGTCATACGATGAAGTAGATAGGTAACTTAAATCAAATAATGATTGTAGGCAATGGATTAAACATAAAGGAAAAGAAGAAAAATACAGGTCATATTAATATCTTACTACATGGAAGAAAAGGACCATGTCTCCTTATCTCCTCAACTCTATGAATCTTATAAAAAAGAAAAAAGAAAAAAAACCACTGTGGGGTACAGACTTGTTGATGATCGTAGACCATTGAGATAAAGATACATCAAAAATTCACCAAGAACAACCATAAGGCATGTATTTAGCTGCACATGTAGAACATAGACATCTAAGAGAACAAACCAAAAAATGTGTTCTTACATAAATAGAAGAACCTGGTAATAAATTATATGACTGAGCATCATGAGTAAGGTAGCGATTAAAAGAACATGGTATCATTATCATTATGAGCCATTAGTGCATATAACCACATACTATTTTATAGTATAAATTTTAATTATCATGTTAAAATAAGGCAGGAATAAGCTATGAATCTTTTAGTGGCATAGTCAATAAAGAGAAATTCGATATAATTTAGCATATTAGAGAAACAACGCAGAATATTTCTTAATTTCTAAGCTTCCACTGCGAGCCACGCATTAAACGTATGGTTCATGTGTATAATCGCAACCATGGTGATGTGCAAAAACCAATTTAAGAGACTTAAAATCCAACAAATTCATGCGCAAATAAATTAAGATATAAATTAGAAAGGGTGTTTGTGGCCTTTTTTATCCATTATGAAAGAAGAATACCAAAGGTTCAAAATAGTGAACAAATTATTCAAATGGGCTATGCCTGTAATTTTATACATATATAGATACATGCATATTTGTCTACATATCCACACATACATGTCTTGTGTTGAGTCCGCATAATTGATTTATAAATGAAGTTAATTCATAATATCTTATAATACATTTCTAAAAAATTTGTTTAAGGATTATGGAATTGATAAATTCTGATGGTGTTAGCCCACTTTGTGAACTGGGCAACACAAAGTCGAGATGTAAAGCGTTGAAGAGTTTAGAAAGCATCATAGCGGATCGGATTGGAGAGCTATCACCAGTCGGATCGGAGAGCTATCACCAGTCGGATCGGAGAGCTGTTACGATTTGGATCGAAGAGACGCTGTTATTCGGATCGGAGGGCTACCTATTACCAGGTCGGAACGGAGCAGAGCGAAATGGATAAGAACTTAGTTTCAGCTTAATTCGGGTCGGATCGGATGCCCCGATCCGAACCCCTTCTGCACGCTCCTCCGATCCGAACCCATATTCCACATCACTTTCCCCCATGATCTCCTGATTACTCGGAGCGGTTATGACCAGTTCCTACCCACGACGACCACTACTCTGATGCGTTGTCAGCACTAGAATCCATCCGAACCCGAGGACGATGGGATGGAAGACACGTGGCTCCGATCCGGATCGGGTTCTGACTAAATTTTCACCTATAAATACCTTGCCTGGAGACAATTAAAGGTATCTTCTTTTTGGGACTTTGAGAGTTCAACCACTTTCATAAATCGAATTCCAGCACTCCCGGATAATCCAAATCGTCTTTCAACATTGGTTTTGAGACAATTGAGTGAATGTATGTGAGTTGTGAGTGAAATTGAGTGAATATCTCATTGTAATTGCAACTATATCATCGAGAATAGTGATTGGCAAGTGGACGTAGGCTTTTCAACGCCGAACCACTATAAATTCTGTGTCTCCATTTTACTTTTGATCTTATTTTAGTCTGATTTTAGTCAATTTGGGTGTTAGAACCACTTTTTGGTCTAACATTTTGGTGCTTTCACTGAGAAACATCTGAATTCTCTGTTTTTCGGGATTATCGTTCTACTTTTTGGACCGTTGAGTTCAAAGAAGTTAATCCTCAAGTTTCGACGCTCCTGAGTATTTGTTGATTGATTGTTGAAAAACTATGGCCAAAGGAAAAGGCAAGGAAGTTCAAACTAGTCGAGGGAACGGAGTTGGTGAAGATCAGCAAAATGCGGTTGTGACAAGGTCTCGTGGGCAGAGCTCGGCAGTGGAACGAACTGATACAGGAAATCCGAACCGCACTCAAGGGGAGAGCTGCGATCCGATCCGGGTAGGAGAATCTGAAGCAGTGCACTCCCCCAACCTGAACCGACCCGAGCAACTCGCACTACATCGATCCGACTTGGCTTCCCAGCTCCGACCCGAACAGGTCTCCCAGCTTCGACCCGAACTGATTGCAAATCTCCGAACCGACCCGACACTTAGTGATGTTGGAACCTCTACTCGAGCCCCCACAAATGCTCCGACTCCAGCCACCAGGGTCAATGATCAGGTCAATCCATCCACGCCTATTACTCAAGGAGATTTCTCGCGCCTACTTGACATGCTTCAGAGTACTAGGGAGGCTATGAAAATCCACGAGCGCACCAATCTCATGATGCAAGAAAACATGAGACTCATGAGCAGGGAAATTAGCGAACTCCGTAGACAGAGAACCCCATCCCCGGTTCTCCACACACCAATGGATCAGTCTTCTTCTTCCGAGGAAGAACGGCCCCGTGAAAGAAGGCCGCTCGAACGACCTCAGAATTTGGAGCAGATGACGTTCGGATCTTTGGGGTCCCACGAGGATGCTGCACGAGTACTAGGGCCCAATGATCCAAGCTTGAGAGAGCCTATGTTGTTACCAATGCAAGGATCCCATGTATTACCTAGAGACCCTAATCTTACCAATCCCACTCAAGGGCAGATGCTCCAGCCCCTTCCTCCCGAGATCGACCGGGAGCGTAGGGAACGAAGCAGAGCAAAAGCAGCTCAAAGAAGAAGGGCATCTCCTGAACAAGAGCCCAGAAGGAACCCGGATACCAGGGCCAGGGAGCCTGAACGACCCCTGACTAATGCTGACGTATGGGCAATGGTACGCCAGATTATGTCTGAAAGCCGGAACTACACCAATGAAGATTATGGCATTGAGCGAAGCCATACTCCTTTCACTGATGACATCCTCAACTTTCAATTTCCCCGACGTTTTAACCTGCCGCAGATGGACAAGTACAATGGGAGAACCGATCCGGGACAGCATTTGATGCGATACTCATGGCTCATGAATGCTGCTGCTGCTCTTGACGCAGTGAGGTGTAAAGCATTCCCGATCTACTTAGAAGATGTGGCGCTGCTATGGTTTACCCGACTCCCCCCTCGGTCGATATCGAATTATAGGGAATTGAGCGAATGTTTTATGAATCAGTTCCGACTCCATACCCGAAAGTCTAAGAGTGTTATTGAATTATCAAGAATTAAGCAAGCGCCGGGAGAGTCTTTGAGGTCATATCTCGACCGTTTCAACTTAGCTGTGACTGAAGTTAGTGACCCGCACGAGCCCACCATCTTTATGGCCTTGATGGAAGGAGTCGATCCTGACTCCGAATTTGGGGATTACCTTTATGGGAAGCCACCTCCCACGAGAGAGTTGTTCTATGAAAAGGCCGATATTCAGTTAAGACGAGAGGTGGCCAGGGAAAACCGAAAGAGAAAGTCTGGAGCGGCTTCAAAAGAAAATGTTCAGAGTAATGTCGCCGTAAAGCAGTCTGGAGAAAGTTCTGGAAAAGTTGAGGTGAATGTGGGAAACAAGAGTGGAAACGACAATAATGGAAACGGGGGCAACAACAACAACCGTAACACGAATGGTAACAGAAGAAATAGAAATAGGGGAAGTGATCCTAACAAAAGACCCCGGTTCCAGACTTATGAGAATTATACACCGTTGAACGACACTCTGGAGAACATTTACTTGGATACATACAATGTTTTGCAATATAAAAGACTGCCACCTCGCGACTCAACGGAGAAAGAAATGGCAACTGGAAAGTTTTGTTTGTTTCATGGAACTCATGGGCATTCAACCAATGAATGTCGACATTTGAGAGATGTGATTGAGAAGCTGCTGCGCGAAGGGAAATTGGATGAATATAAGGTTGCCCCGAGAGACAGGGGGCAAGGAGAACAGGCTCCAAAACAGATCCAATCTGCTCCCAAGCCTACAGCCAGCAGAAAGGCAAGGGAATTGTTATCAACTCCATAGTGGGTGGACCCCACCCAGCGATCCACAGTTTTAGAGCAATGGATCAATATGTAAATGCAGCTAAGCACGTAGATGTGGATGAATGTGATGATTTGGAAGATATCGCCCCCATAAAGCAACAGAAGACAATGTTTGACGACGTGGTATTCCGTAGCAGAGATAATACCGGGATCCAGTCACCCACCGACGATCCGTTGGTCATTACCACCACTATTGGGTCGGCATTGGTTCATAAGGTGTTAGTAGACAATGGAAGCTCTGTTAATATTTTATTTAAAAAGTCATTCGATCAGATGAAGCTTGAATCTGAAGATTTGAAGCCATGCGAAGGTTGGATCCGAGGCTTCAACGGAGCATCGACAGCTCCAATGGGGTACATAGAATTGCTCGTAACCTTGGGGCAAGGAGAACGCCGAAGAGTACGGATGCTTCAGTTCGTAGTATTGGACGTAGATTCGCCTTATAATGCATTTTTGGGAAGGCCTGCCCTTGCTGAGTTCAGGGCTTGCATCGCCCCTTGGTGTTTATTGCTTAAGTTCCCAACTGAAGCCGGAACCGGAGTAGTGAGAGGAGATCAAGTCTCCGGACGGGCCTGCTATGTTGCCGAATTAAAGATGTTGATGAAGGGACTTAACATCGAGAGTAAAGGTGCCTCACCTCCTCCAAAGGAGGGCTCGGCGTAGCAATTAGAGGGATCGGCCCCGAAGGAGTTGCCCAAAGGAACGCTTGAAGACCTGGATCCAAGAAAAGACGAGGAACCAGAGACTAGAAATGCAACTCCTAATGAAGCGACAGTGGACATTCCCATTGATGAAGCTGATCCAACAAGAGTTTTGAAGATTGGATCCACGTCGGGCCAAAGAGCTAACTGACTTCCTGAAGGCAAACTTGGACGTGTTTGCCTGGACCCACGCCGACATGTGTGGGATATCGCCATCCGTCATAAGTCATTCACTAAATGTAAACCCGAAACACCCGTCTGTAAAGCAAAAGAGACGTATGTTGGGCCCAGAGAGGTCGGCCGCTCTAAAGGAAGAAGTGGAGAAGCTGAAAAAGAACGGATTTATTAGAGATTCGACATATCCCGACTGGATATCGAATCCCGTCTTAGTAAAGAAGCCGAATGGAAAGTGGCGGACTTGCATTGATTTTTCAGATTTGAACAAAGCTTGCCCGAAAGATAGTTTCCCACTTCCCAGGATTGACCAGCTTGTAGATTCGACAGCGGGACACGAACTTCTTTCTTTCATGGACGCATATTCCGGGTACAACCAAATTCCTATGCACGTGCCAGATCAAGAACACACGAGCTTCATTACAAATTTGGGGTTATACTGTTACGTGGTCATGTCGTTCGGATTGAAAAACGCTGGAGCCACTTATCAGCGCTTGGTGAACAGGATGTTTTATAATCAAATAGGGAAGACTATGGAAGTTTTTGTGGATGATATGCTTGTCAAATCGAAACAGTCCTCCAGCCATACGCAGGACTTGGCAGAAATGTTCGGTATCCTGCGAAAGTATCGGATGAAGTTGAATCCTTTGAAATGTTCATTTGGAGTGGCATCGGGAAAGTTTCTAGGCTTCATTGTGAGCTCCCGAGGGATTGAAATCAATCCCAGCCAAATAGCAGCGATAAGAAACATTGAAGAACCGAGGAGGATTAAAGATGTCCAAAGTCTTGCGGGGAAAGTAGCCGCGTTGAATAGGTTCATCTCCAAAGCCACGGACAAATGCATCCCATTTTTTGATTTGATTAAAAGGGGAAAGAAGAACTTCGAGTGGACTCCGGACTGTGTTGAGGCCTTTCAAAATTTATTGGAATTGCTAGAAAAACCGTTGATTTTGTCAAAGCCAGTGGATCACGAAGAGTTATTTGTTTACTTAGCAGTTTCGGCTCACGCTGTTAGCACAACCTTGGTTCGAGAAGAAGACAAAGTGCAAAGGCCAGTATATTATGTAAGCAAGAAATTGGCAGCGGCAGAACGCAACTACCCAAAGATTGAGAAGCTCGCTTACAGCCTCCTAATCGCCTCCCGAAAACTTCGTCACTATTCCAAGCTCACCCAATAACCATATACACTGACCAACCTCTAAGGCAGGTGTTGCAGAGACCCGAAGCATCGGGACAATTGATCAAATGGAATATTGAATTAAGTCAGTTTGATTTAAATTTTCAGCCGCGGAGGTCGATCAGGGGGCAGGCTCTGGCTGACTTTATAGCAGAGTTCACAATCCAAGAGGAGGAAATAATCGATGACAAAGTGGTCAAGTCCGAAGATGAGTTAAAATTAGATCCATGGAAGCTATACACCGATGGAGCCAAGAACGACCGAAGATCCAGAGCTGGAATCGTCTTAATCACTCCTGAAGGACGGTCGTTATATTACGCTCTACGATTAGAATTTGCGGCAACTAACAATGATTCTGAATATGAAGCCCTGATTGCCGGTTTGAAGCTTGCTAAAGATCTCGGAATAAAAACGTTGGACATATTCTGCGACTACAAAATCGTAGTTTGCCAAGTGCGAAAGGAGTTTGTGCCCCGGGGACCTCGACTTATCGCCTACCTCGGGAAAGTGGAAAAGCTGTTGAGCAACCTGGAGCGGTACAACATAACGCATATCCCAAGAGCCGAAAACCAGAAGGCAGACAAGCTGGCAAAGCTAGCTAGTTCCGACAACCCGGAAGAAACTGAAACAATTCCAATTGAAACGTTGGAATCGCCAAGCTTTGAGTCGATGGAAGTTGAGTTCGCTTTCGAAGCGGAACCGGAGTCGTGGATGACCCCAATTAAGAACTTCCTTAAGAATGGGACACTCCCATCAAAGAAGAGTGAGAGACGGGCTATAGTTCGCAAGGCTACTAGATACGTCCTTCAAGATGATACTCTTTATAGACAAGGATTTTCTATGCCCCTGTTACGATGTATAGCGCACAACGACATCAAACGTGTACTAAGAGAAGTACACGAAGGTGAGTGTGGAGATCATACAGGAGGTCAGACTTTAGCGAAAAAGATATTGCGGTATGGATACTTCTGGCCCACAATTAATAAGGATGCAGCTGATTATTCACGACGCTGCGACAAGTGCCAGAGATTCGCCGAAATTCCCAGAGCACCGTCGACCCAACTCAAATCGATGGTGAGTCCTTGGCCTTTTGCCACGTGGGGAATTGATATCATCGGAGTTCTACCAATTGCTAAAGGAGGAGCGAAATATGCAATAGTCGCTGTGGATTATTTCACGAAGTGGGTGGAAGCTGAGCCCCTAACCAAAATCACGGCGAGAAAGGTGATAAGTTTTGTGGTTAGAAATATTATATGCCGATTCGGGGTCCCAAGGACCATTATAACAGATAACAGAACCAAGTTCGATGGTGCTGAATTCAGAAATTTCTGCCAGAAATATAAGATCGACAAACGGTACACTGCGGTTGCCTATCCACAGTCGAACGGGCAAGTAGAAGCAATAAACAAAGTTATAAAATCCATCCTCAAGAAACGGTTAGAGCGCGCAAAGGCAAAATGGGTTGACGAATTGCCCTTAGCTTTGTGGGCATATCGAACAACATTTAAGACAGCTACTGGTCATACCCCTTTCTCTCTCTCTTTTGGTTCAGAAGCGGTAATTCCAGTAGAGCTTGAGGTTCCCTCCCACCGGGTGACGTATTATGACCGGATGACGAATCGGTCACTCTTACTCGAGTCTCTTGATGAAATCGAAGAAAAAAGGGACGAAGCAGATTTGCGCGCGGCAAGACATCGACGTCAGATAGCACGCTATTACGACAAAAAAGTTCGCCTTAGGACTTTTGAACCAGGAGATTTGGTGCTAAAGAGTCTTTCCATCCCTTCCTCACCTCGGTCCAAAGTGGGAATGACCCTTTGTCATCCAACGGAAACTTGAAACAGGAACCTTCAAGTTAACGACCGTAGATGGCGAAGAGGTACCTAGGGCATGGAATGCCCAACACTTGATGCGATATTTGGATTAGAAATGTTGTACTCTTTGTTATTTTTCTTATGAACTCTGTAAAAAGGCACGACTTGCCTTAGGAAAATCTGATGATATGAATAAAGGACTATAAAGTGGATGTAGGCTACGACTTAGCCGAACCACTATAAAAATATCGTGTGTCATTTACTTTCATGCATTATATATACCTTCATCTACTATCCTGTTGCGGTTATGGAATATAAGATGATTTAAAACCTGAAAGGTTGAAAACAGTTTATACGCGAGAAAAAGCACAACGACTGTTTGTGCGATAAGACATAAAAGAATGGGAAGACGACATTCTTAAGTCTAACTCTCGAGAATTGAGAGAGAGTATAAAGGACGGGAAGACGACGTCCTCTGAGGCGTGAAGGTGCACCCAGACAAGAGACCGCCTCAGTAAGAACTCTAACCTGAGTATAAGACAGAAGAGTATAAAAAATGCCAGAAAAAACGACAGGCATTGATGGCACAGAGAATGCAATCCCGTCGAAAAATCGGGGACATTCAGACTACTTGATTAAGTCTTGAATAGTTTTTTGAGATTGGCTGGGGGCATATATGTATACACATATTTCCCCACCATAACTTCATTACACAACTATAGTAAGACATGCATTCTTACATAAGTGCAAAACTAATGACTAACAGACATTGCAGAAAATGAATTATTTTTTATTTACAAATGAATGAATTTGTACATGGATAATCTTCAATCCAAGAAATGTTTCGGCGGCGGATGATGTGCGCAAAGAATTCAATCATTAATTCGCCGAAACCCTGAACCTCTCCCTCAACCTCCGACAGTTGTTTGCGGGCATCTTCAGCGGATTTGATAGCACACTCGACGTTACCCTCCGCTAGGGCAGCCCTGTTCTCCGCCTCCATTAGCTTAGAAGCCAAGTCAGCATTTTTCTTTTCTAGTTCAGCATTCCTCCTTGCTAACTCGACATTTTTCCGTTCAAGGTCAGCGTAAGCAAGGCGCGTTTTAGCAGCATCTGACTTAGCATCTTCGGCTTGTTTTTTTAACTCAGAACGCTCTTGAGTATGGGATTCAAGCAAAACATGGTAACGTTTTTGCATATCTTCAAATTGTTGTTTGAAGCTAGTAGCATCCCGTTGAGCAACAGCAAGCTGGGCCTGTGTATCCTCCAAGTCTTTTCCTAGATTCTTTAAGGCCTTTGCATCGTCTTCAGCGGTTTTTTGCATCGAATCAGCATTCGTGATTAAAGTACGGATGATTCTGGAAAGGTTGCGTGAATACTTGAACATTTCAGAATACTGTTTCTCGACCGCATCTATCTTTGCTTTGGCCTCATCTGCCCACCTTGAAGAAATAGGCTCAAGGGCAGGTAAAAAAGTCAAGTTTTCGAAGTAATGTTCAGGAAATTGCTTCTCCAGATACGCCCGCTTAACTGCAGTTTCAGCGTCTAGCGGCGGAGGGGCAGGAATTGTCAGCTCAGTATCCCTGTGCGTGGAGGACTCAATAGCCTCTTTATCCGTTCTAGACCGTGTAGCAGGGACCTTACGCTTGCTTCGTGACTCGGTATCTTTTGGCGGACTCCTCTCCCTGCTGCGCTTTTCTTGAGAAGAGGTTGAGTCTTTTGGTTGCGGCATGTCCTCTTCCCGACGACCTTGGTAACCTTTATATTTCTCTAGGTCTGACCGGACAGGAGAGCGAGAACGCGAGGTACGAGAGCGATAAGGTTCATAGGGCCTTCTCTCATCCCTACTGCGATCGTCGCGGCGATCATACTCAGTATCATAAGGTGGATTAGACATGCTGCGGCGGAGTTTCCTAATATCATAGTAAGATCGGGACATCGTGCCTGCACAACAAGACAAATGAAATTCAGAATCAATATTTTCACAAAGAGAAAGATGCAGTGAGTTGTAATGTTACTGTGTAAAGTGTGTCCTAAGTACTGTTTTTTCCCCCAACCAACCCGAGTCCGAAGCTAGACTAGTACGGGCGGGCTCTTTGGCCTTAGCAGGAGTGGTCTCTTCGGAAGAAGTGAAAACTAAAGGATTCTTCCTAAAATCCTCTGAAGTGTAAATGGTTTCAGGTAAGGGGAGATCCCCCAAACCCTGAAAAAGGGGGTCATCAGTGCTAGGGACATCTCCCTTAGAAGCATCGATCGGAGACTCTTGGGAAGACGTTGACCTTTCCGGAGAAATGGCAGCCTCGGGAACAGTATACCCTTCACGATGCTTTTCGGCCATGTCAGCCAATTCATCATCTTGGGTAGAAGAAGGAGAGGGTGAAGCTTGAAGAGGCACTGTAGGAGCTCTCGAACTTTCGCCCGTTTCAGGGATTACGTCCACTGGGGGAATATATACATATGGAGCCGTCCCATGACCAATGCTACGAGTAACAGATAGCAACCCATGAAAATGAAGATATTCGTCCTTAAGGACTTCGTCAATAGTTAAAAACTTCAGATCGCCATTAAGGAGCTGATGCATCCGGTCAAAGAATACCTGGTCTGATATTTGTTTTGGGTTATCGACTGCAAACAAAAAGAAAAACGAGTTAAGGCGATGGCTTAAATGTATAGAGTCGAGATTTAGAAAACCAGTGCTTTACTTGATTTCGTCCACCTCCTAGCACACCCTGGTTGTCGCTTCACATAAAACCATTCCAGCCTGGAATCCCCAGCTTTACTACTGAATGGCGCTGGAATTATTTTCCTCTTAGGCACAGACTCAAAGTAACAGAAAGAAGGAGTCTCTCGAGTCCGATGCTTGAAGTTATAGAAGAAATGAACGTCATCGAAAGTGAGCTCTATGCCTAAGATCTCACGGTACGCTACATATAAGGTGTACTAGTAAGCATAAGAATTAGGGTGCAGCTGCATGGGGGCAATCCGCATTTGTCTTAGAAAATCGACGATGAAAGGAGGAAATGGAGGGATAACACCAACCATGCACATCAACCGAGTAATTGCCATATACCCTTCTGGAGGGTTGTGGGGACGGTCAGTTCTCGAAGGCACCAGGGTATCCCTTTTTAGTATCCCGTATTTTAGACAAATTCGGATAAGTCTGTCATTGTTGATCGTCGATTCAACAGAATCTTGGGGTGATTCCAATATGACGGCAGATTCAAATTCATCAGGAGCTCGGTCGTCGCCAATTCCTCCTTCCTCTTCACAACCTAGGGAAACTCCACCCTCCGAAGACACATTGTCGCTTTCGCGAGTTCCAACCTCGTAGTCTGAGCCCTCATCATTCCATTCTGAATCCGAGGGAGAAGATATGTCCTCAAGAGTAATTTTGTTGGATGTCTCCGGGGCCTCCTTCTGCCCGGCTAGTCTAGAAGAGCGTCTGGGTCTCATGGTCACAAAACTATTGAAGAAGCAATAGCACAAGTTAGAGTAAATTAGCCCGTATCCCCCCGTGCAAGTGTGCAAATTAAAGTGTAAACAGTGTATGCGGAAAGTGTAAAGTTAATGTTCAAAAGTGCGACGCAAAATCTTGGCAAAGTAATAAGGATCAAGGCAGTTCTTGATGTCCAGTTATGTTCACAAGGCACTATCCTAACTGTCCATTAAGTTGAAGATTATGCAAAGAGTTGATTGGGCTAGTTAAACGAGTTTTTATGCCTTAAGTTGGACTGCTCTTCGGTTCGGTTCGGGCGCATTCATTGGGATAGGATCGGGGGTGTAGCCCTGTCTTGGACTCGGACAAACATTGAAGCCCAGGAATCAAAGTCAGGTCGGTTCGGAAGTGGATCCTCCGAACGGTTCGGATCGGATTAGGCAGACATGCTTATCTCCCCCTTAATTTTATAGTCCGATCTGACCCGGCGGGGTGAATTCTATTTCCCTCTTCAACTGCTTGCCCCGACCCGATCCGACCTTCTGGATTTCTCTCCCTTTTCTTTTCCTCCGTTCTCCATACTCCATCGCCCGAACCAACTCCCTGTGATCTTCTTCTTCTTCCACTTCTTTCATCTTAGGCCCAATCTCATCTCCGACGCCCCAGTCATGATCGAACAAACTACGACTCCTTCTTCCAACGCCTCGAAGTAGCAACGAAGCCACCAGCGACAATAACGAAGGAAGAGGATGCTGTAGCGTGGAAACCACATCCAGATCGGTCGAATTGACCATAGATTTCAATTAAAACCGGTTATCAAGAAGTCGATCAGGGATTTAAACCTACCAAGATGGATAAGTTGGAGATTCGCACGAGAATTGTAAAAAGTTTTTCTCTTTTGAATTCTGGAGTTTCAGAATAGAACTCGCAAAACGATAGAATAAAAAGAAAGTGAAAGGAAAATGAAGGCTGGACCTATATAAAAGCAAGGTGACTATTCGTATCCCCGTTCGGACCGGCTCGACAGCCCAGTAACGCAGCTTGGCCCACTAGTCCAATGCGAAATAGAAGAAGAAGGGGATCCGTTCGGGTCGGAATCCGAGCCGAACAGAGTGTCATATCTCAGCATGGCATGTGAATTAAATTAAAACTCGAAGAAGAGGATGAAAGCTCAAGAAAAATCAAAGGAAAGATTACCTAGAAGGCGATATGCAATGATGATCAAAGCATGCTCCGTCTCCAACAGAAGCATCCTTTGAGGGGGCAAAATGTTAGCCCACTTTGTGAACTGGGCAACACAAAGTCGAGATGTAAAGCGTTGAAGAGTTTAGAAAGCGTCATAGCGGATCGGATCGGAGAGCTATCACCAGTCGGATCGGAGAGCTATCACCAGTTGGATCGGAGAGCTATCACCAGTCGGATCGGAGAGCTATCACCAGTCGGATCGGAGAGCTGTTACGATTTGGATCGAAGAGACGCTGCTATTCGGATCGGAGGGCTACCTATTACTAGGTCGGAACGGAGCAGAGCGAAATGGATAAGAACTTAGTTTCAGCTTAATTCGGGTCGGATCGGATGCCCCGATCCGAACCCCTTCTGCACGCTCCTCCGATCCGAACCCATATTCCACATCACTTTCCCCCATGATCGCCTGATTATTCGGAGCGGTTATGACCAGTTCCTACCCACGACGACCACTACTCTGATGCGCTGTCAGCACTAGAATCCATCCGAACCCGAGGACGATGGGATGGAAGACACGTGGCTCCGATCCGGATCGGGTTCTGACTAAATTTTCACCTATAAATACCTTGCCTGGAGACAATTAAAGGTATCTTCTTTTTGGGACTTTGAGAGTTCAACCACTTTCATAAACCGAATTCCAGCACTCCCGGATAATCCAAATCGTCTTTCAACATTTGTTTTGAGACAATTGAGTGAATGTATGTGAGTTGTGAGTGAAATTGAGTGAATATCTCATTGTAATTGCAACTATATCATCGAGAATAGTGAATGGCAAGTGGACGTAGGCTTTTCAACGCCGAACCACTATAAATTCTGTGTCTCCATTTTACTTTTGATCTTATTTTAGTCTGATTTTAGTCAATTTGGGTGTTAGAACCACTTTTTGGTCTAACAGATGGTTATGATGATAATAATAATAATTTCTTGGTCATTGCAGTTGGTATCCAAGTAGACCACAACATTCTGGCATACTCCCTCGTGTATCATAAATCAAAATCAGGCTAGCAAAGAGTAGGCCAATGTAAATCTTTTAGCTATTTTCACTCTTTCTATTATTTTGTGTATTTTTAATTCATTACCACTTTGCCTATTTTCAAAATTTGTTTGCTTTATGAAAGTAGACTGTAAGTTTGGGGAGACGGATATAAATATGGGATGAAGTGGTTCACCGTTTGCAAATGAGACGAATTAAAATTTTACCCAGAGGCCAGAAAACTTTTTTCCCCTTCTTTATAGCTAAAAAGTCAATGTTCAAGTTTACTATAAAACAATAAACTTTAGTAGTAAAACTAAGATGTAATTTTAAAAAAAAAAAACTGTTGGTTTAAAGATTTGCTACTTCCAGCGTTGTTACTTAAGACAATGTTGCAGCTACATACATGGAATGTGGCAAAATTAATAGTGAATGAAAAAATACCTAACAAAGCATCACGACATTGATGGTTGCAAAAGGACTAACAGATTGACATAAATAGGAAAACAGTAGAAGGTAAAGTTGTAAATATAGGCCACTAAGGTAATGTAGTTAAATAACCTATGCTTCTTTTTAGGGAGCCAGCAATGTGTACACGGCAGCAATTTGGAGGAGTCTGAAATTTTCAGCATCAACCTGGAGAACATGCATTCAATATGATGTCAAAGCCAAAAAGGAGAAAAATGTTAGGAGTAAATGGTAACAAAAGTAGGTACTAACGTTAAAGCTTAACAAATTGAATTTATTCATTTTGAGCTGTAAAGCATGTAGGGAAAAAATAGCATGCATGTAGAGTAGGGCATATGCAGCATATCAAACCTGGAAATAAAGTGGTAAAAACACATTTGAGCTCATTTGAGAATTGTATTTGGCATTTACATCTTATGATTTACATCTTAACTCTGACAAAATTCAATTAAATTCCACAACAAATTAATTCATGGTCCTAGTAAGAGTATAAGTAACATGTAGTGTCATACACAAACTTTCACTTGTCTTAAAAGGTACATCATACCTAAGCGTAGAAAACGCAGAAAGAAAGAAAAAGTTTGAAAGTTTCAGCTCATAGCAAAATTACAGTAGGAGTTTGTTCACATTTTTTTAAGATAAGTGAACAACACTCATCCCCAATTGGTGGAATTCAGAAGGATCCATATGGACCCCCCTGATTTCCACCAATAGAAGCCGAGTGTTATGGTCATTTACCTTAAAAAGTGTGAACAAATTCGCAATCGCAAAATTAACCATATATTTGCACATACCATTCCCCATCATCACCATAAACATGTTGGCATTGATGATTCCGATGTTGTAAACTGCTGATAACGTGCACAACGGAGAAACCTGAGCATGTAAATCATTGCACAGAATGCACACACATAAATGGATTATCTAACTTTGAATAGTAAACAATGTGTACAAATAAATGTATTATATAACGTTTAGTAATAGACAATGCAAACAACGTAGTAAAATATAACAAATAACAATACAAATTCATCTTGCAAGCCCATTGTACAAATAAATATCTAATCTGTCTGAATCATCCAGATTAAATTTAAAGAAAAAGCTAAATAACGTACGTTTATCCTTGATTGCCTATTTCATATTGACTGTAATATATGTAAATCATACGAAAATACAATTATTTACGTAAATCGGAAACTAAAGTAACAACTCACTTAAACAAAAACGCTAGACTTTGCAACCGATGAGAAGGGAATTACATACTCCAAGCAAACCCTTTATAAGATGAAACAGCTCAAGCAGTCAGAATAAATGCAAACTCGATTTAGATTAAATTTCGCCTTTTCCAACTTAATCTTTTATTTTAAGCCCGAGCACGATCACCGTCAGTGTCAGTCAGTGTATATCGAAAGAAATTAAAAAATCAATTAACCATAACCTGAATAAAGGCCAATATTTCATGATAGGGCCAACCATTGCCAGTGGATTCAATCTAGGATCAGCAAAAATAATTAGTGTTGTAAAAACATTCAATATACAAATGTAGAATGAATACATGCAAATACATGGTGCGCTTAGTGAGAATATGTAAATAACATTTTTTTCATAATACTGTAACATAATGCAGAACTACGTATGTAGATCTAAACAATTAAATTTTTACCATTGATATTTTTTTTGAAATTATCATACTTGGACATATTCATGAAATATAACAACAATGCAATGTATGTTTTGTTTAGTGAAATTTATATACCTCTAAAAAAACATATAATTTGATTACCACTGATAAAATAAATGAACTTTGGGAGCAAAATCTAAAATGAAAAGTGCTAGATACCATTGATAAAGGTTACAAAAAAAGATAAACCGATAAAACAAATAGAAGCATGCATTTATTCCTAATAAAAATCATCTGATTTATATTCAAGGCACATGTGGTTAGCCATGGCAAAACTATTTTCTTTGGAAAAAGGCTGTAACAACCCAGAAAATCAGAACCAATTTAAAAAGTTATTTTAACAAAATTTTGTTAGAAAATGCATCAGAATTTAAAAATTCCATTTTTAAATAACAACAAAGCCCTTAAAAAAATAGCCATTTTGCAAACGACCTCCGTTTTCAACGAAACTATTTTTGTTGGATCAGGAATGTCAAATTATTGTTAGGTTTAAAATTCTATAATTTTTGGAATTTATATGTGAGCGTGGCAAAGGAAAAATGTTTTGCAAATACATTGCAAATTGGATCGACCAGAAAAAAGCCATTTTTCAAACGATATCCAAGTTCAACGAAATTAGTTTTATTGGGACCATACGGTCCAGACATAGCTAGATTTATTTCTCGAGAATTTTTGGAATCAGTATGTGGTCCGGTAAATTAAAATGTATGTTTAAATATAATATTGAATGTTTTATATTTTAATTTGAAGAATAAATGACTGAAACAATCGAATGGGCTTACGAAACATATTCCATTGTATCCGAGGTTGGGGTATTTAGCTGGGGCGACAATCATTGGGTTTGATTTGGAGTTTGTATAGATTAACAGATATTTTCGGAATTAAAAAGAATTAAGTAATTAAATTATAAATATATGGGCAAATCAGTTTTTTTTTTAAACCGTAATTTATTTTTCCCGGATACGCGCCACCTCTAAACCGATCAATGGGAAAATCGTTCTAATCAAAAAGCCTTCCGATCTTGCAATCCTCTCATTAAATCGCGTTTCTTGAGTGAATTTTGAAGTGCTCAACACGAGCTTCACATCCAACGGTTGAGATCACCTGGAGTTGCGTGTATTGATCAGGATTTGGGCGTGAAAACCCGCCGCATCGCCTCGATTTCAGCCACAAAACACCACCAAGCTCGACGTGGAGCGCCTCGCCGAGAAGCCCTCTTGGAGGTCGACAGTGTGGTGTCTGAAATAACAGATAAGTATAGTCAAATGGGAAGACGCGATGTCTGAAATAAATTTGTGTTGGTTTTCATTGAAGACATTTTAATCTTCTCTAAGTCAACCGCCAAGCATGCGAAGCATTTGGAAGAAGTTTTGGAAATTCTAAGAAAGAATATTTTAAAAGCCAAATTTTCTAAATGCATATTCTGGTAAGAAGAAGTGAAGTTTCTCGGTCATGTAGTATCGAAGGAAGGAATTTCAGTGGATCCAGGTAAAATCACATCCATTTGAGATTGGAAGCAGCCTAGAACGCCTACGGAAGTCAGAAATTTTCTAGGATTTGCTGGCTATTACCGAAAATTCGTTAAAGATTTTTTGAAGCTATCTATTCCATTGATGAAACTTACCAAAAAGCATACAAGGTTTAATTGGACGCCTGAATGTGAGGCAGCTTTCCAAGAGCTGAAATTAAGGTTGACTACTGCTTCAGTGTTGATTATTATAAATGGAAATCAAGATTTGACAGTCTATAAATATGCTTCTCTTGAAGGTGTTGGTGCGGTATTAATGCAAAGAGGCAAAGTAGTTGCTTGTGTTAGCCGTCAGTTGAAGTCGCATGAGAAGAGATATGCTAATCATGATCTTGAGTTGTTATCCATCGTGTTTGCTCTGAAAATATGGAGGCACTAGCTTTTGGGTGAGAACTTCGAATTATATACAGATCATAAGTCATTAAAGTATCTGTTCACCCAGAAGGACTAGAATTTGAGGCAGCAACGTCAGTTAGAATTTCTTGCGGCATACGATCTAGATATTTTGTATACTCCAGGAAAAGCCAATGTTGTAGCAGATGCGCTTAGCAGGAAGAATGTTGTTATCGCTAATCTCATTATTACGCCTTCATTAATTGACAAAATCTATGTACTTCAGAAGGATGATGAATTTATTCAGATAATAAGTAAAAGAGTACAAGAAGGAAAACCCTCGAGTTTCCAGATTGATAATAAAGGAGTTCTAAGGTTATTAGGCCGAATTTGTGTTCCGAAGATTCCTGAGCTCAGAAAGGAAGTGATGGATGAATGTAACAAATCCAAGCTTAGTATTCATCCAAGGGTGAGTAAGATGTATCAAGATCTCAAGCGTACGTTCTGGTGGAGATCTATGAAAATAGACATTTCCATATATGTTAGCAGGTGTTCTACTTGCCAACAATTCAAAAGTGATCAGCAGAAACTCGCAGAACTGTTGCAACCATTAGAGGTTCCAGATTGGAAGTGGCATCAAATTTCCATGGATTTCATTGATGGTTTGTCCAGAACCAAGAAATGTAATGACGGTATATGGGTGATCATAAATCGTTTCACGAAGACCACCAATTTTATTCCTGTCAGATCGACTAGAACAGCTCAAAGTCTGGCGCAGATTTATTTCAAAAAAATTGTCAGACTAGATGGAGTTCCTAATAGTATTGTTAGTGATCATGATCCGATATTCACTATTAAATTTTGGGAAGCATTCCAGGAAGAGCTAGGGACAAAGTTAAATCACAGCACCGCATATCATCCTCAAATAGATCGCCAAATTGAGAGGGTGAATCGTATACTAGAAGACTTGTTGCGGGCATCTATTCTTGATTTTGGCGGATCGTGGGAAGATCACTTGCATTTGGTTGAGTTTTCATATAATAACAGTTATCAAGTAAGCTTAAAAATGTCACCATTCGAAGCATTGTATGGTAGACCATGTAGATCTCCCGCATGCTGGGTAGAATCAGGCAATCGACTAGTATTGAATCCCGACATGATTCGAGAAGCTTCGGATAAAATCGATTTCATTAACAAGCGACTGCAAATAGCTCAGAGCCGACAGAAGAGTTATGTAGATTCAAGAAGAAATTTAGCATTTGATGTTGGTGATTATATATGTTTGAGAGTTTCTCCGATGAGAGGAGTAGTCCGATTCGGAAAAACAGGGAAGTTGGCGCCTAGATTTATTGGTCTATTTCCTATACTTGAGAGGATTGGAACTCTTGCTTACAGAGTTCAGTTACCTGACTGGTTGCCAGGAGTACATGATGTATTTCACGTGTCTCAACTTCGAAAGCATGTGCATGATCTAGACTTGATTGTGGAAGAAGCAGCGCAATAAGACTTGAATATTACTCCAGAATTAGCAATGAGAAGAGTCACTGAAAATTATTGGCAAAGAAACCAAGGTTCTGAGAAATAAGAAGGTTCATTTAGTCAAAGTGCAGTGCAGCGGAGATCCTAGGGACTGTACATGGGAGACCGAAGATAGCATTAAGCAAGCTTATCCCAAGTGCAGAGTGGACATCTCTGATTAGCTCTTATGTTGAAGTACATTTACAATATATTATATTTCTGTTTTGCTTCCAACTTTACTATTGTTTCCTTTTCGGAGACGAAAAGTTTTAAGTGGGGGAGATTGTAACAACTCGGAAAATCAGAACCAATTTAAAATTTTATTTTAAGGAAATTTTGTTAGAAAATGCGTCAGAATTTAAAAATTCCATTTTTAAATAACAACAAAGCCCTTAAAAAATAGCCATTTTGCAAGCGACCTCCGTTTTCGACGAAACCACTTTTGTTGGATCAGGAATGTCAAATGATTGTTAGGTTTAAAATTCCATAATTTTTGGAATTAATACGTGAGTGTGGCAAAGGAAAATGTGTTTTGTAAATATAGTGCAAATTGGATCGACCAGAAAAAGGCCATTTTTCAAACGGTCTCCCAATTCGAAGAATGAGTTTTGTTGGGACCGTATGGTCCAAACATAGCCAGATTTATTTTTCGTGAATTTTTGGAATCAATATGTGGCCCCGGTAAATTAAAATGTACGTTCAAATCTAATATTGAATGTTTTATATTTTAATTTAAAGAATAACTGACTGAAACAGTCGAATGGGCTTACGAAACATATTTCATTGTGTCCGTAATGGGAGAATTTAGCTAGGGGCGACAGTCGTCGGGTTTGATTTGGATTTTTTATAGATTCACAGATATTTTTGGAATTAAAAAGAATTAAATTATAAATATATAGGCCAATCAATTTTTTTTTCAAAACTCTAATTTTATTTTTCCCTAATACTCACCGCCTCTGAGCCGATCAATGGGAAAATCGCTACAATCAAAAAGCCTTCTGATCTTGCAATCCTCTCATTAAATCATGAAATTTCTTAAGTGAATTTTGAAGTGCTCAACGCAAGCTTTACATCCAACGGTTGAGATCACTTGGAGTTGCGTGTATCGATCAGGATTTGGGCGTGAAAACCCGCCATGTCACCTCGATTTCAGCCACCAAAATACCACCGAGTTCGACGTGGAGCACTTCGTCGGGAAGCCCTCTCGGAGGTTGACAGTGTGGTGTAATCTGATCATCACCTAGTGTCTCGGTTTTTGAGCAAAATTCAATCCTAGTTTGGAACCCCTAGTCGAAACCCGCGGCCGTAGTTGTTGTGAGGAAGAAGGTTAATTTTTTATTTTTAATTACTTAGTTAATTAATTTCAAATTGCCATTAACCTTCAAATCTTCACAATTTGCTCATACGGCGTCGAAATCACATGAAACAGGAACCCGTGTGATCGTGGCGACGTCTTCTACATTTGAATTTTAGAGCTTGCTACAAATTAAGAAGGAATAAAAACCAATGTGAGATTTCTAAATTCAAATATAATGAGGAAAAATATATTAGGTTGCAGACGGGGCTTAGTAGCTCCTGACATAGTCGTCCACAGACCATTGACGACTTGATTGTGTTGTGGTGTGAAATTGATTGTGATTGTGAATGATTGATTGTGTTTGCAACAAAATTGATTGTGTTTGTAGTAAATTCATTGTGTGTTGAAAATGAATTGTATTGCATAAATTATTGGAATGACTATGTATAGTGCAAGCCAAGGCCTAGGTTAGTAGAGGAGTCATGCTGGACACGGTGTCGGTGCTACCCACAATGCTGTTGTAATGCCGAAATTTTAAAAAATATTAATTGTTTGAAATAAAATGTTTTAACAATGAAAATTACATCTTTATTGTATGAATGAATTACAAAAATATTCATCATCTGAAATAAAATGTTTTAATAATAAAAATTATATTTTTATTGTATGAATGAACCACAAAAATATTCATTATTTGAAATAAAATGTTTTAACAATAAAAATTACATTTTTATCATATGAATGAATCACAAAAATATTCATTGTTTGAAATAAAATGTTTTACCAATATAAAATTACATTTTTATTGTATGTATAAACCAATAAAATAGTCATATGTTAATTTACATTTTTGTTAGATAAAAATTCCGTCATTAACATGTCAGTGAAGTATTAAAAAAAATCATAGGTTGAGTTATGTTTTGTTAGATAAAAACATCATCTTTAACATGTTAACGAAAATAAAATAAACAGGCGTTGAAATATATTTTTGTTCATTAAAAATACCATTTTCAAACATGTGTCGGAAGTGGATAAAATTCATGTGTGCTGAAATATGTTATTGATTATTAAAAATATTCTTTTATAACATGAATATGAAGTGTATAAAATTTACATGAAATGAAATAAATGGTTTTGAAATCGTCGAACAAATTATATATATATATACACGCACACATTAAAATTAAACGAATCGCGCGCAGTAGTTCGCGTTTTTAGAATTGTAACTTTAAACGATTATACCGAGAGATCCGACCGTCGGATTTTCGCAAAATTGGAACCTTTGGGTTTGCTTTGGAAAGATATTTCCAACGATATTAAATTTGTTAAGATCCAACGGTTAGATTTCGAGAAATGTGTAATTCAAATCTGAATAAAAATAGCGCCAGGGTCACGTAATGACCTGAAACGTCGTTCGAATTAAATCGGCTATTTTTATATAAACAAAAATAGTGACAAATCGTTATAAAATATTATTAACGATATGGAATGAAAATAAACCAATTTCCCTTAGTTTAAAAAAGTAATATGGACGGTTAGTTTTATTTGACATTAATCTATAAAATTGAATTAAATTTAACCAAAGGAAAGAAATGATTTGAATTATATATATTCGAGAATTATTTGAAAAGGCAGAGTTAAATCTCATTTAAAATAATTATACAAGAAATAAAAGTCGAAGATATTGAAGACGGTGATTGAAGACCGGCGATCTTCACATCAAATGGATGACTACTGATGCCCTGAATTTGTTAGCTCCCAGGAAGGGGTTATAGTGGTAGTTGTCTGGACCTACTTGTTGAATGTCCGGATATATGGGGACCTCTCTTCCGTATTAGACATAGGGAACGAGGAATAAGGTGCCTCCGGTTTTGTTCAGACCCAGAATGAACTAGTAAATGGATATGTGTCTGACATTGGATTTTATTCTGTGTTGATTGATTTATATTAAATATATATATCTGTTTAGTGAAGGAGAATTTATTCTCTTGCGTAACACCCTTCTCTAAGACGTACGAACTTAGTGGTTATACATCGATAGACATCAGTCGCATGGCGTGGAATGCCAGTGTGGCATGATAAGATGCAAATGATCAAGGCTTATTATTGAAAAGTAGTGTCTTGCGGATGATGATCAAAGCACGGCTTTAAATAGCGTAGCTTCGTGTATAGCGTTAATTCACGATTTTCACACCCCGGTATGAACCAGAAATGAGAGAGGACTGCATGGAGAACATGCGTTTCTTTCTTGCTAGGAGTGGTGTCATGGTATGGAGCCCAGACATTTTACTTATGTGGTTGCTGGAAAGCAAGGTACCTCGGATATGATAGTCGACATACTGACCAGATTTTATGCCCCATAGGGCAGGGAAACGTATTGTTCAAGAATTATTAATCCACTAAAGTAAGCGTGGACCGGCCCCGAAGATCCAGGTGCATTTGCAGCTGAATCATGAGGCACGGACTAGAGTGTCTCGAATCGGAAGGAAGATCCTTGCCTTGGTTCATAATGGAAATCTAGTCTCCAATATGACATTATGTGGTTTTGATTGTAAAACTAGTATGGAGACATAGTATGGTAGCTATGCCTTCTAGGATTGACACATTTATATTGAAAAGTGTTTTAAACTTACTAGACACTAGTAATAATATCAAACGATATTTGTTTTATTCATATTAAGCATATTTGACCATTATAAGGTAAAACTCTATCCTCCGGCTTGCGTTGTGTGATGGGACATGAGTCTTATAATGGCTTCATTTTTCTAAAAAAACATTGCGTTGTTTAACGATTTACTTTAATTCATGCACTGGCAATCCAATGGAGTAAAACCGTTCTGTGTTAGCAGCGTGGTCCTGTGATTGACCTTATTATCAAATTGGCTAAGTAAGCTTTCTCATACCAGTTACATGACTGACTCATAGTTTGTTTCACTTTGCAAACTCGGGTGCCCCTATTTTCTACACGGGCAGCCTTATATTCAGGTTTTAGCTGGTTCATTCTGGATAGCTATGGAGCTGAAGATGGATTCTATCATTTCTATTGTGTTGTTCAGACTTTATTATATATGTTATGTTTGATTTCGCTACAGAGATTTTATATTCAAATGAAACTGTATTTTGTACAAAGTACGATCCTGTTATGCTGTGTAACTCCGATGATATATTGTTTCCAGTGTAATTTGATGTACATCATCTGGCATAACGCTATATTTCTGTTCTGCTGTTATTGTTTATATGTTATATTCCAATGATTATCCTTGCTTCCGTGCCATGGTGGTTTGGGGTTATCACAAAGGCCCTCTTTATAATGAACATACAAATATCCGTTTCATATATTACATTAGCAAACCACAATTTAACATCAGAATAAGTGGTGCAATTTTGTGGATAACAGATAAGTATAGTCAAATGGGAAGACGCTATAAAACAACAAACATAAACATACACATTGAGAAAATATAAGCCATGCTTTATAAATTAGACCTGTTACTGTACATATAACAAAAGTTTCGATCTCTGTTTGATCTTAAAATTGAAAAAAGCCACGGATGATGGGAATAATAGAGGTAGAGATGCTTATCAAGCATAAACCTCCAAAACTGAATGTATCGTCGACGATAATCACATCATCAAAAGGATAAGGAAAAGCATAGATAACAATGATGAATGAAGCAGACGGTTGAAATTGGTTTTTTTGGATTTGGAAAAGAATTGGTTGAAGGGCGGATATGTAAAGCGATCAGCAGAGGAAACAGGCAGCAATAAAAAACAGGAAAATTGCGGATCGATGAAAATATGCATAATGCATGAAAGAGGAATTAGAGATGTGACTATTCATTTTCACAGCAGCTTAAGCAGGCTTACATATAACTTAGTAATTACATACAGTATAGATATAGTATAGAAGTGAGACTATTGGTTTCCAAAATATCATAGATGACTTCACAGCTCAAGAATCTAAACTTGGTTGTTTTTATAGTATTATACTGTAGATAGATATTAGTTGCCTGACCATAAATCTAGTTGTTTAACAATCGAACTAAGCTTTAGATTGATATTAAATGGAAGATAGTGGCCACTACATCTAACTATCTAGCAAAATAGAGAAATATAATTTGACCTATAAAATACTTGTTTTATCCTATACATGGTGTCCCCGATCTCACTGAGATATAAAACCATGGTTTAAGCGGACAAAACTATAAAGCGATAGCATGTAGGAACCTCTACAAAAAAGAAGAAACTACCATACCAAACATTCGTCAATTTTATTTGCTCTTCCCGCACTTATTCTTCAACAATATTATCTTTCATCATTGTAAAGACACATTTACTTGCCACGTTTAACTTATTATCGGCAGCTAATTAATTACAAAGCAATTCCAATTTAACTTCTATTTTGAAAGTCACTATGTTAACTCATTTGTGATTCATTTATACACGATATTCACCATCTATGTAAACTAATTTTATCCTATTATGACCTGCCAATTCTTTAACTCCACTGAACTTCCATGAAAAGAGATATTGATAAAAAACAGTTCAGGGCTTTTACTTTGATGTCCTATTAGGTGCTAAAAATGAAAATTAGCTGAATTGCTCACCATGTATTGTCTCGTCCTTCAAATAGTTAGGGAAACCGATGACTTATGACTTTATATCCATTCAATTAACAGAAGTCAAATACAAATTTTATGAAAAGAAATACCAAATCGGCCAAAAAAAAAACATAAACTGTTATTTTAAATTTTGTAAAAAGAGATGGCTAAAACCCATTGCCATTTTAGCTATAATAAATAGTAATTGAACAATGACAAAGCAAGAAGGTAGCACCTGAATGAAGAGATTCTTAACCTCAAACAAAATAACATCTGGATCTGTAGCATTCTCATGGTTAAAAATCACAGAAACCCATGTCTTCAATTCCTGAAAATCAATACATAATCGACATTGAAAGTTGTAAATTATAAAAAAGTATTAACTATAGAGCAAGGGTTGCACTTACAGTGGGGGCAACTGATTGACCTCTCACCCAAAAATAAAACGAAATTGACATTGTTGGCTGTAAAATTAGAGAAAACACTTACCTTAAAGCTGGGATTTCATCACAGAAAGGGGCATCCGATTGACCGAGAAATGCAAGTACCCCGTCATTGTCGGTCAAAAAAATTGTTGAATGCACTGAAGGATCGAATCGAGGAACGTAAGTCACCATTTCTAACGTAAGAAAAAAAAACGGAAGACGCAAAAAAGTGACTAAGGAGATTACCGTAACCCGATGACCGTTAGACCCCTCGGCGAGAAATAGGAAATAAGTCAAAAAATGACAAAGAGAAGTAAGGGAGGCATAAGAAAAAAGATACGGGTAAATCATCGGGAATAATATATGTTGGAAAGCTCCAATCGCTTAGAGATGCTCGAAGAGTCACCTAAAGATATTTTATTAAAAAAAGTGACTGATAAGGAAAGAAGGTTTTCCGATTGGGGAAATGTAGGAAAGATGGGACGGTTTGTTTCACAAAACGCGAGGATGCCTGTATGATTAGGAAACGCAACTCGCTAATCCAAGCTCTTTTGATTTGTGACCCTTCTGATTTGTGACCCTTCATTTTTAAGTTGTGAGAGAATCTGTGATCCTTGCAATCCAAACTCAGTAATTATAATATAGCATAGATATAATTGAAGTTAGATATTCAATTTTGATTTCAATTTGAATATGATATTTCGTATAAATGATTTTATAAAGTGAATTATAAAATAACGACGATGGTGTGAAAAATGTAAATGATTGGTTGTTAAAGAGACTGGGATCGAATATTGTCATATTCTCCGCCAATACCGAAAACCACTTTAACAACTGTGCACGGGGTGGAAATCCAGAATGAAGTAGGATTATTTGGAGGTGATTACTGGATTTGAAGAAAGAGAACGATGATGGATATCCTTGACATTCGGGTCATAATTGAAATAACCAAAACAGGTGTCATGCCCAGGCTAATGTGAGTTAGCTACTCTTAGCAGGCATGCTTCTTCGATACCATATATATTACTTTGTGACTGATTTTGGTGCCTTTGATTTTTAGGAGTATTGTCTGGGGTAGGCGGTAGCTGGTGGCTATGCGTTACCATCAGTTTGGGTCCGCAATCCGGTAGAATCCTACAGATGGGTATTGCCTTGATGCCTTATCAAATTTATCCTTATCAAGCCCGCTACGATTTTGATTTGTATCTTACTTATAGAGTGCCCTCTGATAGCCACTAGTTGGACTTTACGATACTTTATAGACTATGGCATTATAAATGGTATGAGGGTAATAATGGTAATCACGCTTACGCTATTTTCAATAGTATATTTAAACATAGACACTATTATAATAGCATATTATATTATATTAGTTTAATGGATCCTTAGATGATGGAAATTCCAAACATTCTTTAAGTTACTGATTACATTCATCGAACATTTCATTTGAGTTGATTTATCTCCACTAGAATTTAGTGGTAATGTGAGTTGTTTTGTTTTGCATTACTGCTCGGGTCTGATCGACTATTACAGCCTTCGAGATTCACTCTTGGAGCTTGGAGCTTATATTGGGTTTCGTTTATCTTGTGTCTACCTACTGATCAGTTGTTCCAGTCATCCAGTTATTCATGTCATTTCTATTTCAAATAGTTGTCACTTGTTAATGTTCTAGTGATTGTTGTATTGGACTTCCATTGTATTGTTTATGTAAACTCTGTTATAAAATTTTACTTAGTAAATTCATGAACTACTATTGTATTATTTACTTTTCACTGTGAGATATTATACTGCTTTGTGTCTGTGTCTGTGATTTATTCTATTTACCTCAGAAGCTAATAAAAATCTGTCGTTTTAAACAGTTTGGGTTGGATTAATTACCGACTTGAAGCAGTCAAAAAAGCAGGATGTTACATGCATACACCACGAATGCTTCCTAATTTGTTATAAAAAAAGTGGTTGGCGCATGTACGTGAAATAGATGATGCACATACTTATGTACATGAGATAATCTGTTCACCTATATCATTGGGTCATTGCTTTGAGGTATTCGGTCTGTTTGAAGTAAACAATTCTTTTTATGAAATTTAAAAGTGGCACTTTCCTTTCCTCAATTTTACCTCCACTATCTTTTAATCTTACCATCTAAATTACTAATGTTTAAAAGCTAGTAGTTTATTTTCCCTATTTCTTTAGTCTTCTAATCAAGATATATTTGAATGTTGAAAAAAAAAAGGATTAAACCATGTTTGACAACTAAGCTAAAATTGCTTGTAAGTAGTTTATTTCATTTTAGCATTTGACAACTCATAAGAAGCTTATAAAAATGACTAATAACTAAAACATAAGAAAAACAATTTGTCGCTTATGACCGATGAATATATTTCATAGCTAGTTTTAACAAACTATTTTACTTGTCGTAACCTAAATGTCAAATTGCATCCAAACACTTATACTTGTGTAAATCGCTATTGAAAATTAACTAGAAGTTATTATTGAACCCTTCTTTTTAAAGAGTATCAAAATAAACTGTTGTCAAATGGACTCCTATATAAACTGATAACAGTTAAAATAAAATTGATGCTTGTATAGTATCTATTGTAATCTTTGATAAATTCGAAAACAACAGGATACGATGACTACAAAATACATCATAGTATGTTTCAACTAAAAAAGTTCCAGCTAAAGAGAAAGACCAAAGAATATGACGTAATAGAACATTAAGCAAGCGTTGACCATTCCGAATCAAATATCAAAACATGTTTTAATAAGAATCAGATCAAAGATAAACAGAAGGAATTTACCTTCCTTTTCAACGCAATCAACATGAAGCCTGTAACAATCATCAAAATCATCAAAAGGCCTTTCTTTGGGACATCGCAAACATCTAACTGTACAATACTTCCCATACCTTATGTCAAACGCTTTACAAATTTCGAATAAGCATGACATTCTAAATTAATGACATGCTTATCATTTTAAGATTAAAATACAAAAACAGTAAGATCTATGAATTATATTTACATTTCTCAGCAATGCTTGCTCTACTGCATTTACCCTGTAGATTCAAAATTGAATAATCGAATGTAATTGAATATGGGATAAAGTAAAAAGAAACTGAAATTATCAGTTAGAGAAACTTACCATGATGAAGGATCAACACATACGGTGGAAATGAGTAAGAAGGCAAAGAAGGCAATTGCTTGTCATTGCAACAATGTGAAGTAAACATACGAAGAAAATCATTCATTAAAGTGAGCATGAGTGATTGCCAAGTTAGAAAAGTTACCCTTTTCGCAAGCCAAACATAACGATTTTGTAACTAGCTGACCGCTAGCTAATTCTCATGTATGCTATTGAGCCCATAGAAAAGCCGTAATAATTAGTTGATAAAAATTGACTAATTCTTTGTGGTTTGAATATAAATTTGGTATAAGTTGACAACTAATTATAAGTATATCGTTCAAAACTGAAAATCTAAACACAGTTCTTGATTTTTTTTTCCAAAATATAATTAAGAGTAGATTATTGTAAAATAAAATATATTTTTTAGGATTAAGTGACAAACACATATTCATATCTAATATTAGATGATATTCTGATGGGAAATCTGACTTCGAATTACATGAATGCAATTTGTCAGTTTTACCACTATTGATTTCTAATATTTCATTATTTGTTATCTGTGATTCCATGTGCGAACTAATACGAAAGCTTGTAAAGCAAGGTATGCATCAACAATTCAATTGTTGGACATGGTTCCAATAAATAATAATGACAGTGAAGATTAAATTGTATAGTATATACCTCCTGCTAAGTAGACAAATGCAAATCCTAATTCATCGTTATCAACTAGGAAAACCACCAGAATATATATAAACTGAAATTTACAAAAAAAATCAAGTACATAATTAAAGTAAATATTTTTTATGCTTATGCAATCAAACTATAGAAAAGTTAGGAGTATATAAACAAAATAAGCAAACCTTTATTTGTTCCAAATGAATATAATATGTAACCACAGAAAAAAGGGTAAAGACGTGTGAATGAAAATACTGATAGAACATGGTAAATGCGTTTTGTTATGATGATAAAAAACATGTAAGATGGAGTAATATAATATGATGATGAGGAAAAAATAAAGTTCAAATGCACGTCTATAAAATAAATATTCAATTCGGCATAAAAGATTATTCAGTAAAACAAATGTTAACATTTCGTAAAATAAATCAAACAGTTTGAATGTTGTGTATTCTTAAAAATAAGGTTCAAGTTTCTTAAAGTTATAATTAGGTTTTCTTGTTTCATGGAGATATTATTACTGCTTATGTATAATCACTTGTGATGAATTCATTGCTTTAAATACTTACATTTTATTCAAATTTATAGTAAAATATCATGAGTTATACAACAGAATTTAACTGAGGTTAGGAAGTAAGCAAATATTTAGCAAAAGCAACATCATAGAAAGAATTGGATAGTAGTCAATGACATGAAGGATATAAAATAAATTGCAACAACCATATACTATTTTATGGTAAGAAGTACCTTAATACCTTGGATAATGTCAATGTATTTATGTATTTCAAGCAACTCATACGAAATTGATTAAAAAGATATTGAAATATGCTTTATAAATTCAATGATTCTAGAAGGGATGGATATTTAAGGCATGGTTAAAGAGTGAATGATCATGATTGTAGAAGAATATAGCTTCCCCCTTATCCACTTTCGGAGATAATTTCATGCATTCTGCAGTTGGGTACCTATGCAGGCGGCGTAGTTATAGATTAGATGCAAAAAAAAATCGTAAAAAAAAGTACTTTTAATAACACATAAGTACTAAAAAAAATAAAAAATGCTCATAAGTTGGTTGTAACACCCCACGTCCGCCAGGGTGGCTCTTGCAAGCACTCTGACTTTGGAGGGGCGTTAGAATCAGGTAAACATGCATAATGATATATCAAGGCAGAACAAGAACATATGTATATATGTAAACAGAGTAAATAAGATAAGTAAAACAGCGGAAGATTTCAAACCATTTCAAAACAAGTCTGGTACAACATAATGTTAACTTTCCAAATACACAAGTCTAGATAAAAACAACATCACTGAAAAACTGAAATACATAAGTACTATCCCCAAAATAAGTGATAACCATAGCTAGCTTCATGTCAAGACCGTACATGAGCTAAAATCCCACAAGCAAGCGATCAGAAATCCAAGCTAAGCTCCAATATTCCCACCCTGAGAACCTGGGGGAAACGGAAGAAAAGAGGCGAAAGGAAAACAGGTCAGTCAAAAAGACTGAGTAAGCCCTACTACAATCAATGTAAACTGATAAAGTTAACTGGCATGAGAAGCAGGGATGAACATAAGGATAACAACATACTAGCATGATGATTAACTAACAAGGTAGATAAAGGTGTCATCGCATAATCAGGTTTAAGGTTTTGCACCACAGGTGTACTAGCAAACTAACATGACTGGAATAAACAAGTATTGATCCCTTGGCCCAAGCTTTGGCCCAATAACATGAAGTGACCCCAATTCGAGGTCCAACCAAACGGTCTAGTCGATCGGCTCCCTATAAGCCTAACTCGTCACGTGTTGGTGTCCATGCGGCCCAAACATAATTGTAGTCAGACTGTGCCGGGTCTCCCGTCGGGTGTATCAAGCCCTAGGGTGTCAACCCCTGGACACCATAAACATAAGTGCACAGTCTCGATCTACTGGTACCCGTGCATGTTTTCCCCGGCTTCGGACTATGTGCACGACCATAGTCCGCCCGGAACTACACCGGCGTACCACTCTGCCGTCGCTTTTGGTCTCTTACCTCAAGTCCAGTAATTGTGCCCCCACCCTAGCCTAGTCCCTAGGGTCGTAATGATACAAACTTGGGATTATTGCTGGAGTGGACCCCCATTGCTAGGATTTTTCTAGTGGGTTAAGTACGGTTTAACCCTCTTGCTAATCATGGATTAACTTGGTTAAGTGTAACGATGAGTTCACGACTTAACCCTGATTAATCTACCAAGCCCAAATTGGTTAAGTATTAAGTGGACCATGACTTAACCCTACTCATGAGGCATTAATTAATTTCACATGCCTTAACCTCTCACATTAGACCTTGTTGTGGTTACTAGTTAAGCCGGGCGGGTCCGGGTAGCTTTACACCACAACTTGTTCTAACCTCGGGTTCAAGGTACCACATGGCCAACTTCTCACATTGGGTCCTATTGTTTGTAGCAACTAGTTAGGCCGGTCGGTTCCGGGTAGGTTTACGCTACAAACTCAACCCAACCTCGAGTTGGTCACACTTATATTTTCTAAGTGTCATGTCCATCATGTTTCCAAAACATATTACAAATTTTCAAGCATTTGGGTAGACCTAACTTAATAGGTAAATTCCCAATGGGTAGACCTAACTTAATAGGTAAATTCCCAATCTTATGTTTTTATGTCTTTTAAGTTTACCCAACCCCAAACGCAATCCCATCGCTTACATATCGCAATAGCGCATAAAGGATAGAAAGAGGGAACTTCGCATAATCATGACATAAAGGTGTTGAAGCCACAAGTTTAACATGGTGGCATATGAAATGTACATATGTTCATATACTTGCATATTACATTTTTAGGCCTCAAAAGCATGCATAAAACCAAACTTAGCATATTGGTGATACATGGTGATAAATGACATGTAGAAATGGCCATAAGTTCGCATTTAGCCTCACATGCAAGTTATCATAAGGGATATGATAACTTACATGTTGCCAAAATGCAACCTTTAGCATAAAGCTTGAAGCTTTAGGCTCATAAACCCAAGATAAGCTTGCATAACATGATAACATGAACAAAATGATCACCCCAAACTTGCATAACATACATGGCAACTTGCATATCATAACATAGCAAACTTGCATAACATAACATGGCAAACTTGAATATCATAACATAGCAAACTTGCATAACATAACATGGCAAACTTGCAAATAAACTTGCATATCATAACATGATAAACTTGCATATCATAACATGGCAAACTTGCATAACATAACATGATTAACTTGCATATCATAACATGGTAAACTTGCATAACATGACATAGTAAACTTGCATATCATGGCAAACTTGCATATCATACATTTAATTTTAGAGTTTAAGTATGAAAGTAGAATATGGCTTACAATGCTTAGGAAGTCACAAAAATATGACAAAGCCCTTATGAAATCAATTAAACCCAAAATGCAAGCTTCAATAGAAAAACCCTTAAGCCAAAATGATCAAAACTTTTGCTTTATGATGTAAATATGGAAACTTGACTTGAATGCAAGCTAATGATGCTCATGCAAGCTTGAAAACACTTGTATGCATGGAAAATCTCTCATAGAAATAACTTAGGAATTTTATGAAGAGAGTGGAGGCCATGAGAGGAATGATTTTGCCATAGTTTAGTTGCATGAATGAATAATGATGATTTAGGGTTAGGTTAGGGGCTTATTTATAGAGATTAGGATTAGTTCTAGCCTTAGGATTAAACCCTAGTTCCAATCTCAGCCCTCAAAACCGAATCTGGCCCTAAAACCTAACCAAGACCCCAAATGGTGCACCAGGCAAAACTGCTCGGCTGAACCAAGTCGACAGGGCTGTCGACTTGGGTCCAACCAAGTCGACTCCCAAGTCGACAGGGCTGTCGACTTGGGTGTCCTGGCGGGAATTTTCCCGCCTGGCCCAATTGCCCAAATTTCCAAATTCAAACTTGAATTTTAAATCTGTTTTTACTTTGAAATTTTCTGAAAACTTCGTTGGGCCTAAATCGGGTCATACGGACTCCGATTTTCGAAAACTCAGACTCTATTTCGCGTATTTTTCCGAGACGAACGCAATGGCATAGCCCGTTTCCCTTGATTCAGATTTTAGAATTAAATTCTGCCTCGATTTACGTTATAACAGGTTATTGAAAATGCGGGTTGTTACATTGGTACCATGGCATTTGGTTGTTGATGACTTTATTATAGGGTTACATCGATTTTACAAACTTTTGTTTGGTATCCGAATCCATAAAGACGAAAAGGCTTTAGTTATTTAGGTATTCGGTTATCTTTCATTTTAGGAAATCACAATAGTGTAGTGCTATAGTTATGATATTATAGAAAGTAAAGGTAAGCACAAATGAAAAAAGAAGCAGTACATATAATCAAACAGTTAGTGTGCTTGAAAATATAGGGCACGCCAGAGGGAAAGAAGCGTTGTATATAAAGATAAGCATGAGAAAGTACAACATAGTGAGAACAAATGATGGGAACAAACCATGAGGGAACTTACCAACAATCCATGATTCAGTAGTATTATGTACAATTTGCCTCCCTTTCCAGCCAAACGGACGTAGGGAAAAAAATCTGGTGTAATGGCTAGTATCGAAGCATGGAGAGCAGATATTGGGAAAGGATGTCAGCGTAGGTATAAACGGCAAGAAGGAAGGTGGAGTAAACTAGAGGCGGTTGTAGGATGTATAAAATTTTGTTGGGATACTTGATTTAAATCTGGTTAGGGTTTCTACCAAATCCCTTAATGCTTTTGATCTGGTTCAAAAGCGAGGTTGGGTACTTGATTTTGATCTTTCTTTCTTTTTTTAGTCTTAAGAAACAACTGGAAATAATCAAGATAGAATGTTGACAGGAGAAGAGGAGAATGAATTGTTGGGGAGGAAGGTAGGAACAGATTGAAGAAATCATAATGTGAAGAGAAGAAGAGGGTATGGTTGGAAGTGTAAACAAATGTTGAGCGAAAAAGGGGAGATCGTGGATGTGTTGCCGCTAAAAAAATATGTGCTATGTCGTGAAGGGTGGAAAAAATAAGCGAAGAGAGGAGTATTTTGAAACAGGCTATTTTCTTGTGTCCGCTATAATAACTGATTCTGTTCCAAGGAATTGCTATCCTCTATGATACTTGTACCACTTTGATAAAACTTCCAGATCTGTCCCGGGTTGTTCTTGCATAACTTCCTCGACATCTCTTATTATGGGGGCTTGACCATTAGTTGCGGTGTTACCCCTTCCCCTACCTGACCTTCCTCCTCTCTTACTCATTTTCCACTAACTACATAGTAAGAAAAGACTTAGGCAATCAAACAAGATATCTTAGGGAATATGATAAGTCATAAAAATTGATACTAATGAAAACAAATTTAACAAATATGTGTTTTATCTAGGTGTACTCATTATAGGGTGTTACTAACCCTATATCTAATGAGTTACTCATCCTAGAATACTGCTGATTATATCTCAGATGAGTCCTTTAATGAGTTATACCCGAGAACTAAGGATAAATCCTCATCTCTGATACTAGATGTAACGACCCACCCTCTCGGCCCTTGGGATTCGACAATAATACATCGTGTATTGACATTCCAAGTACCAGAAGGACATATTGCCTCTATAGTATAATACTTTGAATAACAGCGGAAATAAATATTGCATTACAACATTATAATGTACAACATATTACACCAGGAATACATCAGAGTTAATACAATTGACAAGATCCAACACAATATAGAAAAGCGGAAATAAGAAATAAGTACACAATGGAAATAGTAACATGATAGAGTCTTCAGAGAGAATCCAAAAGAACATCCAGCTTCAGATCTTGCTCCCATCCAAAACCAGATTCTATGAATGGCTCCCATACACTTCCAAATTGAACTTAACTACTAACCTGAATACTAGCTAGTTGCCCATGTGGAAATAAGGGTACTCGATTTTTCAAGGGAAAAACAAAACTATGGGTCAGTCATGGGACTGGTGTGAGAAACCAAAAACAGTTGTATTTATAAGTTTAGTAAGGCAATTCATAAAACCATGTCGCTTAACAAGGAACGGGTTTTCCCTCATGAATACAAGAGCATAAACTTGCAATGCTGTTTGAAGATGAAGCAACCATAAGACTAGCATGCCATCACACAACGCAAATACACATCATTAAGGGAAAGTTTTACCTTATGATAACAAAAAAGCTTGATATGCGAAAAAGCGTTCGATATTATCATTTATGTTTATCTTTGAAAACCTTTTCGAAATAATGTATAAATCTTAGCAGAAGTAGGCATAATATATTAAGACTATATACATAAATTAAACTATAACCATAAAGGTCATTCTGGAAGTTGCGTTCGTTCAATGACCAAGGCAAAGGATCTTCCAAAACCGATTTGGGTACACCTCTAGCGGGATGACCCGGGAGCCAACAAATGATTCCTTTCATGTAGCGGCAGAGCCGACCCATAAATACCAGGTGTAGTTCGGTTTCTCCTATATATAACGTCTCCCGGTCGTTGTCGACCAATATCCGAGGCATCTCGATCTATCATCCATTATGAAAATTGCTTGGGCTCCATGCCATAGCACCACTTTCTTAACTAAAGGAAACGTTATTCTCTAACTCTACGGTACTTCATCTTGTTCTGGCTAATTACCGGGTTATGAGGCTGTGAAGTCACATTCCACAAAGCTCTGATTTTCCACACAAGCTTTGATTTATCTGCCGGCCGCACTTAGCATGCCACACTGTCAATTCATAACATATAATCGGTGTCTATTAAGATATAACCCTATGAGTACATAAGTCTCAGAGGAGGGTGTTAAGCTAAGAGGATAAATCCTCCGCCACAAACTGATATATCATCAATAGAAACCAACTGATTATGTTGTAAAATACAATGTCAGACATATATCCAATATAAGTTCATTTTGGGTTTTAAACAAAACCTAAGACAACTTAATCCTTGTCCAATAAAGGAGAGAGACCCTTGCAAATCCAGACAATATACAAGTATGTCTAGACCATTACCACTTATAACCTTATAATGGGAGTTGCCCGAGGCATCAACAAACAGTCCATTCCATGTGAAGACTCCCGGTCTTCCACCATGTTCAATTTCATCAATCTCTATATCTCATCGTGTAATTATTCAACATGGATTGAACCTGGATTTTCAAAATGTTAGAGTCAAACAAAATCCTTTTGGATTATCGGATCCGCAATTAAGTCTCCTTTAACTAGAAAATGTTTCATAAGATTGGATCTTATTCTTAAATTTGGATAAGCCGTTGGACTTTCAAAATCATCCTCAAAATTCTTTATTAAACATATAAAAAGGTTTACGAAGGTTTAGATTTAGTTTGGGAACTTAAAACCTTTAATCGTAAAATGTTACTTAAAACCGTTACAAAAGGCATTGCAAAATTGTCTATTTCTGGTCAATAGGTTTTTATACTCAAACCCTCATAAATTTGGTCCAAAACTCTTTTAAATCATTTATTATAATTTATAATGATTTTTCCATATTTTTATTTGTCTTTATAAACAAAATCCGATTTTGGTACTCAAACTGGAAAAAAAGGATTTTAATGGAAAATTGATTTGTACATAACTTAAGATCTAGTCATTGGATATTAAAAATTCACATTGCATTTGAATACCCTTTTCATTTCGAACCTAATGTTTCATTTACGGAATATACGACGGTTGGATCTCCAAGTACGTCAATTTGAAGTCAATGGTCGATATTTGCGAACTACCACTACACGACTAGTCCTATTCGGAACAAACTTCAACTTATATTTAAAATCATGTCGAATTACATCAAAAATAATTTATTAGTCATATAAAACATATATAACAATTATTTAAAACTATATTTCCAATATTTAACTTCAAATTCAAACATTCCATTATTTAAATATTATAATATTATTTAAATCATTAAAATAATATTATTTTTCAAACTTCAACTTTTGAAACCCAAACTTTCCTAAAGCCCATTATAAAAATAAATAAGATAGTTTGTGTAATAAAATTTAGTTAAAAAAATTTCTATATACTCAAACCAAACTTCACTTTTTAAAGTTACCATTCATTTCCAATTTAAAATTTGAACATGCTATAATTCGACTTTAACTTTGCCAAATTAATTTCTTTCTTTTACAAACATTTATCGTAATTACTTTAACTTCATTTCTATCAAAATTCGGAAATCCAATTTGGACTTTTATTTTTCACTTATTATTTAATTAATAAAATATTCAATTAAATTACTTTATTGATAGAGACTTAACCATTTGCCCAATAATCAAACTTTTTTAGTATAATTAATTTTGGTAACATATACCATGTCATAAACACTCATTATAACAATTAACAACAAAAAACAAAGTGCTATTAAATTAGCAAGGTAATATCAAATAACCTATTACTATTTAAAATAGTATTCAATAACCTAATAAGGTTCATATCCACGATCAATCATTCAATATCCACACAACTATCATCATAAGGTGCTATTTACTTAGGTGTCATATGGTTATCACTTAAAAAATTATATCTTTACTTCACCAGTCATCATTAAATCCAAATGTGATTTAATATTAACAACCATATACTACTTGGCTTTTTATGTACGTTGTTTCTCACCAAATTATCCACTACATCTTAACTTCAAACATAGGACTCCTCTTCAATCCAGATCAAATTTGGGAGCCTTTCGGCACCATCGTAAGTTGTCAAATTTCAAACGGACAGAGTTTCGATGCGTACGAGTTTTATAGAATATATTTGAGTATATATAGGGTGTTGGACTAAAGGTCAGGTCTCTGGGCTTAGAGGGGGCACGACCTAGGTGTAGGGTCCATGTGGCGGCAGTAATGAGCTGGGGGGATTGGTTTGTAGTGGGCTGTTTTGGGGAGGAGGGATGTAAGGGAGGCAGCTTTATGGTGTTTAAGTGGTATTTAATGGTGTTTTAGGGTGGTAGGGTCCACAATAAGGAGGGTAGGGGCGGTGCTAATGTAGCAGGTCTGGGGGAGGCGGACACTAGCTGGTTGTGTGGGTGAGGCCCAAGCGTGGGGAGAGGAGAGAGAAAATATAGGGAGAAAAGGGAGAAAAGAAAGGAAGGAAAACAAATGGAAGTGACCACATATTTATACACATATGGTATGGTCCTTAGTGCATAAAGTCATTGCTAGGTGTCAATACAAGAGGAGATGGTGTAGTGGTGAAGTAATGGGGTTTTGGATAATTTTCCCACTAAGTAAATTAATTCAAGTCTTATTTTTGTGCCTAAACTAACACATCATCACACTTCGTGTTTTTTGCCAAGCTAAACATCATTATCATGCTATGACATCATGGAAGAGAGTGTAAGTGAGAGAGTATGAGGTGTCAAGAAGGGAGATGGATTAGAAATTAATGAATAAGAGTGATTTGATTTAATTTAAGCTTATGTTTAATTAAATGATCTTTACGCGTTTTCAACTCGCACAATCAAACCGTAATTCCAATCGATAAGAAATTGGAAATCCTGCCATATTTCATAGATACGGATCCAATGGAACTGGTTTCGTTGAATTCTGAGATCGTTTGCAAAATGGATATTTTAAAGCTATTAAAATAATATTAAATTATTGAATTTCAATATATTTATTTTTAATTTAACCTTAAAAGTTCACTAACCTAATTTTAAATATAGAAAAATATAAAATTAAATTAAATTCATTTTCAATTGTTTTTTAGGTTCAGATTCAATACTTAACTATTTAAAAATCCAATCATATATATAAATATGTTAAAACTCTTATTTCTAAATTGACTAAAATTTTAGGTCGCTACAGTGACTATCGCATTTAGAAAATAACAAGCTAAATTCGCTATTTTAGCTTCACTAGATTCTGCCAATTTTTTTTTTCATGCTATAGTATCTTTTAAATATGGCCTCGGAATAAGGTGGGATTTTAACCAATGAACTCTTGCCTAAATTACGGATGGCATGCAACTCTTGGGTACTGCATCTTGTAATCATTTGCTCTAGTTATCCATGGTGATAATACATGTACTTAGCAAATTTAAATATTTATGTGGATTAAATAGGTAACCCAATTAACAGGTATGTTGGTTCGAACAAACACTTATATTAAATGGATCAAAATAAATGGATAGTAAATTGGTTAAGTCAAATTTTCTTTGATGCTCATACGACTCTACATTTCCCTTTTGACATCACTTACATCAATTGTTACATTTATAGAGATAATTAAAAAAATATTGAAGATGCTAAAATTTAACCATGGATTTCAAAAAAAATCAAACATCCATTTATTAGATGTGTTGCTAGTCTTGCTCATTTGTGATTAAGCAAAAAATCTGTCATAAAAATCTACTTCGCATATGCTACTTTTTTTCAATTCTTTTGTTTCTTATATAATATGCGTTTCAATATAGATTTGGTGTTATTCGTATGTAACGAATTTAATATGTAATTAAAATAAAATGATAATATATGAAATGGAAAGCAATGGATTACATTACAAAGAAAACATGATGTAATTGATTGTGTGTCAATTCTTTAACAATAATTTATTCACTTTAATAATTGTTGCATATATGACACCAAGAAAATCTCCCGCTAACATAATTCAGTAAAAAAAATTCACGCGGACATTTTAGAGCAGTCCGTAGGGGAAAAAGAAACCATCTTCTTTACTAGATCATAACCAATATGGAAATTCTGTTGTGCATTATTTCCAAATATCTGCATCCCATCAGTTGCCTCCATACTTAGACAAACCAAACCATCAACTACAGGCATCGTGTACGTATTATATGGCTTCATCGCCAAACTACCACCTCCCTCAAAGTTAAACGTGATGGATGGAAAGTCATCCCTTGACTCAGCCTTAAAACAATAGAATGTATTGCCAGGGTCCATAGTTATCGGTTTTTTAACAATATTTGAAACTTCATTAGCAAGTTGTTTCAACACATCTGTCTTTAACAGTGTGACTGTCGTGCCTGTATCGATGACAATGTTTCCCTTTTCGTTTGAGGATGCCTTCACATTTATTTTTTTGCTTCCAATGGAGATGCTTTCAAGAGTGATAAAGTAACCTTCTGGGTTAACTAATGAAGTGGATACTACGTTTTCTCCAGATATTATGGCTGCATCCCCAAAGTGCATGGTACTAAAGGATGATTTTTGCTCAAATGGGACTAAACAGTAGGAGAATTTTCCTTTGATGAGGGGGTTTAGTTGAGATACAATAGAGACGGGCTGCGAATTGAAGCCGAGTATGCCCACTTGGTCACCGTTCATGCTGTCACTATTGTTGTAGCCGCATCCGAAAATGATGTTTGGTACCGATATAGAGCGACCTTCTGTTGTCTCGAATGTGATAGTTTCTCTTGAAAGTGTTCCTGTAATTTATTATTGTAATTGCAGGGAAAAAGAAAGGGAAAATGATATGTTAAAACATGATTAAAAAAACATTGATCCTAGGTGTTCTTAATATTCTAGATTTACACTAGTGATCATGGGCAAAGGAGAAATGATAAGGTTAAATGAAAGAAAAAAAATTACAGTACTAAATGGCGCGTTCTTGACTGAAATATTATTATAAGAAAAAACCTAGATTGATATTCAACTTAAAAGTAGACTTTCCCATTCATATAATATTTCATTATTTATCTTAAGAGAATACATGTATTCATTATTGAATGAATGGAAAAATAGTGTAAATAAGAAACTAAATAAAGAAAGAAAATGGTTAATTAATCATTTCTTTGGATATTTATATTAATTTTCCTACAATTAAGTTACGACGTATTTTCAAAAGTTATCAAACTATACGAAATCTCAAAGTTGTTCATTTTTATTTTTTTGTAATTTACTAGCAGTATTAATTTTATTTTCAAATGCTAAATTTAAGTAACATGAAGTTCATCAATACTATAGCTCCAAAAAACATAACTAGCATCTAATTTGGATAACTTTAACGTATTGAATTCTCTCATCTTTTAACATTTGTATTATGTAATGAGGGAAAAGACAAACGAAATCAGTTAAAGTTTGTCTTTTCATATCAATAAAAAAAATTACATTATTATCCATACGTTTTCTACAATAGAAGAGCATCTAAATAACTGCACCAATATATCACTTTAAAACCACCTAAACTACACAACTGATACATTAATAAATACCCATCCACGTATGGAAAAGATGATTTATCGAAGGAAGTTATACGAGAAGTGGAGAAAATTATCGTACCATGCGTAAAAGATCCATCCCCATAGATAATAAAATACTGGCAAGAAGGGTCTTTAGAGCAAGCATCAGGGTACAAAGTCGTGCAAAAACTTGAACTACAAGGAAGCTTTTTGTACGTCGAGGAGGCTTGAGGGTTGAACACTGGAAACGACTTACCATTACATTCAGTACATGGTTTGCATCTCGACCAAAAAATATTGCTCCCTGTGTCTAAGACCGCACGTACCTTTACAGGGGGTGTTCCTATGGAGAATTCCATTAGATGGTCTGCAACATTAGGGAACAACCTTGATTTCGGAGATTCCGCTACTAGTGTAGAGAAGTTGTTGTGGTGACCATGAGTGAGTTTAATGCTGAAGCCTATGGAGCTTGCAAGTGTTGGAAGCAAAAAAAGAATGAAAGTAGATGGAAGAAGTAGAAATAATAGTTTCATTTTAACAATTCTTTTAAGTGTTGTGAAGTATGATAAGTTATTCGCATATATATAAGGATTAAAAATTTAAGAAAATCAAGAATAATTGAAACAATTGTGAAATATATTCTTCATTAACTGGATCATATATGGTGCATGTATCTTTTTCCATTTGTTCAGGTAGATTTTATTAGCTCAATCTTTATTATTTATTATTTATTACTACTACCACTATTATTTATTAGCATTAACACAGTTCACAAAATTTGGTTCATGAATAGAATTACTATGAAAGTTTGCTAACAATGTAGTTAATCCTAGATGCTGAATATAAAAGGGTAGATAAGGAAGATTTTTACATTCCAGTGAAGTGTTGAAATGAATAAAACAAATGAAATCTTTCTATCTTTTTTTCTTCTATATAGATGTTTTCTTTTATTTTTTTCTTCCAAAGAGAAGTATAAGTTATACTAAAATTCATTTTAATAATCAAAATGATACTCATATTTACTCTCCGTGATAATGACAACATAGAAATAAAGTACATATTAATTATATGTATTTCCCAAATGTTATATCTTTCTTTCTTCAAAAATCAAGCATTATTATTCAACACCGAATCAAAAAAAAAATTATCTCAAGTTTATGCGTTGTATATATGTAAAACTCAATTTCACAAAAGCCAATAATTTTAATAGTGAGTTATGTTTTTTGCGAAAAATTGCTACTTTGTGTTTATATATATATATTATAACAACCCACCCGGAGTGGGCCTAAATTCCGATCCAGAAAAGGCCCATCAGAGAGAAATTCTAAACGGATCATTAGTTACTATAAGGATTACGTAAACAGAGCCAAACTGTAATGACCCAGATTTTTAAACGTCAAGTTTGAATATTTAAATTGTTATTAAATGTTGATTTGGAAATATAAACGGATCTATATTTATTTACTAAACGTAGTTTGAACGTACAATTTATATTTAATTTAAAACGAGCTCGTAACATCGTGGTCGTTCGTAATATTGAGTTTTCAACTTTAATTGAATATACAGAATCCGATTTAAGTTGGAATTCTATGAAACAAGGAATGCTTGAATCTAGTTGATTATAATTTTCTAATAAAGGAGAAAAATCAAGATTTCATCTTGTAGATTTTGAGTTATGTCCAAATCAATTTTTCAAATAGTCGCTATGGAATCGTTTATAAATTATAATGTTTTATTTATAAAATAGAGAGTTTTAAATAAGATTGGATACCGTTTTACCCTAGAATTTGATTAAAAATGGTTTTTGAATAGTTATATATCTGTGGGAATATAATGGAGGTTAATGGAGTTTTAAAATAATCTGTTTAATGTTGATTGGGCAAAAATATGAATTTTATATTATTTTAATCCAGTTAAAAATAGCCATTTTTGAAACAGTCGTGGATTTCAATGAAATAAGTTTCGTTGGATCCATAATGTTAAATTATTGTACGAAAATAAATTTCATGGTGATCCGATGCCATATGTGACCTCGATAGCGATAAACATCTAGGTTTTTAATTAATCGTTTTATCGATTTAATTGAATCTTAAGACTAACCAAATTTCAATCGGACTACATTTGTAATGAAACCAATTTTATTAAATCTGTAGTGATTTATTATCGTAAGATTTCAACTTTCAAGAATTCTAGAGTTAATATGTGATCGTAAGAAATTTAAATGAGTATCGATTCACATTGTGACATTATAAAGGAATTTTCATAAATGACCTCGGAATTCGATGAAACTTTTTTCATCGTATCCGGAATATTTAAATATGTTAGGGTGGAAATTTTCATCGTAAATGGAAGTTGTATGAGACGGTTTTTGCTTGAAGCTTATGCTATAAGTTTCGTTACATATTTAAATAAGAGTGTTGTTATTGACACTCCAACTATTGTTAAGGGGTGATCATTTTTTAAAAACACTCCACTCTTTGAAAAATTGTTAAGGGCTACACAAACATATTATTTCACACTACTCAATATTCCCGTATTACCCCTTCAAACTAGATTTTAAAAAGCTTATTCGACTAGGAAAACCGAATTAAAATAAGCAGTTCGTCACCACTACACCGAATGCATCACATAATCAATTATGTATGTATTCGACAGTGATAAATTAATAATCATTCTGATGCATTACCTTTGTAATTATAAAATTCAGAATATTTATGTCGATTCAAAAAAAAAGTTCGATCCTATTTCTTTGAAAACGCTTATCCTTTAGGGTTAAAAAAATCGATATATGCGAACTGAAAAAAAAATATGGCCCTTGCAATATTTGTTAAGGTAAAATTACGTTTATTTGTTAAGAGGCTAAATGGGTAATAAGGTAAAATTACTTTTATTTGTTGAGGGGCTATTTTTCTCATTGGTACTCCCCTTAACAGTTTTTGAAAAAATAAAAAATTGCTCTCCCCTTAACAATAATTGGAGTGTCAATAACAATGCCCTTAAATAATAATAAATTTACACATTATTTATACCTAACTACGAACCCTACTGACGCGTCAAATGTTCGTTCCTGGTCAATGATTCTTTAAGCCTTCACTTAAACTGATTGATGGCCAGAGTTTTCCTTCACTTCCTCCTTTATTTTCTTCAAATCCACTCAACAATTCAAATTTCCTCCAATAGAAATAACTAGGGCTCTGTGAGATCTCGAATATGAATAGCCATGATCGGTCGTAAGGCACTGTTCTGGCCGAAATCAGGCCATGGAGTCGTTGCAATCAAGGCCGATTAGCATGCAAACGGAAGGTACGAGCTTGACATGGATTTGGGCGTACATGGAGGAGTTGGAGATGTTCAATTTGGGACTCTCCGATCAACATCCGATTGACCGGGCGTGGCGGTGGATGATGTCAAAGTGCGTACCGAAATTAAAAGTGGAAAAACGAAGGGGAACTAAAGCAGTACGCGGGAGCAACGAGAAGGAAGATCACGAATTGATGGCCTAATTAACATATAAACATAAATTGATTAATTAATTTATTAATCAAGAGATTATTATTTTCAGTTAGATTCCTTTATGCCGAAAATTACCTTTGTGCAAGCGTTCATCGAAGTGGAGCTAAGGCGTGCATGAGCAAGTTAGAACGGGAAAACGAAGGTTATTAGGCCTGGTTTCCATTAAAAACCTAATTAGTTATATAGTAATTAATTTAATTAATTGTTTAATTATTGGATTATTATCTGAATTAGACTCTAAGAGGTGGATTAATGCAGGCAGATAATGTCTCTGAGAGAGGTGAGAGCTTCTGAAACGAAGAGCACAGCAGAACGAAGGAGAATATTAGTTTGGGCCTGTTACTGGAATTAAAAAAAGGAAAAAAGTAACTAAGTATAAATTTAACAATTAAGGAATATTATTGCTTAAATTAATCATATAACTTATAATTGTTATAACTCTGGCATATTTCAATAGAATCGAATGAAATAAATTGCATTGGGACCGTGGTTAAGAACATTATAGTCTGTAGTAGCTTGGACGAAGCCGAAGCTATTAGAATTTTTAATTAAATTAAACACTAGTTTAATTTAATTAAAATGAACCGTTTAAGAAATAAATGGAATTTGGTGAGTTCATATCACTCAGTTTATCCCGTCTATATTTTATATAAGTCGGGTTTTTAAATTGTGTGAAATGTTTGCTATTGATTGATGATTGGATGATTGTTTCCATGGATGCTGAATATTTTTAAATATTCATTGATTAAATTAAACGTTTGTTTAATTTAATCAAATTAGATCGTTATTTTAATGATTATATTCCAAACGAGGTAACCTACCTTGTTGGTTACTTTTATAATAATATAGACGTATTTAATAAATAATTGGATGCTTTAATGGGTGTTGTTAATTGATTGTTGATCGTTGTTAGTTAAACTGTTTATTTTTTGTTATTGTGATAAATATATTGCTATACTGAAATTGAGGTAATCCATTGCGATGCAAGAAAGGACAGGTTGGAGGAATACAACCAGATTCCTCATTATTATTGGTAATGTTTATCAATATGATTATATATTATTACTGAATGAGGAATTGACTGATATTTCACATTTGGTACTTTAGTAGACATTTGCCTCTTTAGTACCATCGATAAGAATAAAGATTTTTGAAATTGATACTAAATCGATTCGTAACATTTACAAAATATTATATGTTTTTGAAATTCGATTTTGTTTGAAACACCGAAGTTAATTGTGTTTTTATTATTACTTAAAATTATACGTAGAAATGACTTGAATGGAATTTATTTAAATTAAATATATTAGTTAATTTATAAAGACAAATTGGTACTGGTTAATAAGTTAACCATGCTTTTAGTTAAATAAGTCAATAGTTTTAACAAGAATCGATTATTCAATGAATTATTGAATCGTTAATTATTTTTAAAGTCGATTATTATTTTGATTTCTTTTAAAGGAAGATTTACTAATTTAATAATAGTAAATAATAAAGTAAACAAATTGGATTTTAATAATATTGGAATTTGATTATTTCTTAATAATCATAGTGAGAATCTTGAAATTTAATTCCTTTAATGGAAATGTATGAAGTCGTAAGGACTTATGAGTGACTAAATAAATTGTTAAGTGAAGTTATATTAATTTAAAAAGTTTAAACAGAAATCTTAGTAATAAATTTTGTTGGTCGAATTTGTATTAAATCCAGACTAGGCAAATATGTAACCAAGTAATAAATGAATAAACATTGTAAATGATTTTCAAGAGTTCAAATGAAATTTGTAACCTGGGGAAAGTCTAAAAGGAGTTAACTGTAGATTATTTCGAAGTTCGGAATCTTTATCGAATAAGAGATTTTTTGAAAAGAAATTATGCTGGAGTGACTATGTCGAGTTTAATGAAAGTAATATTTACTTTCTATTTTTACAAGATTTAATTATTTATTTATTTAAGTATTTATTTATTCAGGTTAACGAATAAAAGTATGCTTTCAAGATAATTTTTTTGGAAGTGCGGATTATAAAGCTATTATTATAATCAATGTTATTTCATAAAAGAAGTAGATTATTAAGATGAATCTGAAGTTTACAGGAGTAAATGTTGGGTTGGTATTCGAAGTTGTGAACTCTATCTATTTCGAAGTTAATAATGTTGTTCAGTAAAGGTCTGAGAGATAATTGTACCCCCAACTTGATTGACTTCATTGTTGACTGAGGAGTGGTCAGGTTCAATAGCGAAGGTTGGATAATGGAAGTAAGTAATGAGCGTTACTGATTTTAAAGACCATGTTTAAAATTGAATAATATAATAGAAATGGAAATATTTTCTGATTGTTGAAAGATTAAAGATTTAATTAACAGATGGTTAATCAAAGAGGTTAAATGATGTTGAGTATCGAATCAGTGAATTCATTTTCTTTTTACGGTTGAATGGTTGTTTATTTGATAGTTTAATAACCGATTGTCAAATTTGGCCAATATGATTGTTGGTATGGAAAGATAGGGATCGAAATTATTTTCAAAAACCATTCTGACCAGTAAATACGAAACGTGAAAGATGTTGATGAAGATGGAGTAATTGAAGACCATGGATCTTCATAATCTGAAGGATTACTTGTCAAATATTCTTTGGGTTGCGACACAGAGGTATTCTAACGTGATTCGGTCGTAAGTGAGATTTTGCGGGTTTGCAAGGACTACTCGCTACTAATCCTTTCGATGTGGTAGGAGGATGCCTTCGGTTCGTCCTGTTCCTGGATGGCTTGTATGGACGAATTTGATAGAGTATACTTAATAAATTACGGGTTGATTACCTTAAACGTATTTGCATTTGGCGTCAGAGAAAATCGTTTCTCTTAGCTTTATACCCATATTACTTTTGGGGAAATCAATTTACGATTTGGCGGGTTTGACGATGTGCCATTCAAAGTAAATGGTGGCATGCTATTTTAGAAGACAATGTAGCCTCAAGCCTCATCAACCGGGAAATAGCAAAAATCAGACAAGTAGCATGGCTAGTTGGATGGCACCCAAGCAAGGTGTATTATCACCATCTAGAGAAATTCCATATTTGTTCTCCTTTCGCTTCTGTATCCCCACGGATAGGCGATGGGTGTAACACCCCACCTCCGCTAGGGTCACTCACAAAGGGAATGCACTAGGTTCGGTGAAGCATTATCAAGGTAAACATGCACAGAAATATCACAAGACAGAACATATAAAATAGCGGAAGTAAAATCGAACTTTCATAAACATTAATAATTAAGGTCTAAAGCCTTTTACATCAGAGTACATCAAAACCTGTCTTGCAATAGTAAAGAAGCATAAAGACTTTTTCATAAATTATTCCCCAAATAAAACAGTAAAGTAGCCATAGCCAAGAAAAGTCCAAGCCATCCATGATGACCTTCAAGCAGAAGAAGTCTGAACTAAACAGCATTGTTTCCTCCCTGTAACCTGGAGGGGGGGGGGGAACGGAAGAAAAGAGGCGAAACAAAACGGGTCAGTCAAAAAGACTGAGTAAGTCCTATCTACTTCCAGTATAAAAACAGGTAAAGGTAACATGACATGCATAAACTGAAAGTAAACATAAGGATAACTACAAGATAGATAAACTAAACCAGGGTAGCCGGTTGAACTACTGTGGCAAGGTAAACTAAGGTATCATGATAAACTACGGTGTTATGATAAGTCAAGGTATCACATCGTCAGATTTCTATCGAGTACATTATCCCAAGGTATCTGCCCCGTCTAACATCCCACGGTATCTATTATGTATATTCTTCCTAGTTCTAACATGTATATTTGCTCTGCACCTCTCGTACTAGTATCCCAACCCGCGTCACGTGTTAACCATGAATGTCCCTTGCCCAATGTCATGTAATGGTCCATGTCAACCTAATATATAGCATATGTAGGTTTTCCCACTCATATGTTTCTTTCCATGTATAAGATCAGTCCTTTGCCGTAGGCCGTACGGGCTTTCTCATGTAAGCGTTTTATCCTTGAAGTCGTTTGGACTGTCACCCTTGTTCTAGCTAGGCTCTTCCATATGAATCATCGTTTGAACTACTAGGACCTACGCCACCTAGCACCACTAGGGATTACGCTTACCTATTGCACGCTTTCGTATTTCGGATTGGGTTAAACCACCAAGGCCACTAGGGATTACGCTAACCGTCAACCGCGCCCTTTTTCCCACGCATTCATCGTGAATCGTTTTTCTATAACTGTATGCACATGTATCACATCGTGCCATCCGAGTCCTGTCACAGGGCAAAACAAGAAATACAGGACTCGGTCGGGAGCTTTAGATTTATCTGCCGATGCAGATACTAAGGTCTGTCTTTCTACACGTGGCTATGGTCCCACGAGATCCCTCCCTCAACTAGTGAAAGGCAACACAAGAGACAATCTTGCATGAGAACTACACTCCGACCAGCCCACATCCTACGGCCTACCTCACCCATAATTAGATAGCAATTATGGTCTGTTGGGTGTTCCCTGCCTTTCCGTACGTACACGCTTGACTCAAGATGGTAGATGATCGACGAACTTGCTATCTCGGGCACCTTATGTATTCGTCGACTCACTGCTATCCACCCCAGTCTTTAGGTCGCTCGCATAGCAACCAAGGCATATTCTTGGTTCTTCTACCGCAGACCTCAACCTCTCGTGAGCCTAGTATATTGACCTGGCAGCTCACAGAGGGATCCCAAGAATATCCTCACGTTCCCCGAAGCCGCTGCTTCGTTACCCAGTTCGTTGGAGCCTTTATCTAAATCAGATAGCCTGCTCCTACACGCATACTTAAACGTTGACCTAACGTATCGGGTTACTAATCTATCTAAGAAATGGTCCAAATTTCCTTGACTAAGAATTATTACTTAGTTTCCCTTAACTAAGGTTTACCACTTAGCCTTATTTCCATAATCCTTGTTAACTATGGTTATTTACCTAATCCTCCGAATTAGGGTTTATCTAATGGGTTAAGTGTCACTTAAGTTCATAACTTAGCCCGTCTACAAACCATGTCAAAATTGGCTAAGTATCCAAGTCCAAGACTTAACCCTACAAACCATGTGTCAAGTTGGCTAAGTATATTAAGCAATCCCTAACTTAACCTCGTCTAATTATCATTTTAGATTGGTTAATTATATAAATTAACTTGACCTTGTCAAATTACCGAGTCAAATCGGTCAAGCGTATTCAAGTGATTCGTGACTTAGCCTTATCATGTTTTCACGTTAGATTGGTTAAGTATAGGTTAACTTAACCTCATCAAATTAACGAGTTAGATTGGTTAAGTATAGGTCACTTAACCTCATCAAATCATCGTGTTAAATTAGTTAAGTGTTTAACTTAACCCCATTAAATTACCAAGCTGGATCAATTAAGTCTAGGCTAACTTAACCCCATCCGATTACCATGTTTAGATTAGTTAAGCCTAATCTTAACCCCATCTAGTTACCGTGGTTAGGTTAGTTAAGTCTTAATTACTTAACCTCATCTAATTACCCAGTCGGATTAGTTAAGTGTAAATTACTTAACCCCATCCCCTAATCATCTTGCATGGTTAAGTGTCATTAAGGAAATCAAGCCCGGTCCCACTTAACCTACCCATTCGTGTCATATCGGTTAAGTGTCATTAGTCAAATTTACTTAACCTTATCATGTGGCATTAATTTAATTAATGCACTCTTAACCTCTCACATTAGACCTTGTTGTGGTTACTAGTTAAGCCGGGCGGGTCCGGGTAGATTTACACCACAACCTAGTCTAACCTCGGGTCTTAAGCGCGACATGACCAACTTCTCACATTGGGTCCTATTGTTTGCAACTACTAGTTAGGCCGGTCGGTTCCGGGTAGTTTTACGTTGCAAACTCAACCCAACCTCGAGTTGGCCACACTTATATTATCTAAGTTCATCATGTTTCCAAAACATGTTACAAGTTTTTCAAGCATTTGGGTAGACCTAACTTAATAGGTAAATTCCCAAAGGGTAGACCTAACTTAATAGGTAAATTCCCAAGCTCATGTTTTTATGCATACTTACATGTCAACTTCCATGTTATCTTTCAAGTCATATTTTCAAGTATAAACACATGTCATATTCAAGTTAAGATTTCGCGACATGTTCATGTTTATCTAACTACCCAAAATCGTGTTTTCCCAACGCAAGCAAAGCGAGTCAACATAGTAGGTATACTATGGCTACATGTAGACCCCAAAACATGCACGATGCCACAAAAGGGATTGGTTCCAAACATGCATGGCGTCATAAGGGGTTTTGGCCTTAAAACATGCATGATAGAGTCATATAGGGATTGACCATAAGCATGCATACTATCATATAGGATTTGGCCACAAACTTGCATAATATCATAAGGAGGTTTTGCCACAAACATGCATGAAACATAAGGGGTTTGTGTTCATATGCATGCATAAGCCCCAAGGTCAAGTATTTGCCTATGTTTCACAAGTCAAATGGTTCCCAAAGGTTCATGCAAATCTTCCATAGACAAAGATCCAAACTTGCAAGATAAACTAGGCTAAACATAACATGAGTGACATGATTAAGTTGCTACATCTTAGTCTAAGGTCATAGATCATAGAAAAGGGACAAAGTTAGGTTCACATACATGCATACTTATGCTTTATCTCATTTTATCCCATGTCAACATTAAAAATACCGTTTTGATCCAAAAGTAGCTAGAACTTACATAGGCAAGGCTTAGAAAAGGGGTCATGCATCATCTTGACGAAGGAAGGTGGCTCCTTTGAAGAAGAACCTTCATGAAACTCGCATAGCAATGTTGATTTGGCCTCTATTTGGTGTAGCAAGCTTGCACCTTTTGATTTGAACCCGATTTGAATGCATAGGCTCTAGGGATTGGAGATGGAGGCCATGATCAAAATTGATTTTGGCAGCACTTAGTTGCTAGGTTTGATTTTTAGGGATTTAGGTTAGGTTTAGGGTCTTTTTATAGAGATTAGGGTGTGTTTTAGGCCATAGGATTAGATCTAGGATAGATTAGGACCATCAGATCTCGGAAGCTTCCAGAACCAGCCCAAGAACAAGACCACGTGAGACAAACAGGTGCGCCAGGCAACTTGCCCCGGCCACCCCCTGTCGACAGGCAAGTCGACAGGGCTATCGACTTGGTCTGGGCCCAAGTCGACAGGCCTGTCGACAGCCCTGTCGACGTGGCCTAGGCGGGAAACTTCCCACCTAGCCCCAGATCTGATTTTCAAAGCTATTTCCGAAGTTCAAATTTCCAGAAATCTTCTTTGGGCCTTTAACGGGTCATACGGACTCCGATTCTCGAAAACTCGGACTCTATTTCGCGTATTTTTCCGAGACGAACGCAATGGCACAGACCGTTTCACTTGATTCAGAATTTATAATTTAATTCTGTCTTGATTCTTGATTTAACGTGTTGTAAAAATTCGGGTTGTTACACCCTTAAAACCATTGGGTGATAAAACATTTCGTCCACTTAAGCTGAATGAGTGACCGGTCATGTGTGGTCGGGTTGCAAGATGTTCTTGTTGAACCCTAGTGTATCCCCTCTAGGGTACACTGATCGGAAGGTGGTTTCATACCTTGTCATAGTTGGAATCCAATCCCCAATAAGAGCCCCGCGGTTTTTGATTTTATACAATGTATGTGGAGCGTGAGATGCAAGCATTCTGCTATTTGAGTATTTATTTAATATAGACACTATTATAATATCACTAGATTTTCATATCAAAAATGGTTTGGATTATAGTAAAATAAAAACCGTTTGTGTTTATTTGTAGGCTAGTCTGACTATTATCCTTTTCTTTAAAAGGGAACATCTAAAGTTAAGTAATATGGATGTTATTTAAACTTTGTGAGTTTTTCTCACACTGGTTCACAAGTGTTTTCACCAAAAAATAGTTCAAACACCAATGGTACGAGAATCGTACTTCACCAATGTGGTTGGAAACACTACTCCATAGATGGCCTACGGCAATCCCAGAGAAATGACGCAGTAGGTACCAAAAAGTGTTGCTATAGGTCTGTGGCAACACTTTTTTGGGGTTGCCTTTTTCCGCGTTGCCTTAGAGTCAAAGGCAACACATTTGTGATCTTATGGCAACATCGGTACAGATGTTGCCATAGTACCACTACAACAAAAAAATATCCTTTCACAACTGCTAAAAGTAGTTGTAATATGTCTAGTACAACTGGCTATCGTAATAAAGTCAACCTTTTTTACAACTGTTTCTAACAGTTGTTAAAATTTGTTTTACAACTCCAAAAAGTAATTAAAACTCAACTGCTATTAATCAAAGATTTCATAATATTACAATAAATATTATTATAACATAGTATTTTATTTCAACATTTCAAATGCTATAATTTTTTTGACTCGACTATTGTACATTCACTCGTATATTACACAATCATTCATATTTGCATACATTCCTCACTACATTGTCACTCGATTCACTCATATGAAAACTCACATATACAACCATAAGCAAGAAAAATACATGAAAATGATTATATGAACTACTACCTTTATTTTTTCCTTTTGATGATTCACTCGCAAACACAACTTCTCTAGTTCAATCATGAATGGCCTGTGTGGTCTGCAAAAGCAAATGGGATACATCAAATGTCATGAAGTCAGAAAACAACTTAGCAAGACTAATAGCTTACTAATGATAAAATGCGAAGTCTAGAAAACAAGTAGAATAGTGAAATGAAAAAAGCATACCAAGATTACAAATGCGCACGTTTACTTATGGAGTACCTGTCACCGCAACCCACTGTGTCTACAACATCCAAACAAAAACCATCAGCAACCAAAATAAAAATGAGATTTTGGTTCATAATATTTGGGTTAGTTTCATCATCACAAATCTTGCTCCATATGATGGAATAATAATTGCCATAACATACAGTCACGGAGATAGCTGATAGCTCATTTTGGACAATGATGCTGCATAAAAAAATTCATAAAAGAAAATTTGGAAGCTGAACAGAGTTCAAAGGAAATACAAAACAAGGGGATGAGAATGATCAAGATAATTGGATAGTTATATAAGTTCCAGATGTTGTTGAAAAAAAAACCGCACCTGACACCGACAATAAGAATCCCATCCCGGATCAGAAGATAAGATTGACCCGCCTAAGGATAAACCAAGCAAGAACGCTGAATTTATACAACAACAGCACCTATACCAGCAGATCTATGGGTCAAATTAGAAAAAGAATGCGAGTAGATAAATCTAGTTTCAGTTTAAAGCAAACCAAACTGCTGCTGTGATCAATGATCGTACATGGGTATACCTATATTTACACAAATCAAATTCAAAGGTAGAAAACGTAGAAAGAGTAAAATAATCGATTACCTTACTAGCTCGGTGTCGGTGAGTAGGGCAGATTCTTCATGCAATATTCAGTGATGTCCGTAGTCCGAGACGTCAGGATTTTTAATTCCCTTACAAGAAGCTATGATTTCATTGCATAAGTTAGTAAATATAAATAAGCCATTATAGTATTACCGTGAATAAGCTGAATTCAAGTAATATGAAGAAACTGTGAAGTCATTAACCCGATTTGGAATATATTTTTATTACAAATCATGATGCAATTAAAAGTAGGATATTACATTCTTTCCCTTGCTTGAAATAAAACAGGCTTTGATCCAAGCTTCATAAACTTCATTGTCGCAAAACTAATTTCCTTCCAAATGCAAATACTGCAATTTTGATAGAATAAATCAAGGACTAGTGGATAATGGAAAACAAATCCTTGGTGTTTTTATCAACCCAAAATTTAGCATCCACTATTTTAAGAACTAATGCATCAGTGAGAACAAATTCAATAATAAAACTAAGGTAGGTTTCATTTCAAATAAAAGAAAGTCACCTAAACATTCTGGAGATGATCCAATCTGAAACTTAAGTCATGGTTTTCCTCTCAAAATCTATTAGTGGACATTCTTCATGAGATTTTGGTCACATAGTGCCTGGTGGAACATTATCCGGAGAACTTTTATGCTCACAAGCATTGTCACATTCTACCTCCATTCCCCGGATAATGTTCCACCAGGCATTATGGTGGACAACAAATCTACCACCCAAATATTTATGATTTCTACTTGTGCTCACTAGCTAGAATGATAGGCATAACCCAAAGAAGTACTTTTGTGAAACAACATATTTAACGATGCAGTTTTGAGGAAAAAAAGACTTAAACGGCTAGGGAATACCTTCATGTTAAGCCTAAAACAGATTAGCCTAAAAAAATGAATGTATAGACTGACGAAGTACAACACTACGGATCATCGGAAAAAGGTAAGTTGAGATCAAAAAACTCATTTATGGTACCTTAGGATAATGAAAGCAGATCAGCAGCGAAACAATTTCGTGCAAAATCGGATCTTTATTTGGTAGTGGAAGAAGGTAGTTCTAGTCGTCGAAAATCAGATAGAAACCGGTCATTATTTTAGCGGACAACAAGAATTAGGATTCCCATGCGATAAGAATTAGGATTTTTTTTTCAAGAATTGGGATTCCCTGCGGTAGTGGAAGAGGTTTTTTTTTAGAGGAAGGAGAATTTAGGGAAGAAGAAGGGCAACAAGAGTTGGGATTCCCTACGATAAGAATTGGGATTTTAGTTTAGGGTTCGAACGATTTAGGGTTGAAAGTGGAAAAGTGAAAACAACGAGAATTATTTTATTATTTTTCAGCAGGAAAATGAAAATTTGGGGAAAAGAAGCTGCATTGTTGAAGGAAAATCAGATTGACGCAGATCAGTAACTTGGACCGTTGGATCGTGTTGACGCAGATTGATAATTTTATTCACGCGACTACTACAACACATGTTGATATCTATGCTAACACATTGAAGCGTGTGTTGCAATAGACAAAAAACAGCATAGCAATGGCAACATTATAGTTAGCAACACCATGGGTTTTCGTTGCGATAGGCAATCTATGGCGTAGTGAAATTAGATGGAGCCGCAATTAATGAAAATTAAAAGCAAAATCTAAGGAAAATAAAATGAAGACAAGGGTTTTAGAGTGGTTCGGCCCTAAGGTAGGCCTACATCGACTATGAAGGTAGCATACATTATCATGACAATGATTACAAAGCATATAGACTCTCTTTGTTCATACAACTTCTCATTCTCTCAACATATTCTCATTTTCACACACAAATCTCGCTTGAATTCATAGAATTAATTGGAAGAATGGTGGAGTCCATGAAGGAGAAGAATGGGTGAGCGATCGAGAAGGAGGATATCTTCGATCTCTTCCACTTATAAGATTCTAATGAATGCCATGGCCAAATGGATGAATCATCTTTGAGTCGAGATGATGGTGATGGTTGAAATGTTTAAGAAATTGTGGAGGAAATAATTCAACAGCACTTCGTGGTCGCCAGCCCCCTTCTTTTTGGTGGTAGCCATGGCCTAATTATAGGTGAGTTCCCCTGAAGAAATGAGCTGAAATCCATATTGTAGGTTGCGAGTCCCTCATCTCATTAATTACTAAAATGCCACCGCCTAGCTGTAGCCAACTGTCGGTAGCTATTTCGGGTTGTCCTATGCGAGCGACTTTATAGGGTGAGAGATTGCATAGACCTGAGCAGATTCAACGGGCAATCAGGCGATGAGTACACAGGCAACTAGTCTAACACCCTGTAATTTTAAAACATGACAAAAGAGATAATTAAAGAATACTTAATTTTTAGAAGAAGAACTAAGTGAAACGGGTTACGCCATTGCGTTCATCTCGGAATTCTTCTTGAGATAGAGTCTGGGTTTGCGTAAAACGGATAACGTATGAAGGAGTTATGGATGATAGAAGTTTGGCAGAACAATCAGGAAATGGGCCAGAACAACTAGCACACTTGTGAAGTGCGCCATAACAAAAATGCACTGGCACACCTGGAAAGTGCGCCCGGGCCAAGCCCAGATCTACAGAATTCTGGATAGCTCCCTGATGGCGTGTCTTTTTAATCTGAGCGGTTCCGATGGTTTCTAATCTAATCTAAAGGTCCTAATTCACCTAATACATCTATAAATAAACACCTAAACCTAACTGTAATCTCATTCAACCCTAATCCATGGTGCCTCCATGCTGCTGCTCCATCTCAAATTAATTTAGCTTTTCTTCTTCAACAATCAAAGACGAGGTTATTCAAGATCAGATCTACAAACAACAAAGCCTAATTCTCTTTTCTAAGAATCCTATTGCTCTGAGTTTATGTCACTTTCACATATAATTAAATTAAAAAATAATTGTGATAGGATTGTAAATTGGATCTAATGTATATGGCTGTAAATAAAACGAATCATATCAAGTTTTGTAATTTGTCATCCTTCATATTCATACCCAATTGCTATTATCATATGCATGTCTGATCTATTTTATCATTATTCATTTCACATGCCTATTTATATGTTTATGCCAATTTTGATGTTTTGATTCTCACCCCTTCTTCTTTTCATTTTTCCTTTTGATATTAGGCTAACTTCGAGCCTAAGCATATTGCGTTAAGATTTACGTACGAATAACGTTGGAATGATTGGGAAAAGTTGAGAAATGTGTAATAAAATGATATTTGGCATAAATTGTTGATGGCTATGAAAATTGGCTTGGGCATAATTTGGCATAACTTGTACACATGAGATTATAGGCCCGATTTGGATTAAAATTATAAACATAATTTAGATTGGAAATTATGGGTAATTGGAATATATTATAATCCAAGATTTGAAATTGGGACTTGAATCAAGAAAGTGATAGTGAACGCCTAAGACACGAGGTTAGATTCGGATTGTGGTATAAGCCTGCCCAGAACCGCCCAGCATATCCAACAACCGCAAACGGTAATCTAATGTGAGAGGTCAAAGGCAGAAATTTGATGCGTAATAATGCAAAGACACGAGGGTAGATTCGGATTGCGGTATAAGCCTGCCCGCAACGCCCAGCATATCCAGCAACCGCAAACGGTAATCTAATATGGGAGGTCTTGCAAGATTACGGTTATAATGAATTAATGAACACTTAACCAAGATAAGACATGTGGTAAGACATAGGGATGATAAAGGGTTAAGTGGGTAACATGGGTAGCATGTGAAATATAATAAAAGCACTTAACCAAGATGAGACATGTGATTAGACATGGGGATAATAAAGGGTTAACTGGGTAACATGGGTAGCTTGTGAAACATAATAAAAGCACTTAACCAAGATGAGACATGTGATTAGACATGGGGATAAAGAGGGGTTAAGTGGGAATTCCTAGTGGGGACCAAGCTTAGGAGGGAAGCTTGTGTCAAGTGTGTGGACCCTTTTCAACCAGTGAACCATTTTAGTATCTATATGAGCTCGAACTAGGTCAAGGACAGGGACACGCTTACTGGGGTTGATTGTAAGAGGTCAATAAAGTTTTAGCGATGGCAGTGCAAGTCCAACGGAGTCATGTGCATGCGCAGGTCCGGGCTGGTAGGTAAGACGTTGTTGCATCGTGTAGGTATAAGCTGTGCATTTCAGTAGTATCGGGGTTGCCACCTTAGGGAGTGATACACCCTATTGTGGGACCAGCATAGGTTTCTACGAGTTAGGGAGCCAATCGAATGGGGAGGGTAGTGGGTACAACTAGTGGTGGTAGGAGAAAGTGGGCACCTACGAGAGCAGCTAGGAGTACACGAAGCTACCATTATTATGATTAGTAGGGAGGGATCATCTTTTAGTATGTAACTAGTATGTTGGTACGGTGAAGTGCATATCTTATAGTGGTTAGGAGCGCAGTCAATGACCTATCTTGCTTACCTTGTTTACCTTGTCATATCTGCTTATGTTACAGTCATCTCTTATATCCAGTTTATGTTCTTATCCTGTTACTTTACCGATTATATTGTTAAAGTCACTAGACTCACCAGACTTATGTCTGACCCTTTTTGTTTCACCTCTTTTCTTTCTTTTTCCCCCCAGGTCCTCAGGTGGGATTAGCGAAGCTTGACTCGGATCTCTTTCTTCTTGAAGTGCTTAGAAGTGTTGAAAGTAATGCTTAGCTTTATCTCTTTTTCATTATGGCTATTTGGAGTGGGATTATGGTTTTGCTTTTATGTACTCTGATAATAATTTTGTTCAAGATGGATATTTGTGTGCTTGGCTTTAGTATGTGATTTTGATGTTGTAACCAAACATGTTTTGCTTTTCCACTGCAATGAATAAATTTTGAATTTTTAAGTACCGATTTATATATCTGTCTTGTGATGTTCTGTTCTATACTCTTATAATGCTCCATGAAAGTTAATGCATTCCCTTAGTGAGTGACATCAACGAACGTGGGGTGTTACACGTGGTATCAGAGCTGAAGGTTACCAGAACAGATAAAAGATTTTGGAAATCGTTTTCAAAAGCATTTTTTTTAAAAGAAGTTATTTCAAAAAAATGTTTTAAAGAAGGTATTTTCAAGAGAAATGTTTATTATGAAAAACATAATCCACAAAAGCTATATATCTTTCTTTCGATTCTCTGTTTGAATCTCTTCCTTTTTCCCTTTTTGTCTGGGGGACCGATTCTTCTTGAAAGGTGTCCCCATTCTGGCATAATGCCATAGATATGTTTAAACTGCGGCACATATCGAAGGGCAATGAAGTGCCTAACCTCCATCTGAGGCTGTAGTAGTATCACCTACGGCTAATTTTCGTGAGTTTCGTAAGGATTTCCGTGCGATGAAGGCAACTTTCGAGAGACTTGTTAGCTTGTTACACAAATATGGTAAAAAGGAGAATAAGGGAGTTTGTCTGTGAAGGAGTATGTTAACAATTTTAACCAGTTAGCAAGATTTGGTATGGATTTAGTTAATACACTGCATAAGAAGGCCTTGAGATTTTCCAAGGGTCTGAATGAACCATTACATGGGTTGGCTATGTCCCACATTCCTATGGGGGCTACTTTCGGGAATCGTGTTGATATGGCGTTGATACATGAAGAGGAGAAAGGTGCTAATGTAGATAAGGCACATGATAAGAAAGGGGATCCAAAGAAGGCACAACAACAACAAAATAAGGGCGGTAAGTATAACAAGGGCTCAGAGAAAATAAAGTGTTATAATTGTGGAATACCTGGCCATTTGAAGAAGGACTGTAGGAGGAAGAAGAGGACTGGTTGCTTCCAATGTGGTGAGGCAGGACACAATATTAAAGACTGCCCAAGGAAGCAAGGACAAGGATAAGGACAAGGACAGAGGATAGGATCTACTTCTGGAGGGCAGGTTCATGCTCTCATGGAAGCTACACAAGAGAGAGGTGGAAACATTTCTGTTGAAAGTTTGAATTTCCTTTTCGATCATCATGTACGTACTTTGTTTGATTCTGGCACTTCACATTCATTTATATCTGCTTCTGTTGTTGAGTCTCTGCACCTAGATACTAGTATAGTAGTGGATCCCATTGTTGTCTCACATCCTATTGGGGGTACGGCTCATCTGTCTATGCTATGTCGGGATTTGAGAATATCTGAGTATGGCGTTGAGTTCGAATGCAACGCTTATGTGCTTGGTTTCACGAGCTATGGGTTGATTCTAGGAATGGATTGGCTAGCCAGGTATGGTGCCATTCTCAACTATGAAAAGAGGGTAGTTAGACTGTTGACTAGTTTGGGGATTACTCTCGATATCTCATACGACCCTAAGGGTTCTGTTATGCTTAGCTACCTAGAATCTCTTGACACATTTATTGATGATTTGCAATCTGTTCGAGTAGTCCGTGAGTATGCAGATGTCTTTGAGGAGGTTAGGGGCTTACCTCCAAAATGCGAGATAGATTTCCATATATACTTGGTGGACAATGCAAAGCCAGTTGCATAGCTTGTGCACCACATGGCTCCAAGAGAAAGGAGGGAGCTTAGTAAACAAGCGAAATTGTTGCTTGAGAAAGGGTTCATAAGAAGAAGTATCTCAGAGTGGGGTGCTCCAGTTGTTTTTGCCACGAAGGCTGATGGTTTGCTTAGATTGTGCATGGACTATAGGGAGCTGAATAAGCTCATGAAGGAGAACAGACACCCATTTCTGAGGATAGATGACTTGTTCGATCAGTTGGTTCGTGCTTCGGTTTTCTCGCAGTTGGATTTAGCTACAAGATTTCATCAGCTAAGGGTGGCTAAGGATAGCATAGATAAGACTGCATTTAGAACTCCAGATGGTTTCTTTGAATGTCTCGTCATGCCTTTTGGTTTGACGAATGCACCCGCATATTTCATGGACTTGATGAGTAGGGTGTTTAGGGAGTTTCTAAACAAATTTGTAGTAGTCTTTGTAGATGATATCCTGATCTTCTCAAAAAAGCGAGGAAGAGCATGCCTTACATCTTAAGGAAGTTTTAGAGACCCTTCGAGTACATCAGCTTAAGGCTAAGTTCTCCAAATGTCACTTTTGGAGGAAGGAGGTAAGATTCCTAGGGCACATGGTCTCTAAAGAAGGGATAGCAGTGGATCCCGCGAAGGTGGTAGCAATTCAAGATTGGAAGATTCCTAGAAATGCAACGGAAGTAAGAAGTTTTCTAGGGTTGGCGGGCTATTATAGGAAGTTCGTTAAGGACTTCGCGAAGATATCAGCCCCACTTACACGGTTGACGAAAAAGAATTTGACCTTTTCTTGGGATGTTGACTGTGACGATGCTTTCCAACTTTTAAAGAGGGCTTTGACGACAGCTCCAGTTTTAGTTTTGCCGGATGGGAGTAAACCGTTCACAGTGTATACCGATGCTTGCGGGACAGGGCTTGGCGCAGTTTTGATGCAAGAGGGAAGGGTGATATGTTATGGTGGAAGGCAGTTAAAGGTCCATGAAAGGAATTACCCTACCCACGACTTAGAATTAGCGACCATAGTTTTTGCGCTTAGGTCTTGGCGCCATTGCTTGCTTGGTGAGAGGTTTGAGTTGTATACAGACCATAAGTTACTAAAATACCTGTTCTCTCAAAAAGATCTAAACTTAAGACAACAAAGGTGGATGGAGTTCTTAGCATCCTACGATTTTGAGATTGCATATACCCCTGGCAAGGGTAACATTGTAGCTGACGCCTTGAGTAGAAAGAAGTTGACTTTGAGTCCTTTGTTTGCCGAGCGGCAGAGTTTAGAGTATATATCTACCTTTGAATTTAGACCCTCTATCAATTATGTACCGGTTTGTTGGCATCATTAGAGGTGCGACCCACGCTTTTCGGACATGAAGCGGGTTTTCTTTTGGGCCGGAATGAAGAAGGATGTGGCTGAGTTCGTTTCTAGATGCTTAGTGTGCTAGCAAGTCAAGGCTGATCAAAAGAAGCCTGGTGGTTTGCTTTACCCTTTAGAGGTTCCACAGTGGAAATGGGAAAGTGTTTCCATGGATTTCGTCGATAAGTTGCCGAGGTCAAGGAATGGTAATACGGGGATTTAGGTAGTAGTAGATAGACTTACCAAGAGCGCCCATTTCATCCCCATTAAGAGTAAAAGAACAGCGGCATGGTTAGCATCTGTTTATCTCCGAGAGATAGTTCGTCTACACGGCATACCTTCTAGTATTGTAAGCGATCGAGATCCCATTTTCACTAGTGAGTTTTTGAAGAGCTTGCAAGAGGCGGTAGGAACACAATTGTGTTTGAGCACCGCTTATCACCCTCAGACAGATGGCCAAACAGAAAGAGTGAATCAAATTCTAGAAGATCTTTTGAGATTATGCATCTTGGACTTTGGAGGAACATGGGAGGAACACCTTCCATTAGTAGAGTTCGCCTACAACAACAGCTATCAGACTAGTATTTGCATGGCACCTTTTGAAGCTATATATGGACGACCTTGCCAATCACCGACTTGTTGGTGGGAAACTACGGATGAGATTTTGCTTGGGCCCGAGATGGTTAGGGAAACCTCGGAGAAGATACTCTTGATTCGAAGACACGTAAAGATGACACAAGACCAGCAAAAGTCATATGCTAATAAGAGACGAACCGGTCTTGAGTTCGATGTTGGAGACACGGTTTTTATTAAATATCACGATTGAGGAATGTAGTTCGTTTTGGATCTGTAGGGAAATTGGAACTATGGTTCGTAGGGCCATTCCCCATTATAGAAAGAATTGGACAGATGGCCTACGGAGTGAAGTTGCCTGAGAAGCTTAGTGGTGTACATGACGTATTTCACGTGTCACATTTGTGGAAGTATTTACACGATACCGCGGAAGTAGTAGAGCCGACCATGCTTAGAGAAGTGGAAGTAGAGCAAGATTCCATGGTTAGACGAGTTCCTACATGCATCCTTGGATCGGAGGTTAAGAAATTACGCAACCGAGAGGTCAAGTTGGTTAAAGTCCAATGGTGAGATGATCAAGGAGACGCAACTTGGGAAACGGAAGACAAGATACGTGCGTAGTACCCTTTCCTTTTTGAGGGTATGTCCTTAACTTCTCCTTTTTCTACTGCTTTGTTTATACTTGTTCTATCGTTTAGTGTATCCTCTCGATTATATCTTCGATCTTTAGGTAGAAAATCCTATGGTTGTAAACATGTGCTCGAGACATGTTATGTTTGGTGGATGCAAGTAGATGTAAGTATTTGCTAGTGGTTGCTCGTGGATGCGTTTACATACACATTAGGCACTAGATCGGCTCAATCACTTTCATATTGCATATGGGTGAGTGTGCATATTTAAATTAATGAATGTATATTGAATGTGTTATCATATGGATGTTGCATTTGGATGAATGGTTGTGCACTCATATAGAAATGATATGTATCATTAGGATTCTTTTGCATACATAATGGACGCATGGCACTATCATGATTTGCATTAAGGAGGTCAACTGAATCAGTAGACCGCCTGATTTTGCATTAGGATAAGGACATATACGCACACTTTGCATATGTTTATGAAAGCATTAGGAATGTTTTAAGGAACAATGGACGCCCGTGATTGATGGATGAGTAGATTGATGATGGATGGTATGACATACAATCCATTCAGCTTCGAGATTTCGGGGGCGAAATCCTTTAAGTAGGGGGGGGGGGGAATGTAACAACCCGTAATTTTAAAACATGACATAAGAGATAATTAAGGAATACTTAATTTTTAGAAGAAGAATTAAGTGAAACAGGTTACGCCATTGCGTTCATCTCGGAATTCTACTTGAGATAGAGTCCGAGTTTGCGTAAAACGGATACCGTATGAAGGAGATATGGGCGATAGAAGTTTGGCAGAACAATCAGGAAATGGGCCAGAACAACTGGCGTACTTGTAAAGTGCGCCAAAAAAAAATGCACTAGTGCACCTAGGAAGTTCACCCAGGCCGAGCCCAGATCTGCAAAATTCTGGATAGTTCCCTAATGACGTGTCTTTTTAATCTAAACGGTTCTGATGGCTTCTAATCTAATCTAAAGGTCCTAATTCACCTAATACATCTATAAATGAACACATAAACCTAACACTAATCTCATTCAGCCCTAATCCATGGCGCTAGCAAGCTGCTGCTCCATCTAAAATTAATTTAGCTTTTCTTCCTCAACAACCAAAGACGGGGTTATTCAAAATCAGATCTACAAACAACAAAGCCTGAATCTCTTTTCTAAGAATCCTATCGCTGTGAGTTTATGTCACTTTCACATATAATTAAATTAAAAAGTAATTGTGATAGGATTGTAAATTGGATCTAATGTATATGCCTGTAAATAAGATGAATCATATCAAGTTTTGTAATTTGTTATCCTTCAGATTCATACCCAATTGCTATTATCATATGCCTGTCTGATCTATTTTATCGTTATTCATTTCACATGCCTATTTATATGTTTATGCCAATTTTGATGTTTTGATTCTCTCCCCTTCTTCCTTTCTTTTTTCCTTTTGATATTAGGATAACTTCGAGCCTAAGCATATTGCGTTTAGATTTACGTACGAATAACGTTGGAATGATTGGGAAAAGTTGGGAAATGTGTAATAAAATGAGATTTGGCATAAACTGTTGATGGCTATGGAAATTGGTTTGGGCATAATTTGGCATAACTTGTACACATGAGATTATAGGTATAATTTGGATTAAATTTATAAACATAATTTAGATTGGAAATGATGGGTAGTTGGAATATATTATAATCCAATATTTGAAATTGGGACTTGAATCAAGAAAGTGATAATGAACACCTAAGACCCGAGGTTAGATTCGGATTGCGGTATAAGATTGCCCCGAGCCGCCCGGCATATCCAACAACCGCAAACGGTAATCTATTGTGAGAGGTCAAAGACAGAAATTAGATGTGTAATAATGCAAAGACATGAGGTTAGATTCAGACTGTGGTATAAGCCTGCCCGGAACCGCCCGGCATATCCAGCAACCGCAAACGATAATCTAATATGGGAGGTCTTGCAAGATTACGGTTATAATGAATTAATGAACACTTAACCAAGATAAGACATGTGGTAAGACATGGGGATAATAAAGGGTTAAGTGGGTAACATGGGTAGCATGTGAAACATAATAAAAGCACTTAACCAAGATGAGACATGTTAATAGACATGGAGATAATAAAGGGATAAGTGGGTAACATGGGTAGCATGTGAAACATAATAAAAGCACTTAACCAAGATGAGACATGTGATTAGACATGGGGATAAAGAGGAGTTAAATGGGAATTCCTAGTGGGGACCAAGCTTAGGAGGGAAGCTTGTGTCAAGTGTGTGGACCCTTTTCAACCAGTAACCCATTTTAGTATCTATATGAGCTCGAACTAGGTCAAGGAAACGGACGTGCTTACTAGGGTTGATTGTAAGACGTCAATAAAGAGTTAGTGATGGCAGTGCAAGTCCAACGGAGTCATGTGCATGCGTGGGTCCGGGCTGGTAGGTAAGACGTTGTTGCATCGTGTAGGTATAAGCTGTGCATTTCAGTAGTACCGGGGTTGTCACCTTAGGGAGTGATACACCCTATTGTGGGACCAGCACAGGTTTCTACGAGTTAAGGAGCCAATCGAATGGGGAGGGTAGTGGGTACAACTAGTGGTGGTAGGAGAAAGTGGGCACCTACGAGAGCAGCTAGGAGTACACGAAGCTACCATTATTATGATTAGTAGGGAGGGATCATCTTTTAGTATGTAACTAGTATGTTAGTACGGTGCAGAGCATATCTTATAGTGGTTAGGAGCGCAGTCGATGACCTATCTTGCTACCTTGTTTACCTTGTCATATCTACTTATGTTACAGTCATCTCTTATATCCAGTTTATGTTCTTATCCTGTTACTTTACTGATTATATTGTTAAAGTCACTAGACTCGCTAGACTTATGTCTGACCCTTTTTGTTTTGCCTCTTTTATTTCTTCCCCTCTCCCCCCGGTCCTCAGGGTGGGATTAGTGAAGCTTGACTCGGATCTCTTTTTTCTTGAAGTGCTTAGATGTGTTGAAAGTAATGCTCAGATTTATCTCTTTTTCATTATGGTATTTGGAGTGGGATTATGGTTTTGCTTTTATGTACTCTGATAATAATTTTGTTCAAGATGGATATTTGTATACTTGGCTTTAGTATGTGGTTTTGATGTTGTAACCAAACATGTTTTGCTTTTCCACTGCAATGAATAATTTTTGAATTTTTAAGTACCATTTAGTATATCTGTCTTCTGATGTTCTGTTCTATACTCTTATAACGCTCCATGAAAGTTAATGCATTCCCTTAGTGAGTGGCATTAACGGACGTGGGGTGTTACAACTAGTCAAAGTTCTTGGATTGGTGTATTGGCGACCAGCTGAGCGCTGTGTTAAGCCTCTGGTTGGCGCAGCTATGTCTAATTATAGATGGATGGGCGACCAACACCGTAGTCTGTAGGCGAGCGGTCAAGGCTTGTAGATCAAAACGTAAGTGCGACCCTTTAGGAGCTGGTATCAGATCGACCGCAAGGTAGCATCTGACTGAAGCATTACTGACTGATTGAGGAATGAGCTAGCGGCTGGAGTTGCAATCAGTGGGCAAACGTGGGATGCATATGGCATCTTTGTGTTCCCTGCTATGTACGATTGTTCAGGGTGGTATAAACGAATGACTACAGAATGGAACGCGTGACCGGAACCAATTCTTCTCCTTGTCTTGCATGTACGACCTCTTCATGTGGTTGAGCTAATCTATTATGTTCGATCAGTTTTAATGAGCGGACGACCTAACCGTTTTGTTAATCGGAGTAAGTTTACTTTATATGCAAGCATTCTCTCTGATCGTTTAAGTCGTGTCATGCCTAGGTTTCCTGATGTTCGAGCACCTTCTTTTGATGTAGAGGTGAATAACTTTTCCTAATATGAGCGACCGACCTCTTCGGTTATAAACGGTCGGTCCCTTGAGCTGTGCTCATCTTTCAGTTTATGCTCTATTCCTGTTTATATGCAAAACAACCTTTTGATATCGAAATGGGTGATTCTAATATTAAATACGAGCCTTCTAAGCTCGCCTGAGCCATATTGTCTCTTTGTATGGTCGAACCATGTTGTACAACTGGCGTGTGACCCACCAGTTCTGATGTGTGCGCCCTTACTTGTCGTGCTCAAACCTTGTTGATGTGTTTTGCCCTGGTTATGTTATTTCAGTTTGTACAAAAGACTCGAGTGTCCTGGATTGTGTAAGCACATCTAAGCCTTATAGCGGTCATCCTGTGGTTCTTACAAAGATTTAATATGCCAATTATACACATGCTTTTTAGGGATAAACATTTGCCCCTCGAAGTTCGTAATTTTCTTATTTCGCAGAAGATTACGGACTTCGAAATAATTGATTGTGACGTAATTTGTGAATTAAATCTACGTTTTCCAAGGGGCGATCGCTCATGGATTTCGGTTGTTCTGGGCTGAATAAGGCTGAAGTCGCCATAGGTCTCTTGTATTATCAGGCATATTATGGAGGTTCGAGCAAGTCGGTTTTGGTGGATCATCACATTTGTACAGCTAGGCAGGTTTGATTTTGACTAGGTTGACGTGGCAAGAACGTTCTGGACTAGCCTATTTATCCTTTCTTCTTTCATCATTTCACCTCTTTTCTCCAAAGAACCCTCTTTATGGCGGCAATGTTCTAGAGAATTTTACAAGGTAATTCGTATTTTTTCCCCAGACTTCTCTTTAAAATTCTCAGTTTTCCCAACTCACTATTTTGTTTGACGCTTCCACCAATACCTAACTAATTAGAGCAACTTTTCTTTGGATCTGAAGTACCATGATTGTTTTGGGTGAGTTTTTACTTTTTACTTTGCTTCGATTTGTTTGAACAGCTGCCGATGTCGTAGATAGCTATGAACTAGGATGTTTCAAGTGAGGTTTGATTGATTTGAGTATGGATTGGGATTTTGGTGAGAATCAGGTATGTTTGTAATCGTTTGATGAATCTGAATCGGATGGAACCTTTTGAATTTCTAGTTTCAATATTGCTTATAAGTTGTTCGTTGGAATGCCTCAGACACTTTTTTACTGTATAACTGCACAATTACGCTGTCGATAATATAGTTTTTGGAATTTTGCTTTATCATTGCTCTAAATTTGTACTTAGTTTGAATGGTTTCAGTTATCCAGGTCTGACTAGACAAGGGTCGTTTCTGCCCGAATTCTATACGGGGTTAGCCTCGAACAAGCCCTCTTTGTTTGATTATGAGTGACTACCTTGGGTTAAGTGTGCACAGACGATGCGCGCCCAGGATTTATAAGGAATGTACGACCGGTCCATACGACTGGACCGAATTCTTCATGAACAGTCGTTCATGGGACATGTATGACCGAAAAAATTTACGACCATATCTGATCATTCCTGGTTTTAATTATGCTTGGCTTCTACTAGTCCGTTCATGCCCTGATTAGCCTGCCTTGATCAGTATTCAAATTTCAAACTGAAATAGCCCTTTGATGCTCACCACATACTAAATTGTCTTTTGGTCTCCTCCTTAGGTCCAAGGATGAAATTCCTTATGTTAAGGAGATTGAAGAGGAAGGTAATGAAGAGGGTTGGCAGGAGAAGCAGGCTGAAGAATAAAGGAATTCAGGCAAAATTGACCTTCTAAGATGTCACACACTGGGTGAACCTCCCATTCTAGATGTCCAGACTTCTTCTGACCAACTATCTTCAGCTTCTCCATCCATTACTTTAACTTCTGTTAATCTTTAAACGATTATTCAGAGTTTGATCAGTTGGAGACATGGCCAAATTTGGTTAGAGACCTTATCGTGAAAGTGAGGGACTATATTGTGAGGTGACTGGGTGCTTGGCATAATTTTGCTGGTGATCTCCAGAGGTTGAATAGGGAGAACATCGACCAAATTCATACTTTAGATAAAGACAAGTTTGAGCTTATCAAGGCCCTTGTTTTTACCAAAAAATGGTTCAATCACCAAGAGTACGAGAATCGTACTTCACTAATATGTTTAGAAAGTAAATGGAGCCGCACTCAACAAAAGTTGAAAGTAAAAATGTGAGGAAAGTAAAATGGAGACAAAGTTTTAGAGTGGTTCGACCCTAAGCTAGGCCTACGTCCACTATGAAGGTAGTTTGCATTATCATGATGATGATTACAAAGCATGTAAACTCTCTTACATCTTCTCATTCTCTCAACATATTCTCACTCTTACATACAAATCTCGCTTAAATTCACGGAATTCGATGGAGGAGTAGTGGAATCCATGGAGGAGAAGGATGATGTCTTTAATCTTCTTACACTTATGAGATCCTAATGGATGCCATGGCCAAATGGATGAATAACCTCCAAGTGGAAATGATGATGGTTGAGAATGCTTAAGGAATGGTGGAGGAAAGAATTCAGCAGCACTTTGTGGTGGTAAGCAGTCGATCCTCTTTATGGTGAAAGCCATGGCCTATTTATAGGTGAGCTCCTTCGAAGAAATAAGTTGAAATCCATATATGCGGGTTATGGGTCGTTCGTCTCATTAATTACGAAAATACCATCGCCTAGTTGTATCCAACTGTCGATGGTTGTATTCAGCTGTCCTGTATGAGCGACTTCATGGGAGAGAGCGATTGCATAGGAGTGAGCGACTGCATAGGTCTGAGCACACTAAATGGGTGGACATGCGATGAGCGTACAGGCAGCTGGTTGGAGCATCTGTATCTGATGGTAGATGGGCGACCGATCAAAGCTTGTAGAGCAGACATATGTGCGATCACTCTGGAGTTGACATCTGTCGGACCAGTAGGTAGCATATTATTGTAGCATTAGTGACTGATTGAGGAATGAGCGAGCGACCGAGGTTGCAATCCATGAGCGAACATGGGATGCATGTGCGATTTCTGACATCTTTGTCTTCCCTGCTATGTACGATCGATCGGGGTAGCATGAAAGAACGACTGCAGAGTGGAACATGTGACCGGAAACAATTCTTCTCTTCGTCTTGTACGACCGATTTCTTTGGTACAAGAATGAGCGACTTCCTTAATATGAGTGATCTTTACAGGATGTACGAGCCTTACCGTCCTTGGGCAGTACCATTCTTGAGCTGGCTTCGTGCGCACGACCCCTCTATATGATTGTATTATGTTGTATGACCGATCGTGACTATGTTGAGCAAGCGACCCAACTTGTTCTGATGTATGCGACCTTCCTTGTCGTGCTTAACCTTAAGTCAGCGCTTGAACTTTGTTCTGTGTGATCATCCCTTACTCTTCAAAAATTGTCTAGGTGTACTGGATTGGAGTGGACTATGCACGACCGACCCTAATGACACCCGGCCCGTAGTTTTTACGTAGATTTAATAGACCAGCATATGTATAAGGGATAAACATTTGCCCCTCGAAGTTTGTAATTTTTATTTTGCAAAAATTACAGGCTTCGAAATCACTGATCATAACATAGTTTGGTAGATTAAATCCGGTCTACCAAGGAATGATCGCACAGAACTTAGGATCGTTTAGGTAAAGATATTTGAGATCGTTCCTTCTCGTGAGCGAAAAGCCTGAGTCACTCACACTATTTCCTTTGAGTCGAAGTATCATTATGATCGATAAAATCATGGGGATGCGGGAAAGCCAGCTGGACCTGATGGGCCACTTATACTTGCGCAATCAAGTATTGAGCTGACGAGGCGAGAATGATCTGGATGCGTGCCTTTTAGTCTTCCCTGTCGTTTTCGTACTCCTCTCTTTAATTCACTTTTATTTCCCAGATAAAACACATCGATAGCAGCTACTTCATTTTCTAAAACCCTAATTACTAGTTCGACTTCCTTTCGATTAGATTCTTCCAGTCAAAAACCCCATACTCCTTCCTATCATCAATCTTTGAAGTGCGGCTTTGTCATTCTTGTTTATGCTTGTTCTTCTTCTGAATTGATAATATATGCTTTAATAGGAAATAAGTCATTTTTATGCTTTCTTGGACTGCTTTCTGAAACCTTTATAATCATTAGATACGATTTGTGTCGTTGTTGATCTTTCATGATGATAATTGTCGGAATTTTTGGACTGGATCTGGGTTGTTCTGTGCATGCACTTATCTGAGAACATTTAACTCTGGTATTCCTTTTTCCTCTAGTTCTAAACTTAGCACACATGATATGCTTACTGAAATGCTTAAGATAAGTTCACATCTTGTACAATTCCTAATCTTATGACCATGTTCCAATAATTTGTTCCTAGTTATCTGTTTCACACACATGATGTTCGACGAAATGCTTAAACTATGCGGCCTTGATATTGTCACTATGATCCATACTTCTGGTTTGACTCCTATGGTCGCCCAAGTGCATTTGACAGAGGGTCATCCCCCTCTTTTAAAAAAAAAACAATCCTGAATGGCCCTGACTTTGTTAAATATGAGCAACCGTTTTGAGTGAAGCATGCGAGAATAACATGAACTTTCTTTGCGTGGTCAGGGTCGAAGGGATCGTTCATTCGCGGTTCTACTTTTGGTTGCGTTACTTGTTTACTCTTAACTGACCCGTTAAATTCCTGAATTGTAAAGTTATTTACTAATTCACTTATACAAGATGGATTTGTCTCCGGAGCGACGTCGGCGGGAAAAGTTTTTTGGCTTAGATGTTTAGATAAATAACGTTCAATCGACCGGTCAACCGTTTGTGAACTCTCCCCTCAGTCCCTCTCATACAGAACTTCAAACAATCATTAATAAGCCACGTTATGCCCCTAGGCCATGCAATCCCAAGCTTGCTAAATGACTCAAAGGCTGGAGTTTGTAAGGAGTATCTTCTACTGTGGACTTATCTCCATCTGGTCATCAAACTTTTTCTTTTGATATGATTCACGCGAAGGGTCAGATGCTTGCCTATTTTGAGACTGCTATGTATCAGTTTGGGAAGCAGATGGATCTGCTCAAGGATCTTTTTGCGAAACAAATGAGAGGTTGGCACACACTAGCTTGCGATCTCCAAAGGCTTCACAGGGATAATCTCGAGCGTATCTCTGCCCTAGAGGATGACAAGGCGAAGTTGATCCAAGCTCTTAGATCTAAGGATAGTGTCATTGCCTCCTTCACTCCAGGAGATGTTGAGTTGGCAATTTCAAAGCGCAAAGAGTCCTTGGCTGATGAACCTCCATCCTGCTCTAGGTTAAGAGGAAGGTTGGTAGGCCTAGGAAGACAAGGATCTGTACCTCTAAAACTCCTCTATCTTGCCTTTGGTCATTTCATTTGCGAACTATGCTTTTAGATCGGTTGTATAAGTGGGTACCAATCCTCGCATTTAACTTTATGTTGGTCTGTGAACCGACTTGTGCTTATTTTGGTGTTTTGGTGGCTCTATTACTGGTTTGGGACGCTGCGATGCTTGTGTGCTCTATTTTGTTACTACAGGACAATGCACTTGTTTGTTATACTGTGGTCTTTGGTAAAGACCCGAAAATCTCCACCCTTTGAATCGACCATAAACCACATAGATCTGAACCAAAATTCGGAAATCTTTGAATACTTTAACTTTGGGAATACAATACATTAGAATAGATAACAGAAGACTTTTATTACATCATGATAATATAACAGCAGAGTACAGAATATACCCGAGTACATTAATAAATAATGATACAGCTGAAGATTATTTACAATAATTAATACAAAGCAGCGTAAATAACTAAACTGATACAGCGGAAGTCTATCAATACTCTGGACACAGCTTTAAGCTTCGATCCAGAATCCTGCTTAATATATCTGCAAAATAAGCTACTCACTGCCCGTGTGGAAAAGAGGGCACCCGAGTTTGCAAGTGAAACAAACTACAGGTCAGTCATGGGACTAGTATGAGAAATCTTATTTAACTTATCTAATAATAAGGCTAATCATAGGACCATGCTGCTATTGCGGAATGGGTTTACTCCATTGGATAACCATTGCATAAATAAAGTAAATCGTTAAACAACGCAATGCTTTTTAGAAAAATGAAACCATTATAAGACTCAAGTCCCATCACACAATGCAACGCAAACCGGAGGATAGAGTTTTACCTTATAATGGTCAAAAGATGCTTGATACGATAAAATGGATTTGATATTATTATTAGTGTATATATGTTTTAAAAACAATTTCAAAGTAAATGTATCAATCCTAGACGGCATAGCTATCATATACTATGTCGCCATATAGGTTTACAATCAAGACCGTAATGTCGTATTGGAGGTTGGTTTCCATCATGAGTCAAGGCTAGGGACGATCTCCTAACCGATTCGAGACACTCTAGCAAGTCTCAGGATTCAGACGCTGGCGAATCCTTGGATACAACAGGGCCAGTCCACAAATACTTTAGTGGATTGGCAATTCCTGAACACACGCTTCCCGATCCTATTAGACCTATAAATCGGCCATTGGCAACCAATAAAAATAATACAAGGCGCCTCATTCCATCAACCACATAAGTAAAAATGCCAAGCCGTGTAAAAACCCAAACACCACTTCTAAGTAGAAAGAAACGTGTACACTCCCTGTGTTCCCTTGTCCCGTTTCTAACTCTACTAGGGTGTGAGGCTCGCGAGGTAACGTAATACACAAAGCTATGCCTAAATAGGCTATGCATTGAATATCATCGACAAGGCTCTGCTTTTCAACAAAATCCTTGATCCATGCATCTTATTATGCCACATTATCAATCCGTACCATTGATTTCTGCCAATATATAACCTCTGAGCTCATACGTCTCAGAGAAGGGTATTAAGCAAGAGAATAAATTCTCCGCTACCAAACAGATATATATTAGCAGAAATCAACTGATACAGTGTAAAGGAATATAACGTCAGACATACCATCCATTTACAAGTCCGTTCTGGGTCTGAACAAAACCGGAGGAACTTTATTCCTCGCATCTCCGAACAATCAACATGTACATCCGAACGACTACTAACCCCTTCAAGGTAGCTACTCCAATCATGGGCATCAGTAGCAACTCATCCATTCGACGTGAAGATCGTCGGTCTTGCACCGTCTTCAATTTCTTCGACTGTTAGTCGTCGTATTCATTATTCAGAATGGGTTAAACCCGGTCTTTCCGAATAACTCGCGTTATCTAAAATCAAGTGCTATAAAAACACATCCAACGCCTCATTCCAATTCAAAATGTTCTTTTAATAAAATATTCACAATATTAGGGCAGAATCCCCATCAATTTTATCAAAGATAAATCCTTTAAAGTTACCTTTTACAACTCTAAATCATTACTTAAAAATTATTCAAATTTAAGAAATTAATCTTATCTTTAACTGGGTTAAAGAACCGATGTCATTTAAAACACAGTTCACGATAAACCCAAAATCATCTCCCATTAAATATGGAATTTTCACAAAAAACGAATCAATATATAATCGATATAAATTGCTGTATCAGACCAATAATATAAATGGAATAGCGACAAATCCTTTTAAATTCCATATATAATAACAGCCTTCTTTTACAGAAGCTCATCTCGGTTATCACCGAACCAAATTCCATTCAATTCCAGTTTAATGTAATAAATTGGAAAACTTTATTTTGGAAAAATTCCAATTAAATCTTAATAAAAGATTTATAAATTCCAAATTATATTTTCACTGTTAATTGGGTTAAAGACCAAATGTCGTTTTAAAACACAGTTCACGATAAATCCAATTCACATTTCACTTTATTCCAATTACTAAATATAATTTGAAAACTCTATTAATCTTAATTAAAAGATTTATTCCCTTTACACGGGGTTTTAAGAATAGAGTTATTTAAGGCACCATTCACGATAACCCAAAATCTAATTTATTTATTTTAAAACATTGTATTATCTTTCTAGTTAATAACTAGTTCATTTTGATAAAAATATATTTTACCATTACAAAATTGGAGTTTTTCATCTTAAAATCTTTTTAAATCATTTATTATGATTTTACATAATTTTAGTATATTTTTAAAATTTTTATTAAGGCCTTTACAGTCGATTTCCATAATCGGTCATCGAACTGCATCCATAGCGACCTTTTCTGAAATTGATTTGGACATAACTCCAAATCTAACCGTTAGATTTCAAAACTCTTACATTCATTGAAAAGCTCTTTTCGATACGAACCCAAGATTCCGGTTTTAGGAGAATCCGATGGTCGGATCTCCTGTTACGTCAATTTGAAGTTAATGGTCGAAATTAGCGAACGGTCGCTGCGCGGCGCGTTCTATTCAGGCCATTATATATATATATATATATATATCGTCGATTTCTATTAAAACGTATTTTACAAAATATTTATAAATTCATTTATAATGATTTTATCTTCATTTTCAATTTTAAATAAAAATTGAATATTCTATATTTTATTATATTAAAATATTTAAATTTTCAAAATATTAGATTTATAAATCACTTCTTATATATTTATTTTAAAGATGGAATAAATCGATCGATAAACCCGTTCGGGTTAAAAATAGCGTCCCTACATAATACGGCTTCATATTTTATATTCTTGTGTCCATTCTAAGATGGAGATAAAAATCATACTTTATTCTTTCCTAAATTTATTTTAAAATATTCATTATATAAATATATTCTTTATATAAAAATATTCTTTGTACTAAGGTGTTCCTTTTTCTAAAATGTTCCTTTTTCTTTTACATTAAAATGTATTTTTACATTAAAATGATCTTTTCATTCTTCTACATAAAAATGTACTTTTACATTAAAATGACCTTTTTCATTAAAATAATTCTGAATCGGAATGCGACTCAATCAAGTACCATATAATTATAGTTATATGGCTTTCATACATTGCATATATCTAACGATAATGATAAACGATCATCAAACAATACATTCACATCCAAAGTGAGATTTATAACTGTGTGAGCATTAAAATAAATAAGTAATGCTCGACACAGACTGTCAATCCATCGATTGACAATTAATTAAATATTAGGGCTAGTGTATATCAAATGTCGTCCCAACACCCGTGTGGGGTTTCAACCAACAAACAATAACAGATTATCTGTGTACTCGGGTGATATGTGAAAAATTATCGTCCCAATCACATAAACAAGTCGAACAACATGTAAATGGAAGTGTAACATTTCAACAATGAGAAATTTTAATGATTCCTACATACGAAACAAAGATGTATACTTTTATTGTTCACCTATTCCATTTTAATATCTAATTCTTTTTAATGCATATAAAAGGACAATAAAAATATAACACTAAAATCTATTCTTTTTATTGTCCTAAAATGACAATAAAAATGAAATATTTAAAACCAGTTCTTTTTGTTTCATATAAAATGACCATGAAATGTGACATTTAACTCCACTCTTTTTATTGTCTTTAAAATGACAACAAAAATGTAACTTTCAATTCTACTCTTTTATTTTAACTAAAATGTAAATAAAAAATGTAATTCTTTAATCTGTTCTTTTATTTACATCTAGAATGTAAATAAAAATTATAACCTTTTTAATCTACTCTTTTATTCACATCTAAATTGAATAAAAATGTAACTTTTTAATTTAAGCTTTTATTTACATCTATAATGTAAATAAACATGTAAATTTTCATTTTATAGTTTCATTTACATTTACAATGTAAAAAAAGTACTTTTAATTCCATGTTTTTATTTACATCTAATATGTAATTACAAACGTAACTTTTTATACTATGTTTTATTTACATCTAAAATGCAAATAAAAATGTAACTTTTTAATTTATTCCTTTACTTACATCTAATTTGACAAATAAAGATGCAACCTTCAATTCTATCATTTTTATTACAACTAAAATGTAAATAAAAATGTAACTTTTTATTTTAATGTTTTGTTTGTATCTAAAATTGCAAACAAAAATATAATTTTACAAATTATGTTATTAATTTGTATCTAAATTACAAATAAAATATAACCTTTTTAAAACTATGACTTATTTGCATCAATAAATTCAAATAAAAATTTTACTTCCAATTTTAACATTTTATCTGTATCAAAGAATGCAAATAAAAGTATAACTTTTTATTTCAATGTATATTTGCATCAAAGAATGCAAATAAAGGAACAACTTTTTAATTCATCGTATATTTGCATCAAGGAATGCAAATAAAAGAATAACTTTTTAATTCATCGTTTATTTGCATTAAAGAATGCAAATAAAATAATAATTTTTTTTAATTTAATGTTTATTTGCATCAAAGAACGCAAATAAAAGAATAACTTTTTGATTCTTCGTTTATTTGCATCCAAGAATGCAAATAAAAGAATGACTTTTTAATCAAATGTTTATTTGCATCAAAGAATGTAAATAAAAGAATAACTTTTTAATTCATGTTTTTATTTACATGTAAAATGTAACTTTTTAATTTAATTGTTTGCTTGCATCTAAAGAATGTAAAAAAATTAACTTTTAATTTCATGTTTCATTTGCATCAGGGAATGCAAATAAAAATATAATTCTTTATTTAATGTTTTATTTGCATCGAGGAATGCAAATAAAAATGTAACTCTTTTATTTTAATGTTTTGTTTGCATCGAGGAATGCAAACAAAATTGTAACTTTTTAAATTCAATAAAATGAACAAAATGATATTTTACACTGAATTGACAATTCTAATTTCAATTCAATAAAATGAACAAAATGGTATTTTTCATTGAAATGACTATTCTAATCTCAATTCAATAAAATGGACAAAATGGTATTTTATGACAAACTAATTCAATCCAATAACAATGACAAAATGATATTTTTCATTGATTTGACAAACAAATTCAATTCAACAAATATGTCCAAAGTGATATTTTTTAATTTTATTTAACTAACACATACATATCTATAATTATTAATCACTAAACAATAGATTAATCATCATCCAAATTTCAGACAAAACAGATCTTAGTCATACACATACAATCATTCCATAGCAATTAAATTATATAAAAAAAATTCTCACAGTGATCAGTTTTCAGAAATCGATCGTGTTCATTTCTGTTCGCGTTCAAATTTGGATGAATTTCCAAAGTACTCCGTTTCAGATCTAGTCTGCTTCATGTTGTAGATCTTGTCAATACGGTTCTAACGGATCTGAAATTGTTCCGCTTTGTTTCTGTTTGCAAAAATTATCGTTGTTTAAACATTTGACCATTAATTAATTAAATAAATAATTAGCTAAAGTAATTAAGTCCTTAACCTCACTGTTAATCCTTTCTTCCTCAACTAAACATTCGGCCGTTAGTTTTCCACGATGGTTCTGTTCTAGGGTTTGGGTTTGCATGAACACAGAGGCACCAGAGAGTGATCGGACACCGGCACGGTTAATGGGGAGGTGAGGCGCACAGGGGGGGACCCAAAATGGCCGAGCTCGATCGAGCTATGGGGGGTGCGGCGCGGCTACAAACCTCCGGGTTGGGGGCTCTGGATCTTGGGCTGCGTTCCACTTGATGATGATCCAACCTTATGGAATTGTAGAGTAGGAAAATCTCTACAATATCTTGAACTGGAGGAAGAGGTTTCGGTGAGGGGATCGATGGATATTAAGGGATTCAAAAGGGAGCATGGTGGCCATGGATTTTGTATGAAGACGGCGCCTACAAGATGATGAATAGTGTTAGGGTTTCATTAGTATTATTTATAATATTTAAATGTAATTTTACAATAAAATCCATAAATCTTAAACCAATCCGATTACAGTCCAACCAGAGTTGACCCCACCTAATGGCCCCCGTTCCGGATCTAATGGGCTAGGTCTCGTCAACCCAAACGATTGTCTATGGCCTGTTTTATTTAATTTAATATTCAAATCCTTTATTAAATTAATTCGATCTTATATTTAAATTCACCGGGGCTACATACGAACTCTGAAAAATCCAGAAAATATATTTCTAGCTATGTTTTGACAATACGGTCCTAACAAAACTAATTTCATCGAATTCTGAGACTTTTTGAAAAATGGTCATTTTCAAGTCGATTAAATTTGACTGAAATTGACAAAGCACATTTTTGTTTGCATCGCTCACATATTAATTCAAAAAATTACGAAAATTGAATTTAACAATAATTTGACATTCTGGTTCCAACAAAAGTGGTTTCGTCGAAAAAGGAGGTCGTTTGCAAAACGGCTATTTTTAAGGGCCATATATTATATTAAAATATATATAAATTCTATAACGACTTTTCTAAATTTTAAACTAGCCATAACTATTTATTTTTAAAGTGAAATTTCAGTTTCTTACATTCATTAGAAAGACATGGTTAAACAGATTTAAATATTTTTGGTTTTACTGAAATCCGATTTATTTTGAATCATGTACATTCAGTTAAAGTTTAAAATCAAATTTTCAAACTGCCGCGTCATTTCTAACTCCTTTTATATTTAAATTAAATTTATTAATTTTAACTTCGATTAAAATAAATTTTTAGTCGTTATTATTTAAAATAAACCATTTTAAATATTAAAAATCCATTAAAATTTCTAAAATAAAAACTCTAAATGGGTTCAGAATTTGCGGGTTGTTACATCTTTCATCCTGTTTGGAAGTATTTTCTATTTGTACTTTGCATCACAATTTTCTTTGTCGACCGATGCGTTAGTATTGAGCCTATGGTGTGTAACTTTAACGCTGTCGACCCGCTTTTCGATGTTATAGTAGTTTGCTATAGCTTTATTAGATGGAAGCGATCAGCTTCTTAGAATTTAGTTGACTGATTTTATGCCACTTTTCTTTCTTTTTGGTGATTTTGTTTTCATTCGTATGTTAACTAACCTGGTGACCCAAGTCCTTCAGACTTGAGTGCATGCCCCCTAAAGAGAGTTATAAATTTTATGATGTATTTAATCGTTTTTCCCACTAAGTCAGTGACCCGAGTCCTTCGGAGATTTAGTTTAAATGCATGTTTTTGGTTTCTAATATATCTAACCATATTTCTCACTGACGGAGTGACCCGAGTCCTTCGGAGACTTGGTTAAACGCATATTCATATATATTTATACATATTGTTGTTGTCTATTAGAAAGTATTCAACCCTATATCTCACTAACTCAGTGACCCAAGCCCTTCGGAGACTGGTTTTGAGTACATGCCCCCAGGAGAGGACGTGAGTTTTAAGTTTCGATCCAATTTTGGTCCTATTTGATCTGTTTATTTCGGAATCAAAAAGGACCTAAATTGGATACCCCCTTTCGGCTAGGATTTCTGTTACACCTTTCGGCTAGGATTTCTGTTACCCCCTTTTGGGTAGGATTTCTGTTACCCCCTTTCGGCTAGGATTTCTGTTTGTGTTGGTCCTTCCAGCATGTTTGCCGGTCGTTCCGGCAATAGGATTGGTGCTTCCAGCCTAGGTTTGTCGGTCCTTCCGACTGCCAGTCCTTCCAGCTTTTTTGCCGATCCTTCCGACACTAGGACTGGTTCTTCCAGCCTAGGTTTTGTCGGCCCTTCCGACTTTATGCTTCATCCCAGGAGGTGGACACTAGTTCATCTTAACAAGTTTTACTTCGATTTAAAGAATTCGTGTCCTGCACCTAACAAGGTGCCTCTTTTGGAACCGGCAGTCTTTTATCTGTGGGACAAATTTGGTTGCTTCCACCTTTGCATTATTTTCATAGTTTGGTACCAATCCTTCTGCTGGATGTTTACTAAGGATTTGGTGTTTTTGCGATGAAAGATGCAACTTTATGATTTGTCACCCACTCATTGCTTAGTTTGAATGATGCTTCGGCACTTAATGTTTTTGAATTGTTCCAACTGGGATATGCTTAGGAATTCTCCAACTATGGTTGGATTTTGAGAGAGTAACTGTTCTTGTTTGCCTACATAAAGAAGTCAACTTTTAGCAAAAGTTTGCAAATATATGATTCGTGTAAGCAAATTGAGTTTCTCACTCAAGTTTTTTTATGTACATAGCTCGAATGCGAATTTTTTTGCAAATATTCATAGCTTTTACAATAGATTTTAACAATGCATTATAGAAAGTAACGGCGGATGTGCTCGCTATTCCAAGCTCGAGAAATCTAGACTCCATCTATGGTGGTCAATTTGAAAGTACAGTCCCGAAGTTTTTGGTTTATAACATAGGGCCCTTCCCAATTTGGTCCAAAAACCTCGGTTCCGGTCATTACTTTCTTCAGCATAAGGTCTCCGATCTCGTAAGTTCGCGTCTGACTTTTGAATTGAAATGCCTAGTCACCCTTCTCTGATGTGTAGCCACCCTGAGTTCTGCTTCCTTTCTTTTTTCCTGGAGTTGGTCGAGGGCCTCAAGTTGTAGCCTCCCATTTTCCTCCTGGTTGAAGTGAATCCTCCTATGGGTGGGAACTTCCAGTTCCACAAGGATCATGGATTCAGAGCCGAAAGCTAAAGAAAAGGGAGTGTGCCCAGTCGCAGTTTTATGAGTGGTACGGTAAGCCCATAGTGCTAGTGGAAGCTCATCTGCCCAACCACTTTTGGATTTCTCCAATCGCTTCTTGATGGTTAATTTAATGATCTTGTTTACCGCTTCCACTTACCCGTTTGCTCGCGGATGGGAAACTGCGGATTTTTTTTTCTGGATTTTATACTTGGCAACGAAATTTTGGAATTCTTCGCTCTTAAATTGGGTTCCATTGTCTGTGATTATTTTTTGTGGCACTCTGAACCTACAAATGATATTTTTCAAGACAAAGTTAATAACTTTCTTTGAGGTTATAGTTGCCAATGGTTATGCTTCAGCCCATTTGTAAAATAATCAACAACAACAATGGCATATTCAAAACCAGATTTCGCGGTGGGAAGTGCTCCTATAAGATCGATGCCCTAGAAAGTGAATGGCCATGGGCTGACCATCTGGGTTATAACTGTTGATGGCATCCTTGGAATTTATGCAAACCTCTGACATCCATCGCATCTTTTGGTATATGCTACGAAGTCTTTATTTATGCCTGGCTAAAAATAACCATATCGCAGAATTTTCTTGGCCAATGTCTGGCCACCAGTATGACCTCCGCATTCACCCTCATATAATTCTATCATGATTTCTTTCGACCCCTTTTTTGTAACACAACGAAATAAGGACATAGAAAATTCTCGTTTGTATAGTCATCCATCCTGAATGAGATACATAGGGGCTTTTCGTAAGATTTTCCTTTGCTTCTTAACTTCTGCCGGGAGTGAACCAGTCATAAAATACTCTTTGATTGGTGTCATCCACGAGTCTGCCTCATTATCCACCTCCATGACCCAATCCATCGCAATTAGTTCCGTGCTGGGGCTGGAGAGGACCTCTACTGGGACTAATCCTATAAGTTGTGCATCTTCTGTGCTTGCATACTTTGCCAGTGAATCCGCCTTGGTATTTTCTTCTCTTGGAATGTGAGATATGGTATAATGCTCGAAGCTCTCTAGTAGTTCCAAGGCCTTAGATAGATAAGTCAGTAAGCTACCCATTTTGTTTTGGAACTCTCCCCGGATCTGACACACCACTAGTTGGGAGTCACTGAAGATTTGTATAGTTTTTAGCGGTAATTCTCTTGCTAGTCTTATTCCTGCAATGAGGGCTTGATATTCAGCTTCGTTATTTGTTGATGGAAATTCTAGTTTTAACGCATAGCATATAGATCTTCCTTCATGAGTTTCCAGGACTACCCCTGCCCCAGAGCAGCAATCGGTTGATGCTCCATCAACGAATAATTTCCATTGGATGTTGGTTTCAGTATCAGGCTCCTCTTTTATCTCTCCTTGGTCGGTAAATTCTGCGATGAAATCTACATGTGCTTTTCCGTTAATTGCTTTTCGGGGATGGTATGTAATGTCAAATTGAATAAGCTCAATATTCCACATTAGCAACCTCCCGGAAGTCTCTGGTCGAAACAAAACTTGCCTCAAAGGTTAATCCATGAGGACCTTGAAAGTGTGAGCCTGAAAGTAGGGTCGAAGCTTCTTTGATGCGATAAGTAAACAATAAGCAAGCTTCTCGAGTTTTGGGTAATTTAGTTCTGCCTCGGGTAATCTCGTACTGATGTAATAAATAGGCCTCTGAACCTTCGAATCCTCCCTTGCCAATGTCGCACTTAGAGCATGGCGGATACTGCCAGGTATACAAACAAATCTTCTCCATCGCTAGGCTTCGACAACATTAAAGGTGTCGACATGTGATGGATTAGTTCTTTGAAAGCTTTCTGGCATTCAGAAGTCCATTGTATCTCTTTCTTTCCTTTCCTAAGGGCATCGAAAAAGGGAAGACATCTGTCAGTTGCCCTAGATATAAAGCGATTCAAAGCTGCAATTTTTCCTTTTAAACGCTGATGCTCTTTCTTGGTTCCTGAGGCGCGCATTTCCCTTAAGGCTGATTTTTTGCTGGATTGGCTTATGTGCCCCTAGCGTTTACCATAAATCCTACAAACTTGCCCGAACCGACCCTGAAGTAACATTTTAAAGGATTCAACATTGTACCATATCAGCATAGAATATTGAACATCTAGGTTAAATCTTCCAAATGATCAACTGCTCTTTTTGACTTTACCAACATATCGTCGACATAGACTTCCATGGTCCTGCCAATTTGTTTTTTGAACATAGCATTTACCAATCACTTGTAAGTTGCCCCTGCATTCTTTAGGCCAAATGGCATCACTTTGTAGCAATATAGGCCAAGAATAGTGATAAAACTTGTCTCCTCTTGATCCAGTTTGTACATCATAACTTGATTGTAACCAGAATACGCATCCATAAAAGACGGAAACGCATGCCCGACCATGGAATCCACCAATTGATTTATTCTGGGAAGAGGGAAACTTTCCTTTGGACAAGCTTTATTACGATCCAAATAATCCAGGAAGACTCACCATTTGCCATTTTCTTTCTTTACAAGTACAAGATTGGAGACCCGGTTTGGATAGGTAGATTCCCTGATAAAGTTGTTTTCCATCAGCCTGTCGACCTGTTCCTTCAAGGCCTTTGATCTCTTCGGCCCCTGGGTCCTCCTCTTCTACTAGCAGATGGAACATGTGGATTAATATTAAGTTTATGGACTGCAACATCTGGAGATATGTTGCCCATGTCAGAATGGTTCCATGCAAACACATCTAAATTATCTTTTAAAAAGACAATCAACTGAGTCTTCAATTCAGGGCTCAACTGAGATACTATATTCAGCACACAATTTGGATCTTTTGGACTAACAGCTATAGGAATTGTGATCTCAGCCGGGTCCGCTCTTTCGTCCTCTGCACTCACTTTTCTAGGATCGATTTCCTTTTTCTCTCTACTGCGTTCGCCAGTGCAGGCACTGCTCTACGGGGTGGAGCCTCTGCATTCTTCCCCAAATCTTTCTTCTTTGCCTCACGCAGCTCTTTCACATAGCAATCCCTCGCAGTGGCCTAATCGCCCTTAATTACTCCAATTCCATTCTTCGTTGGAAACTTCATGGTTAAACACCATGGAGCTAGCACAACTTTAAAGCTTACAAGAGTCGGTCGCCCGGGGAATGCATTTTAGGCGGAGAGCTCATCCACCAAGATGAAAGTTTGCATTATAGAGACCTTGCGTTCCCTGTCTGCTAGTTCGACGAGCAAGTCAATTGTACCAATGGGCTGCGTGGGTTGTCCGGTAAATCCATGGATTTTGTTTGGATACACTTCTGTCATAGAAAGGTTCATTTTCTGAAATGTATTTATGAAGATCACATTAACGGATGCCCCCGTGTCAACTAGGACTCTTTTCACAACTTCAGGGCCAAGACCAATTGTGACTACCATAGCATCAACGATTGGTGCAAGTAATCTGTCAGCATCTCTATCTTTGAATACCACATCATCGGTCGAGGTTCTAGGTATCTTCATTGGAAGCTCATTGCTTAGGATCATGCACGTTTCTTCTTTCGAGACACCCTTCAGCTCATTAACATACCTTTCCATATCTGCCCAGCTACTTCCGGTTGGGTGGGGCCTGCCGAAGATCATGTTGATCACTGGCCTCGAATCAATGGGTGCCTGAGTTTTCTCACCCGAATCGGATTGATTGGTGGTATTATTATGTCCCTGGATAGTCCGAGCGCTTTGAGGATTCTTCACATACTGTTGAAGTTGGTTCTTTCTGATGAGTTCTTCAATCAAACTTTTCAGATGCCGACATTCGTTAGTGCTATGCCCTGGTTGATTATGAAACCGGCAGAATTTTCCGGAGTTAGCTTGTTGCTCAGTACTCTTTTGAGGAAAGATGCCTGAATCCTTTGTGGTGGAGTATATCCTCTCTGGGGTTTCATTTAAGAGAGTCAATTCTGAATGCTTGTAAAGCCGCATTTTCTTATAGGCTTTGTTATCCTTCTCATCAATTCCCCTCTTCTGCCTAGAGTAATTCTTCTGCTCGGTTTGGAACTCGTTGCCTTTCCCTTCTTTGGTAGTACTACTTTCTATGACCTTCTGAATATTCGGTGCATCATCTTCCAAGCTCATATACTCTTCGGATTTCTTATAGAACTTCTTTAGAGCTTTGGATTTCTTTATCTTAAGCCATTTCCCGAATTCTCATTTCTTATCAATAGCATGCTTCATAGGTGCCAATAAGTACCAAGGTTCCGGCTCTATGACTTCAGCCGTTGCAGCATGGAATCATGTAAGAAAAGCTTTGATGGTTTCTCTAGACATTTGTTCCATCTCGTTGAGCGACATCACATCCCTCGCTTTGGTTGTTTGAAGATGGAACTGGTCTTGAAATCTTCTCGCCAAATTGGCAAATTGATCAACGCACTTAGGTGGAAGTCTAGTGGACCATAGTGAGGCCACACCTTTTAGGCATACGGGGAAGTACAGGGATTTTATCTCATCGGTTACCCTAGCTCCATTCATGTGTTGATCATATTTGAATAGGAAGATGTTTGGATCTCCAGTCCCACCATAAGGTGCTATTGTTGGGGGTATGAATTTCTTAGGAAACTTCGCTTGACGGATCCTTTCTGTAAACGAGCTTTTACTGGGTGAAAATTCTCATTCTTTCTCTCTATCCTCTTGGATTGTTTTTTCTTTTATTATTCGCTGGATCATATCTGCAATGAGTTTCTCATTGGTCGCTCGTTCCACAAGATTGACAACGATGCTTTTGTTGGTGCGATCGCGGTTCAAGCTCCGATGCCTTGCACCTCTTTTGGAAGGTTCCTTTTGGTGAGACTTGCGATGCTCTGAGTTGCACGTTTCTCCTCATGCTGTGGGAATTTGACCCTAGAGTCCTCAACGCCGGCCTCGCCCTTGTCTTCCACTAAGAAGTGGGATCGAATAGGGTCTGAGGCTGAAGAGTCCTCTTTTTCATTAACATTTTTTACATAATTCGGTGGAGGAAGATTGGCTTGAGCATTAGTTAGGGCATCAAGCCTTTCCATCATCATTTTTGTCGTAGCATCCATTTTTTCATTCAAACCGGTCATAGCCACATTCAATTCATCTCGTGTTACAGATGGCCTAGAGGTCTCTTCAACTTCTCGATTCAAAGTTTGCGGTGTAGCTTCATCACCTTGAACATCCTCAACAAACGTGGTAGCTCTAATGGACTTGTTATTTTTCTTCGAACCGGCCATGGCTTCGAGGAAGGAGGTGATTTAAGACTTCAAGGGTAGGCTGTTGGAATTGGAGGAAAGTGTGAAGGAAGGAAATACGAACACGGCCACACGGTGGGCGCCAAATGTTTTCACCAAAAAATGGCTCAAACACCAAGGGTTAGAGAATCGTACTTTTCCAATATGGTTAGAAAGTAAATGGAGCCGCACTCAACAAAAGTTGAAAGTAAAAGTGTGAGGATAGTAAAATGGAGACAAGGTTTTAGAGTGGTTCGGCTCTAAGCTAGTCCTATCCACTATAAAGGTAGTTTGCATTATCATGATGATGGTAACAAAGCATGTAAACTCTCTTTGTTCATATATCTTCTCATTCTCTCAACATATTCTCACTCTTACATACAAATCTCGCTTAAATTCACGGAATTCGATGGAGTAGTGGAATCCATGGAGGAGAAGGATGAAATCTTTGATCTTCTTACACTTATGAGATGCTAATCGATGCCATGGCCAAATGGATGAATAACCTCTAAGTGGAAACGATGATGGTGGTTGAGAATGCTTAAGGAATAGTGGAGGAAAGAATTCAACAGCACTTCGTGGTGGCAAGGAGTCCATCCTCTTTATGCTGGAAGCTATGGCCTATTTATAGGTAAGCTCCTCTGAAGAAATGAGCTGAAATCCATATCTGCGGGTTATGGGTCGTTCGTCTCATTAATTACGAAAATGCCATCACCTAGCCGTAGCCAACTGTCAAAAGCTGTATTTAGCTGTCCTGTACGAGCGACTTCATGGAAGCGAGCGACTACATAGGTCTAAGAACATTGAATGGGTGGACAGGTGATGAGCGTACAGGCGGCTGGTTAGAGCATCTATATTTGATGGTAGATGGACGACCGATCAAAGCTTGTAGAGCAGACATATGTGATATCACTGTGAAGTTGACATCTGTCGGACCGGTATGTAGCATATGATTGTAGCATTTGTGACTGATTGAGGAATAAGTGAGCGACTGAGGTTGCAATCCATGAGAGGACATGGGATGCATGTGCGATTTCTGGCATCTTTGTGTTCCCTGCTACTTACGATCGATCGGGGTAGCATGAACGAACGACTGCAAAGTGGAACATGTGACCGAAACCAATTCTTCTCTTCGTCTTGTACGACAGATTTCTTTGGTACAAGAATGAGCGACTTCCTTAATATGGGTGATCTTTACATGATGTACGAGCCTTACCGTCCTTGGCCAGTACCATTCTTGAGCTAGCTTCGTGTGCAACGACCCCTCTGTATGATTGTATTATGATGTATGACCGATCCTGACTGTGTTGAGCGGACGACCCAACTTGTTCTGATGTATGCGACCTTCCTTGTCGTGCTTAACCTTAAGTTGGTGCTTGAACTTTATTCTGTGTGATCATCCCTTACTCTTCACAAACTGTCTGGGTGTACTGGATTGGAGTGGACTATGCACGACCGACCCCAATGATGCTCGTCCGTAGCTTTTACACAAATTTAATAGACCAACATATGTATAAGGGATAAACAGCCCTCGAATCCCGAGATAAGATTATTGCCTTTCATACTAGGAGGCTATGATTGGCTAGCTTCACCTTTCATTATTCTCGTTATTCCTCTTTTATGTGCTGTGTTTAGACTAGTTTGTATATGCGGGTGTCAGTCCCTGCTTATAACCATACGTTTATGTTGATGATTTTATGATTGATTTGTGACCTGGTTTGTCGTACTACAGCTTTTATACTACACGTTGTGCTTGCACCACAGTTCACTTTGCCAATTATGCGATTGTAGCAGACTTATGGTATGTAGAATTAGTATTGTTGTTTGCCTTTACGCTATGGTTATACCCCCATATCAAACTTTGTTGTAATCTTAGAATCTTATTCATATTGTTCCCCCTTTTAAGGGGTTTTATTCTTACCATGCATTTACTCGTATTTTCAAGAACTTGGTAATTCAAACCACCCGAAGTTTGGACTCGAATGCACGCCCCTCGAAGAGGGTTATATATCCTATAATGCATTTAATCGTGTTTCTCACTGACCTGGTGACCCAAGCCTTCGGAGACTCGATTTAAACACATGTTTCTATTCTTAATGTATTTAATCGCGTTTCTCACTGACCTGGTAACCCAAGCCCTTCGGAGAATTGGTTAAATACATATTCGTATATATATACATATTGTTGTTTTTTATTAGAATGTATTTAACCCCATATCTCACTAACTTGGTGGCCCAAGTCCTTCAGAGACTGGTTTTGAGTACGTGCCCCCAAGGGAGGACTTGAGTTTTAAGTTTTGATCCAACTTGGGTCCTATTTGATCTGGTTATTTCAGAATCAAAAAAGACCTAAATTGGATACCCTCTTTCAGCTAGGATTTCTGTTACCCCCTTTTGGCTAGGATTTCTGTTACCCCCTTTCGGCTAGGATTTCTGTTACTCTCTTTCAGCTGGGATTTCTGTTTGCGCTGGTCCTTCCAGCATGTTTGCCGGTCCTTTCGGCACTAGGACTGGTACTTCCACCCTAGGTTTTGTCGGTCCTTCCGACTTTATGCTTCATCTTGGGAGGTGGACACTAGTTCATCTCATCAATTTTTAGTTCAATTTAAAGAACTCGTGTCCTGTACCTAACAAGGTGCCTCTTTTGGGACTGGTAATTTTTTATCCATGGGACAAATTTGGCTGCTTCCACCTTTGCATTATTTTCACAGTCTGGCACCAGTCCTTCTGTTGGATGCTTACTAAGGACTTGGTGTTTATTTGCTGCGCATTTCATCATTTGACTCAGGGTAGCTCATGTTTTTGATATTTGCAAGGTGGTGCGTTTTAATCATCTTACTTAGTTTGCATGATGCTTCTGGAATTTAACACTTGAGTTGTTCCAACTGGGGTATGCTTAGGAAGCTTTTGGCTATAGTTAGATTTTTAAAGAGTGCTTGTTCTTATTTTGCATACATGAAGAAGTCAACTTTTAGCAAAAGTTTGCATATACACGATTCGTGCAAGAAAGCAGGGCTTCTTACTCATAACTTTTTATATGTATGTAGTTTTGATGCAAAGTTTTCAAAAATTTACAAATTTTATAATAAATTTGAACAATGCATTATAGAAAGTAACGGCGGATGTGCTCTCTACTTCAAGCTCGAGGAATCTGGACTCCGTTTGCTAATTCCATGAGCAAGTCAATTGTACCGATGGGTTGTGTAGATTTCCCAGTAAATCCATGATTTTTTTTGGATAAGCTCGCACTTCTGCTATAGAGAGGTTCATTTTCAGAAATGTATTTATGAAGATCACATTAATGGATGCCCCCGTGTCAACTAGGACTTTTTCACGACTGTTGGGTCAAGACCAATTGTGATCACCATGGCATCAACAGCTGATAGAAGTAATCCGTCGGAATCTCTATCTCTGAATAGCGCATCATCGACTGAAGTTCTAGGCATCTTTGTTAGAAATTTGTTGCTTGAGTTACCCTTCAGTTTGTCAACATATCTCCCCATATCTGCCCATCTGCTCCTAGCTGGGTGGGGCCCTCCAAAAATCATGTTGATTAATGGTCTCGGGTCGACAGTTGCTTGAGCCTTCTTACCTAAATCGGACTGATGTGTAGTATTGGTTTGCCCCTGGGCAATTGGAGCATTTTGAGGATTCTTCACATACTGTTGAAGTTTATTATTTCTAACGAGTTCTTCAGTAGTATTGGTTTGCCCCTAGGCAATTAGAGCATTTTGAGGATTCTTCACATACTGTTGAAGTTTATTATTTCTAACGAGTTCTTCAGTCAGATTTTTCAGGTGTCGACATTCGTTAGAGCTATGCCCTGGTTGGTTATGAAATCGGCAGAATATGCCAAAGTTGGCTTGCTGTTCTATAATCCTCTGTGGCTTAACCTAAGGAAAAATGCCTGAATCCCCTATAGCGGAGTGTATCCTCTCTGGGGCTTCATTTTAGGAGAGTCAACTCTGAATGCTTGCAGAGTCATGACTTCTTATGGGTTTTGCTATCCATTCCTTCATTTCTCCTTTTCTGCCTAGAGTCGTTCTTTTGCTCGATTTGGACCTCACTATCTTCTATAGCCCTCCGAGCAGCGAGTGGATCATCTTCCATGCACATGTACTCTTCAACTTTCTTGTAGGACTTCTTTAGAGTTTTGTTTTTTTTTCTCTTTTTTATTTATCTTGAGCCACCACCCAAATTCTGATTTCTTGTCAATATCTCCTTTTCTAGCTACCAATAAGTACCAAGGTTCTGATCCTATGACTTCGACTGCCGTAGTGTGAAATCTTGTAAGAAAAGCTTCGATGGTCTCTCTAAGCCTTTGTTCCATTTTGCTAAGTGACATTACATCCCTTACTCTAGTAGTTTGTAGACGGAACTGGTCTTGGAACCTTCTTTCCAAATCAGCAAACTGATCGATTCATTCAGGTGGGAGTCTAGTGAATCGTAGTAAAGCCACATCTTTCAAGCACGCGGGGAAACATAAGCATTTTATCTCGTCGGCGGCCCTAACTTCGTTCATGTGTTGATTATATTTGAATAGGAAAATGTTTGGATCTCCCATCCCACTATACGATGCTATTGTCAGAGGTGTGAACTTCTTAGGGAATTTTGCCTGGAAAATCTTTTCTGTGAATGGGTTCTTGCAAGATGAAAACACCCATTGCTTTTCATCATCCTAATGGGCCGTGTTTTTCTCCATTATTCGTTGGATCATATCCGAAATGCGCTTCTCATTGCCAGCTTTGTTCCATGGGACAGACATTAGTCCTTTTACTGGTACGATCATGGTTCAAGTTCCGAAGCCTTGTAGCTCTTCTGGGAGGTGGCCATTTGGTGGGGCTTGTGGTGCCCTGAGTTGGACGTTTCTCATCGTGCCATGGTTTTTTAACTTTAGAGCCCTCAAAGCTGACCCCCCTGGTCTTCCACTGAGAAGTGGGATCGACTGGGGTCTAAGGCAGAGGAGTCCTCTTTCTTGTCAGCATTGCCCAAGATATTCGGAGGCGGGGGATCGGCTTGAACATTAAGCAAAGCATCAAGCTTGTCCATTATCACTTTCTTCGTAGCATCCATTTTCTCATTCAAGCCGGTTACAACCACGTTTAACTCATCTCGAGTTATAGATGGAATTGAAGAGTCTCCAACTTCTTGGTTCAATTCATTATTATGAGCATTCTCAATACTCGTAGTAGCTCCAATGGACTTATTGTTTTTCTTCGAACCGGCGATGACTTCGAGGAAGGAGGGGGATTAGAACTTCAACAGTGGGTTATTGAAATTGGAGGGGAGTGTTAAGGAAGGAAGTGCGAATACGGCCCCACAGTGGCCGTCAAATTTTTTTACCAAAAAATGGCTCAAACACCAATGGTACGAGAATCGTACTTCACCAATGTGGTTGGAAATTAGATGGAGCCGCAACTAACAAGAACTAAAAGCAAAAGCTAAAGAAAATAAAATGAAGACAGGGGTTTTAGAATGGTTCGGCCCTAAGCTAGGCCTTCATCAACTATGAAGGCAGCTTGCATTATCATGACAATGATTACAAAGCATATAGACTCTTTTTGTTCATACAACTTCTTATTCTCTCAACATATTCTCATTTTCACATACAAATCTCGCTTGAATTCATAGAATTCAATGGAAGAATGGTGGATTCCGTGGAGGAGAAGAACGGGTGAGCGATCGAGAAGGAGGATATCTTCGATCTCTTCCACTTATAAGATTCCAATGGATGCCATGGCCAAATAGATGAATCATCTTTGGGTCGAGATGATGGTGATGGTAAAAATGTTTAAGAAATGGTGGAGGAAAGAATTCAGCAGCACTTCGTGGTTGCCAGGCCCCCTTCCTCTTTTTGGTGGTAGCCATGGCCTATTTATAGGTGAGCTCCCCTGAAGAAATGAGATGAAATCCATATATGCAGGCTGCGGGTCGCTCGTCTCATTAATTACTAAAATGCCACTGCCTAGTTGTAGCCAACTGTCGGTAGCTGTTTCCGGTTGTCCTGTGCGAGCGACTTTATAGGGGCGAGCGATTGCATAGACCCAAGCAGATTGAATGAGCGATCAGGCGAGGAGTACACGGGCGATTAGTAAGAGTTCTTGGATTGGTGTATTGGAGACCAGCTGAGGTCCATGTTAAGCCTCTGGTTGGCGCAACTATGTATGATTATAGGTAGATGGGCGACCAGCAGCGTAGCCTGTAGGCGAGCGATCAAGGGTTGTAGATCAAAACGTAAGTGCGACCCTTCAGGAGCTGGTATCAGAACGACCGGTATGTAGCATCTGATTGAAGCATTAATGACTGATTAAGGAAGGAGCGAGCGGCTAGAGTTGCAATCTGTGGGAGGACATGGGATGCATCTGGCATCTTTGTGTTCCCTGCTATGTACGCTCGATCAGGGTAGTATAAACGAACGACTGCAGAATGGAACGTATGACCGGAACCAATTCTTCTCCTTGTCTTGCATGTACGACCTCTTTATATGGTCGAGCTAATCTGTTATGTTCGACTAGTTTTGATGAGCAGACGGCCTAACCGTTCTGTTAATCAGAGTAAGTTTTCTTTATATGCGAGCATTCTCTCAGATCATTTAGGTCGTGTCATGCTCGGGTTTCCTGATGTTTGAGCACCTTCTTTCGATGTAGAGGTGAATAACTTTTCCTGATATGAGCGACCGACCTCTTCAGATATGAACGACCGGTCCCTTGAGCTGTGCTCGTCTTTTAGTTTATTCTCTATTTCTGTTTATGTGCAAAACGACCTTTTGATATCGGAATTTGTGACTCTTATATTAAATACGAGCCTTCTAAGCTCGCCTGAGCCATATTGTCTCTTTGTATGGTCGAACCATGTCGTACAACTGGCGTGCAACCCACTGGTTTTAATGTGTGTGCCCTAACTTGTCGTGTTCAAAACTTGTTGATGTGTTTGGCCCTGGTTATGTGGGGTCGCCTTTCACTTTGTATGAACGACTCGAGTGTCCTGGATTGTGTCTGCGCATCTAAGTCTTATAGCGGTCGTCCCGTAGTTCTTACAAAGATTTAATATGCCAATTATACACATGCTTTTCAGGGATAAACAACCAGACTGATCCGTGAAATTTGTAATGCTCGGGTTAGAATGAGTATTTTCAGGTTCAGTTGTCAGATGCTATGAAATCCAACAGGGAACGGGAGGAGTTCAGACGAATGATATATATAGTATTATTCCACTGTGTGTTGTATTTGAGGACAAGTATTTGTAACTGTTCAGATTGTTTTGACTGTTGTACTCTGATGATTGTAATTATTATTTCAAGCTCTTAATAAAATTATTTATGTATCATACTTTATTGCACTGCGTTGTGAGACTCTATGCAGTGTTGGTTCATTCTCTTATTCTTCTATTATAATTTTTCTATCTTATCTTTCTCTCACCCTCTGTAACGACCCAGAAAATCTGAACCAATTTAAAAATTTTAAATTGGCTAAAATAATGGATTTTAAATATTTTAAATAAATATTTTAAATAATGGCGATGAAAACTGAGTTTGAATCGACAATTGAAAACGAATATAATTAATTATAATTATAAACAAGGCCTGAAATGGCGTGGCAGTTTCAAAAATTGAATTCAAACTTTGTCGGACTGTACCGGGTGCAGAACAATCCGGATTTTAGGGAAACCAAAAACATTAGGATCTAATTGGTAATATCTTTCTAACGAATCTGAAAAATCGAAATTTCATAGCGGGAATCAAAAGATATGTCCAGTTGAAAATTTTCTGAATAGTCGCTATGGAATTCAGGCCCTTAAAAATGGAAATTTTGCAAACGACCTCGGATTTCGACGAAACCACTTTTGTTGGATCCGTGATGTCAAATTATTGCTAGGTTTCAAATTTCATAATTTTTCGAATCAATATGTGAGCGTGGCAAAGGAAAACGTGTTTGACCGGTTTCAGTTGATTTTAATCGACTGGAAATTGGCCATTTTTCAAACGGTCTCAGAATTCGACGAAACTAGTTTTGTTAGGACCGTATCGTTAATACGAAGCTAGAAAATATTTTTCGAGAATTTTTAGAGTTAGTATGTGCCCCCGGTAATTTGAAATGTACGTTTAAAATTCAATATAGTGATTTAAATGTAAATTCAACGGAAACTGATTGTAACGGCCGAATTGGCTTGCGAAACATATCCCATTGTGTTTGGAATGGGAGTATTTGGCTAGGGGCGATAGTCGTTGGGTTTGATTTGGAGTTCGTATCATTAAACAGGTTAAATAACGAATAAAATATTTATATATATATATATATAATAAATTGGTCAAAGCCCTAAGAAACTAATCTCGTGGTCAAGGGGGTCTTCAGCACCTCCAAGAAGAAAACCGACGGACCGATTTCTCAAACTAAAATCTCCCAAATTTCTTCATATCCAAATCGAATTTCACCTAGGTTTTAATGTGGATTCGGTGGAGATTTCTACCCACTTCAAGCCCGTACCAGTTTCATGATTTATCGTGGTGAGTATTGTTCGATTTCACCCCTCAAACTATCGCGGTTTCCCATCCATTTCCGGTGACGAACGGTGATCGAGTTCGCCTAAACTCAAGGGGGAGGCGCGGTCTTCTTGGAGCTTCGATGTGGCGAAGGTGGATCGGCTTCTAGTGCCTCAGATTATGCGCAGATCCTAGCCCTAGGGATGGAGCTCATGTTGAAAATGACGGGTTCATCTTCCTGAGGAAAGATAAACAGTGAGCATTTCTTTTCTTTTTTTTTACAATGTTTTTTTTAAATCGGTTTTTAAAATATTAAATGCAGCAGTTTTTTTTTATATATTAAATTTAGCAGTTTTTTTATATATTAAATGCAGCAGTTTTTTTTACATATTAAATGCAGCAGTTTTTTTTAAAAATATAAATGCAGCAGTTTTTTTTTAAAATATAAATGCAGCAGTTTTTTTTTATATAATATAAATGCAGTAGTTTTTTTATTAATATAAATGCAGTTTTGAATAAATATAAAGGCAGCGTTTATTTTCATTTTTTTTTATATATAGCATTATGAAAATAAAGTTAGAAAGGTTTTAAAATAAAATTAGGATTGATTTTGAAAATATAAAACAGGATTGTTTTGGAAAAATAAAATACTTTCAAATAGAAAATATAAAATAGACTTTGACTTAAAAATAAAATTACCTCTGATTTGAAATTAAAATCATCTTTGTCTATAAAATATAAACCATAGTTTAGAAATGAGATTTTAAAAAGGGGAAAGACGAGATTTTTAAATAGAAAAAAATTCGATTTTTATATATTGAATAGCATAGTAAAAATTCGATTTTTACATATGTAGAGAATACGGGCGAAAGCGAAAAAAAGGCGAGAACGGTGAAGATTTATGCAAAGAAGAGTCGTGGGATTGAATTAGCTATTGGTGAGAATTTCTCACTCTTCGATTTCTTTTTCTAGCTATTATATATATGTGTTGAAATAAAAGTGAATTGCTATATATATATATATATATATATATATATATATATATATATATATATATATATATATATACGCCCCTCGTCCACAAACCATGGACGATATTTATTGGTTGAAATTGTTGTGAAAATTGATTGATAGCGAATGGTTGTTTGGGATTGTTTGTGGTTGATATTGATTTGATTGTGGTTGAAAAATACCCGTTTGTGGTTAGAAAATATTTGGTTGAAACCACATAGGATTAGTTTGTGGAAATGAAATAAATATATACATGCCGCCTGCATGCGAACTAGATGCATGATTCCCATTGTCAAAAACCGCGAGGTTTTAAGGTAGAGCGAGGAGCCGTACTAGGGACGGTCCCGGTTTTAACTACCCTGCCATTATGCTGCCGAAATTTTGAATAATATTCGTGTGTTTGAATTATTTTCATATGCTTAAACTATATTTATTCATTGAATAGAAAACATTCATGTGTTGAATTGATATTCATTCGTTGATTAGAAATTCATGTGTTGAATGGTATTCATATTTTGAAATAAATTGTTTGATAATAAAAATCACCTTTTATCTATATATAAAAACTATAGAAAACATTCATGTGTTGAATTGATATTCATTCGTTGATTAGAAATTCATGTGTTGAATGGTATTCATATTTTGAAATAAATTGTTTGATAATAAAAATCACCTTTTATCTATATATAAAAACTATAGAAAACATTCATGTGTTGAATTGATATTCATTCGTTGATTAGAAATTCATGTGTTGAATGGTATTCATATTTTGAAATAAATTGTTTGATAATAAAAATCACCTTTTATCTATATATAAAAACTATAGAAAACATTCATGTGTTGAATTGATATTCATTCGTTGATTAGAAATTCATGTGTTGAATGGTATTCATATTTTGAAATAAATTGTTTGATAATAAAAATCACCTTTTATCGACTATATGAACTGTGTAAAATAATCTCGTTTTAAAAGAAATTGTTTTAAGATAAAAATCCTATTTTTGTCACCTATATGAACTATATAGAAAAATAGTGTTTTGAAATGAATTGTTTTACAATAAAAATCACATTTTTATTGTATGCATAAATCGTTGAAATGTGAAGTGTTAAAAATAGCCTCTTGTTCAAAATAAACATATATGAGTTGAAATATTCATTAATTAGCTAATGAAATGATTTGCACCTATGTATGTAACATTAGGTTAAATGGTGTTTTTAAACCAAATAGAAATCAAATATGAAGTTGAATAGAAAATGATAAATGATAGGAACTGTATATATATGTGCATGCATACCCATTGAACAGGTTATAGCAAAGGGGCTAGAGAAGAGGAATAAAATTTTGTGCCCGACAAATAGGTACACATTTACTGTTTTGTTTGGGTGATGATTTTATGAGCCTGTTGGCTAGCCGCTTGGCTTTTTCTTTTTCTTTTTTTTTAATTATAAGGACCGGGAAAGCTATTTGCGATTTCCCGATGCTCCCGGTGCAGGGGAGGTTATGGCGAAATTTTCCAAAATTTTAAGGCGTTAGTGAAATATTTGAAGTGAAAACGATATTGAAATTGTTGAATGAACTATATTTATATAATTATATAAATATAAATAAAATTAAAACGAAACGAAGCTGTGCAGTTCGTATTTTGAAACCGTGATTTCAAACAACTAGTACGGGGAATCCGACCATTGGATTTTCCCGAAACCTCAACCGTCGGGTTCGCCTTGGAAATATCTTCCCAACGGCACCAACCTTGCAAAAATCCAACGGTTGGATTGTCTGGAATGTTTAATTCAAATCTGAAGAAAAACAGCGCCAGAAGCGATTATATTTATATATATATATAAATAATTATATATATTTAATCGAATAACGACGCTGCAGTTCGTATTTTGAAATCGAAACTTCAAACGATTGTACCGGGAGATCCGACCGTCGGATTTTCCCGAAACTGGAACCGTTGGATTCGTTTTGAAAAGACCTTTCTAATGATGTAAATTTTGTGAAGATCCAACAGTTAGATTTTCAAATATGTGTAAATCAAATCTGAAGAAAAACAGCGCCACGGCCGCTTTATGGCCCGAAGCGTCGTTTTGAATAAATTAGCTATTTTAAAATAAATAAAAATAGCGATAAATAGTTATAAAATATCATAAGCGATATGGAATGGAAATAAACTGAATTTGCTCGATTTATGTGCCTTTTGATGGTTGAATGTGTTTGGTGTGAAAATTACATTAAAGAACAAGTTCGGCGTTGTCGAATAATTTAACCATTGAAGTAAATTGATTTGAAATTCTAAATATACGTGAATTATTTGAGAAGGCCGAGTTAATTCTCATTTCAAATAATTGACCGACGATTGAAAGTCGAAGATGAAGACGATGGTCGAAGACCGGAGATCTTCACCTCGTTTGGATGGTAACCGAGGTCCTGATTGGGAGGCATCCCGAAATATGGATAATGAGTGGTGATCGTTCAAACGTGCGTGTTGATCGAAGGGTTTGCGAGGTATTTAGTGCCTCCGGTTTCGTTCAGACCCAGAACGGACTTGTAAATGGACTGTGTGTCTGACATTGGATTAATTCTGTGTGGCATGCTAAAGATGCAGAGATCAGGGCTTCTGTTGAAAAGCAAAGTCTTGTGGTGATGATCAAAGCACCGCCTGTGTGGCGTAGCTTTGTGTATAACGTAAATTCGCGAGCCTCACACCCCGGTATGAACCTAAAACGGGAGAAGGACCTCAGGGAGGGCATGCGTTTCTTTCTAGCTAGGGTGGTGTCAGTGACCTACCAGCCCTGACATTTATATACTTTTCACCTATGTGGTTGTTGCTGTTGCGAGGTGCCTCGGTTTGATCGGACGATCCGGGTCCGATGGAGTCATTCGTTGGCTCGTTTGCGCCCCAAAGGGCGGGGAGACGTATTGTTCAGGTATAATAATCCACATCGGTGGACCGGCCCTGACGATCCAGGGGGCAGTTGCGGCTGTTCCTGAGACATGGTAGGCTAGATTGTCTCGAATTCGGTAAGGACTACCTTTTGCCTTGGTTCATGACGGAAATCCAATTTCCAAATACGACAGCGTGCGGTTTTGATTGTATATATATATGGCGACATGATATATGGTACCCATGCCGTCTATGATTGATAGTTATGATTTGAAATTGTTTTCAAAACATATTAACACTAGCAATAATATCAAATGCCTTTGTTTTATTCGTATCAATCATATTTTGGCCATTATAAGGTAAAACTCTATCCTCCGGTTTGCGTTGCATTGTGTGATGGGAACTGAGTCTTATAATGGCTTCATTTTTATAAAAAGCATAGCGATGTTTAAAAGAAAGATTTGTTTTAAAGCACTGGCAATCCAATGGAGTAAACCCGTTCCACGAAGGTGGCGTGGTCCTGTGATTAGCCAAATTATATATATATGTGTTGAGTGGATTTCTCATACCAGTCCCATGACTGACTCGTAGTTGTTTCACTTTCAAACTCGGGTGCCCCTTTTTTCTACACGGGCAGCCTTGTATTCAGGTTTAGCTGGTTCTTTCTGGATAGCTGGAGCTGAAGATGGATTCTATCATTTATCTCTTTTTATGCTGTTCAGCTCCTATTGTACATATTTTATTTATTTCCGCTGTGGACATTTATGTATAGCTGAACTGTATTTGTACTAAGTAAGATCCTGTATACTGTGTAACTCTGATGATTACTTTTATCCAGTATATTCTATTGTTCATTTTCTGGTGTATTTATTTAATTTTGTTCTGCTATTATCTGTTTCTGTGTTATATTCCAAAGATAACCCTTGTTTCCGTCTAAACGGGATTTCGGGTCGTCTCAACGTGGTATCAGAGCCTTGGTTAAGCTTAGTTCTGGAATATAACATTTGAACGAACTCATCAGAAATAGAACCAGTAGCGTTCTAGGACGGGTAACTCAATACAGATAGGATCAGTAATATCCTAGTATGAGTAAAGCAGAATGAAATTACACCTCGATGGACACATTTACACTTGAAGTATATGTTTCTATGTTTGAAAATTTTCTTTGACCTGACACTTGATCTGCCATTTACAGAAGTACTAGAAAATGAGTGACAGGAACAGAAGAAATGATCGTATGGCTCGACCAGCTAATGAGCCAGTTGTGCTCCCGCAGCCAGAATCCAATATAGAAGTTCTATACAAGAGATTTCGAAATCTTGGTGGATCGCCATTCTTAGGCAAGGAGTCCATTATGGAAACACAAGCTTGGATTCGTTCTGCAGAAAAGATCTTTGAGGGTTTAAAGCTGAGAGACGATCAGAAAAGATTACTGGCGTCCTGGGCACTCAAAGAAGAAGCTTTGTTTTGGTGGGATTCAGTTATTAAAGATAATCCAGAAGGTGATATCACCTGGGACAGATTCAAAGTAATTTTCTTGGAAAGATTTACTCCTCCCGAAGCAACCGAGAGATTATGTGATGAATTTTCCTATCTAATTCAAGGCGATATGACCATCCCAGAATATCACAAGAAATTCAATGAACTTGCTCACTTTGCTCCCCATCTGATTCAGAATACAAAGAGGAAGAATTTGAGATTTATTTACGGGCTTCAAAGGAAATATCAGAATAAAGTATTGGGGCATGTGAAGCTCCCATTTTCAGAAATGATTTATATGGCTTATCAATATGAAGACCTCCATATGAAAGGCATGTTGCGAGACGAAGAAGAAATCAGCTCTAGCAGCAAAAGAAAATTTGAGGCTGATAGCCCAGAGACAAGTGAGCAGCCTGAGGCTAGTATGAAGGCTGAAGTCAAAAAGAGGCCGAAGATCAATCAGAAAAGGGTAAAGGCAGTCGTATGTCTAAAGTGCAATCAGCAAGGGCATTCGATGAGAAATTGTAGATCTTCGAACAGACGAAAGGGTGATGGGTCTAAATCCGGGATGAATTTTCAAGAAAATAGTAAATGCAATCTCTACCATCAGGCTGGTCACGTAAAGCAAGATTGCTGGCAGTTGAAAAAGACTGAAATAGTTCAAGTGAATGAAGTGGCAGAAACTTCTGAGCCCTCAGCTATTCAGGAAAGGCCAGATGTTTTAGAAGGCACGCTAACTGTCAAAGACATCCCAGTTAAAGTACTGTTTGACACAGGCGCGTCACGAAGCTTCATTGCAAAGGATGCAGCTAAGAAACTGGATTTGAATTTGAAAAAGCTTAAGGAACCAATGACCGTCCAGAATCCGGTTGGGGGTTCCATTGATCTCAGTTGGATTTGTGGAGTGCCGGTTTCTTTCTCTCGTTATCGGTTTCCTACCATCGCGGTCGTCATGAATTTCAAAGAGTTTGATCTTATCTTGGGGTTAGACTGGTTGACCAAATATGAAGCTGAAGTCAAATGCGCCGAGAGAGTCGTAAAGGCAAAGATTAAATCAGGTGATTATATAACCATTCCCTGCGAAGGTCAGAATGCAAATAGAAAAGACTTCTGGGCAGCTTTGAATGTTTCTCCAGCCCAAATAGGAAATGTCCCTGAGGTTACAGAGAATATTCCTGACCTCATCAAAGATATTCCTGTCGTCAAGAACTATGCGGATGTGTTCGAAGAAGTTGTTCGCTTACCTCCGCAGAGAGAAATAGATTTCAAAATTGCTTTAATTCCAAATGCAAGGCCGGTAGTTCACGCTATTCGAAGAATGTCCTTGAAAGAGAAGGAAGAATTAGACAATCAAACACGACAGCTAGTATGGAAGGGTCTGATCAGGCCTAGTTTCTCTGATTGGGGTACAGCAGTGGTGTTTGTCCCAAAATATGACGGTACTCTACGTCTATGCGTGGATTATTGTGATCTGAACAAGCAGACAGTAAAGAACAAGTATCCATTGCTGCGGATTGATGATTTGTTGGATCGATTAAATGGAGCACAAGTATTCTCACGAATGGACCTAGCTACAGGCTTCCATCAACTTCGAATTGCCGAAGAGTGTGTTCCAATGACAGCGTTCAGAGGCCCCGACTTATTCTACGAGTGGTTAGTAATGCCGTTCGGCTTATGTAACGCTCCAGCTTACTTCGTCGATCTGATGAACAGAGTGTTCAGAGGGGTTTTGAATAAATTTGTTCTGGTTTTTATTGATGATATTCTAATCTTCTCTAAATCAAAGGCCGAGCATGAAAAACATTTGGAACAAATGTTAGAAATCCTGAGAAGGAATGTGTTAAAAGCCAAGTTTTCTAAATGTATATTCTGGCAAGATGAAGTGAAATTTCTGGGCCATGTTGTATCAAAAGAAGGAATCGCAGTGGATCCAAGTAAAATCACAGCCATTCAGAATTGGAAACAGCCCAGTACCCCCACTGAAGTCCGCAGTTTTCTCGGATTGGCTAGCTATTACCGGAAATTCGTTAAAGACTTTTCGAAGATATCTGGTCATTTAACAAAGCTTACAAAGAAGCATTCTAAGTTTAAATGGACTCCCGAAAGTGAGGAGGCTTTTGAAGAGCTAAAGTTAAGATTAACGACAGCTCCAGTGTTAACCATCATCGATGGAAACCAGGATTTAAAAGTATGGACTGATGCTTCTAGAGAAGGCCTTGGCGCAGTGTTAATGCAAAGAGGTCAAGTGATTGCTTATGCTAGCCGTCAACTGAAGCCGCACGAGAAAAACTATGTAACTCATGATCTTGAGTTATTGGCTATCATATTCTCTTTGAAAATCTGGAGACACTATCTTCTGGGTGAGAGATTTGAACTGTTTACTGATCACCAGTCGTTAAAGTATCTGTTCACTCAGAAGGACTTGAATCTGAGGCAGCAACGTTGGCTGGAGTTTCTTGCAGCATATGACTTTGAAATTATATATACTCCAGGAAAAGCCAATGTCGTGGCCGATGCATTAAGCCGAAAGAATGTAATGATCGCCAGTTTTATTATCACGACTTCATTGCTAGATAAAATATCTGCTCTTCAGGAGGATGATCACTTCATTCAGAAGATCAGAGGGATAATTCAACAAGGCGAACCCTCGAGTTTTCAAGTAGACAATGATGGGATTTTAAGGCTCAAAGGTCGAATCTGTGTCCCTAACATTCCCGAGCTTCGAAAGGAAGTACTGGATGAATGCCACAAGTCAAAACTCAGTATCCATCCAGGAGTAAGAAAAATGTATAATGACATCAAACGCACTTTCTGGTGGAAGTCGATGAAAAGGGACATTTCCTTATATGTTAGCCGATGCCCTACTTGCCAGCTAGTCAAGAGCGACCAACAGAAATTGGCTGGATTGTTACAACCGCTAGAAGTACCTGGTTGGAACTGGGAACATATCTCCATGGATTTCATTGATGGTTTGCCTAGAACCAGAAAAGGAAATGACAGTATTTGGGTGATCGTAGATCGTTTCACGAAGACCACCCATTTTATACCTGTCAGGTCAAACAGAACTGCTCAGAGTCTGGCGCAGATATACTTCAGGGAAATAGTTAGACTACATGGAGTGCCGCTCAGCATAGTCAGTGATAGAGATACAATATTCACTATCAAATTCTGCGAAGCATTTCAAGTCGAGCTCGGAACGAAGTTAAACTTGAGCACCGCTTATCATCCTCAGACAGACGGTCAGACTGAGAGGGTGAATCGCATTTTAGAAGATCTATTGCGGGCTTGTGTTATAGATTTCGGTGAATCATGGGAAGACCATCTGCATTTGGCTAAATTCTCTTATAACAACAGCTACCAGGCGAGTCTGACAATGTCGCCATTCGAAGCATTATATGGTAGACCTTGCCGATCTCCTGCTTGTTGGGTCGAGCCTGGAAATAGACTTGTGTTGGGTCCTGATATGATTCGAGAAGCCGCCGACAAAGTCAATTTTATTAAGAAGCGATTACTCGCCGCTCAAAGCCGACAAAAGAGCTATGCCGATAGAAGAAGAAGAGATATATCCTTTGAAGTTGGCGACTACGTATATTTGAAAGTATCGCCGATGAGAGGAGTTATCAGGTTCGGTAAAACTGGAAAGTTAGCGCCCAAATTTATTGGTCCGTTTCCTATTCTGGAACGGATCGGAACGCTCGCTTATAGGGTCAAACTGCCTAATTGGTTGCCTGGAGTGCATGATGTATTTCATATATCTCAACTTCGAAAACACGTTCATGATCCAGACTTGATCGTGGAAGAAGCAGCTCAGCAGGATATTGAAATTACTCCAGAATTAGCTGTGAGGCGAGAGCCGCTAAAGATTATCGGCAAAGAAACCAAAGAGCTGAGGAACAAGAAGGTTCACTTAGTCAAAGTGCAATGGAGTGGAGATCCGCGAGATTGTACTTGGGAAACGGAGGAGAGCATTCAGAAAGCTTACCCCAGATGCCGAGTAGATATCTCTGATTGACTCCGGTGCAAGGTACATTTAACCTACTTTGCACTACCATTCAATTCTCTACTCTATTGTTATCTTCTTTTCATAAAAGTGCACTTTTAAATTCTATAGGCTGAATGATTTTGAAAAGGGGTTTTGATTAGTATGTTTTTGGAAGGTTAAAAACAAAATGGTTATTGTGTTGTATGATTGTAGATTTATCAAACCACTTTCGACTTTGTTCCTTTTCGGGGACGAAAAGTTTTAAGTAGGGGAGATTGTAACGACCCAGAAAATCTGAACCAATTTAAAATTTTTAAATTGGCTAAAATAATGGATTTTAAATATTTAAAATAAATATTTTAAATAATGGCGATGAAAACTGAGTTTGAATCGACAATTGAAAACGAATATAATTAATTATAATTATAAACAAGGCCTGAAATGGCGTGGCAGTTTCAAAAATTGAATTCAAACTTTGTCGGACTGTACCGGGTGCAGAACAATCCGGATTTAAGCGAAACCAAAAACATTAGGATCTAATTGGTAATATCTTTCTAACGAATCTGAAAAATCGAAATTTCATAACGGGAATCAAAAGATATGTCCAGTTGAAAATTCTGAATAGTCGCTATGGAATTCAGGCCCTTAAAAATGGAAATTTTGCAAACGACCTCGAATTTCGACGAAACCACTTTTGTTGGATCCGTGATGTCAAATTATCGCTAGGTTTCAAATTTCATAATTTGTCGAATCAATATGTGAGCGTGGCAAAGGAAAACGCGTTTGACCGGTTTCAGTTGATTTTAATCGACTGGAAATTGGCCATTTTTCAAACGGTCTCAGAATTCGACGAAACTAGTTTTGTTAGGACCGTATCGTTAATACGAAGCTAGAAAATATTTTTCGAGAATTTTTAGAGTTAGTATGTGCCCCCGGTAATTTGAAATGTACGTTTAAAATTCAATATAGTGATTTAAATGTAAATTCAACGGAAACTGATTGTAACGGCCGAATTGGCTTGCGAAACATATCCCATTGTGTTTGGAATGGGAGTATTTGGCTAGGGGCGATAGTCGTTGGGTTTGATTTGGAGTTCGTATCATTAAACAGGTTAAATAACGAATAAAATATTTATATATATATAATAAATTGGTCAAAGCCCTAAGAAACTAATCTCGTGGTCAAGGGGGTCTTCAGCACCTCCAAGAAGAAAACCGACGGACCGATTTCTCAAACTAAAATCTCCCAAATTTCTTCATATCCAAATCGAATTTCACCTAGGTTTTAATGTGGATTCGGTGGAGATTTCTACCCACTTCAAGCCCGTACCAGTTTCATGATTTATCATGGTGAGTATTGTTCGATTTCACCCCTCAAACTATCGCGGTTTCCCATCCATTTCCGGTGACGAACGGTGATCGAGTTCGCCTGAACTCAAGGGGGAGGCGCGGTCTTCTTGGAGCTTCGATGTGGCGAAGGTGGATCGGCTTCTAGTGCCTCGGATTATGCGCAGATCCTAGCCCTAGGGATGGAGCTCATGTTGAAAATGACGGGTTCATCTTCCTGAGGAAAGATAAACAGTGAGCATTTCTTTTCTTTTTTTTTTACAATGTTTTTTTTTAAATCGGTTTTTAAAATATTAAATGCAGCAGTTTTTTTTTATATATTAAATGCAGCAGTTTTTTTTATATATTAAATGCAGCAGTTTTTTTATATATATTAAATGCAGCAGTTTTTTTTATATATTAAATGCAGTAGTTTTTTTTAAAAATATAAATGCAGCAGTTTTTTTTTAAAATATAAATGCAGCAGTTTTTTTTATATAATATAAATGCAGTAGTTTTTTTATTAATATAAATGCAGTTTTGAATAAATATAAAGGCAGCTTTTATTTTCATTTTTTTTATATATAGCATTATGAAAATAAAGTTAGAAAGGTTTTAAAATAAAATTAGGATTGATTTTGAAAATATAAAACAGGATTGTTTTGGAAAAATAAAATACTTTCAAATAGAAAATATAAAATAGACTTTGACTTAAAAATAAAATTACCTCTGATTTGAAATTAAATTCATCTTTGTCTATAAAATATAAACCATAGTTTAAAAATGAGATTTTAAAAAGGGGAAAGACGAGATTTTTAAATAGAAAAAAAATCGATTTTTATATATTGAATAGCATAGTAAAAATTCGATTTTTACATATGTAGAGAATACGGGCGAAAGCGACAAAAAGGCGAGAACGGTGAAGATTTATGCAAAGAAGAGTCGTGGGATTGAATTAGCTATTGGTGAGAATTTCTCACTCTTCGATTTCTTTTTCTAGCTATTATATATATGTGTTGAAATAAAAGTGAATTGCTATATATAAATATATATATATATATATATATATATATATATATATATATATATACGCCCCTCGTCCACAAACCATGGACGATATTTATTGGTTGAAATTGTTGTGAAAATTGATTGATAGCGAATGGTTGTTCGGGATTGTTTGTGGTTGATATTGATTTGATTGTGGTTGAAAAATACCCGTTTGTGGTTGGAAAATATTTGGTTGAAACCACATAGGATTAGTTTGTGGAAATGAAATAAATATACACATGCCGCCTGCGTGCGAACTAGATGCATGATTCCCATTGTCAAAAACCGCGAGGTTTTAAGGTAGAGCGAGGAGCCGTACTAGGGACGGTCCCGTTTTTAACTACCCTGCCGTAATGCTGCCGAAATTTTGAATAATATTCGTGTGTTTGAATTATTTTCATATGCTTAAACTATATTTATTCATTGAATAGAAAACATTCATGTGTTGAATTGATATTCATTCGTTGATTAGAAATTCATGTGTTGAATGGTATTCATATTTTGAAATAAATTGTTTGATAATAAAAATCACCTTTTATCTATATATAAAAACTATAGAAAACATTCATGTGTTGAATTGATATTCATTCGTTGATTAGAAATTCATGTGTTGAATGGTATTCATATTTTGAAATAAATTGTTTGATAATAAAAATCACCTTTTATCTATATATAAAAACTATAGAAAACATTCATGTGTTGAATTGATATTCATTCGTTGATTAGAAATTCATGTGTTGAATGGTATTCATATTTTGAAATAAATTGTTTGATAATAAAAATCACCTTTTATCTATATATAAAAACTATAGAAAACATTCATGTGTTGAATTGATATTCATTCGTTGATTAGAAATTCATGTGTTGAATGGTATTCATATTTTGAAATAAATTGTTTGATAATAAAAATCACCTTTTATCTATATATAAAAACTATAGAAAACATTCATGTGTTGAATTGATATTCATTCGTTGATTAGAAATTCATGTGTTGAATGGTATTCATATTTTGAAATAAATTGTTTGATAATAAAAATCACCTTTTATCTATATATAAAAACTATAGAAAACATTCATGTGTTGAATTGATATTCATTCGTTGATTAGAAATTCATGTGTTGAATGGTATTCATATTTTGAAATAAATTGTTTGATAATAAAAATCACCTTTTATCGACTATATGAACTGTGTAAAATAATCTCGTTTTAAAAGAAATTGTTTTATGATAAAAATCCTATTTTTGTCACCTATATGAACTATATAGAAAAATAGTGTTTTGAAATGAATTGTTTTACAATAAAAATCACATTTTTATTGTATGCATAAATCGTTGAAATGTGAAGTGTTAAAAATAGCCACTTGTTCAAAATAAACATATATGAGTTGAAATATTCATTAATTAGCTAATGAAATGATTTGCACCTATGTATGTAACATTAGGTTAAATGGTGTTTTTAAACCAAATAGAAATCAAATATGAAGTTGAATAGAAAATGATAAATGATAGGAACTGTATATATATGTGCATGCATACCCATTGAACAGGTTATAGCAAAGGGGCTAGAGAAGAGGAATAAAATTTTGTGCCCGACAAATAGATACACATTTACTGTTTTGTTTGGGTGATGATTTTATGAGCCTGTTGGCTAGCCGCTTGGCTTTTTCTTTTTCTTTTTTTTTAATTAGAAGGACCGGGAAAGCTATTTGCGATTTCCCGATGCTCCCAGTGCAGGGGAGGTTATGGCGAAATTTTCCAAAATTTTAAGGCGTTAGTGAAATATTTGAAGTGAAAACGATATTGAAATTGTTGAATGAACTATATTTATATAATTATATAAATATAAATAAAATTAAAACGAAACGAAGCCGTGCAGTTCGTATTTTGAAACCGTGATTTCAAACAACTAGTACGGGGAATCCGACCATTGGATTTTCCCGAAACCTCAACCGTCGGGTTCGCCTTGGAAATATCTTCCCAACGGCACCAACCTTGCAAAAATCCAACGGTTGGATTGTCTGGAATGTTTAATTCAAATCTAAAGAAAAACAGCGCCAGAAGCGATTATATTTATATATATATAAATAATTATATATATTTAATCGAATAACGACGCTGCAGTTCGTATTTTGAAATCGAAACTTCAAACGATTGTACCGGGAGATCCGACCGTCGGATTTTCCCGAAACTGGAACCGTTGGATTCGTTTTGAAAAGACCTTTCTAATGATGTAAATTTTGTGAAGATCCAACGGTTAGATTTTCAAATATGTGTAAATCAAATCTGAAGAAAAACAGCGCCACGGCCGCTTTATGGCCCGAAGCGTCGTTTTGAATAAATTAGCTATTTTAAAATAAATAAAAATAGCGATAAATAGTTATAAAATATCATAAGCGATATGGAATGGAAATAAACTGAATTTGCTCGATTTATGTGGCTTTTGATGGTTGAAAGTGTTTGGTGTGAAAATTACATTAAAGAACAAGTTCGGCGTTGTCGAATAATTTAACCATTGAAGTAAATTGATTTGAAATTCTAATTATACGTGAATTATTTGAGAAGGCCGAGTTAATTCTCATTTCAAATAATTGACCGACGATTGAAAGTCGAAGATGAAGACGATGGTCGAAGACCGGAGATCTTCACCTCGTTTGTATGGTAACCGAGGTCCTGATTGGGAGGCATCCCGAAATATGGATAATGAGTGGTGATCGTTCAGACGTACGTGTTGATCGAAGGGTTTGCGAGGTATTTAGTGCCTCCGGTTTCGTTCAGACCCAGAACGGACTTGTAAATGGACTGTGTGTCTGACATTGGATTAATTCTGTGTGGCATGCTAAGATGCAGAGATCAGGGCTTCTGTTGAAAAGCAAAGTCTTGTGGTGATGATCAAAGCACCGCCTGTGTGGCGTAGCTTTGTGTATAACGTAAATTCGCGAGCCTCACACCCCGGTATGAACCTAAAACGGGAGAAGGACCTCAGGGAGGGCATGCGTTTCTTTCTAGCTAGGGTGGTGTCAGTGACCTACCAGCCCTGACATTTATATACTTTTCACCTATGTGGTTGTTGCTGTTGCGAGGCGCCTCGGTTTGATCGGACGATCCGGGTCCGATGGAGTCATTCGTTGGCTCGTTTGCGCCCCAAAGGGCGGGGAGACGTATTGTTCAGGTATAATAACCCACATCGGTGGACCGGCCCTGACGATCCAGGGGGCAGTTGCGGCTGTTCCTGAGACATGGTAGGCTAGATTGTCTCGAATTCGGTAAGGACTATCTTTTGCCTTGGTTCATGACGGAAATCCAATTTCCAAATACGACAGCGTGCGGTTTTGATTGTATATATATATGGCGACATGATATATGGTACCCATGCCGTCTATGATTGATAGTTATGATTTGAAATTGTTTTCAAAACATATTAACACTAGCAATAATATCAAATGCCTTTGTTTTATTCGTATCAATCATATTTTGGCCATTATAAGGTAAAACTCTATCCTCCGGTTTGCGTTGCATTGTGTGATGGGAACTGAGTCTTATAATGGCTTCATTTTTATAAAAAGCATAGCGATGTTTAAAAGAAAGATTTGTTTTAAAGCACTGGCAATCCAATGGAGTAAACCCGTTCCACGAAGGTGGCGTGGTCCTGTGATTAGCCAAATTATATATATATGTGTTGAGTGGATTTCTCATACCAGTCCCATGACTGACTCGTAGTTGTTTCACTTTCAAACTCGGGTGCCCCTTTTTTCTACACGGGCAGCCTTGTATTCAGGTTTAGCTGGTTCTTTCTGGATAGCTGGAGCTGAAGATGGATTCTATCATTTATCTCTTTTTATGCTGTTCAGCTCCTATTGTACATATTTTGTTTATTTCCGCTGTAGACATTTATGTATAGCTGAACTGTATTTGTACTAAGTAAGATCCTGTATACTGTGTAACTCTGATGATTACTTTTATCCAGTATATTCTATTGTTCATTTTCTGGTGTATTTATTTAATTTTGTTCTGCTATTATCTGTTTCTGTGTTATATTCCAAAGATAACCCTTGTTTCCGTCTAAACGGGATTTCGGGTCGTCTCACCCTCTAACTTCTTTCTCTTAACCTTCTGCATTTCTGTATAACTTGGGTTGACTGTGGTAGTTAAATATCGGCTTAAATTATACAGAAAAGTGGGATGTTACAATGTGATATCAGAGCTAATGGTTTAGTAATAACCTTGGCTCTGTGGCATAACTCAATAAAGATAGGGCTAGTAATACCCTATATTGAGTTTGAGTATATATATGAGAGCATGTATTTGTAATGAATATAAAATTATTTTTAAATTATTTTGGAAAAAAAGGTAAATGAAATATTTTTTCCCAAATCATATTTTTGTGTAATTTTTTTTAAATCATTGATTTGATTTTTAAAAGCTTATATTGGGTTGTTTAATTGATTTGAATGGAATTCAATTTAAATTTGGAAATTTAATAAGTAATAACTAAATGAAAATCAATCATATATGAACCATTTTATGTAAAAAGTACGTTGAACCAAAGTGAGGGTAAAGGCGTACATATATTAATATGGAATATTAATTGGATTTAACCAAATCAATTGAATTTGATAAATAATTAGATGGTTAGATTGAATTGGTCGTGTCTTGTTAGTTTGATAAATGTTTGATGGTTAAACAGAATTCATCGACAACTTCATAAATTAGAAGCTAAGAAATGAATTTCAGAATAATAAGTTGAAATGAAACTGCTTATGAGAAAAGACCAAATGTTTTAACCTGAAAATTGCATATAACTTCTAAATGTATGGTGTTACAAGTTTGGTTCTGAAATTTGTGTAGTTATACTTGCTAACCAATGTAATTGTTGCTTATATGGCCAATTGAGTTAAGTACAGGTACCCGAAGCTATGAGGATTAATTTTGGTTGTGTAAATCACATATAAATTGAGCAAATATGCTTAATAACGCTCGTCTAAGGTATGCCTACGCATAAATATAAAATTTGGTTTTTGAATTATTTTTTCCGACCGTGTCGGTCGATGTTTATATATTTATTATTCCTGCAATATTGCAGAAGTCCTTCCGTACAGGGGAGATTCTGCCAAAAAAATTCCAAAATTTAAGGTGTTAGAATATTTTTGAGATTTTATTAACCGGATTGAATTAGTTTTTTAATAAAAACTATTTGGGTTTGTTCAGGGATTAGAACATAATATTTTAACTGAATATATTTTTGAAAAGTCAATGGGTTTGTCGCATTTTTCCTACCTTAGTAATTTCGGGGACGAAATTCATTTAGGGGCATTATACATTAAGGGCCTCCTTTAGTTAAACAATAAGTTTAAAGGACACGGCTTTAATTTAATTATTTTCTAGGACAAAAAACACGAGACACCTCTTTCTTCAATTTGTTCTTTTGTTTCTTCATTCCGCCATTTCTTAATCAAACCTAAGTTTTACCAAAAATCAAACGATTTCCATTCGGTTTCATCTAAATTTGGTTGCGATCGATTTCATTTTCGCCCTCTCTGATCGATTTCAATCCCTAAAACCTAAGCCGATTCATAACTACCTAAATCCCTAAGTCGATCTTCTCAAAAAAAAAAAAATTTCTAAAACAAGTCGATATTCTCAAATAATGACTCGACAGGTATGAATCTAGGTTTTCGTCTTTACAATATTTCATTATTTCTGTTCAATAGTTGTTGAACAAATAAGTACTTATTTATCTTTGTTGTTTGTTGTTCATCGATTATTTGTGTTTGTCCTTGAATAAGTAAGAAGTAAGTTCAATTTTATTCCAACTTTGCTATTTATGCATGTGTGGTGTTTATTTTTTTGTGATGATATAACATAATATGAAACTGCTTGGTTAATCATACGTACATATTCAGTGGTAGATGTTATGCTGTTTGAAAGCTTAAAAACATAAAGGTGTTTATCTTTTAATTTGAATGTTTTAATTACGTATTAAACCTTAGTAATATTTGACAATTATTGATACATGACAAATATATATGTTATTAATTATCTTTTACTAAAATATAATTGCATCTATCTTTTACTAAAATATAATTGCAACTATCTTTTACTAAAATAGATAATTGCAATCATCTTTTACTAATAGATATGTTCGTACAAACCTGGAAATGTTTATATATATACACACACACACATACATAAGTATTGGTTTTGTTTTTATAACCAATAAAAGGGCAATGTGTTTGTCAAGGTTGTATATTATAGGCCTTATAGGATTTTCTGTTAAAAATAATAAAATTAAATGGTTTTCTGAGAAAAAGATAAAATCATTTATCTTTTTTTGTTAAAAGTATAAGTTTTACGATTTTCTGGGAAAAAGATAAAACCGTTTATCTTTTTTCTGTTAAAAGTATAAGTTTGTTAACTGTATGTACATAATTACCAACATGTAACTATTTTTTTTTAATGCAAGATAAAATATGAATACACGAAAATTCTCTAGATTGTTTACAGAACAACCACTATGCATTTTCTTCAGTGAAAGAGGACATCAATGCATAAATTTCAGACCTATATCAAGTAATAACAACATTACGTTTATGTGCATGGGAATATCCATTCTAGTATTGCTTTTAACTGTATTAAATATCCATTCTTTTGTTATATATTCAATAAATACAATTATTTTTTAATGTTTTTATCATCAATAGCTACAAAAGATAAATAGATTTATCTTTTACTGTAAATGATTTCATAATACGTTATCTTTTACTGTAAATGATTTGCAGCCAAGGTGCTACGGGCTTTGAGGAATGGGACTAGGAAAGCAAGGTTGCAGGAGAGGTTCACTGTTATGCTTCTGCAGAAGCCTTTTTAACCTGATTTTACTACCGTAGAGCACTAGGCTTTTTGCAGTTATTTTGAATTATGTATGTATAATGACAATGGTAAAAATGAACCTGCAATTGCAACGGAGTGGGTAAATTTGTGTAGTGAAAGGATTTGAATTGCTTCTATTGTATATTATAAATCTTCTCATTGTTATTTCTTCTTGGGTTTGACATGCAGTGCACATTATGCTCTGTTTTGCAATCTTTCTGCTTATTTGTAACACCTTTGTATCTTATTATATTATAAGTGTCTTTGGTCTTTGCTTTATCTTTTTGTAGCTACTATTTGTTGATAGTTTAACAAGGTTCAGTCCATCATCTTCTACTAAATTTTTACTATGCCATTACAAAATAGCCCAAGAAGATAAAATTATATGATTTTCTGAGAAACCATTTATCTTTTTCCTGTTAAAAGTATAAATTATATGATTTTCTGGGAAAAAGATAACACCGTTTGTCTTATTTCTGTTAAAAGTATAAGTTATATGATTTTCTGGGAAAAAGATAAAACCATTTATCTTTTTTCTGATAAAAATGGCGCCCTAAAGTATTTATTTGCCATGGAATTTATGAAATGAATGGTCCGGTAGTAATAAGGTTGGTTAAATGGTATGCTTACATATGTAAAAGGTGTTTTTTTAGTAAGCACATAATCTGTTATATACATATATGCTTAGACAGTTTGATATTAACAAACAATCAACTGCATTAAAACTTCAGATAAACACAATTGTTCAAGTCAACATTTTTTCAATACACAGCTCCAAACATGAATAACAATAAGCAACAACAAATTGCAAATAAGAAAATATTAACAGACAATCAACTGTATCAAAACTTACAACATGCTACCAATTAATCATGCACACCAACAAAATCCACCAATTAATTATATACACCAACAAAAGCAAAAAAAAAAAATACTATACGATAGAATCGAAAAAGATATATGAATTTAGCTTTTTTGCAATACACAGTTTAGTCTTCATTTTCGCCGAGAAAAATATATTATATATGCTGTCAACTTTGAACTTCTTCTTACTATTAAGACTTCCAACAAAATTAACCACCTTCATTGCTGCAACTATCTAAACTATTCAGTTGTTTCCATTCCCGTTCTTTTACAAAATATAGTTCTTCTTGAATTTTGTAATCTTCAGAGCCCATTTTAAAGAGTGACCCTCTGGTCTGCACCTTTAAAAGGACGAAGCCAATCCTCACCTGAATCAAAAGAGCCCAAAATTATCACATAAATTCATTGGTATTATCAATTGCTGGCAATCATTGCTGATATCATTGTTATTTCTCACCACTCGTATCATATACAACAAGTAACATGGCACACCTTTATGACTTTTTGAAATAACAAGTGAAAATAGTAAATTAATAGAACAACTGTAATCATTTTTAAATCTTAAAAATAGATGCAATTATCTTTTTTAAATCTGAAATAAAATAAAATATTCAACGTAACTTATCTTTTATGTTTTAGTAAAAGATAGATGCAATAATATTTTTAAAAACAGAAATAAAAAAGATATTATATTAAACATTTAAAAATTGTTAATTACAAAAATGCAATTATAAAAAAATTAATATCTTTTTATGATGGAAAAACAAAGACAGAAAAAAATAAATGGGATTATCTTTTTAGATGAGTACGTAATGTATTTTTATACAAAGACATACGTAGTATTATTGAAATATTCTAGAAGATGGGAATGTTTAAATATATATATATATATATATATATATACATATATACATTCATATATATATATATATATATTGGTTTTCTTTATAACCAATAGAAGGGCAATGTGTTTTGTCAAGGTTGTATATGTATATAGGCCTTATAGGATTTTCTGTTAAAACAATGAAATTAAATGGTTTTCTGAGAAAATGATAAAACCATTTATCTTTTTTCTGTTAAAAGTATAAGTTATATGATTTCCTGAGAAAAAGATAAAACCATTATCTTTTTTCTGATAAAAATGGCGCCCTGAAGTGTTTATTTGCCATGGAATTTATGAAATTAATATAAATTTAAAAATTGTTAATTACAATAATATTTACGTATTTTTATTTCAAGATATTAGCATCTAACAATTAACAAAGCACACTAGTCCACTTAGCTGCCTCTTGTCTTCAATTAGACATTTGCATCATAAGCTTAACCCGAATACCATCAAGACATGCAGTTACAGGCAGTGTACTCTCAATTTAAGTCCGTCACATACATATTTTTATCTTTTTCAGATAAAGATAAAAACTTTTATCTTATTAAAATAGAAAGAACAAGTTGCAATAATGGTCTAAATCATGCTGCCATACTAATTTTACATTAATACAACAAAAAAACCAATTATTGTACATGACATTAAGAGCAAAAAAAATATGATAAAACACTACTGTAAATTTTTTTTAAAGGCATTACCTGATACACGACAATAGAAAATAACTCATTTACTCAATTCGTGAAAATCGCCTATTTGATGAAGATACTGAAATCTCCTGGCAATAACTAACTGAAAATCACCAATCATTTGAAGCACGATTTGTTTGACATGTAAAAAATCGCCTATTTTATTCGATTCGTGAAAATCACATATTTGATATTGATCAATTTAAGAAATTGTCAGAATAGCAACGGGCTACAGAAAGTAGGTGGTGCTTTGGTTCTGGATTGAAGTAATAAACGAATTGAAGAGTAGCGATTTGGATAGGGATTGAAGTGGAGGCCATTTTTGTCGATTTGGGATAAAGTGTTTACGGCTGTTTAATTGAAGAATGGAAGGAGCGACATTTTTGTCCTTAAAATTTTTTTGTTTAAAGCGATGTCCTGCAAAATAATTAAAATGTGTTAAGAAGCCCTTGTGGCAAATTTCCACATTCATTTAAGGGGGAAGGAATGTAACGACCCAGATTTTTAACCGTTAAGTTTGAATATTTAAATTGGTTTTAAATGTTGATTAAAAATATAAACGAATTCATATTTATTTATTAAACGAAGTTTGAACGAATAATTTATATTTAATTTAAAACGAGCTCGTAACGTCGCGATAGTTCGCAATATTGAGTCTTCAACTTCAATTGAATATACAGAATCCGATTTAAGTCAGAATTATGTGAAACAAGAAACACTTGAATCTAGTTGATTATAATTTTCTAATGAAGGAGAAAAATAGAGATTTCATCTTGTAGATTTTGAGTTATGTCTGAAAGTGTCTAAGCAGCGGTAGGATCGTATGGAGTGGAGTATGAATATAATAAAATGTATATAACAAAGTAGTAGCTGTAAGTAAAGTCACACAGTCGATTTATACTGGTTCGGACCACTGTCCTACGTCCAGTCTCAGACCCTCTTCTGGTATTTAACAAACACAAACAACATCGCTTTACCCGGAGGAACAGGTTCACAATTACTTGAACAGCCGAACAGGATTTCTTGCCTCAACTCCTGAAGAGGACTTTATAAATACAGAATAGTTGATGACTTATGTGTTATTGATAGCACGAATATGTCAATATAAAGTACACCCTTCTTATAGTCTTTCCTTGATGAAAAACGTGAAGCTTGTGAAAGAGTATGGAAGATTAAAATCTCAAGTATTTGTAAATAGAATGCTTTTAGAGATTAGAGTACTTTAAGTAAGATAGAAAGAGTTAGAATAAAATTCGATGATTGGATCACTTAGTCAAGTCTCTGTTTATAATATGTAAAGAGTTACAACTAATCACGAAGAGATTTGATCAAAAGATATGGATTAGAAAGTTGTAACTTTTCATAATAGGTTGCAGCCCATCGTAATCAGATGTATGAATTTAAATTTCAGATGTCTGTTTTGTTTTGAAAAATAAAACAGCAAGAAAATATTTTATTTCGAAGCAGATTCAGATGTTTGAAAAATTCAGAACAGACAATGTAACAACCCGGAATATCGTAACCAATTTAAAAAAATTATTCTGGCAATTTTAATGAATTTTGAATATTTAAAATGATTTATTTTAAATAATTACAACTAGAAATTTATTTTGAATAGAATTAGAACATATAAATTTATTTAAATCAAAGTTAGAATATAAATATTTATTTTAATTATAAAAGGAATTGGAAATGGCGCAGTAGTTTGGAAATTCGATTTCGGATTTCAAATGAATGTACAGGATTCAAAATAAACCGGATTTTAGTGAAAACAGAAATATTTTAATCTGTTTGAAAATATCTTTCCAACAAATGTGAAAAATCCAGATTTCATAACGGGAATAAAAAGTTATGTCCAGTTAAAAATTCAGAATAGTCAATATGGAATTTATATAATATATAGCCCTTAAAAATAGAGATTTTGCAAACGACCTTCATTTTCGACGAGACCGCTTTTTTTGGATCCAGAATGTCAAATTATTGCTAGATTCCAATTTTCATAATTTTTGGAATCAATATGTGAGCGTGGTGAATTTAAACATGTTTGGCAATTTCAGTTTGAATTTACTTGATTGGAAAATGACTGTTTTTCAAACGGTCTCCAAATTCTACGAAATTATTTTGTTAGGACCGTATCATCAAAACATAGCTAGATTTATTTTTTGGGAATTTTTGGAGTCAGTATGTGGCCCTGGTAAATTAAAATGTGCGTTTGAATTGAAAATATATTGATTTATATATTAAATTTAACGAAAACTGAGCAAAACAGTCAAATTGGCTTACGGGACATATCTCATTGTGTCCAGGATGGGGGTAATTAGCTAGGGGCGGCAGTCGTTAGGTCTCGTTTGGAGTTCAAATAAAAAAGTTAGTTCTTTTGGAATTAATTAATTAATTAATTTAATAAAATATATATATAATAGGGTGTTAACCGTAATTCTCCAGCAAACCAAAATTAGAGCACCCCCTTTCAAAAAAAAACCTCGTTCAAATCCCCCCCTCCGTTCAGACCTAGACCGCCGCGATTCCTCCTCCGCCGCTCACCGGACCCCGCCGCCGTACGCCATGTCGTGCCGCCCCAGGTGCGCCGCTACCCTCCTCCTCGCGTCAGACCCCCCTTCCAGATCGATTCTTCGATCGAAGAGAAAACCCCCTCCATTGCAAAAAACCCCTCGCCCCTCCACTTCCCCCACCGTCGTCCGCCGCTTCAGAAAACACCGCGACCCCCCAACCCTTCTGCCTTCAGTCGACGCACAGATGACGATAACACAGTGAGTTCTTTTTCTTTTCTGTTTTTAAATAACATTGTTTTTTTATTATTCAGTTTTATTTATATAAACTAAAAGAATTAAATAAAGATCTGATTTTTTCTTTTTTTTTATATAAAGAAAAGGTTTGATTTTTAATTATAAAAAGTTATAATTTTTAATTATAAAAAGTTATAATTTTTAATTATAAAAAGTTTGATTTTTTAATTATAAAAAGTTTGATTTTTATTAATATAAAAGTTTGATTTTTATTAACATAAAGATTTATTTTTAAATATGAAAAGAGGAGATTTTAAAAACGAAAAGATTAGATTTTTTAAAAAAGAAAAGATATGATATTTTCATAATATAAAAATAGGATTTTTGTATAATAAAGAATATAAAATTATTATTTTTATATAAGTAGCGAATTAAAAATAGGATTTTTATGTAATAGAGAATATAAAATATTATTTTTTATATAAATAGCTAATTAAGAATAGGATTTTTATATAATAGAAGATATAAAAATATTATTTTTATATATGTCGCGAATTAAGAATAGGATTTTTATATAATAGAGAATATAAAAATATTATTTTATATAAGTAGCGAATTAAAAATAGGATTTTTATATAATAGAGAATATAAAAATATTATTTTTATATAAGTAGCGAATTAAGAATAGGATTTTTATATAATAGAGAATATAAAAATATTATTTTTATATAAGTAGCAAATTAAGAATAGGATTTTTATATAATAGAGAATATAAAAATATTATTTATATATAAATATCGATATAAAAATGCGATTTTTAAATGTATAAACATCATATTAAAAATGTGATTTTTAATATGAACAGCGTAGAAAAGACTACATTGGAATTTCGGGCAAATCCAAATGGTTCAGAAATTCAGAAATAAAACTAGAGGAGTGGATCCCAAAGGTGAGAACTTCTCACTCTAGTTTTGTTTTTTAGTTAAATATATATACTAGGATGCAGACGGTGCTTAGTAGCACCCGAAACCTTTGTTTGAAATCATGTTTGGTTGGTTGTTTGGTTGAATTTGATTTGGGAAATGAAATGAATTGATTAGAATTTGGTGTGTATATGGCGCGAGCCATTATTAGGCGAGGGATAAGGCTAGACCCTATTCCGGTCCTAGTATCGCACCGTTATGCTGACGAAATTTTCTAAAAATGTTAGAACAATAAAAATATCAATTTTATTGTATAAATGAATTAAATAAAATATTCATGTGTTGAAATAAATATTTTATAGTTAAAAATATAATTTTTAACGGGTATATGAATGAAATTAAATATTCATTTACAAATCGGACGATTTGTTTATGTACACACATTTGACTAATATTGATTGGGACGATATATTGTACGCATCGCCCAACTGCACAAATAACATTTGGTACTTGTTGGTTGAAACCCCACACGGGTATTGGGATGATATTTGACATACACTAATCTCAATTGTTTAGTTGTATGTCAATCGATTAGTTGGCAGACTGTTGTAAGCGTTGATTATTTATATTTAATGCTTATGCAGTTATGTAATGCACTCTGGATGATGGTTGACCGTGTTTGATTATTGTTGTGTACATGTGTGTATGAAATCCATATAAATAAAATTATATGGTAATTGACTATGTCTGATTCCATTTCGGAAAGAATGAATATTTTAAATTAAATAATATTTTAAAATGACGAGTAATGAATATTTTAAAATTACTAATATTTTAAAATAGTATTCAGTAATGGATCAAGATAGGATTTTGATGTCCGAATTGGGATGGATACGAAAATAATTAAATATATAAAGCCATCTTGATTAGTTATGCGCCATTTTGACGCTAATCGGTATTTTTATCGATTTTATTCATTTTTATAATGAATATCGGAAAGGAAATGATTTCAAAATCTAATGTTTTGAAAATATTATTATTTATATATTAATGATATGGAATATTCAATTTTGATTTAAAATTGAATATGAAGTTGAAATCGGGTTTAATACGGATTTAAAACAATTTATAAAATACGTTTTAAATGGAAATCGATGATAAATATATAATATATATTATATATATTTAATGGCCTGAATAGAACGCGCCGTGTCACGGTAGTTCACGAATTTCGACTATTGACTTCGAATCGACGTTACGGGAGATCCGACCGTCGGATTCTCCTAAAACCGGAACTGTTCGGTTCGTATCGAAAAGATATTTCCAACGAATATAAGATATTTTAAATCTAACGGTTGGATTTGGAATTATGTCCAAATCAAATTTGGAAAAGGTCGTTGTAAGTGCAGTTCGATGACGTTTTATGGAAATCGACTGTACGGGCCTTGATAAAATTATAAAAAATATTAATAATTTATGTAAAATCATAATTAATGATTTGGTAAGAATTGGGATGAAAAATTCCATATTTGGAAAGATAAAATATATTTTATCGAAATGAACTAGTTATGAACTAGAATTATAATACAATATTTTTAAATAAATAAACTAGATTTGAAATGGTTTTAAAAATAACTAGAATTTCCAATATATGAATTGGAATGGATTTAAATCGAAATTATCTTCGGAATATATCGATATTGGATTCCATGATTATACAGATATTGTGGGGGAATTTGGAAGATACATACATACATATATATATATATATATCGTTATTTCTAATACGATATTTGTTGATTTCAGAATTTGATATTTAATATAACCCGATATAATTTCTATTCAGAGCCTTGTATTTAATATTGAATTGGATTTTGGGTTCGTCATGAATGGTGTCTTAAATAACACTGTTCTTAAACCCCATGTGAAAAGAATAAATCTTTTAATTAAGATTACAAGAGTTTCCAGTTAATTAGCATTTAATTGGAATTAAAATGGAATGTGAATTGGGTTTATTGTGAACGATGTTTTTAACGACATTCGTTCTTTAACCCGATCTACTGATAAAATGTGATTTGGAATATATAATTTTTTATTAAGCTTTAATGGGATTTTCCAAAGTAAAGTTTTTCAATTAATTAATATTTAATTGGAATGGAATGGAATTCGATTTGGTAATAATCGAAATGAACTTCGGTGGAGGAAGACTGTTAATATATATAGAATTTAAAAGGATTTTTCGTAATTCCATTTATATTATTAGTCAGATACGGAAATTGATATCGATTATATATTGATCTGTTTTTTCGTGAAGATTCCATAATTAATGGAATGGGATTTTGGGTTTATCGTGAACTGTGTTTTAAATGACATTGGTTCTTTAACCCAGTTAAAGACAGGATTACATGTCGATCATTGTATTTCGAACTGTATGGTTGATCTTTGTTGAATATATATCTATTTCGTTGCGGAGAATTTATTCTCTTACTTAACACTCTTCTCTAAGACTTACGAGCTTAGAGGTTATATATAGGCAGAAATCAATAGTACGGTGTAGATTGTCGATGCGGCATGTTTGATTTTCCAAAGTTAAATAATCATTACTATTGATTTTTGGGAAGATTAAAACCAAGTGGGGTTTTAATGAATCTTTAATTAGATTGAAATGTGAACTGATAATTTAAATTATCAAATTAGGGAAATGATAGAGGGTGGAGTATCACCAGTTTTGCTCCAAGCGATAGTTAAATCTTTAATTGGATTTGGATGTGAAATGGTAATTAAATTTACCAATAACACCACGGTGTTAGATATGGAGTATTACCAGTTTTGCTCCATGGGATGAATAGGTTGGGACTTGGAAATTAAATAAATGATTACTTCGGTGAGGATCGCTAATCCCGATTAGTATGGATAAACCTTAATTTGGTTTGAATTAATATCCAAAGGAAGATTAAAGAATAAATTTAAAAGAATTTATCTTTGATAAAATTAATGGGAACCTTTCCCAAAGGATATGGATATTTAAATAAAAGAATATTCAGAATTGGAATGAGGCGTATGTTTTGTTTTATAGCACTTGTTTATAACATATGCGAGTTATTCGGAACGGCCAGGTTTATACCCATTCTGAATAACTGATTCAACGATAAGTCGACGATGAAGACGGTGGTTGAAAACCAGAAGTCTTCACATTGTTTGGATGATTGCTGATGTCTTGATTGAGAGGTACACCCAAGACAAGGTAATAAGTGGTGATCGTCCAGACATACTTGAGATCAACCGGATATGCGAGGACCTCTCGCCTGTATTGGACATACGAGACGAGGAATATGGTGCCTCCGGTTTCGTTCAGACCCAGAATGAATTTATAAATGGATGTGTGTCTGACATTGGATTTTATTTTGTGTTGATTGATCTCTATTAAATATATTTCTGTTTGGCAGCGGAGAATTTATTTTCTTGCTTAACGCCCTTCTCTGAGACGTACGAGCTCAGAGGTTATATATCGATAGACATCAGTCGCATGGCATGAATTGCTTATGTGGCATGCTGAGATGCAAATGATCAAGGCTTTTGTTGAAAAGCAGAGTCTTGTGGTTGATGATCAAAGCACGGCTTTAATATAGCATAGCTTTGTGTATAGCGTTAATTCGCGAGCCTCATACCTCGGTATGAGTCAAAAACGGGATAAGGGACCGTTGGGAGAACATGACGTTTCTTTCTAGCTATGGGTGGTGTCATGGTATGGAGCCCAGACATTTCTATTTTTACCTATGTGGATTATGGATAGCGAGGCGCCTCGAATATATCAGTTACTAAGGAGCCGATGGATAGGTCCGATAGGACCGGGAAACAAGTGTTTAGGAATTGCCAATCCTCAAACGTAAGAGAGGACCGACCCAACCGATCCAAGGGTTGCCCAGAGTGCATAGTCTTAAGACATTTGCTAGAGCGTCTCGAAGCGGTTAGGAGTACATCCCTTGCCTTGACTCATGATGGAAATCCAATTTCCAGTACGTGACATTTTGGTTTTGATTGTAGAGCCTAGTATTGGCGACATAGTAGCATGGGATACTATGCCGTCTATGATTGATACATTTATATTTGAAGTTGTTTTAACACTATACACCTATTATAGTATCAAAATGATTTGTTTTAAACGTACCAAGAATGTTTGGCTATTATAAGGTGAAACTCTATCCTCCGGCTTGCATTGCATTGAGTGATGGGACCTGAGTCTTATAATGGCTTCATTTTTCCAAAAAGCATTGTGCTGTTTGTTTTATGCACCGGTATTCTTAGGAGGAAACCCGTTCTGTGTTATACGGCGTGGTCCCTTGATTTACTCCATTTTAAAGTAAAGTTTTAAATAACTGTTTTAGTTCTCACACTAGTCACATAATTGACCTGGAGTTTATTGTTTTAACCTAAACTCTGGGTGCCCCTATTTTCCACACGGGCAGTTAGTAGTTTTGATTTTGCAAATTTATTCTTACAGGATCTTGGTTTACAACTGAAGCTATATTCGGAAAGCTCTGTATCTGTTTACCTCTTCCAGTGGTGGTTTGTATTATTTTCTGCTGTATAATAATTTGTAAACCTCTGATATTTATCAAATGTATATTATTTGCTCATACTCTGTATATTCTTGTACTTTGATGTAAATTGTTGTAATAAGCAATGAAATGTTCTTCTTTTTGCATTTTGATTTGTCGTGTTCTCAGACAATCCGTTCTTTCTCTTCTCTTCGGAGACCGGGAAAGTTCGAGTCGTCACATTTTGGTATTAGAGCTTTGGTTTACAGAGCTCGAGAACAAGACACATTAGAACCAAACGAAAGAATTCATCAGAGATTGGATTAGTAATATCCAATGAGAATGACTCGTAAGAGATAGGATCAGTAGTATCCTGTAATGTGTCTGAAGAGTGTTATTTTTAAATAAAAATGAAAACCAATTTTGTTTTGAAAATTTAATCTAATTATACGTATTTGAGTATAATATTTTATTTTATTTTGGACTATCGAGTATATGAGATTTTGCATATACGCGTCATGAACGTTATTCGAAGTTTTGATATACTGGATAGATATAGAATCACACTCTAGACACCCGAAGATGATTTTGATGATTGTAGCTACATCATCAGAATTCATGTTCGAGTTTCGAAAGTGGGATGTCTCTATATTTCCAATTGACTGGTGTGAGAACCAAAACTAGATAGGGTTGTTGTTGTGAATTGGCATCAAAAACATGATTTTGAGAATATATATAAAAGTTATGTGTTTGAAACGATAATCAACTAATTAATTGCTGATTGTGTTGTTTGATTATTGGTTTGATTAATTAAAATTTTGAACCATTAAGCCAAATTGAGTCAAATATTGAACTGACTTGAAAATTGATTGCAATTGCATATATGTACATGTATATAGAATGAACAGGTCATAGCAGGGAAGCTAAGAAGAGGAATAAAATTGTATGCCCGACAAATAGGTACATGTTTACTAATTTATTGGGTTTGGATGATTTTATGAGCCGCTTGGCTTTTTCTTTTTCTTTTTGGATGATGAGGCCCCGCATGGCTAGTTGTGGTTTTAAATGTCTCCCCGTACAAAGGAGGTTATGGCGAAATTTTTTGAAAATTTAGGGTGTTAGCCAAATTTTTGAAAAAATTGAAAATTCTTAGAAACGGAAAAGTTGAAGAATGAAAGCCAAAATGTTGAGTTGGTTAGTTAAACAACTTTCAGCTTCGTTCCTTTTTGAGGATGAAAAGATTTTAAGTGGGGGAGATTGTAACAACCCGGAAAATCGAAAAAAATTTAAAATTTTTATTTTGGCAATTTTAATGAATTTTGAATATTTAAAATGGTTTATTTTAAATAATTACAACTAGAAATTTATTTTGAATAGAATTAGAACGTATAAATTTATTTAAATCAAAGTTAGAATATAAATATTTGTTTTAATTATAAAAGGAATTATAAATGGAGTTTGAAAATTCAATTTCAAATTTCAAATGAATGTACATGATTCAAAATAAACCAGATTTTAGTAAAACCAGAAATATTCGAATCTGTTTGATATTATTCAATGAATGTGAAAAATCTAGATTTCATAACGGGAATAAAAAGTTATGTCCAGTTGAAAATTAAAAATAGAGATTTTGCAAACGACCTCCGTTTTCGACGAGATAACTTTTGTTGGATCCGGAATGTTAAATTATTGCTAGATTCCAATTTTCATAATTTTTGGAATCAATATGTGAGCGTGGTGAATTTAAACGTGTTTGGCAATTTCAGTTCGAAGTTAATCAACTGGAAAATGATCATTTTTCAAACGGTCTCCAAATTTGATGAAATTAGTTTTTTTAGGACCGTATCATCAAAACATGGCTAGATTTATTTTTCGGGAATTTTTGGAGTTAGTATGTGGCCTTGGTAAATTAAAATGTTTGTTTGAATTTAAAATATATTGATTTATATTTTAAATTTAACGAAAACTGAGCAAAACAGTCGAATTGGATTACGGGACATGTCCCATTGTGTCCGGGATAGGGGTAATTAGCTAGGGGCGACAGTCGTTGGTCTCGTTCGGAGTTCAAATTAAAAAGTTACTTCTTTTGGAATTAATTAATTAATTATTAATAAAATATATATAATAGGGTGTTAACCCTAATTCTTCAGCAAACCAAAATTAGAGCGCCCCCTTTTCAAAAAAAACCTCGTTTAAATCCCCCTCGTTTAGACCTAGACCGTCGCGATTCCTCCTCCGCCGCTCACTGGACCCCGCCGTCGTACACTACGTCACACCTCCCCAGGTGCGCCGCCACCCTCGTCCTCACGTCAGAGCCCCCCCTTCCGGATCGATTCTTCAATCGAAGAGAAAAAACCCCTCCATTGCAAAAAACCCGTCGCACCTCCACTTACCCCACCGCCATCCGTTGTCCGCCGCTTCAGACATCACCGCGACCCCCCACCCCTCCATCCTCCAATCGACGCACAGATGACGATAACACAGTGAGTTCTTTTTCTTTTTTGTTTTTAAATAACATTGTTTTTTTATTATGCATTTTTATTTATATAAACTAAAAGAATTAAATAAAGATCTGATTTTTTTTCTTTTTTTATATAAAGAAAAGGTTTGATTTTTAATTATAAAAAGTTATAATTTTTAATTATAAAATGTTGATTTTTAATTATAAAAAGTTTGATTTTTATTAATATAAAAGTTTGATTTTTATTAACATAAAGATTTGATTTTTAAATATGAAAAGAGGAGATTTCTAAAAATGAAAAGATTAGATTTTTTAAAAAAGGAAAAGATATGATATTTTCATAATACAAAAATAGGATTTTTATATAATAGAGAATGTAAAAATATTATTTTTATATAAATAGCAAATTAAAAATAGGATTTTTATATAATAGAGAATATAAAAATATTATTTTTATATAAGTAGCGAATTAAGAATAGGATTTTTATATAATAGAGAAAATAAAAATACTTTTTTTATATAAGTAGAGAATTAAGAATAGGATTTTTATATAATAGAGAATATAAAAATATTATTTTTATATAAGTAGCGAACTAAAAATAGGATTTTTATATAATAGAGAATATAAAAATATTATTTTTATATGAGTAGCGAATTAAGAATAGGATTTTTATATAATAGAGAATATAAAAATATTTATTTTATATAAGTAGAGAATTAAGAATAGGATTTTTGTATAATAGAGAATATAAAAATATTATTTTTATATATATAGCGATATAAAAATGCGATTTTTAAATATATAACCATCATATTAAAAATGTGATTTTTAATATGAATAGCGTAGAAAAGACTGCGTTGGAATTTCGGGCAAATCCAAACGGTTCAGAAATTCAAAAATAAAACTGAAGGAGTGGATCGCAAAGGTGAGAACTTTTCACTCTAATTTGATTTTCTAGTTAAATATATATACTAGGATGCAGACGGTGCTTAGTAGCACCTGACACCTTTGTTTGAAACCATGTTTAGTTGGTTGTATGGTTGGTTGGATTATTTGGTTGAATTTGGTTTGGAAAATGAAATGAATTGATTAGAATTTGGTTTGTATATGGCGCGAGCCATTATTAGGCGAGGGATAAGGCTAGACCTTATTCTGGTTCTAGTATCGCGCCGTTATGCTGCCGAAATTTTCGAAAAATGTTAGAACAATAAAAATATCATTTTTATTATATAAATGAGTTAAATAAAATATCCATGTGTTGAAATAAATATTTTATAGTTAAAAATATAATTTTTAACGGGTATATAAACGAAAATAAATATTCATTAACAAATCGTACGATTTGTTTATGTACACACATTTGACTGATATTGATTGGGATGATATATTTTACACATCGCCCAACTGCACAAATAACGTTTGGTATTTGTTGGTCGAAACCCCACACGGGTATTGGGATGATATTTGACATACACTAATCCCAATTGTTTAGTTGTATGTCAATCGATTGGTTAGTAGACTGTTGTAAGCGTTAATTATTTATATTTAACGCTTATGCAGTTGTGTAATGCACTTTGGATGATGGTTGACTGTGTTTGATTATTGTTGTGTACATGTGTGTATGAAATCCATATAAATAAAATTTTATGGTAATTGACTGTGTCTGATTCCAATTCGGAAAGAATGAATATTTTAAATTAAAGAATATTTTAAAATGACGAATAATGAATATTTTAAAATAACTAATATTTTAAAATAATATTCAGTAATGGATCAAAAAAGGATTTTGATGTCCGATTTGGGATGGACACGAAAATATTTAAATATATAAAGCCGTGTTGATTAGTTATGCGCCATTTTGACGCGAATCGATATTTATATCGATTTTATTCATTTTTATAATGAGTATCGAAAAGGAAATGATTTCAAAATCTAATGTTTTGAAAATATTATCATTTATATATTAATGATATGAATATTCAATTTTGATTTAAAATTGAATATGAAGTTGAAATCGGGTTTAAAACGGATTTAAAACAATTTATAAAAAACGTTTTAAATGGAAATCGATGAAATATAATATATATATATATATATATATATATATATATATATATATATATATATATATAATGGCCTGAATAGAACGCGCCGCACCGCGGTAGTTCGTGAATTTCGACCATTGACTTCGAATTGACGTTACGGGAGATCCGACCTTCGGATTCTCGTAAAACTAGAACCATTAGGTTCGTATCGAAAAATGAGTTCCAACGAATATAAGATATTTGAAATCTAACATTGGATTTGGAATTATGTCCAAATCAAATTTGGAAAAGGTCGTTGTAAGTGCAGTTCGATGACCGTTTATGGAAATTGACTGTACGGGCCTTGATAAAATTATTAAAAATATTAATAATTTGTGTAAAATCATAATAAATGATTTGGAAAGAATTGGAATGAAAAATTCCATATTTTGGAAAGATAAAAATATACTTTTATCGAAATGAACTAGTTATGAACTAGAATTATAATCCAATATTTTTAAATAAATAAATTTGATTTGAAATGGTTTTAAAAATAACCAGAATTTCCAATATATGAATTGGAATGAATTTGAGTCGAAATTATCTTCGGAAAATTTCGATATTGGATTCCATGACTATACAGATATTGGGGAGGAATTTGGAAGATATACATATCGCTATTTCCAATACGATGTTTGTTGATTTCAGAATTTGATATTGAATATAAGCCAATATAATTTCTATTTAGAGCTTTGTATTTAATATTAAATTGGATTTTGGGTTTGTCGTGAATGGTGTCTTAAATAACACTGTTCTTAAACCCCGTGTGAAAAGAATAAATCTTTTAATTAAGATTATTAGAGCTTCCAATTAATTAACATTTAATTGAAGTTAAAATGGAATGTGAATTGGGTTTATTATGAACTGTGTTTTTAACGACATTCGTTCTTTAACCCGATCTACAGTAAAATGTGATTTGGAATATATAAATCTTTTATTAAGATTTAATGGGATTTTCCAAATTAAAGTTTTCCAATCAATTAATATTTAATCGGAATGGAATGGAATTCGATTTGGTAATAATTGAAATGAACTTCGGTGGAGGAAGACTATTAATATATATATGTATATATATATATATATGGAATTTAAAAGGCTTTGTTGTTATTCCATTTATATTATTAGTCAGATACGGAAATTGATATCGGTTATATATTGATCTGTTTTTCTGTGAAGATTCTATAATTAATGGAATGGGATTTTGGGTTTATCGTGAACTGTGTTTTAAATGACATTGGTTCTTCAACCCAGTTAAAGACAGGATTACATGTCGATCATTGTATTTCTAACTGTATGGTTAATCTTTGCTGAATATATATCTGTTTGGTGGCGGAGAATTTATTCTCTTTCTTAACACCCTTCTCTAAGATGTACGAGCTTAGAGGTTATATATAGGCAGAAATCAATAGTACGGTGTAGATTTTCGATGCGGCATGTTTGATTTTCCAAAGTTAAGTAATCATTAATATTGATTTTTGGGAAGATTAAAACCAAGTGGAGTTTTAGTGAATCTTTAATTAGATTTAAATGTGAATTGATAATTCAAATTATCAAATTTGGGAAATGATCAAGAGTGGAGTATCGTCAGTTTTGGTCCAAGCGATAGTTAAATTTTTAATTGGATTTGGACGTGAAATGGTAATTAAATTACCGATAACACCGTGGTGTTAGATATGGAGTATTACCAGTTTTTCTCCATAGTATAAGTAGGTTTGGATTGGGAAATTAAACAAATGAGTACTTCGGTGAGGATCGCTAATCCCGACTAGTATGGATAAATCTTAATTTGGTTTGAATTAATATCCAAAGGAAGATTAAAGAATAAATTTAAAGAATTTATCTTTGATAAAATTAATGGGAACCTTTCCCAAAGGATATGAATATTTAAATAAAAGAATATTCAGAATTGGAATGAGGCGTATGTTGTGTTTTATAGCACTTGTTTATAACATACACGAGTTATTCAGGAAGGCCGGGTTTATACCCATTTTGAATAACTGATTCAACGATAAGTCGATGATGAAGACGGTGGTTGAAGACCGGAGGTCTTCCCATCGTTTGGATGATTACTGATGTCTTGATTGGGCGGTACATCCAAGACAAGGTAATAAGTGGTGATCGTCCAGACGTACTTGGAGATCGACCGGATATGCGAGGACCTCTATCCTGTATTGGACATACGTGACGAGGAATAAGGTACGTCCGGTTTCGTTCAGACACAGAACGAACTTGTAAACGGATGTGTGTCTGATATTGGATTTTATTCTGTGTTGATTGATATCTATTAAATATGTATCTGTTTGGCGGCGGAGAATTTATTCTCTTGCTTAACGCCCTTCTCTGAGACGTACGAGCTTAGAGGTTATATATCGATAGACATCAGCCACATGGCGTGAATTTCCTGTGTGGCATGCTGAGATGTAAATGATCAAGGCTTCTATTGAAAAGCAGAGTCTTGTGGTTGATGATCAAAGCACGACTTTAATATAGCATAGCTTTGTGTATAGCGTTAATTCGCGAGCCTCACACCTCGGTATGAGTCAAAAAGGGGATAAGGGACCGTTGGGAGAACATGACGTTTCTTTCTAACTATGGGTGGTGTCATGGTATGGAGCCCAGACATTTATATTTTTACCTATGTGGATAACGAATAGCAAGTCGCCTCGGATATATCGGTTACTAAGTAGCTGATGGATAGGTCCGATAGGACCGGGAAACATGTGTTCAGGAATTGTCAATCCTCAAACGTAAGAGAGGACCGGCCCAACCGATCTAAGGGTTGCCCAGAGTGCGTAGTCCTGAGACATTTGCTAGAGTGTCTCGAAGCGGTTAGGAGTACGTCCCTTGCCTTAACTCATGACGGAAATCTAATTTCCAATACGTGACATTTCGGTTTTGATTGTAGAGCCTAGTATTGGCGACATAATAGCATGGGATATTATGTCGTCTATGATTGATACATTTATATTTGAAGCTATTTTGACACTATACTCCTATCATAGTATCAAAATGATTTGTTTTAAACGTACCAAGCATATTTGGCTATTATAAGGTAAAATTCTATCCTCCGGCTTGCATAGCATTGTGTGATGGGACCTGAGTCTTATAATAGCTTCATTTTTTCAAAAAGCATTACGCTGTTTGTTTTATAAGCTGGTATTCTTAGGAGGAAACCCGTTCTGTTTATACGGCATGGTCTCTTGATTTACTCCATTTTAAAGTAAAGTTTTAAATAATTGTTTTAGCTCTCACACCAGTCACATGACTGACCTGGAGTTTATTGTTTTAACCTAAACTCTGGGTGCCCCTATTTTCCACACGGGCAGCTAGTAGTTTTGTTTTTGCAGATTTATTCTTAAAGGATCATGGTTTACAACTGAAGCTATATTCGTAAAGCTCTGTAACCGTTTATCTCTTCTAGTTGTGTTTTGTATTGTTTTCCACTGCATAATAATTTGTAAATCTCTGATATTTATCAAATGTATATTATTTGCTCATACTCTCTATATTCATGTACTCTGATGTAAATTGTTGTAATAAGCAATGAAATGTTCTTCTGTTTGCATTCTGATTTGAAGTCTTCTCAGACAATCCGCTCTTTCTCTTCTCTTCGGAGACCGGGGAAGTTCGGGTCATCACACACATCTGAATATTATGTAAATTTGAAATCTGTTTCAACAAACAGACGTTTGTCTGAAATATTTCAGACGTCTGTTTCCTGAGCAAAACTTATTCCTTTCTTATTTCAATGTGAAAAGTATTTTTATATATATATAATATGTGCGTGTGTTATCATCAAGGAAGACTTTAACATATAAATCTAAGGCTAATAGACTCATACAACATATATAGTCTTCATTTTGTGTTCTTGAATCTGCTTGTCGAATATCTTCCTGCATAACAGAGTTAGTTCATATAGTATATATGCTTATGTATTGTTGTCATAGTCAAAACGCTATATACCGAGATTCAATATTCGCCCCCTTTTTTACTATTGACAACTAAATAAGCTCCCTCTGTCAATATGCATATATTCATTACTTGTTTCTCCCCCTTTGTCATTAACAAAAAGGGATACTTATGAAATACCTATGTCAGACACATAATCACACTATAAACACAGACATATAATAGATTAGCATAACTGTTTATAGCAGTTCATAGCACGTAATAGAGTTTTGTGCTGAAATAGAAAGATAAGTACCAAAAAATATTACACACCACTTAGGTAAATTAAAAGTTTCTATCAAAATACGTAAACCACCATATCACTAACTATGCTTACCAATGCTCGGAAGTTGATGCCACAATAGTTGCTCCACCGTCTTTGGGAGAGCCTTGTTTAGAACCAGTATCGAGAACTTCTTCGGTCGAACTAGATGACCATTGAAACATAGCCGGAGCATGAGCTTGGCTAAAAGAAGTCCCGGTGCAAGAAATTACTTCCCAAATTTTGTTCAAAAAGCCTTTGATGGAGTCAAATTTCTTGTTTGTTTTTTTTCAAAATGCTTTAAATCTTTATGAATTTTAGATTGATTGCGTGATAGTGTAACTAAGGCTTGCTTAGAGGAAGTGTCAGGAGAAATGACTTGAATTCCTTCTCCTTCTTCTTCCCTAAGTTAACGACGGTGAGAAGGCTCGGCTATAAGAGACTCTGGCTGAGATGCAACGTGTTGAGTCCAATCCTCTAAAGACATATACTCCAAAGTTGTCAGATTAGGATCAATGTCCATATGCTTTAAGGTTTTTGAACCAATTTCTTTAATACTTAGAGAAGGAGTATCGGGTATGGTTATCTCACAAGCGGTAAGAATTCGAGTAATATACGCACCGTAATGAATAGTCTTATACTTACGCTTGTAAGTAGTATCAGTCCATTCATCTAAAATGATTTTTGCCCAATTGATTTGCTTATTTGAGTATTGGGCATACAAAGCTTGGAAATCACGTTTATAGACCTTTTTAAAACTTCCTTTGTGGGGTTGGATTGTTCAAACCAATATTCGGTTTAATAATAGAGCTTGTGGTCGTAGATGAGTGAATGTAAGTTCATGCATATTAATGAGATTATCAGAAAGGAACTTGTGTAATATCTCATCCCTTGTAGTCATATCAACTTCTATTATGTCGGTATCAAGCCCTTTCTAAGCACATTGCAAAAGTTGACCTAATCGTTGAACTGGAAGAAAAATACGTTTTCCACATACCCAAGACCTAACACAATCTTTTTTGTTTTGAGGTCTTGTATGATCAAGGTTCAAGTTTGCTAAAAGCAACTTGACTAGCAAAGGATAAATTTTGACATTATTTGTGTTAAAATCGACTAGAGATTCGTAGTGATAATGTCGAGCATATTGTAGAATTCAATAAATAGAGAGAGAATCAAACTTAACAAAAGCACCTTCAAAGAATTTGGAATCTTTCATTGCCTTGTACCTCGATTTGGCAGTATCATCCTATAGCCATTTTTGAATTAATTCATTGGAAGAAGGATTTGATTCTTCTTCTCTTGTACGTTTGCCTTGATTTGCCATGATTTTGTGGTGAAAAGGTGAAGTTTTAAAGTGATTTTGAGAATTGGGGACTAGGGTTTTTATAGGAGGTAAAAAGATGGTATGGTAAAAAGCGAAAAGATGAAGTGTTATGATGGTTGGCAATAGTCGTGTCCTCTTTAAAAAACATTTCTGTTCGAATTCAGACGTCTGAATTTATTAAACAGGCGTCTGATTTTTTTCAATTCGTATTCACAAGGAATTAGTTTAATTTTGGGTGAATTTAGACATTTGTTTACTTTTGTTCAGACATCTGTTCCTGGTAGTGAAAAATATTTGTTTTAGGAATCAGACGTCAGAAATTGTTAGTCAGACGTCTGGTTTTGATAAATTTTCAACCAGCAAGAATATAGTTCATTTTATACATAGTTCAGATGTCTGTTTTGTTTGTGTCAGATGTCTGTTTGGTCATAAAAAAATTTAATACCTTGTATTCAGACGTCTATTTTATTTAAAACAGATGTATGATTATATAAATTTATGTGCATGCGACATTTTATGACAAAGAAATTTATTTTATGTATAAATAGAAAATGATTTCAATAAGACAAGTTAAAAATTGAAATATAATTTTAGCGGGAGTTAATTCTTAGAAGGTGGAGTCTTTGTTTATGTTGAAAGACTTTTCCCTTCATTTAGTTTGTAATTCTTGTCCCAAGAGTTTGGACTATGCGATGGTCGCTGGGGAGAGAAGGTATAATATTTCTTTGTAGGATTGACCGGATCTTTGTCAGTTCGATAGGATGAGGAAGGATCAACAGGGTTTGGTGGAATTGGTAAAGGTGAAGAAATATCCTTCAGTTTTAGGCTACAAAATTTATAAATCATTTTCTTCAGAAGGCTTAAACGTGTTGCGGTGACCTTTTGCTCAAAATATAGTTCTTTTTGGAGTGTTTTTTGCTTTGTTTGATAGTGATGAATTTCATCCACTTTCCTTTTTGTATCTGGTGATGTGAATAGCGCTCTTTTTGCCTTCTTTGCATCAGGAGTAAATCCTATTTGATAGTTACCCCATCGATATTGTGGTTCATTTATGAGAGTTGGTGTAGGAAATTGTGGAGTCGATCAGCTTTAGGATCAAATTTTCCGAGTAGATCTTTAGTGTTTAAAATAAAACATTTAGATCCAAAAACTTTAAAATAAGAAATATTCGGTTTTCTTCCATTAAATAGTTCATAAGATGTATTCTTAGTTAAAGGGTGTATTGAAATTCGATTAATACATAACAAGCAATTTCTACAACTTCTGCCCAAAATTGTTTTGGTAAAGTACTTCCATTTAGTAAAGTTCTAGCACATTCTTGTAAAGTTCTATTCTTTCTTTCTACAACTCCATTTCGTTGTAGAGTTCTAGGAAAAAAATATGATTTATTCCTTTCTTTTTACAAAATTGTTCAAATAACTCATTTTCGAATTCACCACCGTAATCACTACGAATGTTTTTCAGATTTTTAGAATTTTGTATTCTTTTGACAAAAACTTTAAAATGTTCAAAAGTATCACTTTTATTTTTCATAAAAATAGTCCATATATATCTTGAAAAATCATCAACTATTATGAATGAATATCGATTATGATTTATTGATTGAATCTGAGTTGGTCCAAATAAATCCATATGTAATAATTCTAATGGTTGTAGAGTTGAAATAACTTTCTTTGATTTAAAAGATAATCTAGTCAATTTTCCTATTTGACAATCTTTACAAAGATTTTTTACTTTAAAATTTATTTTAGGTAAACCTTTAACTAAATCATTTTTAGAGATTTTCTGAATTGTTTTAAAGTTTATATGACAAAAATGTTTGTGACACAACCAAGAATCATTATTATTGGCTATCAAACACATTTCTTTATTATTATTAACTTTCACATTTAAAACGTAGATATTTCGATCCCTATGTCCTTCAAAAATAAAATTTTGATCTTTGCCAAAAATGCTACATTTATTTTCAGAAAAACTTATTTTAAAACCTTTGTCACATAATTGACTAATACTAAGTAAATTATGTTTTAACTAAGGAAACATTAGTTATAAGAGGTAAGTTTGAAATACCATAGTTGCACACATCTCCTTTGCCAATGATAAAGCCTTTTAAGTTATCTCTGAAGGTAATAGAGCCACCATCAAAGTAAGAAATATTGGTAAGCATATCTTTGTCTCCAGTCATGTGTTTTGAGCAACCATTATCTAAAATCCATTTTATCTTTTCGAGTGGAACCTGCAAAAAATGTTAATAAGCACATTGGTACCCACTTTTTGATAGGGTCCTAAGAGTTAGATCTTAGGAAGCCAAACCCAAGTGGGTTTAGTATCCCTTTTATACAAATAATTTTCATTATTATGAACAAATTCCATAAATGAATTGATATGTTTGTTCCTAATCAAACTATTGTTAGTGTTTGGAACCCATATCTTAATTTTATTAATCTTTTTGGTGTATGTTGATTTATCCTTAATTTTTGAATCAATTTTCCTCTTTAGATTTGCATTTTTCTTTGGAGGAATTTTTTTACTCTTTCTTAAATCCTAAACCATTTTTGTTTGAAGATAGTTGAGAATTTTCTATGATTCTTGATAAATTTTCTCTACCTTATTGAAGTTAGATACATTCTTAGAAATACTGTCTAATTTGGTTTGAATACTTTTATTTTCTAATTCTAACTCTTTTATTTTGGTTTTCAAAATGTGATTTTCAGAACTAATTTTGTCGTTCTTTGCCTTTTGAGTTTCAATTTCTTGACTCAAAAGTGAAAGTTGAATGTCTGAATTTGAAAGAGTCTCTTGAACCTTCTCAAGTTCTTCTTCTAAGATTATTTTCTCATATTTTAGCATGTCCCTTTCAAACTCAACCTTATTCTGATTTTCACGAGCTTCTTTAAGTTTTTCCTTAATAGTTTTTATAGTGGTCAAAAATTCAGTATTAACTTCTATTAAATCATCATAGGATAGATCACTTACTTCAGATTTTTGAGCCATGAAGCACACATTTGCTTGTTCACATTCGCTTTCATTATCACTGTCTGATGAGTCTGAATCTGAGTCATCCCATGTGACAGAAAAGGCCTTCTTTTTGAATTTTTCTTTCTTATTTTTGTTGCTGAAACTCTTCTAATTTTCTTTTAGTTCTGGACAGTCCTTAATCATATGACCTTTCTTGTGACAATTAAAGCATTCTAAATTTGAGGATGAAGGTATGCTTGAGTTATTTTTCTAAAATTTCCTTTTCTGTATTTTAAAAACTTCTTAAAGTTTTTAGCAATAAATGTTAAGTCCTTGTCTTCTGAATCTGATTCTTCTTTATCGGCATGAAAAGCTGCATTCTTTTTCTCTTGTGCTAATTCTCTTTTTGCTTGAAGATTTACTTCATAAGACATGAGATTTCCTGTGAGTTTTTCTGGTTTCATAGTTGATAAATCATTAGGTTCCTCAATGGCTAATACTTTTCTCTCCCAATCATCAGTTAGAGAATTTAGCACTTTTGATACAATATCAAAATCACTATATTTTTCCCCCAGTCCTATCAGTGCATGTAGAATGTCTTGGAACCTTGAATACATTTCATTGATTGTTTCATTTTGTCTCATCTTAAAGTTCCGGAACTGATTTTTGAGCATTGAAATCTTTGTTTTCTTGACTTTACATGTGCCTTCGTGGTTGGTTTTAAGTGTTTCCCATATTTGTTATGCTGAAGTACATATGCTTACACGATTGAATTCATTCCTATCCAAAGCATAATATAGCATATTCATTGCTTTTGCGTTTGAATTCGCTTCATCTTTCCGAGTTGTTGTCCATGCGGAGTATTTAGTCGTAGGTGCAGTAAATTCTTTTTGAGTAACATTCCATGCACTAAAAACACTTGCCTGCATTTATATTCTCATCCTTGTTGCCCAGTAATTATAATGTAGTCCATTGAACAATGGTGGTCTTTGAGTAGATTGTCCCTCGGCAAATGTAGTTGAGGTAGTACTTGGGTTATTCTCTATAATATCAAAGTATCAAATAACGATGTTACGGTTATAGGATGGCCTTACTATGATACCAAATGAATGTCTAAGCAGCGGTAGGATCGTATGGAGTGGAGTATGAATATAATAAAATGTATATAGCAAAGTAGTAGCTGTAAGTAAAGTCACATAGTCGATTTATACTGGTTTGCAGCATTGTCCTACGTCCAGTCCTAGACTCTCTTTTGGTATTTCACTAACACAAACACCCTTATTTTACCCGGAGGAATAGGTTCATAATTACCCGAACAGATGAACGGGATTTCATAACTCAACTGCTGAAGAGGACTTTCTCAATAAGAATATTTGATGACTATATGTGTTCTTGATAACACGGATATGTCAATATAAAGTACACCCTTCCTATAGTCTTTCTTTGATGATAAACGTGAAGCTTGTAAAAGAGTATGGAAGATTAAAATATCAAGTATTTGTAAATAGAATGCTTTTAGAGATTGGAGTACTTTGAGTAAGATAGAAAGAGTTAGAATAAATATGGTGATTGGATCACTTAATCAATCCTCTGTTTATAATATGTAAAAAGTTACAACTAATCACGAATAGGTTTGATCAAGAGATATGGATTAGAAAGTTGTAACTTTTCATAATAGGTTGCAACCCTTCGTAATCAGATGTCTGGATTTAAATTTCAGATGTTTGTTCTGTTTTGAAAAATGAAACAGCAAGAAAATATTTTATTTCATAGCAGATTCAGATGTTTGAAAAATTCAGAACAGATGTCTGAATATTATGTAAATTTGAAATCTGTTTCAGCAAACAAACATTTGTCTAAAATATTTCAAACATCTGTTTTCCGAGCAAAAATTATTCCTTGTTATTTCAATGTGAAAAGTATATATATATATATATATATTATGTGTGTTCGTGATCATCAAGGAAGACTTTAACATATAAATCTAAGACTAACAAACTCTTATAACATATTTAGTCCTCATTTTGGGTTCTTGAATCTTCTTGTCGAATATCTTCTTGCAAAACAGAGTTAGTTGATATAGTATATATGCTTATGTATAGTTGTCATTGTCAAAACGCTATATAGCAAGATTCAGCAATGTCCAAATCAATTTTTCAAATAGTCGTTGTGGAATCGTTTGTAAATTATAACATTTTATTTAATAAAATAAAGGGTTTTAAATATTATTGAATATCTTTTTAACCTAGAATTTGATTAAAAATGGGTTTTGAATACTTGCAGGAATATAATGGAGGTTAATGGAGTTTTAAAATAATCTGTTTAATGTTGATTGGGAAAAAAATGTGAAATTTATATTATTTTAATCCAGTTAAAAATAGTCATTTTTTAAATAGTCACAAATTTCAACGAAATCAGTTTCATTGGATCCGCAATGTTATATTATTATACAAAAATAAATTTTGTGGTGATCCGATCCAATATGTGACCTCAGTAGCGATAAACGCCTAGGTTTTTAATTAACCATTTTATCGATTTAATTTTGAATCTTATGATTAAGAAAATTTCAAATGGACTTCGTTTGCAACGAAATCAATTTTATTAAATCCGAAGTGATTTATTATTGTAAGATTTCAAGTTTCAAGATTTTTGAAGTTAATATATGATCGTAAAAAAATTAAATGCATATTGATTCACATTGTGACATTATAAAAGAATTTTCACAAATGACCTAAGAATTCGATGGAATTTTTTCATCGTATCTGGAATATTAAATTATGCTAGGGTGCAAATTTTCATCGTAAACAGAAGTCATATGAGATGGTTTTTGCTTAAAGCTTATGCTGTAAGTTTTGCTATATGATTAAATAATAATAAATCACACATTATTTATACCCAACCACAAACCCTACTGTTGCGTCAAATGTTCCTTCCTGGTCAACGGTTCTTTATGTCGTCACTTAAACTGATTCATGGCTAGAGTTTTCCCCTACTTTCTCTTTCATTTTTGTTAATGATATTTTTCTTCAACACCAGAGATGGGTTAGCAGGGACAGATCCAAAGCAGAAATAGGTGGATTGGCTATTTTTTGGATTAAATCCGGTTACCACCCTAGATATTGAAACTTGGAGGTATGGGATCGCCAAGGACTATCAGAATGGATTTGAACTCAGAGAATGAAGTACATTCTACTATTCGAGGACATGTTGGGATGGAAATCCATGCTTATTTGAAAAACGAACAATAAACTGCAAAAGTGATGATTAGAAAACAACAATATACACTTACAAAGCAATTTTCTCATAAGAAGATTCCCTTTTATTGAAATTTTGTTGGGAGTACACAAATGTAATAGGGGGAATCCCTGAATTAATCTCAGTGCTGAGCTATTTTTAAGAGTACAAGCGTTAAGGAATAATCGATCCCTCGAATGTTACACTTGGGGTCTTATTTATAATAGTTCTGGGCTCCTTCCGCTGATGGGCTATTAGACTCGTGGGGTCTTTTCCAGTCGCTTTTTTTTTCTGTTTAGGGCACTTGACTTTCGGTCGTCTTTGGAGTATTAGTTATGGTCTTTGTATGGTACTTGAATCCTGGGCAACAGCTCCTGAATGCAGGCTTTCGGACGTAAGCTTTCAGATGTGGCCCTCCGGCTTTATTGTGAATACTTAGAGGAGCTTGACCTCATGATGTATGTTGATAACTGCTGGTTCGAAGCTGCTGCGGGTTTTGGTACTAGGTAGATTAGTATGGGTAGCCTGTATCTCTGCTCAGGTCCCAGTTAGCCTTTAGGTGGAGCTTTTATGGTAGCCTGTATCCTCGGAGGGTGATTTCTGATGTCACTTCCGTTTATTCGTGGATGTGGCCTTTCGGTATTTTTACGGCGGATGCTCCGGAAGCTGGTTCTGGGTGATCCTTATGTTCTCTTGGTTTAGTACCTTTGATGCCCTCACCTTCAGGTGTATCGGTATTTAAGTGGGTCATTATCGAAGATTCATTTGAGCTTCACCCGATGGGTTTATTGCTTTTGATTTTCTTGGTTTTAGATTAGGATGACTCTTTACCACAGAATCTTCTATCGAACTGATACTGTCGGAAGGATTTTGTCGAACTGATAGTGAAGGGGTATCTTCGACTTTTCAAGTCAAGCTTTTTGTCTTTTCCTGAGGTTCTATTCCTACGTCTCTTGATTTCCCTCAATTGGATGCGTTGATTGGTTTCCTTCTGGACAGTCCAGATCGTCTCTAGTTTCTGCATACAGATTCTTCTTCCTTTCATCTTTTACCCTTGGTCACCGTTTCTGTTTACTTTGTATGAATCATGTTCGTTGATTTGGCCTTAGATGTACGGCTGAGAGGCAAGGTGGACCTTTTTCTTTTTTTTCCTCCCTTTTTCTTTTCAAGAAGGAACTTTCTTTTTCTTTTCTCTCTCCACCTTTTTCCTGCATAACATTTTACTAAAGCAAGATTACTGTTCATCGAAATTTGTCATACTATCTCCCCAGGATTTCAGATCTATCTTGTAGTAAGTTTCCTATTTGAATTCCAATTACTGATTTGGATTATATTTCGATTCAGGAATGAATGATTCTAATGTGAATTAAACTTTCACTAATCGTCCGAACTGGCAATTTATGGCGACCTTTTACCTAGTCACACCCAACGCTGTTCATTATCGGGGCTTCTGGAAGTTTAATTTTTCATAAACAAATAATGCGTAATAATAGGTAATCCAACATGCTGACACCAATTTTATCGATCGTTATCTCATAGGATAACGAAATTTCATGTTACTTGTATGTCTACGTGGTGTTTATGTATAATCACTAACGAAAATTAGATTAAAATACATATTTATGTTATGGGATCACTTGGCAGGGCTTTGAGACTTCACAAATTGGTGATTCCATCCCGAGCAAATTCGGGCTTTTTTTGATGGAGGAGAAGCTTGGAGTGGAAGGGCTTCAAATTAATAGCGCCATAGGTGAAGCCCCAGGTTTCTTGAACCAGCACGCTGCCCTGCTATTCTCTAACTTTCCTAGCGGTCGCGCCCCCACACCTTTGGGACAAGATCTTCTAGAGCAACCTTCTCTCTCTCGCTCTGTCTTTCTTGTGGATGGTTCATACCGTCCTTCCATGGTTTCTTCCCCTTTTGAATTTTTGTCTAAGAAGGGGTCTACTTCGGCCTTCAACAGTGGCCTTTTTAGATACCATAAGAGGGCACATTTTGCTTCCCGTTCCTCTGGGGATGGAATCGTTGAACCACCCTGTCGTCGGCTACTGCATACCCCTCTTGCACCTTCTTTTGGAAGTTTTCATAACATCTGCCCTTCCTCAACGGAGACTATAGGGATTGATTTTGTTACTAGTTTCCTAAGATCTGATTCTCAGAGAGATTCGTATTTAGGAGAGCGTAACCCGCTCCTTTCTCCTTATAGGCTGAATGAATCTATGATTCTTTCTTTTTAGGCCTTAGATTTTGACAAGATTGCTGAATCTGTCTTACCCTCTATTGATGTTTTTGATGTTCCGGATCTTGCTTCCAAAGAATGGTCCAAGTTCTGCCTTGATCTTGTTAAATAACTTTTGGTTTGTCTCTTATTTCCCTAAAAGCTTTCCATTTACCTTATTAAGGTAAGGTCTAACACCATACCATTTCTTTTTCTTTTTTTTAGATATTCAGGAATTGGTATGCTGCCAGGGCGATAGCTACCTCCTTATCCTAGGAGAAAAAAAGAACTTCAAGAAGAGAAGGCCATGTCAGAGTCTAAGCTTCTTGATTTAACCTCTGCGTAAAGTAATAATGAAGAGATCTGTTGCCGATTGAGGGAGTCCGTTGAGACGGAAAGGGCTGACAATAGTTCCTTGGTTGCAGAAGTGTCAACCTTCAGGCATGAGCAGTCGAATATGCTGATGAAGTATGCGGGGAGATTGAAAATAAGGGAAGCAATTCTTTCTGATGCCAGGCGGATAGTTTACGATACTCGGGATCGGATTTCCTTGTTTTTGAAGGTGCATTTTCCAGACATGATGTCTGATTGTTATGAAAAGGCTCTCGTTTTAGTTTACCATGATAACTGTGGCGAGTTCCTTGGTATGAACTTTCCTTCTCTTTCCTCACCCCTCTGAAATAGAATCTTAAGAGGTGTTATCGCTTCAAATTGGGGCGCTGAGGTTTCTAAAGGGGGGAAGGTGAGGGTTGAGGATCTTTTGTTTATCAAAAAGCTACCCGACTATTTAATGTCTGGAGATGATGAAAATTTGATTTCGCATATAGAAGGTGGTAATGTAGGTGGTTCGCGCGGATATGGTGAGTTTGCAGAGGGAGTCAATCCTTTGGAGCTTGATGAAAGAGAATAGGTGATGCACATAGCCTCCCCCATTCCATAGGTATAAATCTCAGTTTCCGAATTCTTTCTTTACTTATAGAAGTTGGCCCTTGATGACTTGTTCTTATGGTGATGGAAATTCTGTTTTTGCTGGTTACCCTGTTTTTCAAGGATGACCTTCATTCTCTCTCTAAGCTGAAGCGGGAATTTCTTACAAGGCCTCCTTATAAATCGGGGAGGAAAGGCTTCTTGAAGGAGCACAAACCTATTTATATGAAGTACTCTTAGTTGTCTTTCAAATTCTTAGGGAATGAAAGGGAGGTGATATTAAAGAAACTTAGAACTCATCATGCAAAGTTAATATGTAATATAAGGGAAAAGAATACTAGGGAGAGAAATTAACTTTGTAGTATTCTTTTTAGTTGACAACAGCGCATGTGGATGCGAATTGTATCCATTTTAACCCCTTTTTTGCATGTATTTCTGGGGTTCAAATAATTATGTTTTCTGGCAATAAATCTCGCAAAAGATAGCTTATTTGTTAACATAAACAGGAAAATTCGTCCGGAGACACTTCCTCTTTCGTAGATATAGGTGTTTTGCTTACTTTGCGTTCTACAGATTTTCCGAGGAATTTCCTCACCGACATTGGTGGTGGGCCCGCTTTGTCTGGGGAGCGATTTACGCAATGTTTGAGGGAACAAATAAGTGTATTGGAGGCCCGAATAAGGCAGAAAAATAAAGACATCCTTGAAGCAAAGAGGAGTATAAAGACGAATCTTTTTATCGATTTTGATGGAGAAAAGGATGAACTTCAACGTCAAACTATGGAATTAGTGGAGAGATGCAAAGACATACTGGTAAAATGCAAAAAGTGGCAAACTATCTTCGGATGCGTTCTTGGGATCCCCTCTTCTGGCGTTTCGTAGGCTTCGATGGGACCTGATTTTTTGGAGTTTGAGATAGGGACTCTCCCTCTGGAATTGACTATTCCCTTGTTGTTAAGTGGCATAGACAGATTAAGGCCAATATGAAAAGATTTTATAATAGGAAAGGGATTGAGGGTAACTCTCGTCATACCGATTTTTATACCTCCAAAATTAGGCAATTACAAAAGGAGAAATAGTCCTTGCGCAAAGATGCCTTTGACTTGAGGGAGGAAAACAAAAAACTTCATGCGATGGGCAAGGCTTTCAATCAAGCTCTAAAGTGGCAACCTAAACCTTCAGACGACTCATGTGTGGTCATGGATAAGGTGCGAAAAGTTGATGGGTTATTGCGCAATGCAATTCATCGTTCTGCCACTTCTTTCCAGTCAGATGAATAAAATACATTCTACCGAGGGTTAGACTACTGCCTATATAGGAGCCGTAGTATCGGGGCGTGGTTCCCCATTGTGTTTATTTCATGAGCTTTCTTGTAAACAATTATGTAATGTACGGAGTACAAGGTATTATGTCAATGGAGTATAGTATTTTAGAGAGATAATATATACGGATAAGGGTAGGACCTACAATGATATTACTTAATATGCGACCGCGCATCTCAATATAAAGTTTTCCCTTTAGCTATGGTTATACCACGACAAGGTGCACATTCCCGGCACTTTTTGTTGGGAATTTGTCTTGTGGGCTTTTAAATAGCGTCTTATACTCTTTATGAGATCAACAGTATCGAGGTGTGTCCAAGATGACAGGTCTATGGTGCTCGTTCGTGTTTTGTGTGTTAGTGCGAAGATTTGATACACTCGTGTAAATCAAAGACACTTTATTGAGCAAAAAGAAAGATGAGGTAGGTTACCAGTCTGTGCTTAACGATGGTGGAAATGCGCTTTAAGGCCAGATCTGAGTTGGGATAAGGGTTGACTAGCTCTTCCCTATTTAGCTCTAAGAATTTGAACCGATCCAGATCCGGACGCCTTGTGTTGAGACTGGGATCCTACATCCGGCTGTGATTTGCGCCTACGCTCGACATCGAGACAGAGCCGGATTACTTCCTCCAACATTTGTAAAGAACTGAATTGACCCTGATTCGGATATTTAAGATTGTAGGCCAGAGATTCCTTTTCGACTTTAATGGAAGTCCCGAAATAACCCTTATCCTAGTAAATTAAAGATTAGGAATCATGGAGCCCTCCTTCCGTCATTCGCAAAGCGTAGACTCAACCAAGACTTGGGTATTAATATAGATGACTGGAACCTCTTCCGATATTTGTGAAGAGCCAATTCGACCCAAATTCAGGTATTAGTATAGAAGACTGGAACCCCCCCTTGGTATTTGTGAAGACCCGAATCGACCAGATTCGAGTATTAGTATGGAAGACCGGAACCCCCCTCGGTATTTGTGAAGAGCCAAATCTACCTAGATTCGGGTATTAGTATAGAAGACCAGAACCCCCTTCAGGTATTTTTGAAGATCCGAATCGACCTAGATTCAAGTATTAATATGGATGACTGGAACCCCCCTCCGGTATTTGTTGTTTCGGTATTCCTTTTGGATTCGATTTGTGAAGCAGAGGTTGTATGTGCTTCTTGAGCCTCCCCTTGGGCTTTTGATGTCAAAGAAGAGGATGTACGTGCTTTGTTGGCCACTCTTTGGGCCTTTGCGTCAGGAGCGCTTGGCTAGCATATCCACAAGCAGGGCCCAAGGACTTACCCGATGTCCCTCCAGGAGGTGCCTCACCGTGACCATTGTAGGTAATGATAAGGTCTTAGAAACTTAGACGGGGCCATCGTAGACACAAAACTAAGGTTTACTCTTTTGATGCTCTATACGGACCATCGTAGGTACTGATAAAGGCTTATATGCCACCCCCTCCGAGGGGTGCCCGATCCATACCATCATAGGCGATTATAGGGGTTTGCGCTCCCTTCTGCGGGTAACGCGGAACATGAGCAGAGGTAGGATGTGCTCTTCTACGAGCAAAGGTAGGACATGCTTAGTTCTAGCAGAGGAAGGGCGTACTCTTCTGCGAGGAGAGGCAGGGCGTGCTAAAGTTAGATGCACCGCCACGACCATTTCTGGTGTGAAACGGAGGCTCACGCTTTTGATACTTTAACCCTGCCTCCTCTGATTTGGGCATGGAGAAAGACTAACACGTCACCCCCTCCAGGGGATGCCTCATCCTGGCCAATTTGGCGATTACGAGGGATTTAATCCGTCTACAGTCTGACTCCCTTTCGGGTTTTCTTGTGTTTTCCGAGAAGAGGGTTTTCCATACCCCTGAATCATGTTTGGTAATTTTTTTCTTAAGGATTCTTACCTAATTCACCTCGATATTTTCATAAATTCTCGTAGTTGGCCTTGGCAAACAAATCTAACGATGGTTTCCCTGAGGGTTCTGTAGGGATTAGTCTCATGTCCATTCGTCGGGTGGTAATGGCAGTAAGGCCCTTCCCTTTTCCTTTCGTATTTAAGCTTCTTCTTCATGAATGCCCAATATTAAAGTTCGTGTTTGGTTAGAAAGTAAATATTCTCCATTCAAGTACCGAGGTAGTATTATTTGGGCACCCCCGGCGTACGTTCTTCTTTTTGCTGCTAGGGTATAATCCTCACGTGGCCTAACCTAACTGTGGTATTCATACTTTCGTTCTTTCCTCTCGGAACATACTGAAATTGAGGTGGCGTCTCTTTAAACCATTTGTTGGCGAAGTGGTTGAAATCGTCCATTATCTCTTGTTTGAGTGTCATTCTTTATCTTTCCTGTAGAGAGCATTCTTTAGGTGAGAGAAAACCCTAGTATCCTCTTATGTAGATCCACCGGGTAGGAGCGCTAAGGTTTGTCCTATGTAAGAAAATCTATCATCCCCAATATCATGAGCATGTAGTTCCGTCTTTCTTTTCCGCTTTATCACCCGCAAGGCTTCTGTTCTTAACTTTTTCTCTCCATCACCCCATGGCTGGTGGTTCTTGACTTATCCGCTCGAGACCCTGAAAACCTTCGTCTGGGTTTCTTACTCATAACTTTTCTTCTCCAAAGCTAGTCAAATCCGGGATAGAACAGCCTAGATAGATATGTGATAGGGTTAACCAAATGATCGGAGGTTCAGGCCCTTCTTCTAGCGCTAAAATGTTAAGGATATTTTTCGTCAACACCGGAGATGGGTTAGCAGGGACAGATCCAAAGGAGAAATAGGTGGATTGGCTATTTTTTGGGTTAAATCTGGTTACCACTCTAGATATTGAAACTTGGAGGTATGGGGTTAGCAAGGACTATCCGAATGGATTTGATCTCAGAGAATGAAGTACATTCTACTATTCGAGGACATGTTGGGATTGAAATCCATGCTTATCTGGAAAATGAACAGTAAATTGCAACATTGATGATTAGAAAACAAAAATATACACATACAGAGCAATTTTCTCATAAGAAGATCCCCTTTTATTGAACTTTCGTTGGGAGTACACAGATGTAATAGGGGGAATCCCTGAATTAATCTCAGTGTTAAGCTATTTCTAAGAGTACAAGTGTTAATGAAAAATCGATCCCTCGAATGTGACCCTTGGGGTCTTATTTATAGTGGTTCTGGGCCTTCTATTGATGGGCTATTGGACCCATGGGGGTCTTTGCCGTTCGCTTTATCCTTGGTTTCGGGCGCTTGACTTCCAACCATCTTTGGAGTATTAGTTATTGTCTTTGGATGGTACTTGAATCCTAAGCAACAGCTCCTGAATGTAGGCTTTCGGACGTAAGCTTTCAGATGTAGGCCTATGGCTTTATTGTAATACTTAGAGGGGCTTGATCTCATGATGTTCGTTGATAACTGCCGGTTCGAAGCCGGTGCGGGTTTCGGTACTAGATAGAACAGTACGGTAGCCTGTATCCCTGCTCGAGTCTCGGTTAGCCTTTCGGTGGAGCTTTTGTGGTAGCCTGTATTCTCGGAGGGTGGTTTCTAATGTCACTTCTGTTTATTCGCAGATGTGGCCTTTCGGTATTTGTATGGCAGATGCTCTGGAAGTTGGTTCTGGGTGATCCTTACATTCTCTTTGTTTAGTACATTTGGTGCCCTCGCCTTTGGGTGTATCGGTATTTAAGTGGGTCATTACCAAAGATTCATTTGAGCTTCACCCGACGGGTTTATTGCTTTTGACTATCTTGGTTTTGGATTAGGATGACTCTTTGCCACAGAATCTTCTGTCGAACTGATATTGTAGAAAGGATTTTGTCGGATTGACCCTAGCGGATAGATCATGTTGGTTACACCCTATAGTTTATACGATCCTTTCCCCTAAGAGGTTTCGGTTGATGCGGCTTTTTGGGTAAATTCTTCCTGCCCTTAGCCCTTCCTAGTATTTGGCCCCACTTCCTATTGAGATTTCGGTGAGCTTTCGGTCATCCGACGATCCCTCACCGCCATTTTATGTTGAGATAATTTTGGTAGTAATATTTTTCTTCAAATCCACTCACCAATTCAAATTTCCTTCAATAGAAAATAGCTAGGGCTCGGCGAGATCTCGAATATGAACGGCCATGATCAGTCGTGAGGCACTGTACTGGCCAAAATCAGGCCAAGGAGTCGCTGCAACCAAGGCCGGTTAGCAGGAAAACGGAAGGCTCGAATGTGGCTTTGGGCGAACATGGAGGAGCTGGAGGCATTTAATTCGGGACTCTCCGATCAATATCCGGTTGACTGGGCATGGAGGAGGACGATGTCGAAGTGTGCATCGAAGTTCAAATGTGAAACAACGAAGGAGAACTAAAGCAGTACACTGGAGCAAACGAGAAGGAAGACAACGAAGGTATGACATAATTAACATATAAACAAAAAGTAATTAATTAATTTATTAATCAAGAGATTGTTATTTTCAATTAAATTCCCTTATGTTGAAAACGTAATTCGGTGCATGCGTTCATCGAAGTGGAACTAAGGTATGCATAAGCAAGTTAGAACAGGAAAACAAAGATTATCAGGCTTGATTTCCAGTAAAAATGTAATTAGTTATTGATTAGCATGTAAAAGTGTTTATTTATATGCTCGTATCTTATCTCTATTGTATATAAATAAATATTACTTTGGGTATTTTTGTGTATTTTCAAAGATTGTCAATAAATGTCTCCTCTATCTCAATCAAAGACCAATTACATAGAAAATTGTTACTTTTCGGAAGCAACAAGTTTTCAATCACAAAGGAAGCTGTAGCACACTAGTAAAGTCCTGGAAATTTGGTAGAATGTTCCGAGTTCGATCCTTGTCAAGTCCATTTTTTATGAATAAAGGAACACGAATGCTTCACACCCTGCCTCTTATGTTTTGAAGAATATATGGAGATGTGATGTGTTATATATATATATACATACATACATACATACACAGTCATGCAAGTATATATAGAATATATACACATAATAAAGATTTTAGGAATTTGGCACATTCCTCTCAAAGAATTCAAATCAAATCAATTATGTTTAATTGCCATGCAAAAGAAAAAGAAAATTTTGATTACAAATCTTCAATAAATCATATGCTAATCTTCCTGCTAATAGTGCCATATGTCAAAAGGAAGCATTGATTACAAATCTTCAATCAAGCACAATGAAAGGAATATTCCTTTATCTTTGAAAAGAAAGTATTTTCATATATATTTTTCTTAGGCCTTATATTCACATAGATATAAGACTACATCCCCTATAAATACCCACTATATTCATTGTAAACTTCTGTTCCTTTTTCTGTATTCTCGTTTTCTCCTTATTTTTTTTTATTTCAGCTTATTGTTCTTTTCTTTCATAACTATAAGTGTTTTCTACTCAATTAGTTTTGGTAGAACACAAATTGTTATTTATTTTTCTTTATTGCATGTTAGTGATTGATCATTTGATTAGATTCAATGGCAATTCTAATTTTTATTTTCTGTTGTTGTTTCTATTTGCTATTTCTTTTCCTGTAATTTGTTCTTATTGTCTTGATTATCGAATTTAGTATAGATCCGATTAGATTCGAATCTTTAATAAATTCAATAGCCTTATTTCAAATCACATCTCCAAATATTGTCTATTTCGTCCACGAGATTAAATAAATAATAAATTTAAGATTCCTCCCTCAGTTCGACCTACACACTACACATCTGTGCGCTTGCAGTTTATAAGAAATTTGCTCTTTTCTAATCCATAGAAAAGTGCCGATCAAGTTTTTGGAGCTGTTGCCGGGTAGGTAACAATTAAATTTTACTATTTATTTAACTTACGAATCGTGTTAGTTTTTTCTTGTTTTTTTTTCTTGTTTTTGTTTTCCTTTATACATAGAAAAAAAATCTTGTTTAGTTGATTTGATATTAGTTATTGATACTGTAATCACTAAACCAAGAGAAACAAATATTCTTGGCAACTTTTTCATTTTTTCATCTATTGCTTTCCCCTTTTCAAATTTCTTTCCATCTTCAATTTTGCTTACTATTTTTCGTTTTCCATTGATTTCCTTTCTTCTTCTTACAAATTTAAGAAAAAACAACAAATTTCATTTTTCTATTTTTTCGACTTTCTTCTCTGCCACCAACAAAGCACCTGCCATCTTTCACCTCTTCACCATCTACAAAAAAACCATAACCGGTCCTTCTTTCATCAAGGCAACTTTTTCCTGCATCATACCCAAAATCACCACTTGCTTCAATGTTCCAAAAACAATTCAAACCATCCACGTTGATCATCCATTTTCCACAACCAATAGTGCCATCTCTTTATACATCTCATACAACTCCAGTTCTAAGCCGAGCCATCCATCAACTTCACCATACTGTTTGCAGTACGATCATCCCCTTCACCATACCAAACCCAACGCCATAAACCAATCACTGCACCACGTCCACCTATCATCTCCACCCTTCAACATCTCTGCCGCAAATCCATATCCACGTTCATCCTTTTCAAACCCAGCAGAAACCACTACATGAACAATGCAACCACCTCAAATCCAATTTGAACCTGAATTCACCTTCCAAAAATCCCCATTTTCCCTAAACAGTTGAAATTCAATCATGCAAACCAGTTCATACTAAGATACACCGAAACCCCAACCACCTTTCACCAAACCCACACCGACCGATCACAAACCAACCTCAAAAATCGCCATCACCTGCTACGATCGGAACCGTTGACCAAACCACAGCCATACTCCCTCTTCGCACAGAACAAGCTTCACTACCGAAAATCGGTCGAAACCCTAAACCCAATTCGACTTCGAACAGCAGCCGATCATCACAATTACACAATACCCAAAGTTGAATTACCACAAAATTCCAAAACCAAGATCGGAATTTCCAACTGTCTAAACCAAAGATTATCGATTTCCGAAACAAAAAAGGGTGGGTGTGAGTTTTTTTTCCTTTTCTTTCTGTTCGATTTTCTTTGGTTTTCCGATCGTTTTACTTGGGTGGTTTGGGGTTATATAATCCACGTGAGGAATATAGTTTAAGTGCCTTGTTGAGTCTGTTTTCCTTTTTTTTTTTTTTTGAGCTTATCTTGTTTTTCGTTTCTTGCTTAGTTTTAAGTCTTTTCTTAGTTTATTTTTTCTATTAAACTCCTATTTAGTTTTTTTTCATTTGTTTTTTCTTCATTAAAAAAAAATCAATCAAGACGAAAAAGAGAACAAAGTTCGAATGGAAGGACAGATTCAAGCAAACGAACAAGGAATTCAACAGTCAATTAATTTGCAAATAGTTAGAATTTAATCGTTCAAGCTATTCAACTGCTTTGGACGAACAAGCATAAACCTCTATAAAGTTTTCTAACTCTATAGGTGTCGTAAAAAAATTCTGCAAGGGCAGCGGCTTGTTTGTGTAATTTTTTGTAATTTCTGTAGTTATTATTCTAATTATTATGATTGGCTGAAATTTCATAAATGAATTCAACACTCTCATCGTTTTCAATCATAAATCAAGATTAAATGTTGCAAAATATTTAATTACAAGAGTGTATTTTATGAAAAATGATTCTCTCAAGGGTTTGGTTGCAGATATATATTAGTTCAATTTATTAAACTTTTAGCAAAAGAGGTTGTATACAACCCGTAAAACATTGGTTGTATCCCTTAGTATTTATACTATACGTGAACGACCATAAGACCCTCTTCCCCCTTCAAATCGAGATTATCAACTAATAAGATATACTTGACTACGTTATTTATTTTATAATAAAAGATACTTGTGTCAACCATATGTTTGGGATTTTCCATATTCAGTAACGATGAGCGAACAGAGTTTTAGCCACCATAATTCTCCTAGGGGTTCTCAGATAAACCAAAATTTTCCAAATGAGATGGATTACAATAGAATAAATCAAAATTTTGAAAATCTCAATGTCGAAATGGATAGACCCTTATCTCTTCGAGATCAACGTTACCCAACTAGGACTGTTCAAACTTCTGTTATAGTATTTCCACTAGTTGAAGGAAATTTTGAGCTTAAGCATTCTTTTATTCAAGGGATATCAAAATTTACTGGTTCTGGAAATGCTTATGAATTTCTAAGTGAATATGAATTGTATTCATCCACAACTAAAATGCAACAATTATCTAATGAATCAATCAAGCTAAGGATAATTCCATTCGCACTACCTGAAAGCGCTAAAAGATGGCTAAATTATCTTCCAAAACACTCCATAAGTAGTTGGGATGAATTTGTCACTGTATTCTTCAAGAAGATTTTCCCTTTCCATTAAACTCTAAGAATTCGAACTAAAATAAATCACTTTTCTCAATACAGGGGGAAACTTTTTCAAAATACTTTGAGAGATTCAACCAATTACTGTATAGTTTTCCTCATCTTGCAATACCAAAACACCACTTGTGCTAAATTGCATATGAAGGGCTAAACTATTAGACTAGAACACAACTTGAATCAATGTGTAGAGAGAATTTATGTCTAAAATAGCCAATGAAGCTTGGGAATTCTTCGATAATTATTCTGAAATGGACATGCAATGAGAATCAATTCTTGTTCACATCCGTACTTCTACTAGAGGAGTGCATGTCGTGGACCCAAATCACCTTCCCTTAGAAAATCAAACCACTCAAATCGGAGAAGGGCTACCCCACTGTTACTCTCAAGATCAAGTCAATGCTATTGCTCAAAATAATCTTTACTCATCCACATATAACCCTAGCTGGAGGAATCATCCTAATTTTTCTTAGTCAAATCCTAATAATTCGGCGAATCCATCCCACATGCAACCCATGTTTCCAAATCCTAATTACCAAGCACCAATTCCCAATTCTCAAACTTCTCAAGTTTAACCTCAAACTAAGCCTTTGAATCAACCATATAGGCATTCTAACTCTCAATCATCAACTCAGTCTCCTCAATCTTCTCGATAAATTGTTCGATTAGATAAACAAATAAATAATCAAGATGCTAAACTCTATCAAATGAAGAATATGATGAAGGAACTAATGAAATGTAATAAGAAAGGAAAATTTCCTAGTCAACCCGAAGTGAATCCAAAATATAAATCTTGGGTTGTGAATTCTTGTGAGGACGAAAACTATAATTCAGTCAACGTTGTTACCACGCTTAAGTCCGGAAAAATAATTGACAAAATTGTTAATAATCCCGCTAATTCTTTGATTTCGCCTCAAATTCAAAAGCTTGACACTTGTTTATTGGCTATTAATGCCAACCCTTCTGAACCATCCAAACTCCCATCTTCTTCAAATGTTGGCAATCCCAACATTTCTTCTTCTAATGTCGGCAATCCCAGTAATATCTCTTCCACTAATGTTGGCAATCTCAACATCTCATCTTCTATATCGCTACCCCCTTTGCTTCCCTTATCAAAAAATTCTTCTCCAAATGATCAAATCACCGAAGTAGTATATAAACCACTTGCTCCTTATCTTCATAGACTTAACAAAAAGAAGAAGGATGCAAATTTCGATTTTTTTTTTGAAATCTTCAAAAAAGTTTGTGTCAATATTCCACTCTTAGATACCATCAACAAATTCCTCAATATGCTAAGTGTCTCAAGGAGTTATGCACCTGAAAACGAGCCACTAATGTTCTTAAAACTCCCTTCTTAACTGCGAACACTAGCACAGTTTTCTCATATCCATCGCAAATCAAGTAGGACCCTGGTTGCCATACAATCGGTTGTAAAATAGGAAATACTCATATCAGTCATGCCTTACTTGATCTTGGTGCAAGTTTAAATCTTCTTCCCTACATTGTTTATCGTCAACTAGGACTAGGGGAGATTAAACCAACAAACATCACTCTCCAGCTAGCTGATCGATCTGTCAAAAAGCCATTGGGCATGATCGAAGACGTCTTGATACAAATCGAACAATTTTACTTCCCTGTTGATTTCATAGTTCTAGAAACCGAGCCTGTTTTCAGTCATGGTAGTCCAGTTCCATTGATTTTGGGTCGTCCCTTAGCCACCTCAAATGTTATCATAAATTATAAGAGCGGCCAACTTCGACTAACCATTGATTTGAATATTTTCCATCAACCCAAAGATTTTGAAATAGGATAAGTTGACGTGATTAAAACAGACGTAGAAGACACATTATATTGGCCCTTCAAGAAGTTTCCATTGCCTCAATAAACATATCCATAATGTCTTTTGAAGAGCTATTTGAGGACGAGATTAAATTTACATGATGAACTAGGGGAATGCCTCGAAAATAATCTTAATTCCATATCAACAAATGAGATTTTGGTTAAATGCTCAAGTTTACGGGATTACAATAATCATGATCTGAATGATATAAACCATTGGTACGAAAAAAATTCATAGGAAGAATTTTGATTTCAGAATTCACTGACATGCCTATGGTACCTCACAAATTTGGAGATAAGAAACCATCACTCAACATTTTCTATAAGAACAAGAGTGGGGGGGAAGGAAACATCGTTCTTCACTGAACATTCATCATCCGCATATATTTATTTTTGCATTTGATTTGCACACTCATATTGTTGTTATAGCTCATTTCACTTTACCAATCATTTTGCTTCTAATCCATCTTTGGGCACTCTCTTTTACATTTAGGAAACGTGTTTACAGTGTGGACACTATTTAGATCAAGTGTGGGGGGGAGTCTGCATTGCATTTTAAAAAAAAAATCTCATTTTCATGCATTAAGATGGGACCATCATGCATTTTAAATTGTAGTAACATGGCAATTTTTCTTTTTGAAACCTGACTCATTTTAGATTTGTACAACGAAGTAAGTTAACAATTTTTAGTCAATTGATATCATTTTTTTCTCTCTACTAAGATCGAATAAGAAATATAATGAAAAATTGAATTATGAGCGATAATAGTGTAATCGACTCATTGGAAGATTCTTGGGTGATGGCCATGAAGTCTATTTTAAATTTTAGTCTTTGTTTAATGAGTGGAGGACTTAAAATACTTATATTGGTTTTTTGACTCTTTAAAACTAAGCTGTGTTAAGATGAAATTGTATAACTCTCTCTTCTTCTAATATTCAGTAATAATAGTAACCCAAGGGTATCCAACATTGCTTGTAAATCTAGAGTTGGTGTGCAAACCCGCCCCTCACGTAAGCCCACAAATAAGTATGGTATACCTTGGTCTCAGTTTATGAGTTGGACACCTAATGATTACCGACATCTTACTGACCAGCGTTGGTCTGCATAATCCGCCAAGCTATGTCCCAACTCTCATGGGTGGTATACCTTTGTCTTTTATGTTAGGTGTCTGCAACTAATCATAAATTTTCATTTTTATAGAGATAGAAAATAAGAAATGATGCCCAAACACCACTTGACCTTATTGGTTTGACTAGTCATACACAAGGAAATTAGAATACCACTTTGCAAACTATGACAAGCAAACTTAGAATTTATTTCATGGCTGCACTATGTTATCAACCGAACCAACTGGCCAAACTAGAATTTAACATTTGAAAACTTGAATTATGTTGAAATTTTTTGACAAGTTAAGGTATCAAAAATACAATCAACTGACTAGAAATTGTTAACTTACTTTGTTGTACCACTTTTCTGAAACAAGTCATGTTTTCATTATTATTATTTACATTTGCATATGTCTGTTCCATTCATGTAGCTGCAATAGAATCATAGCATGCTGCATTTGGATTTTGTGGGTAGAATCCACTGAAAACCCTCACGAAACACCACTCGTTCTACTAGGAACATCTAGAGGTTTAATGGTTGTTGCATACGCTCAATGCAATTGTGTTTCCTACGAAAGTGTGACCTGCCTAGTTTAGTTTTTCATTTCTGTTTTACTCAAGGACGAGTAAAAGTCTAAAAAGCAAGTGTGGGGGTATTTGATTAACATGCAAAAGTTTTTATTTTTACGCTCATATCTTATCTCTATTGTATACAAATAAATATTAACTTCAGTATTTTTGTGTTTTTTCACAGATTGTCAAAAAATGTATCCTCTATCTCAATCAAAGACCAATTACACAGAAAATTGCTACTTTTCGGAAACAACAAGTTTTCAATCACAAAGGAAGTTGTAGCACATTGGTGAAGGCCTGGAAATTTGGTAGAATGTTCCATGTTCGATCCCTGTCAAGTCCAATTTTTATGAAGAAAGGAACACAGATGCTTCACACCCCGCCTCCTGTGTTTTGAAGAATATATGGACTAATGATATGTTATATATATACATTGTCATGCAAGTATATATATAATATATACATTTAATAAAGATTTTAAGAATTTGGCGTGTTCCTCTCAAAGAATTCAAATCAATTGTGTTTTATTACCATGCAGAAGAAAAGGAAAGCTTTGATAACAAATCTCCAATCAAGCATATGCTAATCTTCCCACTAATAGTACCATATGTCAAAAGGAAAGCATTGATCACAAATCATCAATCATGCCCAATGAAAGGAATATTCCTTTATCTTTAGAAAGAAAATATTTTCATATATTTTTCTTATGCCTTATATTCACATAGATGGGAGAATACATCCCCTATAAATACCCACTGTATTCATTGTAAACTTCTGTTCCTTTTTCTGTATTCTCATCTTCTCCTTAATAAATTTTTTTTATTTCATCTTATTGTACTTTTCTTTCATAACAATACGTGTTTTCTACTCAATTAGTTTTGATAGAACACAAATTGTTATTTATTTTTCTTTATTGCATGTTAGTGATTGACCGTTTGATTAGATTCAATGGCAATTCTAATTTTAATTTCCTGTTATTGTTTCTGTTTGATGTTTCTTTTCCAGTAATTTGTTCTTATTGTCTTGATTGTTGAGTTTAGTATAGATCCGATTAGATTTGAATCTATAATAAATTCAATAACATTATTTCAAATCACTTCTCCAAATATTGTCTAATTCGCCTACATTACATAAATAATAAATTTAAGATTCCTTCCTGTGTTCGACCTGCATACTACACAACTGTGCGCTTGCAGTTTATAAAAAATTGCACTTTTTTAATCCATAGAAAAGTGTCGATCAAGTTATATAGTAATTAATTTAATTAATTGTTTAATTATGGGATTATTATCTGAATTAGACTCTAAGATGTGGATAAATGGAGGCGGATAATGTTTCTAAGCGAGGCGTGAGCTTCTAAAACAAAGGAGAATATTAGTTCGGGCCTATTACCAGAATTAAAAAAAGAAAAAGAAAGTAATTGAGTATAAATTTAATAACTAAGGAATATAATTGTTTAAATTAATCTTACAACTTATAATTGTTATAACTCTGGCATATGTCAACAGAATCGAATGAAATAAATTGCATTGGAATCGTGGTTAAGAACACTACAGTTTGGAGCAGCTTGGACGAAGCCGGAAGCTATTGGAATTTTTAATTAAATTAAACGCTTGTTTAATTTAATTAAAATGAACCGTTTCAGAAATAAATGGAATTCGATGAGTTTAGCTCACTCAGTTCATCCCATTTATATTTTATATTAGCCGGGTTTTTAAATTGTGTGCAATGTTTGCTGTTGATTGATGATTGGATGATTGTTTGCATGAGTGCTGAATATTTTTAAATATTTATTGATTAAATTAAATTTTTGTTTAATTTAATCAAATTAGATCGTTATTTTAACGATTATAATCCAAACGAGGTAACCTACCTTGTTGGTTACATTTATAATAGTATTAACGTATTTAATAAATAATTGGATGCTTGAATGGATGTTGTTAATTGATTGTGGACCGTTGTTAGTTAAAATGTTTATTTTTGGTTATTATGATAAATATTTTGCCGTATTGAAATTGAGGCAACCCATTGTGATGCAGGGAAGGATAGATTGGAGGAATCCAACTGGATTCCTCAATATTATTGACAATGTTTATCAATATGATTATATATTGTTATTGAATGATTAATTGACTGATATTTCACGGTTTGGTACTTTTGTACACATTTGCCTCTTTAGTACCATCCATAAGAATAAAGATTTTTGAAATCGATTCGTAACATTTACAAAATATTATATGTTTTTGGAATACGATTTTGTTTGAAACACCAAAGTTAATTGCATTTTGGTTATCATTGAAAATTATATGTAGAAATGACCTGAATAGAATTTGTTTAAATTAATTATATTAGTTAATTTAAAAAGACAAATTGGGATTGGTTAATAAATTGACCATGCTTTTAGTTGACTAAGTCAACTGTTTTAACTAGAATCGACTATTCAATGAATTATTGAATCGTTAATTATTTTTAAAGTCGATAATTTTTTTGATTTGTTTTAAAGGAAGATTTACAATTTTAATAATAGTAAATAATAAAGTAAACAAATTGGATTTCTTATAAGATTGGAATTTGATTATTCCTTAATAATCAGAGAGAGAATCTTGGAATTTAATTCCTTTAATGGAATGTGTGAAGTAGTAAGGCCTTATGAGCGATTAAATAAAACGTTAAGTGAAGTTATATTAATTTAGAAAGGTTTTAAACAATTCTTAGTAAGAAATTCTAACGGTCGAATTTGTATAAAATCCAAACTCAACAAATATATAACCAAATTATAAATGAATTAACATTGTAAATGATTTTCAAGAGTTCAAATGAAATTTGTAATCTGGGGAAAGTCTAAAAGAAGTTGACCGGAGATTATTCCGAAGTTCAGAATCTTTATCGAATAAGAGATTTTTCGAAAAGGAATAACATGTTGGAGTGATAATGTCGAGTTTTATGAAAGTAATATTTACTTTCTATATTTACAAAATTTATTTATTTATTTATTTAAGTAATTATTTATTTATTCGGATAATGAATAAAAGTATGTTTTTAAGATAAATATTTTGAAAGTGTTGATTATAATGCTACTACTATAATCAATGTTCTTTCATAAAAGAAGTAAATTCTTAAGCTGAATCCGGAGTTTACAGGAGTAAATGTTGGGTTGGTATTCTAAGTTGTGAAATATGTCTATTTCGAAGTTAACAATGTTGTTCAGTTAAGGTCTGAGAGGTAATTATACCCCAGCTTGATTAACTTCATTGTTGACCGAGGAATGGTCAGATTCAATAGCGAAGGTTGGATAAATGAAGTAAGTTAATGAGAGTTAATGGTTTTAAAGACCATGTTTAAAATTGAATAATAGAACAGAAATGGAAATGTTTTCCGAATGTTGAAAGATTAAAGATTTAATTAATGGATGGTTAATTATAGAGGTTAAACGATGATGAGTATTTAATTAGTGAATTCATTTTCTTTTTATGATTAAATGGTTGTTTATTTGATAGTTAACTGACTATCAAATTTGGTCAATACGATTGTTGGTACGGAAAGACTGGGATCGAATTTAAACCATTCCGACCAGCAAATAAGAAACATGAAAGATGCTGATGAAGATGGAGCATTAGAAGACCATGGATCTTCATAAATGGAAGAAATACTTGTCAAATATTCTCTGGGTTACGACACAGAGGTATTCTGACATGATTCGGTTGTAAGTGAGATTTTGCGGGTTTGCAAGGACTACTCGCTACTGATCCTTTGGATGTGGTAGGAGGGTTCCTTTGGTTCATCTTGTCCCTGGATGACTTGTATGAATGAATGTTTATAGAGTTTACCTAATAGATCACGGGTTGATTACCTCAAACGTATTTGCGTTTGGTAGCGGAGAAATTCGTAGTAAATGGGGAAATCAATTTGTGATTTGGCAGGTTTGACGATGTGGCATTATAAGTATACGGTGGCATGTTGTTCCAGAAGACAAACGTAGCCTCAAGCCTCATCAATTGGGAAAATACAAAAATCGGACAGGCAACATGGCTAGTTGGGGCGTACCTAAGCAGGGTGTATTATCACCATATAGAGAACTTCTTTATTTGTTCTTCTTTTGCTTCTATATCTCACAGATGGACGGTGGGCCCAGTTGGCCTGGTTTGTAATCAAGCCACACAAAGCTTGAGTATCTAAGATTTAGTAAAGAGAAGGTTCGGCTCGCAGTGCATGGTCAGAAGTCTTCGGGTCGTGGTACCTGGCTCGTGACCACAAGCTTGCACATAAAGAAACTCACACAATAAAGCAGGCTGAAGACCAGGTCGGGTCTTAGGGTCACGACCCGACCCCGTCTTTTAAAGGCTGAGATGAGGACATAGTTTTCCCATGATCTCCACTACTCGAAAAGCACGGATTATCTGCCACATGTCATGAACCGCCTCAGTAACTACCTCTCCACTCTCTCACGAACCGCTCCGAGATTTCCGGGATGAGCGCCACGTCATCTTACGACCCGCCTGTAGAATATTCTTATATATAGCCCATGACTTGCCATTTTTGGGATCTTTTTGGCACTTGAGCGACTCTTCTTCCTCCATTGCTACATCTACTCAAACTTATTCAGATTCAACTCCAAATTGCTAAGTTTTATTTGATCAATATTGAGAGATACATCATTGTAATTGTGAAATTAAGTGATTATTTGATTGTATTTGTGATTAATCAGTTAATAAGAATCCTATAAAGTGGACGTAGGATCGCTACCGCCGAACCACTATAAATCATGTGTGTTTGCTGCTTTTATCTTATTTCTAGTTATAATTCTCTACGAATTTCAAATTATTGGGTGTTAGAACCACATTTTAGTGCTTTCACTGAAAAATTGAATTCTCAGCCAATTAGATTGTTATTCTACTATTTGGATTACCAAGTCTGAAGAAGATAATCCGCGTTTCTACCGTATTTTAAGATTTCATTGATTTCAATAAATTCAGAATTTTATGACTCCAAAGAAAGCTTAGGATTCGCAAACCTCTCGAGCGAATGAAGCTAATGAAGAAAGTGTGCAGGAACAGGTTGAAGCAGGTTCACCGGCTCGTGACTCTCAGGGGGCGACCCGACCCCATGGGGAGACCACGACCTAGAATGAAGATGGAATTTTAGTGGCACCAGGAAACCAAGTCACGACCCAACCGGGTAAGGAGGTCACAAACCGACCCCAGGGAGCAACCATGACCCGATCCCAGGCTGGGTCACATGGAAGACTTGACCATCAGGTCACTACCACAATCTGATCCGAACTGGCTACAGTTGGGGCTGGTACTTCTACTCAAGAAACTACAGATGCTCCAATACCAGCCACAACAACTAGTAATCAGCGTTCCTTTACACCTGTTTCACATATGGATTTCTCGCGCTTGCTTGATAAGTTGGATAAAACCAATGTTGCCTTAGAGGCCCAGAGACGCGATAACGTTCTTATGCGAGAAGATGTGAAAGGCATGAATCGACAAATAGATGAGCTACACGGGCAGAGGATGTCGTCCCCGACTCATCGTCTCAATGCAAACCATTCATCCTCTTCGGATGAAGGACGTCCACGTCATAGGAGGCCATATGAAAGGCCTGAGAATCCCAAGCAATTAGATTTTGGATTGTTGGGATCTCGCGAAGATGCAGCTCATGTGTAAGGATCTGATGACCCGAGTTTGAGAGAACGAATGTTGTTGCCAATGCGAGGATCTCACGTCCTTCCCAGAGATCCCAACATCACTAATCCTACACAAGGACATCTCCGTCAACCCCATCGTCCCGTGAATGACAGGGATCATAAATGACAAGGAAGCTCAGCTTCCGTTAGAAACCGAAGACCGTCGCCTGGTGTAGAAACTAGACATATCATGAGAAACGGAAGTGCAGATCCCGAGCCAACATTGACAAATGCTGAGGTGGAAGCGATGGTGCGCCAGATTATGGCTGACAACAGACACTTCACCAACAAAGATTGGGGCATTAAGCACAGTCATACCCCTTTCCTCGACGATTAGTCTACCACAAATGGATCGATAAGAAAGAAGAACCGATCCAAGGTAGCATTTGATGAGGTATTCATGGTACATGAATGCAGCAGCATTCCCCGATGCCGTGAAATGCAAGGTTCTCCCAATTTATCTAGAAGACGTTGTGTTAATGTGGTTCACATGATTCACCCTTCGGTCAATATCCAATTTCAAAAAGCTAGACGAGAGCTTCATGAACCAATTTCGACTCCACGCACGGAAGTCCAAAAGTGTCATTGAGCTATCTGGGATTAAGCAAGCCCTAATGAATCTCTAAAGCCATATTTGGATCGTTTTAACCTAGCATTCACTGAAGTTAGTGATTCGCATGAGCCAACCATCATGACGGCCTTAATAGATGGGGTTGACAAGGACACAAAATTCAGGAGATATTTAGCTGGAAAATCGCTATTGACCAGGGAGCTGTTCTATGAAAAGGAAAATATTCATCTACGATGAGATGAAATGTATGCGAACCGAAAGAGAAAGCCTGATGGAGCTCCCAGGGAAGATATTCAGAGTAATGTTGCTATCAAGCAATCCGGAGATAGTGCGGGAAAGGTCGAGGTGAATGTCGGTAATAAAAATGAAGAAAATAGTAACCATGGTGGAAACGACGGTAGAAGAAACAGGAATCGGGGAAACAATTCCCGAAAGAGGCCGACCCTGATTTTAAACTTTTAAGAATTACACACCGTTAAGCGACACTCTAGAAAACATCTGTCTGGACACTTATAACGTTATACAGTGCAAGAAGCCTCCACCCAGGGACTCTATTGAGAAGGAGCGTGCAACTGGGAAATTCTGTTTGCTTCATGGAACTCACAGCCACTCTACAAACGAGTATCGTCATCCAAGAGATGTTGTTGAAAAATTACTTCGGGAGGGAAAGACGGATTAATACAAAGTCTCCCCAAGAGGCAGGGGCCAAAGAGGACAAGCTTCAAATCAGAACCAGGCTGCCTCCAAACATACGGCCTAGCAGAAGGGAAAGAATATTGTCATTAACACCATAATCGGGGGACCACATCCAGCTGGGTATAGCAACATAACGATGGAGCAATACGTTAATGCAGTGAAACACCCAAAAATAGGGGAGTGTAGTAGTCTTGAAGAAGCTGCACCAGAAAAGCAGCAAAAAAACGGCTATAGATGATGTTGTCTTTCGGGACAGAGAAAGTGTTGGTTTCGAAGCCCCAAGTACCGATACATTAGTAAAACCTACCGTCATCGGACCTGTAGTAGTTAAGAAAGTCCTCATGGATAATAGAAGTTTCATCAATATCATATTTAAAAAGGCTTTTGACCAGATGAAGGACTTAAAACTATGTGGAGATTGGATCTGTGGCTTTAATGGATCATCGAACGCCCCTATCGAAATGGTAGATTTACCTGTAGAGATGTGGGAAGGAGAATGTAGGAGAGTAAGGATCCTTCAATTTGTGATCATGGATATAGATTCACCTTACAGTGCTTTCTTGGGCGGACCGGCCCTTGCAGAATTTAGTGCTTGCATCGCGCCCGTGTGCCTGTTAATGAAATTCCCAACTGAATCTTGAGTGAGAATGATTCATGGGGACCAAGTCACTGGAAGTGCATGCTATACGACAGAATTAAAGATGCTGTGCAATGGAAAAGATGCGGAATCTGTATTGTAGATACACGCACTGGGTGGTGTATTGTAGATATTAGGGAATTACTCCGTGTTGAGATGTGATGCGACTGAGGAGTTCGGATATGATGATCTGTAAGCTTATGTTGCATAATGATGGTAGTTCTATGCGATTACGTTGCGTAACTATATAGATTTTCGTATGTAGTTTGGCATAGGGTGGAGGTTGTATACACTTCTGTGGCGTGACGGCGGAGACCGTACGAGGAGGGTACTATGGAAAGTACCTTGAGATGTTGGATATATCTACATGTATAGTAAATTAGGTTAATCTACTAGGGAGTAGATAGGTATGACATAACTGCAGAGCTTTAAGTGTTATTAACCCATATAACCTAAAATAAAAGGAAAGAGTACTACATAAGGCAATAATAACACAATCTACTCCCAGAAAGGAGGTCAGGGTCCCTACCCAAAGATATCCCTAATGAAGGAGTCAAATCCACTTAGGTGTTCCTCCTGTCGTCTAGTACTATCTCGCACCTCCAGTTGCACCTTCTCGAAGTGCTACTGGGCTGAAAGTATCTCTTTCAAAGACTGTTGTTGTGTCTGAGCGAAGTCGAGCTATGTACGATTTATATATTGCTTCCTAAGCAAGATTTCATAGTGCTCCCTAGACAACTGGTCCGACCACTCAGATAATAACTGACCTCTCTCCCCAAATCCCACGGCTCCTCTCCCGGACATGGGTCCCACTATGATGAGTGGAAAGATCCAGCGCTTCCCCAGTATGGCGACTCGGCACTCTGATAACCCTGGTCTATTGATGGACTGAAGTAATGGTGTGGTTACATCATGCCTTGCCCCTTATCGTCTATGAACTCATCCCCAAACCCTTCCTCTAGATGATATACGGGTGGATATATCGACTGATCCTCCAGAACCTGCTCACTTTCACCATCATCATCGTCATCATGCTCAACCTCATTCTGCATAGGCTAAGCGTCCTGTAACTAGGCCAACTCAATGTGCATCATAGTCAGAGTGGATGCATCAAACAAAAGGTGGGTCTCCTCAATGGAGTTCTCATTCCCAAACGGAACATCGAATTGTCTAAATACAGTTGTCCATAAATGACCAAAAGGGATCGTAAATTCTCTCGTGTCTAATGCGATCGCAAACTGTGCCATAATCATCCTTGCCTAATTAATCTAAAGTTAGCCAAAATAGCATATGTGGTACGCTTAACAGTGTCAGTGACCCTGTCATAACTACCGGTCCGAGAAACTAAGTTATATTGCAATATGTGTACAACTAACCTAGCCAATGGGCGTGGGTGCCACACATCCCAAGCCATGATACCAAATGTCAATTTAAATCCGACCCAAGATGGCCTCATCCTTCGTCTTCACATGGTCTAATCTTATACCCTCACCGCTAATGCCAAGCATTTCCCCAAACCGACTCTCAATAAAAACTATCCTTACCTCTTTCACCTCTGAATCAAATAAAACCTCATCATTCTACTCTCTATAATTCATATTGGCATAAAAAATAAGAACTAACCTGGGGTAGGCGATCCGTCGTACCACAATATGGTGGAGAATCCGGTGCAAACCTATTTCCAGAAAAATCTTCTCCAAAGAGGTGCCTATAAAATCTGCAAACTTAATCGGTCTTCCAAGCAAGATCTAGTACCTTACTGAATCCATATATGCCAAAGCTATTCTCTTGGTGTTCCGACACCAAGTGATCTCCTTGGGTGTTAATTGGGGAAATGTGGCGGTTTGGGTAGTCGCGGAGGCATGGCAAAAAATCTTGAAATCTATGAAAAAGAGCTTAGATCTAGATGGAGTAGGTGGCATATTTTGATTTAGCTCTAATTTTATGAAGAATGGTGTAGTTTTGGAGCACTGGTGATGGTTGGAGGTGGTGGAAATTGGGTCGGCTAAAGCTCTCGGGTAGAGGAAATGAAGCGGCGAAGCTACAGGCCTCATCACTCCATATATGCGCAAAATACGGAGGGTGGGTCGACCCACTTTTTCGGGTGTGTTGACCCCGTGTCGACCCATCTTAGGGGTGGGTCGACCCAGCGGTCGACCAATCCAAAATCTGGGTCGACCCGACCCAATTATTAATTTTTTTGCATTTGCTTATGCTTTTCCTTCTGAGTTCGCTATTTGGCTATCTGAAAATATATTTTTAGTCTGTAGGTATGATGTTCTAATCTAGATAAATTCTCTTACACCAATTCATCGTTTTTAATGGTGTTTCTAAAGACTTTTGAACTCAACTAAAATTCCAAAAATTTATCGTCATTCTTTTCCTGTCATTTTCTATCTTCCAAAAATAAATTCGATAAATTCTCACGTCCACCTTTTACTTGTTAGTCCAAAATCGGCTTTTCCAAACCTATGTCCACAAAAATCCCTAAAAACCTCTTTTTAAATAACCTTAAACTTTTATTACCATAACCATCGATACTAACTTATAATGTTTCGCTTTCTTCGCTTCTAAACAAATCATCTAACTATGCTTCGGACCATGTGTATTGCCTAATTTTCACGCCAAAAGTAATATATATATATATATATATATATGTATGTATGTATGTATAAATTCCGAATCCAACTTTTTTCTACAAATCATTTTGTACACTTTCTATCCTAACCACTCAAAGGTCTATCATCCTCAGATTTCCATGATAATTTCTTTAGTGTACAAATTCTGACATCTCAATTATTTTCATATGAAAGCCTTCCAATCTAATGGATTTTTTTATGGATCTAAGTATATCTACATATAATATACTTATGTTTATAAAAAATAGAAATACGTTCACTCTAGGAATCCTAAACTTATGCTTTGTACCAGATGTAACAAACTGAATTTCGACAGACCCAAATTTTTGTCAAAAATCCAGATCTACCGAAGCTCGAGTTGGTATGTCAGCTATCCAGCCGAAGGCAAAGATAAACATATTAGAGCTCGCGATAAAATATCTCACAGTGGAACGGATAAAAATATAATTGTAAATACATACTTTCCAATATAGTGACAGTAACTAGCAAATGTCTCTAAGTTACAGAATCTCAACCACCTGTCTAACCTGCGGGTTCGTTATGGGGAGGGGATCAGAACAGAAGTTCTGGTGAAAGGACAAATCATACTTTCTATAATAACACAACATATACCGTTCTATCACTAGTTATTCATTTATTAAGTTGTACGGGTTTATTTCACGTTATACTTCCGATTTTTTCGCATAATTCATACCCACCTACTCCCCAACAGATTAACCTAATAAAATATATATATATGGCTATATGCCCAATAAACCTAGGTACTCTCCATAGTATCCTCCTCGAGTGGTCCCCATCGTTGCATTACGAAAACGTACAGGACCTCCATATTTACGCTATGAGGGCTTATTGAATCTCCAGCGCTACACCACGAAGGTGCCAAATGCTTGAGTTCTTAATGGAACTCGGTCTGAGGCTTTACAATATCTGTCAAAAATGGCCTCAAGATGGCCAAACAAAATGGCTTCATTAGTCCCGAAATACAGATATATAAAGTTCATTCGTCTCTTCTATGGATCTTCAAGACCTCGCCGGCCTACCTTCTAATGAAAGACTGTTCAAAAGAGCTAAGTGACCGATCCTAACAACTAATCTAAACAAACATGTGGTCACCTCATCTAATGATTTGATAGTGAAGATCATTGGCCATTTGGTTAAGCTCCAGTATTTCCCATACACGCTCCGACTGACGATGACAAGCATCTAACGACCTACTATCCTTTTGTGAATCTTGATCACAAAGCCTCCTTGCCTACGAATCGAGGCAACCGACGAACCATCCTATAAATCATCTGAATCAGTCTTTATGTTGCCCCACAATTATAGTGTAACAAATGCAGCCGAGGTATACTCACTGAATGGTAATGTACAAACCATGCCTCAGTGGGTACAACTCAAAGCCTACTACAGAGGACCATCCTGAAGTATCCTCACATCCCAATAAAGTCCCGTAGTTGCCTTCAGTCCCGTCGAAAAAGTTGGACCGGCTCCCACCATGTCTACTGATCCCTTCGATGATCTACCCCGTTGGACTCTTCATCCTTATGGACTGGACCTAATGCATATTGATATTTAACCACTTGTCTAATTTATTCCCATGCATTTTACTTGCTTTTCCCCTTTTCAATGATTTACAATAGTCATTAATCTATTCAACAGAATATTATTTGTTTATAAATCAACATTACTGGTTATTACAGAGTATCACCTAATTACAAGGCTACCATAAAACATCTTTAAGCTCATCAAACCTAAATTCCAGTTTATAGGCTTACAGTAAGTCTCTATATTTTTATAACTTCTTTCAGTTATATTGCCTTCCTTTTTCATCTCTACTGTTTATTCTTTTTAGGGAGTTAAAAATATCCCAAATTAATTGATTATCAAAACTATAATGAAATCCATTTCCATATTTATCGGTAATTATTATAATAGGAACCCATAATTGCAAAAATTCATTTTATTATTTTTGAGATCATCAAATTAGTGTGCAATATAGTTAACTTCCTATTTCACACAAATTTTCAATTTGAAATCATTTTTTTTCTATTTTTCTTTGTTTACCCAAACTATGCAAATAAATCACTTCTTCTTTCCTAACCAGTCAATTTAGGTTACTATTAACTTTTAGATTTGATAAATAATGTATCAGTTATTGTCTCTAACTAGGTTTCCTCTTTTTATTTTGCACAATTACAGCAAAGTTTGACATAATTGGGTTTACATCACTTTCTGCAATTACTGTACTATTTCCATTCAAATTTGAAAGTGGGTTTCTTACATGTAATATGTAAATTCACAAAATTTTCCATTTATTTCAATATTTACACAATATGTTGTTTTAGTCTCAAATCACTGAATATTTCCCCAATTTGTTTATATTTCAATTAAATTAGTGCATAACTACAATTCAATAATTTCATGCCTACCCACAATTCAATTATCAATTTTGATCATAATCCAAATTTTATTCTATTTTTTGTGCATAACTAAAGTTTGATATAAACTATATATTATGATGCAGGAGAGGGGAAAAGAAGAAGAACATATTGTAAAATTCAGCAGGAATCAAATGATACAAAAATATTATTATTGAAAAATATAATTTAATCTGCTCATGTGACTGTGTGCAACCCTTGAATTCATTTCAGATCTGTTATCCATGGTCTTCCTAATAGTATCTATTATTGAAATAGCCATGGATTTACAAATCTGACGCTAGAAGAAGGAGAAGAATCAAATAAATTAGATTTACAGTACTTACCTCACGTAGACGGGAAACTAGAGCACCTATTTCTTAGTTCTACCTTCCTTTTCTTCAAATCTTGAATCAGAATCCTAAAACTAATATATTCTTATTTCTAAAAAATGTGGAGTATAAAGAAAATGGCAGAGCCTTGGCGTCATTCTAGAAAATATGAACTGAAAGATAGGCCCTACTAGTCTGTTTAAAGGTGCACTGAAGAGTCTTTTTCGTCGGATCGAATATAATAAAATACGTACAATAGAAATCGATAAATCAACGTCATTTTACCTAGCATTGGGTCGACCTGGGCTCTAAGTTTGTCGGCCCACTTATGACCTGGGTCGACCCATTTGCTAGGTCACAAATGTTATTTCAGTTCTTAATAAATTTTCGTTTAACGTTGCAATCAACGTTCTTTTGCTTAACTAATATTCTTTTGTATATTAATTTCTTCAGTTTATAATGTATGTTTTTGGTTTCAAATTCAAATTTGCGTGTATACATTTGCGTATAACTTCATAAATTTTGGTTCATTAATAACTTCCCCATACGAACTCCGTTTGGGACAAGTCATATATGAAAATGAATTAGAAAATTACCGCGAACACAATGGTAATTGTCTTGTGGCCAAATTCTGAAATCATAAGACATCAATATTTACCGATAACTAATTAAATATATGTATTTAACAATACGGGGTGTTACAGAAAATATTGATGCTTGCTTAATTTTGTTCATTCTATTTAGTTATTCACAATCTCCTGGATGTTGAATGTGAGTTTGATTAGATTTTTAGTAGTTTTTTAGGGATTCTTCATTCTAATGCTTTTTCAATCTATATTTTATGGCTTTACTTTCCGTCATGGTAGAAAAACTAGGAGTTTTACTTTGAGCTATCTCCATGATGATTGGGTAAATATGATGATCAGTTTTTTGGTGAGCTATCTCCACAACCAAATTTATGCTGGTTTTCCGGATTTAGAACACTTTGTCAATTTATTGCTACTAGAATTAGAGGAGAATGACAGTAGGAGATTTTTCAATATCTGGAAAGCTTTTTGTAGCCTTGGATGAGTTTAACTCCTACCGCAAATCAACAAAAATATGGCTTACAATATCTAAGTAAGCCCAATACTTATTCAATTCACCAATTAATCTTTTTCTTCTTTAGACTTTGAATTTTTGTGTTTCTTATAGTTAATTCGTTGAAATGATTATAAAAGATTCAACAACCCCAACTGTTTTTGCAATGAACAAAGGAGGTAGTCTACTTTATTTTGACAAGGCTTTGCCTACGACTTGAGGTATTCTGAGACGACCCGAACTCCCGATACCCAGAAGAATAGATGTCCTTTTAGGATATAACACATCAAATATAACAGAAGAAAGTAAATTTTCTTTAAACAACAAAATATTCATCATATTACATCAAATGATATTTCAGAATCACTACATCCTATTGGATCCAAATGTCACATATTACAATGATGATAAGAAGACATATACACAGCGGAATTTAAGATATATTATGGCGGAGTCCTATGGGCAGTCCAAAAGAAAATGCTATTCCTGCTCTAAATCCAATACTAGCTTTCCCAAATAGCTTCCACGTATATGAAGTCAAAGCTTCCAAAAGTGGTTTTCACTAAACCTGTTTACTGGCCTACCTGTGTGAAAATAAGGGCACTCAAGTTTGCAAGGGAAAACAAACTACAAGTCAGTCATAAGATTGTTGTGAGAAACTCTAATCAGCTATTATAAACTTATTTAAAAGTAAGGCATATTATAGGACAACGCCATATGACATGGAACATGTTTCCTCCACATGAATACCAGTGCACAAAATCATCAACCAAGATTCAAAAATTCAAAATTCATGCTTTTAACAAAATGAAGCTATCATAAGACTCAAGTCCCATCACACAATGCAATGCAACCCGGAGGATAGAGTTTTGCCTTATAACAACCAAACATGCTTGATATTCTTAAAAACAAATCATTTGATATTATTATCAATGTCTAGGTGTGGAAATCACCTTCACAAATAAATGTTTAGATCTTAGCTCGCATAATGCACCATTCCATAATGTTGGCTACATAATTTACAACTAAAACACGAAGTCCCGTATTGGAAATCGGATTCTGACTATGAACCAAGGCAAAGCATCTTCCTTAATCGAATTCGAAACATTTTAGCAAATGTCCTAGGACTTAATGCATGGTCCTTTAAAGCGAATGAGCCGGTCAGCACTAAATGACTGATTAGGATCTTTCCTGAACATAACACTCCCCCAATTATATTTGACCGACATTCGAGGCGCCTATCCATCATCCACATAAGTAAACCTTCTTGGGCTCCATACCTTGGCATTACTTTTCAGCTAGAAGGAAACGTTAGCCCATATATCAGTCGTCCATCGTCCTGTTTTTGGCTCATTCTGCGATGTGAGGCCTTAGACTCAACATCCACAAAGCTCTGCTTTTCAACAATAGCTTCAATTTATTTGCCCTTAGCATGCCACATTGTCAATTCAAAACATATGATCGGTGTCCATTAATATATAACCCTCTGAATATCGAAGTCTCTGAGGAGGATGTTAAGAAAAAGAATAGATTCTCCGCCTCCAATTGATATAACATTAATAGAAAGCAATCGGTTACATTGTGAAATACAACGTCAGATGCACATCCAATTACAAGTTCGTTCTGGTTTTGAACGAAATCGAAGGAACCATATTCCTCGTCCAATTAAGGAGAGATGCCCTTGTATATCTGGACAATCAACAAGTACGTCTGGACTTCAGCCACTATAAGCCTTCAATGGGAGCAAACCATTTTAAGGAATCAGCAAGAAATCCATTTGATGTTCAAATTTTTGGTGTTCCACCATCTTCAACTTTTAAACGTCGTATAATTATTTGAAATGGGTTAAACCCGATCTTTTCGAAATAATCAGCGCCTAACAAAATCCTTATTGGATTATCAACCCACCAATTAAGTCTCCTTAAATTGGAAATCATTTCATTTACCTTATAAATAGGTTTACCAATGATTAGATTCGTTTTAAGAATTTCAAACCTTTTATCTCAAATCCTTCCTTAAAAATCATTAAATAAAAACTGGTATGTCAGTTTGAAGTTATAGGTTGAAGTTTGCGAACTACCGCTGTGCGGCGAGCTCTATTCAAACCAACTTCTATTATTATTAAAATTGAATTGAATTGCTTCTAAAATAGTTTATTAACTATATAAAAATTTCTGAAAATTATATTTTCCATTTTCAACTCAATATTAAAATATTCAAATAAATGGCTATTATAATATTATTTTATAATTAAATACAATTATTTTTCAAATTCAATATTATAACCCCAAGTTTTCCTGACATCCATTATAAAAATAAATAAGACAGTTTTGTAAAAAATTCTTTTAAAACCTTTCCTAGATACCCAAAATGAACTTCACTTTTTTTCTAGTTACTATTCATTTAAAATAAAAACTTGAACATGCCATAACTTGTTTTTAATTTCTCTAAAACCATTTCTATCTTTTGCAAATGTTCATCGTAATGTATTATACTTTACATCCATCCAAAATCGGACGTCAAATTTTATTTTTATTTTTCACATGTTATTATATTAATAATATATTTATTAAAATTGATTTTTACAAATGGAGACTTAACCAAAAGGCTAATAGTTATAATTTTTAGCCACATACAACCAGGATAGTCACATATCATATTATTATTAAATACGATAACATTAATCACGACTACCGTGATATAATTCACCCTATATATGCCTTAAACCATTAACGCGTACATGGTTTTGTCAATCAACAGATTAACCGCAATCAATCAACACATGTATTCAACATCAATGGGGTCTATACCCATATACAATAATCAACATCAAGTTTAACTTCCATATTAATGACCATTTAAGGTTCAAACCCATCCCAATGTCCACAAATTCTATTTTATATGTCATATATGCAAGTGATAATATAAATATTACTTAAAGAATTAATCTTTTTCATACTACACCACATTAAACTATCCCAAACATTGTCAAACCACAATAAGAACTCAAATACACTATCACAAGTCAATATGTATTCAAATGAGTTCATACACAATAACTAATATATAAATAGTCGCATTTCATTCATCTTTACTCACCTCGGTTTCCACTCCACCTAACTTCGAATGTATGATGTCCTAGGAATCCAGAACGATTTTGGCAGCCTTCCGGCGTCATCGAATATTTTCTTAAAAAACTTGAGCAGGGACCCAGGTAGGCTGTTGCATGCTGTATGGGCCATGGTGGCTATAGGATGCGGGTATTGGTTGTTTTGGGTTGAGGAGAGGTTGTTTTGGTGGTTTTAAGGGAGGAAATGGTGTTTTAGTGGTGATTTAAGGTGTTTATGGTATTTAGGAGGAAGGGGGCCATGCTAAGAGAGAGGCTGGAGGCAATAGGGGTGGTGCTGCAACGAGGGGGGCTGAAGGGTGATAGAAATGGAGAAGGAGGGAGGGAGCAAGAAAGAAATCAATGTAAAGTGAGAAATGGTGTAAAGGAGGCATGTTTTTATAGCCAAAAAAGGAGCACATGGATTAGTGAGTTGTCACTCATCTAGCTTAGAGGAGAAAGGACAATTAGTGCAGTTGGATGCATGACAACCAAAAAGTAACTAAAATAGTAATTATCTAGTTTAAGGTGTGAACATAACTTAAGACACGTGTAGTTAATCTTCAATCTATTCACTCGTGTGATCATATACTAATTCCGTTTTTTAAGAAATTTGGAATCCCAAAATATTTTTTCAATAAGGTTCGAACCAAACTAATTTTTTCGAATTCTGAGCCATTTATTTCAAGCCATTTTGCTCAAAAAGTGCCCGTTCGAGCTCAGTTCAAGTTCAAATTATCGATCGGTTTAGATTTAAATTCCCTCTAATCACATACTAACTCCAAATGATGCGAAATTTGGAACCCTACCATTTTTTGACATCCTGGATCTGATAAAATTGTTTTCGTTGAATTCCAAGATTGTTTACAAATTTTCATTTTCTAGGCTATAAGAATAATTTTAAAATATCGAATTTCAGATTGATTGAAAATTCCTATTTATATAATTTAAAATTGGATTTAAATTTTTTAATTTGGTTCCAAAATTTCAGGTTGTTACATTCACCCCCAGTTAAAAGAATTTCGTCCCCGAAATTTAATGAAAGTAAAACTGAATAGAAATGGCATCTAAGAAATGAGTTCTACCTCTCAGAAGAGCTACTCCGAGATATCCACGCGGCACCTGGGGTAAGAATTTCAAATATGATATTATGTCTTCCATGTACAGTCTCTTGAATCTCCGCTCCACTGCACTTTAACTAAATTCACTTTCTTGTTTCTTAGTTCCTTTATCTCTTTGCCAATAATTTTTGAAGGCTGTCTTTGAACTGCTAAACTTGGGGTGATTTCTATTTCCTTTTGTGTTGCTCCCTTAACAATTAAGTCAGGATCATATACATCTTAGCAGATGAGAGACATGAAAAAAATTATGCACTTCGGATAACCATTCCGGTAACTGAATCCTGTAAGCTAGTGTTCTAATTCTTTCCAATATCGGAAACGGACCAATGTACTTAGGCATTAATTTCCCAGTCTTCCTGAATTGGAAAACTCCTTTCAAAGGAGAAACCTTCAAGAATACTTGATCTCCAACTACAAATTCTAAATCCCATCTTCCAGAATCATCGTAGCTTTTCTATCTACTTTGCGCAGCTTTCAACTAATGAAGTCAACTTTATCTGCCTCTTCTCGGATCATGTCCGGACCTAACACAAGTTGATTCCCAGATTCAATTCAACATATAAGAGATCTGCATGTTCGACCATATAACTCTTTGAAAGGAAACATCTTAATACTTGCTTGGAAGCTATTGTTATAAGAGAACTCCACTAGATGTAAGTGATGTTCCCATGATCCTCCAAAATCAAGGATACAAGCTCTCAATAAGTCTTTCAAATTTTGATTTAATCTTTCAGTTTGCCCATCAGTTTAGAGGTGATATGCAGTGCTAAGGCTCAACATTGACCTCAATGATGACTGAAATTCTTCCCATAATCTATTGGTAAAGATCGGATCTCGATCGCTAACAATACTGCTGGGTATTTCGTGTAGTGGAACTGTTTATTCACGTACAACTGAGCTAAACTATCAATTGTTCTTGCCAATTTCACCAGAAGAAAATGAGCACTTTTCATCAGGAGATCAACTATAACCCCGACACCTTTGTTTCCTTTCCTCGTTCGAGGTAACCCATCGATAAAATCCATCGATATCTGGTCCCACGTCCACTCTGGAATTCTAATGGTTGCAACAATCCAACAACCATCAGCTGGTCACTTTTAATTTGTTGGCAATTTGGGCACCTACAAACGTATATCGAGATGTCTCGCTTCATTGACTTCCACCAAAACATACGCTTCAATCTCGATACATTTTATGAACTCCTGGATGAACACTGAGCTTACACTTGTGGCACTCATCCAGTACTTCTCTTTTGACCTCTAGGATATCTGGATCGCAAATTCTACCTTTTAATCTCAAAATTCCTTTATTATGTATCTTGAAGTTTGAGATTTATCCTTCTTGAATTCTTTTACGAATTCTCAAAATAAATTCCTCATCCTTTTGATAGACAAAAACCTTCTCTATCAATATGGGTGTAACTACCAGATGAGCAATAATATCATCCTTTCTGCTGAGTGTGTTTGCTACAACATTGGCATTTCCCAGAGTGTAAAGAATATCTAGATCATATGCCGCCAGAAACTCCAACAAACGTTGATGTCTTATATTTCCTTCTGGGTAAAAAGATAATTCAGTGACTTATGACCAGTATAGAGTTCATACTTCTCACCTAGAAAATAACGCCTCCAAATCTTCAAAGCAAATATGATTGCAAGCAATTCCAAGCCATGATTGGCATAGTTCTCCTCATGCGATTTCAATTTTCTACTTGTATAAGAAACTACCTTTTCCATTTGCAGTATTACCGCACCAACTTCTTCTCCAGAAGCATCTGTATAGAAGGTGAGATCTTGGTTACTATCTATAATTGTAAATACTAAGGTAGTGGTCATCCTTTCCTTTAAATCCTAGAAAGCTTCTTCACACTTTGGACTCCAAATAAACTTAGCATGCTTCTTGGTCAGCTTCGTCAAAGGACAAGATAACTTTGAAAAAATCTTTATGAAAATCTGATAATGACTGGCTAATCCAAGAAAGCTTTTGACTTTTGTGGGGGTCTTTGGCTGCTTCCAACTTTGGATGGCAGCGATCTTACTTGGGTCTACCGAGATTCTTGCCTTCACCACCATATGTTCAAGAAATTTTACCTATGTCTTCAAGAAACGGCATTTGGAGAATTTCGGCTTCAATACGTTCTTTCTCAAAATTTCCAGGATAATTTCCAAATGCTTCGTGTGCTCTTCCTCTATCTTAGAGAAGATAAGAATGTCATCAACAAAGGCAAGCACGAATTTGTTAAATACCTACTGAAACACCCGTTTGATCAAGTCTACGAAGTAGGCAGGAGCATTGCATAATATGACTAGCATTAACAACAATACGATAAACAAGTTGAGACCCTTGAAAGCTGTTAGAGGAACGCAATCTTCTGCAATCCTTAATTGATGAAACCCGTAGCTAAGTTCATCTTGGAGAATACTCGAGCTCCATTTAAGCGATGCAATAAATATTAGATGCAAGGGAGTGGATATTTATTTTTGAGAGTTTGTTGTTGAGATCACAATAGTCGACACAAAGTCTGAGGGAAACATCGGACTTTAAAATGAATGCTACTGTTGCACCCCAGCTCGAGAAAGTAGGTTAGATCATACCCTTCTATAAAAGTTGTAGAGTTTGGTAGCTCAACTCTTCTTTCTCCTTCATTGCTATTCTCCGAATTGCATGCAAGACTAGACTTGCGTTTGGAACCAAATCAATTCTTAAGTCGATCTCCCTTCGTGGGGGAAGATTCTCTACTTCCTCAAACACATACGCGAATTCTTTAACAACCGGGATGGTTTCTAGAGAAGAGAGGGAAATATCGAGAGCATACCAGAATTCATCCTTAATTTGACTTGGGACTTCACATGGTATTTCTATAAAATTTCCAGATTTGGTCCTTACTCTAACAATCCTTTCCAAACATTTAACATTAGCTTTGTAGCGGGTTAACCAATCCATACCCAGTATAGTATCAAATTGAGAAAAATCCAAGACGAACAAATTGTAGGGAAATCGATAATGAGAATAAGAGGTAGGCACCCTACAGTGTAAATAAAGGTTGACGGAACCCCCAATTGGATTTCTAGTGCAAATTGTTTCTTCAATATGTTTGAGGTGTAGATTTAGTTAATTAGCCATCTTAATTGAAATGAAACTACGCGATGCACCAGTGTCAAATAATAATCTAACCGGAATATTCTTAACGAAAAGTTACCTTCAAGAACTTTCGTACCTATTCTACCAGTGGAGGGTGCTAGAACATTTTCTACGACATAAACATGAGTAACTTCAGCCTTTCTCGACATTGGACAATTCTTCGCAAGATAACATGTCTTATGATTGTTAAAACATTCTAGATTTTCCTGGAACGTCTTTTGTATCTTTGGAAGCTTACAGTCTATCGATAGTTGTCCCTTCTGATTACAGTTGAAGCATGGGATGTTCTTTAGCCATTCTTCTCTGGGTTGATTTCCCTTGTCAATCACTTCCAACTTCTTATTTTCAAAATTCCTCTTCTTGTCGGAATTTCCCTTCTCTTTATCTTCCAAAGAATTTTGCTGATCTATAGTTTCATAGCGACTTGCTATTTCTACCATCTCTGCAAACGGGAGCTTGATATGAGTGGTCACTCTCCTCTTTTACCTCCTTTGTAGACCATCAATGAATCTCACATTTTTCTTGACCAGAGCATGGATTAATTCTGGAGAAAAGTGGGATAGATCATTGAACTTTCTCGGATATTCCTCAGTAGTTCTATCTCTTTGCTTCAGATTAATGAACTCATAGTATAGACGGGCTATTGCTCCAGATGGTATAAATCTTTCCTCGAAGATTTTCTTAAAGCGATCCCAAGCAATATTTTCCTCTGGATTTTCCATAGTAATTGTTTCCCACCAAATCGAAGCTTCATCCTTGAGTAACCAAGAGGCCAAGAATCTTTTCTGCTCTCCAGTCAGCCTTAACCAGTAAAAATCCTCTTGCAAGAATGCAGCCAGGCTTGCGCTTAGATAATCGATTACTTTCCCAAGAAAGGTCGCCCTCCCAGATTCTTATACTTCTTAGCTAAGACTTCCAAATCGTGCTCTGGTTGTGATGGCACAACTACTTCATTAGCTTCTCTTATGGGTTTTGTTATTGAACTTCAGCATTACCCCTTCCTCTTCCTGCCAAATTTACTGCTCTTATGGGGTCTGGTTGTTTAACTACAGCATTACCCCTTTTTTTCCTCTACCTCTTCTTTCGTCCATTTTCTGCTATATCTGCAAATAGGTAGAAAAGAATTAGGCAAGAAGAAAATATATCTTAAGGAATTTGTAAAAGCATAGAGACATAAAGGCATAGAAATGTGTTCGTCAAGTGTGTGTTATTCTACTAAACTCATTCTAAGGTATTACTAACCCTATCCCTAATGAGTTACTCATCCGAGGATACTACTCGTCCAATCCCATATGAGTCTTTAAATATGTTATACCGTAAAACTAAGGTTAATCCTTAGCTTTGATACCAAGTGAGATGACCCGAACTCCCGGTACCCGGAAGAATAGATGGCCATTTAGGATACAACACCTCAAATATAACGGTAGAAAGTAAAATTTGCATGAAACATCAGAATATTCTACATATTACATAAAATGATATTTCAGAGTCACTACATCCTATTGGATCCAAATGTCACATATTACAAAGATGACAAGAAGACATATACACAGCAGAACTAAAGATATATTATGACGGAGTCTTATGGAGATTCCAAAAGAAAATCTTATTCCTGCTCCAAATCCAAAACTAGCTTTCCCAGATAGCTTCCATATATATAAAGTCATAGATTGCAAAAGTGATCTTAACTAAACCTATTTACTGTCCTTCCCGTGTGGAAATAAGAGCACCCGAGTTTGAAAGGGAAAATAAAATACAAGTCAATCATGGGACTGGTGTGAGAAACTCCAATTAATTATTATTAACTTATTTAAATGTAAGGCATATCATGAGACCACGCCATATAACACGGAACGGGTTTCCTCCAAATGAATACAAGTGCACAAAATCATCAACCAAGATTCAAAACTTCAAATTTTATGCTTTTAACAAAATGAAGCTTTTTATAAGACTCAAGTCCCATTACACAATGCAACGCAAACCGGTGGATAGATTTTTACCTTATAATAGCCAAACATGCTTGATAATCGTATAAAATAAATCATTTGATATTACTATTAATGCTTAGGCATGGAAATCACTTTCGAAAATAAATGTATAGATCTTAGCTCGCATAATGCCCCATCCCATTATGTTGGCTATATAATTTACAATTAAAACACGAAGTCTCATATTGGAAATCTGGTTCTGACTATTAACCAAGGAAAAGGATCTTATATAACTGAATTAGGAACATTCTAGCAAATGTCCCCAGACTCATCGCATGGTCCTTCGGAGCGACTGAGCCTTTGTCGGGACTAAACAACTGATTAGGATCTTTCCTGAACATAATGCTCCCCCGGTCGTATTTGACTGAGATTCAAGGCGCCTCTCCATCATCTACATAAGTAAACCTGCCTGGGCTCCATACCATGGCATCACTTTTCAGCTAGAAGGGAATGTTAGCCCATCACTAGTACAAAACAAGTTATTTGCATCCAATATTTTACATTATTTGTGTCTTCTCCAATGTGGATGCAAATGCAATGGACGTAAATGTTAAAATATTTTTTCTTTTATTGTTGGACAGACGCAAATATGATATATTTTTGTCTGTTATAGCGTACATTGGATGAAAATACCAATTCATTTTCATATGTCTTACTATTACAGTAGATGCAAATTTGACATATTTGCATCTGTTATAGCGTATATTGGATGCAAATACCAATGCATTTGCGTTTGTCTTACTACTACAGCAGATGTAAATTGCTGCAGAAGGTAGTTTTACTCTTCAGTGCAATTGCGTCAGTTTTACTACTATAACAGATGCAAATTTATTTTTTTAAATAAATTAGTCTTTTAGGCTTGCCACAACAGATGCATACTTATCCCTTGCAATCACCACTTTACACAAATGCAATCTCTTCAAACTTCCCAACAGTAAAAGAACACCGGAGATACTCATATTAACATGCTCACCGAGAATATTACTTTCTAAATGATACAAAACATGGTATTTATCAATCAGAGAACATTAAGTGTATGGCTCAATAACATTTAGGTCTACTAATGAATTACAAAAGAAATACTTGAACAGATCGGTTCTTAAGAGATTTTACAACAGAAATTCTACTGTGTTTATTTTTATGAAGACATTTCACTTCCTTCCTTGATCTCACAATCTCCTTAGCAAGAACCTAAATTTAAAGAAAACAAATAACTGTTATATAAATGGCTTCATTTTATGAACAGTAAGCAAGAATGTCTTTCAACCCAGAGTTATCATTACTTGTGATGCAAGGGTTCTCCTAACATCTAGTCACAAGAAACTTTTATAAATGAACTACATAAATATAATTTAAATGTCAAATAGGAATGGCAAAAAGAAAAATATACTTCATTCTGTATGCTACCAAGAACAAAGCAGCCATAATCTTAAGAAGTCATTTACAGAAATTGTTGCCACAATGCATAGCTTCCTGATTCTTTGCAATTTGCACCATTAACATATGCTTGGCTTCCTAATTCTTTGCAATTTGCATCATTTACAGAACTTGTCGCCATAATGCATGAAAATTAGTTACGATCTTTACTTAACATTAAATTTTATCCAAAAAGAAAGGGAAAAAACCACATTAGTTAAAGGGATTACCCTAAACCATGCATATTCCTTATCGTATACATACATTTCCACACTAACATAAAAACGATGCTTCTATTAAAAAAACAAAAATCCAACTTGGAGGGCTCAATTGGGAATGGCAGAAATGATCCCAAATTGCCAGTATATTTCAAATTTATTTGCAACTAGAGTGATATGGTTAAGGTTAGCAAACAAAACTATAGAGGTCACAACAAGAAGAAAAGAAAAACTTTGTTGCACTCAAGAAGGGCAAATTTTCAAAAGATATCATGATTTCTTTCTTCATAACCATAAGGTTAACCTAATGGGAAATGAGGACGGATTAATGTGCGGTGGATGTTGTTAACGATATTTCTCGCCAACACCGGAGACGGGTTAACTGGGGCAAATCTAAAGGAAAAATAGGCGGTTTGGCTATTTTTGGGGTTAAATCGGATCATCACCATTGATATTGATGTCTGGAGAAATGGGGCCACTAAAGACTACCAGAACGTGTCTAAGCTCAGGGAAGGAGATACATCCTCATATTCGAGGATATATTGAGAGGGGAATCCATGCTTGTCTGGAAGATGAGCAGTAACCTACAACAGTGATGACTGGAAATAATAATATAAACATACATAGCAATTTTCTATAAGAAGTTCCCTTTTTTATTAAACTTTCATTTCGAGTACATAAATTGAGTAGGAGAAATTCTCTGGTATATCTAAGCGCTAAGCTTCTTTTTAGAGTACTAGTATGAAGGAAAATTTTGACCCCCTAAATGTGATCCCGGGTTCATATTTATAGTGGTTCTGGGCTCCTTCCGTTGTTGGGCTACTGGGCCTGCGGGGGCCTTTGTCGACCGCTTCCTTTTCTCAGTTTCGGGCACTTGGCTTCCGGCCGTCTTTCGAGTATCAGTTACAGTATTCGGATGGTGTTCGGACCCGTGGTAATAGCTCATGATTGTAGGCTCTCGGACGAAAGCTTTTGTATGTAAGCCTCCGGCTTTATCGTTAATACTTAAAGGGGCCTGCCCTCATGATGTATGTTGATAACTATCGATTTGAAGCCACTGTGGGTTTCAGTAATAATTAAATCAGTATGGGTAGCTTGTATCTCTGCATGGGTCCCGGTTAGTCTTTTGACGAAGCTTTTGCGGTAGCCTGGATTCCTGGAGGGTGGCTTCTGGTGACACGTCTATTATTTGTGAATGCGGCATTTCGGTATTCATACGGCAGATGCTCCGGAAGCTGGTTCTGGATGATCCTTGCGTTCTCTTGGTTTAGTACCTTTGATGCCCTCGCCTTCAAGTGTATCAGTATTCAGACATGTCATTACCGAAGATTCCTTTGGGCTTCATCTAACGAGTTTATTGCTTTTGTCCTTGTTTTCGGATTAGGATGACTCTTTGCCTCAGAATCTCCTGTCGGACTGATACTGCCGAAGGGATCTTGTCGGATTGATCCTGGCGGATAGATCCCGCTGGTTTTATCCTGTAGCTTTTACGATCCTTTCCCCTAGGAGGATTTCAGTTGATGCAGCTTTTCGGGTTATTTCTTCCTTCACTTAGCTCTTTCTAATACTTGACCCTACTTTCTGAAGAGTTCTCGGTGAGTTTTCGGTCATCTGATACCCCTTCACCGCCATCTCACTTCACTGTTAATTTGGGTAGTAACGTTTGCCCCCCTATTTATGGGGTATTTTTGATTTTTAAATTCAAGCTTTTTGTCTTTTCTGAAGTGTAATTCCTGTGTCTCTTGATTTCCCTCAATCGGGTGCGTTGATCGGTCCCCTTTCGGGCGGTCTAGATCGTCTTTGGATTCTGAATACAAATTCTTCTTCCTTTCACTTTTTACTCCTGGCCAACATTTCTGTTTTCCTCGTGTGAATCTTGTTCATCGATCTAGTCTCAGATGTATGGCTGGGAGGTAAGGTGGATCTTTTTCTCTCTCCTTCTTTTCCTTGCATAGCATTTCACTAAAGCGATATTACCGTTCATCGAAATTTGTCATACTATCTTCCTAGGATTTCAAATCTATTTAGTAGTAAGTTTTCTTGTTCGAACTCCAATTACCGATTTGGATTACGCTTTGAATCGGGAATTGATGATTCTAACATAGATTAAACTCTCACTAATCATTTGAACTGATGATTAATGGCGACCTTTCATGAAGTCATACCTATCCGCGTTCATTACCGGGGCTTTGGGAAGTAAAATTTGTACAAACAAATAAAGCATAATAGAAGGTAATTCAACATGCTGACATCGATTTTCCCAGTCAAGATCGTTGTCCTATAGGATAATGAAATTCCAAGTCACTTGTATGTCTGTGTGTTGTTTGTGTATAATCATCAAATAAAAATTAGATTAAAATACATGTTTATATTATGGTATCACCTAGCAGGACTATGTCTGAGATATCACAAATTGGTAATTCCATTCCGAGAAAATTTGGGCTTTGTTTGACGGAGAAGCTTGAAGTGAAGGGACTCCAAGTGAATAGTGCCATAGGTGAAGTGAAGTCCCAGGTGTCTTGAACCAGCATTCTACACTGATATTCTCGAACTTTCTTTACGGGCGCGCCCCTTCACCTTTGGGACAAGATCTTCTAGAACAACCTTCTCTCTCTTGTTCTGTATTTCTTGGGGATGGTTCGTACCGACCTTCCATGGTTTCTTCCCCTCCTGAATTTTTGTCTAAGAAGAGATCTGCTTCAGTTTTCAACAGCGGTCCTTTTAGGGATCATAAGAGGGCAAATTTTGTTTCCTGTTCTTCTGGAGATAAAATTGTTGAGTCATCCTGTCGTCGGCCACTGCATACCCCTCTTGCACCTTCTTCTAGAAGTTTTCATAACATCTGTCCTTCCTCAGCAGAGACCATAGGAAGAGATTTTGTTACTGGTTTCCTAAGATCTGATTCTCAGGGAGATTCGGATCTAAGAGAGCATGAGCTGCTCCTTTCTCCTTATCGGTTGTGTGACCCCATGATTCCTTCTTTTCAGGCCTTGGTCTTTGACAAGATTATTGGATTTGTCTTACCCTCTATTGATATCTTCGATGTTCCACAATTTGCCTTCGAAGAATGGTCTAAGTTTTACCTTAATCTTGTTGAACGACAACTTTTGGTTTGCACCCTTATTTCCCTGAGACTTTTTATTCGCCTTATTGACGTAAGGACTAACATCGTATCATTCTTTTTTTTCAAATATCCAAGAATTGGTATATTGCCTGGGCGACAACTACCTCCTTATCCTGGGAGAAGAAATAAATCCAAGAACAGAAGACCATGTTAGAGTCTAAGCTTCACGATATAATCTTTGCAAAGAGTAGTAATGAAGAGGTTTGTAGCCAACTGAGGGTGTCCCTTGAGAGGGAAAGGGCTTACAACAGTTGCTGAAGTTTCGGTCCTCAGGTGTGAGCAATTGGATATGCTGATGAAGCATGCAGGGAGATTGAAAACAAGGGAAGCAATTCTTTCTAATACCAGGCGGATAGTTTACGAGAATCGGGACCGGATTTCCTTGTACTTGAAGGTGCTTTGTCCAGACATGATGTCTGATTGTTATGAAAAGGATCTCTTTTTAGTGTATCGTGATAACTGTGGAAAGTTCCCTGATATGGACTTTGCTTCTCTTCCTTCATCCCTTCGGAATAGGATCTTGGGCGTGTCATTGCTTCAGATCGGGACACTGAGGTTTCTAAAGAGAGAAAGATGAAGGTGAGGATCTTTTGTTTGTCAAAAAGATTCTCGACTGTTCAATGTCTGCGGATGTTGAAAATCTGATTTTGCATAAAGGAGGTGGTAATGTTGGCGACTCGTGCGAAGATGGTGGGTTTGTAGAGGGAGTCAATCCTTTGAAGTTTGATGAAAGAAAACCGGCGGTGCACACAGCCTCCCCCATTCCTCAGGTATAAATCTCAGTTTATGAATTCTTTATTTACTTGTAGAAGTTAACCCTTGATGACTTGTTCTTATGGTGATGGAAATTCTGTTTTTGCTGATTACTCTGTTTTTTCAAGGATGACCTTCATTCTCTCTCTAAGCTGAAGAGGGAATTTCTTACAAAGCCTCCTCATAAATCTGGTAGGGAACTCTTCCAGAGGAAGCTCAAACATATTTATATGAAGTACCCTCAGTTATCTTTCAACTTCTTGGGGAGTGAAAGGGAGATGATATTAAAGAAACTTAGAATTCATCATGCAAAGCTAATATGTAACATGAAGGAAAAGAGTACCACAGAAAGAAAATAACTTGTTGTATTCTTTTTAGTCAACAATAGCGCGTATGGACGTGAATTGTATTCATTTTCATTTTCTTTCTGTTGCATGCATTTATAGGGATCGAATAATGATGTCTTCTGGCAATAAATCTGGCAAAAGGTAGCTTATTTATTTATATGAACTGGAAAATTCACTCGAAGACACTTCCTCTTTCGTAGACAAAGGTGTTTTGCTTACTTTGCACTCAGGAAATTTTCCGTGGAATTCCCCTACCGGTATTGATGGTGGACCCTCCTTGTCTAGGGAGCGATTTGCGCAATGTTTGATAGAACAAATAAGTGTATTGAAGTCTCAAATAAAGCAAAAGGATAAAGACATCCTTGAAGCAAAGAGGAGTATAAGGACGAATCCTTCTAACGATTTTAATGGAGAAAAGGATGAACTTCAGTGTCAAGCTATTGACTTAGAGGTGAGATGCAAAGACGCACTAGTAAAGTGTAAAGAGTGGGGAATTATCTTTGGATGCGCTCTTGGGATCTCCGCTTCTGGCGTCTCGCAGGCTTTGACGGGATCCAAATCTTCAGAGTTTGAGATAAGGGATTTTCCTTCTGAATGGATTATTCCCTTACTGTCATGTGGCATAGACAAGCTAAGGCCAACATGAAAAGTTTTTATGATAGGAAGAGGATTTAGGGCAACTCTCATCGTACTGACTTATACCTCCCAAATTAAGCAATTACGAAAGGAGAAACAGTCCTTGTGTAAAGATGCCTTTAACTTGAGGAAGGAAAACAAAAACCTTCGTGCAATGGGCAAGGCTTTCAATAAAGCTTTAAAATGGCAACCTAAACCTTTGGATGACTCATGCGTGGTCATAGAAAAGGTGCGAAAGGTCGACGGGCTTTTGCGTACTGCAATTCATCGTTTCGCAACTTCTTCCCCGCCTCATGAATAATATGCATTCTACCAACGGTCAGCTATTGCTTATACGGGAGTTGTAGTGCTGGGACATGGTTTTTCTTTTTTGAAAATGTATTTATTTCATGAATTTCTTGTAAACAATTATGTAATGTACGAAGTACACTACATTTTGTCAGTGGAGTATAGTATTCTATAGAGAAAGTAAATACGAATAGGGGTAGGACCTACAATGATATTACTTAACACGCGATTGCGCATTTCAGTATAAACGCTTTTCCTTTAGCTGTGGTTATATCATGACAAGGTGCACATATCCAGCATGTTTCGTTGGGAGTTTGTCTTATGGGCTTTTATATAGCGTCCTATACTCTTTGTGGGAACAACAGTATCAAAGTGCGTCCAACATGAAAGATCAATAGCGATTATTCGTGTTTTGTGTGTTAGTGCGAACAATTGATATATCCGTGTAAATCAAAGAAACTAACCCGAGAAAAATAAAATTAAGGAAGGCTACCAGTTTATGCCTACTGATGGTGGAAATGCGCTTCCAAGACGGATCTGAGTTGGGGCAAGCGTTGACTAACTCTTTTTTGTTCTGCTATGAGAATTTGAATCGATCCATATTCGGACGTCTTGTGTTGAGACCGGGACTCCACATCCGGCTGTGATTTGCGCTTAGGCTCGGCGTCGAGATAAGGCAGGATTGCTTCCTCCAATATTTGTAAAGAATTGAATTGACCCTAATTCGGGTATTTAAGATGATAGGCTAGAGATTCCTTTTTAACTCTAGTGGAAGTCCCAAAATAACCCTTATCCAAATAATTAAAGGTCGGGAATCGTGAAGCCGTCTTCCGGTATTTGTAAAGCACTGAATCGACCCGAACTCGGGTATTAAGACAAAAACCGGAACCCCCTTCGGTATTTGTGAAGAGCCAAATTGACCCAGATTCGAGTATTAATATAGAAGACCGAAACCCTCTCCAGTATTTGAGAAGAGCCGAATCCACCCAGATTCGTATATTTAAAGATTGAAGACCGGGAAACCTTCCAGTACTAATGAAGAGCCGAATCCACCCAGATTCGGGTATTTATATAGAAGATTGGAACCCTTTCCGTTATTTTATAAGAGCCGAATCTACCCAGATTCGGGTATTTAAAGATCGAAGAATGGGAAACTCTCTAGTATTAATGAAGAGCCGAATCCACCCAAATTCGGGTGTTTAAATAGAAAACCGGAACCATTCCAGGATTTGTTGTTTTGGCATCCGTTTTGGATTTGATTGGTGAAGCAGAGGTTGTACGTGCTTCCTGAGCCTCTCCTTGGGCTTTTGATGTCAAAGCAGAGGATGTACGTGCTTTGTTGGCCACGCTCTGGGCCTATGCGTCCGGAGCGCTTGGCTAGCTTATACACAAGCAAATCCCAAGGACTAACCCGACCACCCTCCAGGACATGCCATATCCTGATCATCGCAGGCGATGATAAGGTCTTAGAAACTAAGACGGGGCCATCGTAGACACAGAACTAAGGTTTACTCTTTTGACGCTTTATATGAACCATCGTAGGTTTTGATAGAGGCTTATATGCCACCCCCCCCCCCTCCGAGGGGTGCCCTATCCTGATCATCATAGGCGATTATAGGGGTTTGCGTTCCCTTCTACAGGTAACGCGGAACATAAGTAGAGGTAGGACGTGCTCTTCTGCAAGCAGAGGTAGGACGTGCTTAGTTCTAGCGGAGGCAGGGAATACTCTTCTGCGAGCAGAGGCAGGGCGTGCTAATTTTAGATGCAATGCCACGACCATCTCTGGTGTGAAACGACGGCTTATGCTTTTGATGCTTTAACCCTGCCCCCTCTGACTTGGGCATGGAGAAAGACTAACACACCATCCCCCTTCGGGGATGCCTTGTCCTAACCAATTTGGCGATGACGAGGGATTTAATCCATTTGCAATTAGATCTCTTTTGGGTTTTCTTTTAAATTCTGAGAGGTGGGTTCTCTGTACCCTTGCATATATTTAGTAATCTTTTTCCTAAGGATTTTTCTGAATTCACCCTGATTTTTTTAAACTATCGTAATTGGCCTTGGCTGACAAATCTAACGATGGTTTCCCCGAGGGTTCTGCAGTGATTAGTCTCGTGTCCATTCATCAGGAGGTAATGGCAGTAAGGCCCTCTTGTTTTCCTTTCATAGTTGGACTTCTTCTTCGTGAACGGCTAATAGTTAAGTTCGTGTTTGGTTAGGAAATAGACATTCTCCATCGAAGTAGTGAGGTAGTATTCCTTTTGTACCTTCGGTGTACATTCTTCTCTTTGCTGCTAGGTTCTAATCCTCCTGCGACTTAGCCTAGCTGTGGTGTTTATACTTTCGTTCTTTCCTCTCGGAACATATTGAAATCGAGGTGACATTTCTTTAGACCATTTGTTTGTGAAGTAGTTGAAATCGTCCATTATTTCTCGTTTGAGTGTCATTCCCTTAACTTGGTTGTAGAGAGCATTCTTTAGGTGAGAGGAAATGTCAGTATCCTCTGATATAGATCCACTGGGTGGGAGCGCTAAGGTTGGTCTTATGTGGGAAAAGCTGTCATCTCCAGTATCGTAAGCATGTAGTTCCATTTTTCTTTTCTGCTTTATCACCCGCAAGGCTTTTGCTCTTACCCTTTGCTCCTCCATCACCCTAGGGTTGGTGGTTTTTGGCTCACCTGTTCGAGATCCTGAAATTTTTTATTAGGGTCTCTTACTCATAACTTTGCTTTTTCAAAGCTAGTCCAATCTGGGATAGAACAACTCAGGTGTATATGTGATGGGGTTAACCAATGGATCGGAGGTTCAGGCTATCCTTCTAGCGCCAAAATGTTAACGATATTTCTCGTCAACACCGAAGATGGGTCAATTGGGGCGAATCTAAAGGAAAAATAGGCGGTTCGGTTGTTTTCGGGGTTAAATTGGATCACCATCCTAGATACCAAAGTCTAGAGGAGTGGGGTCACCAAAGACTACAGGAATGGATCTAAGCACAGGGAAGGAGATACATCCTCTTATTCGAGGATATATTGAGACGGGAATCCATGCTTATCTGGAAGATGAGAAGTAAACTACAATAGTGATGACTGGAAATAATAATATAAACTTACAGAGCAATTTTCTATAAGAAGATCCCTTTTTATTAAACTTTCATTTGGAGTAGGAGAAATTCTTTGGTTTATCTAAGCGCTAAGCTTCTTTTTAGAGTACTTCTTTGAAGGAAAAAATTGACCCCCTAAATGTGATCTCGGGGTCTTATTTATAGCGGTCCTGGGATCCTTCCGCTGTTGGGATATTGGGCCTGCGGGGGCCTTTGCCGGCCGCTTCCTTTTCTTAGTTTCAAGCAATTGGCTTTTGGCCATCTTTGGAGTATCAGTTACGGTCTTCGGATGGTGTTTGGACCCTTGGTAACAGCTCCTGATCGTAGGCTCTCGGACATAAGCTTTCGGATGTAGGCCTCCGTCTTTATCGTGAATATTTAGAGGGGCCTGCCCTCATGATGTATGTTGATAATGGTCGGTTCGAAGTCTCTGTGGGTTTCGGTACTAGGTAAATCAGTACGGGTAGCATGTATCTCTGCTTGGGCCCCGACTAGTCTTTTGACGGAGCTTTTGCGGTAGCCTGGATTCCTAGAGGGTGGCTTATGGTGACGCTTCTGTTATTTGTGAATGCGTCCTTTCGGTATTCGTACGGCAGATGCTCAGTAAGCTGGTTCTGGATGATCCTTGCGTTCCCTTGGTTTAGTACCTTTGATGCCCTCGCCTTCAAGTGTATTGGTATTCAGACAGGTCATTACCAAAGATTCCTTTGGGCTTCATTTGACGGGTTTATTGCTTTGCCCTTCTTGGTTTCGGATTAGGATGACTCTTTGCCACAGAATCTTCTGTCGGACTAATACTGTTGGAGGGATCTTGTCAAATTGATCATGGCGGATAGATTGCGCCGGTTGTATCCTGTAGCTTTTACGATCCTTTCCCAAAGGAGGATTTCGGTTGATGCAGCTTTTCGGGTTATTTCTTCTTGCTCTTACCTCTTCCTAGTACTTGGTCCTACTTTCTGAAGAGTTCTCGGTGAGTTTTCTATCATCCGATACCCCTTCACCGCCAGCTCACTTCACTGTTAATTTTGGTGGTAACAGGTGTTTCAATCGAAAACATATTCCAAAGTAGTTTGAAGTTCAGAATTCGGGCTTGAATATAGAAGTCAGCAAAGGTAAGACTGGTATGTAAAGGTAGATCATTTAGCAATTGGTGGAAGCAAAACATGATGGATGAATTTCTTCTTAACGACATGAACCAGTGTCAGCGGAGTAATAAACCTCCATATATGATCCTAGTAGATTGTGCAACCTCAACACTCACATTATGGTAAAGCCACTTCCTTAGTCCATCGTGCACCTGATAAGAATTTAGCAAATCAGAACCATCATTATTCATTCAACACTGTTAGTCATGAGCAACATTATTGTTATGCTATGCAGTAAGACTCCAATTAGTAGCATAGCATAAAACATGTAAAAAGAAATCAAGTACCAATAGTTTGTTACGCATCAAAAACACAAGTTAAACAGGCGCCTAACTTTTAGTGTCAACTGACTTGTCAATATTAAACTCGTTTTCAGTTCCAGTAATATTCAGTAAAATGAAAATAAGCAGCAGCAGCGGAAGATTCTGTGGATTTGTATCTGTATCTAACTTAGGATCTTAATAGTTGCTGGAAGATGGAACATTAGTATAAAGCTTGTGCTTAGAGCCAGTCCCCAAATTATCAGAATAAGAGCTATTTCCGCCATTTCCATATTTGTTGAAATGTTTTAGGTTTCTGTTTCTCAACCCTGATATATTTCCATCATAGTTATTATTCATAGGCACATCATAACGTGTGTTTCCATTCAAAGACGACTGACTACTTATATTTTTTTCCTGAATTCAAAATTTTTGGTTCACTCTCAGTTGACTTCTCATCGGATACAACTGTAAGTTTATTAAAAAGGTAAAAAATAATTACATATGCTGGCAACGAGTAAGATCAAAAGGAAATACATCAAAACTGGTTACTCACCGGACAGTGTTTGGACAATGAATTGCTCTGGTGTTTAAGTGTTCATGTAATTCACTGCATTTGCTGCTCACACGTAACATCTCCTGTCAAAATATTTTGTTTATTCTCTGAATACCTGTATTGTTTAATTAGCCTGCAAATTATGTTATTGTGGACGTCAAAAGTTACTTTAGTGACGGTTAACCCCCAACGTGTGCTGAGTACACATGAAAAACAATCACAGAGATGCAAGATAAAGTAAATGAATAAGGGAGACACAATATTTTATAGTGGTTTGGCTTATATCGGTGCCTACATCCACTTATAATCTTTGTTTATAGCGTCAATTACAGGTTACAGTGATTTTTCAGTGGAAGAAAGTAGAGAAAAGAAATATTTAAGCACAAAATCCTTGTGTTGAATCTAGAGAACATAGCCTGTTATTTCTGGTAAGCCAAGCTAGAGATTTTTCGAAGATTTTTTGAATGCTTTTCTACTTCGGGAGGTAGTTGTATTTATAGGCGAGCTAGTGGGCTAGATTTGCATGGGGCGTGGCAAACAATTTTCTAAGGCTTTAACACGTGGAGCTCAATCCGGTTGAGTAGTTGTAGGTGGCGGGGCCCGATGCTGCTCATGAATAGTTCTTCCTTGAAATTGGCAGGCCTGCGTGGCATTGAATATATGGCGTGTAAAAAGAAGAGCTGGCTAAACTTATCTGCTGCTCTATCCTTGGGGATAGGACTTCGTTTGATAGCGTATTGGTCCGATGTTGTTGGAGATAATTTCTACTCATGATATTTCATCCTGATCCGATCTTCTAAAAACAGGTTGGTCGATATATTGATGACTCGACCAGTTAGTTTGATCTCTTCGAAAGGATGTTGTCGTGGCTTCGGGTCGGCTTATAGTTGCCCGACCTAATATAACAATCATACCATAAGGTCTGAAATAGGACGTTATCTCGTGGCAAGCTTCGACTTTTGGGTTGGAACGGATTTTTGCCAAAAAGTTGGTCAACACTTTGCCCTCCAAAACACATCTTCTTGATGAAAGGAGATGTGTTCTGATCTTCCGAAGAATGTTAAATAGCAGAAATCCTGGAAACCATGGTTACACCGAACCATGTTAAGGCCAGAAAACCAATGATTGACAATGATTGTATTAAGGCCAGAAGTCCAACGATCGTTGAGGATCGTATTAAGGCTGGAAAACTAACAATCATCGACGACCGTATTAAGGCCGATAACTTACAAATGCCAGAAAATAAGTTAACCATTTTGAATCGATCTTGATATAAGCAGAAGAACCGGGATCCCGCTAATTAAAGGATACCTGCATAGAATTTGGATACAAGCATAAACCATGCTCGGTTTTAAAAGGTGGAGAATAGGCCATACTCGGTGGACGAGTATAAACCATACCCAGTTTTGTGAAGTTGGCGAGTATCAACCATACTCGGCTTAAAGAATTGGCGAGTATCAACCGTATTCAGCTTAAAGAGTTGGCGATTATTAACCATATTCGGCTTAAAGAGTTGGCGAGTATCAACCATACTTGACTTAAAGAGTTTGCGAGAAATAACCATACTCGTCTTAAAGAGTTGTTTGGATATGGTGGCGGGCGTCGACCATGCTCAGTTTAGAGATGGTGGCTAGTACTGACCATATTTGGGTTGGCGAGCGTCAGTCATGCTCGGCTTGAGTCTTCAAACATAATCCATGTTCAAAAAGGAAAGTTTATTGCTGCTAAGGAGCTATTACAGAAAGATAAAAACAAATCCTAAGAGGGTGATAGTTGAATCCAGAGCACGCCTAGGAGCTAATTCGTAACCCTGTACGTGTGTACTTCAACATAATCACATTATTAAAAAAAAATACATTTCTTATGTCCTAAGAAGTGAGAAATATCCACGATGATAAAATCCATATCAGTTAATGATGATGCCGCGATTGTTGGGCTCAGGTCCTTTCCATTTCGAGGAGCTCGAGGACCGATCAGAGGAGCTTGGGCAGAAGGTTTTGGCGGCAAGGCAGATGGAGGTTTCTTAACATACTCGGGTAGTTATCCATGCCTAATCCTAGCCACGATGAGATTGCGCAAATGCCTGCACTCACTATTATTGTTGTTTACACCAAAATTGGTCTAAACACCCAAGGTACTAAAACTGTACTTCACCAATACGGTAAGAAATAAATGGAAACGTGTTTAGTCAGCAATTAAAAATGAAAAATGCGAGAAAGGTAAAGTAGAGACGAGATTTAGAGTGGTTCAGTCATTAATAGGCCTACGTCCGCTGTGAAGGTGATTTCCAGCCTTATAATGAGGATTACAAAATACATCGATTCTCTCTTTTTATACATTTCTATATTTACTCAATATACCCTCGTTTATATATTTCAATCTTGGAATTATACAAGAGAATGGTAGAATTTGAGGAGAATAAGGATGGATGAGTGATTGAGAAAGAGAATGCCTTCGTTTTCCTTGATTACAAGATTGTACTTGACACCATAGCCAAATCAGTAGTTGAGGATAGAATTTAGCAGCACTTCATGGTTTCAAAGATTGGATTCCCTTTATGTTGATAGCCATGGTGTATTTATAGGTGAGCTTTCTTTGTGAAATGACTTGAAATCCGTTTATGCAGGCTACGGATCGCTCATTCTGCAAATTATAGTCATGCCATCAGCTAGCTGTAGCCAGCTGTCTACGGCTGTACTTAGTTATCATGTGCAAGCGGGTCCATAGGAGCGAGCGTTTCGAGTAGCTGAGCGGGTGACTTTGGTTGATGTTTTTTGGTCGCGGCTATTTCTAGCATTCGATGAGTAGATATCTGATTTGCTTGATGGCGAAATGAAGGAACGACCAACCATAGTTCCTTAATGTGGTTGTGTCTGATTTGAGCGGGCGAGTGATGATCTTTTTTAGTCCAACTGAGGCTTGCGACTTTGAGATGTAAATGCGTTCTTTCTAGGGGCTGGTATACGACGTTGACTCCTGTCCTGATACATGCGATCGGATTCTGATATTAGATTAAGTATTTACCATTGTAGTGAGCGACTTTACAGAATGTACGATCTTTATCTTCATTGAGCCGCACTTCTCATAGTATATCGTACCATCATCTTCGGTCGCACTGGTTGATTTGACTTGTCCTGGGTTTGATGTTTGGATCTTGCTCTGTGCAGTTGCGTCCTATCCATCGTGAGTTGTTTAAGTGCCTTGGATAAAATCATGCACGACCGACCCTGATGATTTCCATTCCGAATCCTTTTCTCAATGTGCGCATGGATTTTTTGAGAGATTAACACTTGCCCCTCGAAGTCCGTGATTTCTTTTTAGCAAGGAATTACTGGCTTCGACACGTATGATCACAACATTGTTTGGCAGGCTTGTCCTGACTTGTTGAGGGATCGGTCATGCACAAAACTTTGGATTATTTCATTGTAGTGGACCGATATTGTCTCTCCCTATGAGCGAGAGGCTTGATGTATCTTTTTCTATTGGGCGAACAGTTGAATTTTGGGATGCCAGCTATGCACATTTAATTGGTTTTTCATGTATACCTATGTGTGCTTTTTTTGAGTGATTCCCCAATTGACCGAATGCCAAGCCAACTAATCTGAACATAGGGTTGTCGACTAGCATAAGCTACAACCCTACCTTCTTGCATCAATACTGCACCCAGTCCGGTACCACAAGCATCCGTGTATACCGTCATCTCTTCATTTCCCTTAGGAATGACTAACACTGGCGCACGCGTCAACTTCTCCTTTAGACTCTTGAAGGCGTCCTCACACACTCCGTCCCAGACGAAGGACTGATTCTTCTTAGTCAACTGAGTCAACGGTGCTGCTATCTTGGAGAAATCCTGGATAAACTTACGATAATATCCAGCTAATCCCAAGAAACTTCTTACATCTGTTGCATTCTTGGGTGTAGGCCAATCCTGTACCGTAGCCACCTTCGCAGGGTCCACGGCAATACCACTCTCTGAAACAACATGACCCAAGAATCTTACTTTCCTTCTCCAAAAATGACACTTAGAAAATTTCGCTTTCAATTGGTGTTTCCTCAACACCTCCATCACTATCCTCAAGTGTCCCTTGTGTTCCTCCTCTGTCCTTGAATAAACAAGGATATCATCCACGAACACAAAAACAAACTTATTCAACTGATCTCTGAATACTCGATTCATAAGATCCACAAAGTAGGCTGGTGCATTGGTCAACCCAAACGGCATGACCAACCACTCATAAAATCCAGACGGAATCCTAAATGCCGTTTTCGGAACACTCTCATCCGCTACTCGAAGCTGATGAAATCCTGTCGCGAGGTCCAACTGGGAGAACACTCTTGCTCCTTCCAGTTGATCAAACAAATCATCTATCCGCGGTAGAGGATACTTATTCTTCATCGTTACCTTATTCAACCCGCGATAGTCCACACACAAACGAAGGGAACCATATGCCTTAATGGAAAACACAACTGGTGCTCCCCACTTGGAGACACTCCTTCTAATAAATCTCTTCTTCAAAAGATTGCTGACTTGCACCCCGAGCTCTCGCTGCTCCCTTGGTGCCATACGACGAAGTGGCATCACTATAGGTCTGGCATCTTTCACTAAATCAATATGGAACTCAATCTCTCGGTGTGGTGGAAGCCCGGTCACCTCCTCGAAGACGTCCGGATACTGGCCAACCATGGGCACATCTGACAACTCATCCTATGGGATGTCGAGGGAATTTACAAAACTAGCCATAACCCCATCACTAGGTAGACTACCAAACACTACCCTCCGCCCATCATCCGCCCTCACTGTCACCAAAAAGCCCTCACAGTCTACCACCACCCCGTATATTTGGAGCCAATCGACTCCCAATATAATGCCATACCCAGTAAAGCCCAAAACAAAGCAATCACATACAAACATACATCCATGACTCGATAAGATCAAATTCCTGTAAATCATACTAAGGCTAGTCGAACCACCAATCGGGTTCGTCACAATCAATGGTCTATCGACTATCTCGGGTTCCAATCCCAACCTATCTACCAGGTCACTAGATATGAAGGAACGGGAAGCCCCAGTATCAAAAAAAACTCGAACTGGTACATCATAAATAGAAAGCATACCTTGAATAACAACATTCTTTCCTTTCTCCGCCGCAGTTGGGGCATTCGACGAAGAAGGAACAACATCAATAGCATATGCTTTCACGATCTGCTTCTCCTTAAGAGGTTGCGGACACTTGTCCTTGAAATGTCCCACTTGACCACGGTTGAAGCACTTCTTATCCGCTGGCTTGGCCCGACAATCTTTAGCATAATGGCCCTTCTTACCACAGCTGAAGCACTCAACTTCCTTCTTGCTCTTTTTCTGGCCACCTTTAGATTGGTCCTGCTTCCTCTTATTCTGAGAGTTATTCTTGCCTCCACCGCCTACTTGCGGCTTTGGCCCTTCTGCAGATGCAGCCTCAGTCTTTGACTTAGGGTAAAGGCTCTCTGATCTCAAAGCTTTCCCCACGATCGATTCAAAAGTCTCATCGATGTGGTTGATAAGCCTTTCCCCCAAGTATCCATCCAAACCAGTAATGAACTTCTCATTCTTCTTTTCAGGAGTATCAATGAGAGACAGTCCATACTTCGACAAAGTGTCGAACTCAGCAATATAATCAGAAACTGCCCTGCCACCCTGCTTGAGTTCCAAGAACCTCTTGAACAATACTGACTTCTGGGCAGCTGGAATGAACTTCTTGCTAAAACGAGCCTTGAACAGGTCCCAAGTAACCTGGTCCTCTGGAGTAGCTGTTCTAATAGCATTCCACCAATTCATCGCTCGCCCTTGTAGCTGACGAGACGCTAGCCTTCTCCTGATCGCATCCTCAAGACCCAAGTCATCAAAGATACGGTCCCAACTATCCATCCAGCCTTGAACATCCGTGGCCGACTCCGTTCCGTGGAACGGCTTCCCACCAAGATTAGTGTAATCCTTGCACAACTTGGCGAAATCGACCCTAGGCGCCTGCACTACTGGGCCAACACCAACTCCGGGATTGGGAACTGCCCCTTGCACTTCTCTAAGCATGTCTCTCATGAGGTTAGTAAACATCGCCCTCATGTCAGCGGCATTCCCATGGTTGGTCCCTCTACCAGCACCCCTCGTGTCTCGGCTCATCGTCAATCTGAAAAAGGGAAACGATTAACGACCCCATAGTGGTGCTAGTGCAGTGCGACTTCATTCTTATACTACTAATAGTATATATATAGTTTTTAGAAACCAAGGTAATCACAAATACGCGCTCTCATATACGTACTATCTCTCCCTAGTGTCTTTCCCTAGGTTAACTACGCAACCTTGAGCTCTGATACCAAGTGTGACGGCCCGACCCGCACCAACCGACATTTACTCCAAATGTGCGCTGTACACATGTCCAGTTAGCACGGAACGGGTCGTGAGAAGGAAAAGGGAAGAAGAGAATGAACATACAAAGAACCTGTAGAATGTCTCATAGCGCATAGAACAAAATATAATAATAACATACTTGACATAAAACAGGAGAGACAGTGCATAAGCTGAAAATCAGAACTAAACATCATAGCAGCGGAAATCCAAAATACAGCTTATTACAACTTTCAAACTGTCTCAAAGCAAAAGTAAGATAAAGGAGGTACACTACTAATGCCCAAGTAGCGACCACCAACGACACAAGAAGAATGTGTGTGTGTATATCATACGTGGAAGCCTCCTGCCTGCCTCCGAATCAGATACTCGCGCATCACCAGCTAACCTGTCTCTAGTCTGCTCGTGTGAGCACCCAGAGTAATAAGAGGAGACAAAAAACTCTGGGTCAGACATAAAGCCTGGTATGAGCGATAAGCATCTAAAGTGAACAATAACAGGTAGACTAAAACATACCTGAACCTGGACCTGCAACCAAAGAGTTAGCACTACATACTGTACAACACTCTAAGGTACCATATCAAACGGTGTAAAGATACGGAGGTGGGGGAGGTGTGCATGTCATAATGATGGCAAACAATCAAACATAGCATCCATCCTCACATCTCTCACTCAGTGCGTAAAGCATACGATATTCACCACTTTGATCATCCAACATACCTTGCTACGATCACTCTGCCCCATGAAGTCATAAATGGCTTCACTGCAATGATAACGTAGCCACTAATTCCTCGCTATGTCCACTTGCCCCATGGAGTTATTTACCCCATCTGCGCTGGCTCATAGCCTTACCAATCCTTGCTATGTCCACTTGCCCCATGGAGTTATTCACCCCATCTGCGCTGGCTCATAGTCTTACTACGCATCACCTTGCCCCTTAGGTCATAATGACCCTACTGCACTGATAACGTAGTCTTGCTACCATCACCTTACCCCTCAGGTCATAATGACCCTACAGCACTGATAAGTAGCCATCCTTCCTTTTTAGTGGTGAATCGAAGTTATGAACGTCGACAACTCCTTAGCACACGTCCCGCAGCAAAGTCCAACCATGAAGTGAACTCATCGGTTCCCAACTGGATCCTGAGCTCTAACTTCCCATATTGGACTACCTTTGCATCTTGGGTTATTGGTCAATACTGGGTCAGGTCGGGTTCCTCTTCAAGCCATCGGTTCGGGTCGGGTGTCCTCCATCTGTCGGGTCGGGTCCTCTTCTGGTGCGGTTCGGGTCGGGTCTTCTTCTGGTACGGTTCGGGTCGGGCGTTTCTCCTCGGTTCGGGTCGGGTGCCACTCCCCCTCCAGTTCATGTTTCCGTTCCGATCCGCCTCCTCATCCTCTACGTGCGTCGATCTGATCCATCCTCCTCTATCCGCTCCGATCCCTGCTCCCTAATCCGATCCGATCCCAGTTCAGCTAGCGTAGCCTTCCTTTTTGCCATTTTTCCCAAGTGTTGGGTTCCGATCCGATCAGATTCCTTGCTCAGTTCAACATATCCGATCTGAGCCCCATATCTGATCCGCACTGTTTTCTGAAACTGTTCCAGCAAATGTTTACGCCATTCGACGACGTTTTCGACCATTCTAACTATTGAAACCAATCACAAAGCATTTCATACAGTCATAGCAACATGCATAATCAACCACAAACACCAAAACATCAATATGATAGGTTAAAATGGATCAAACATACCTAAAACTCCATATTTCCCCTTAAGCATGTTTAGGTGAAACTAATGATAGGATTAACAAAACTTAACCAAATTAACCCAAATTCATATCAGAGGTCTAAAACATCATTTAAGAATTTATGAACATTTTTCCCTAATTTTATCATGTTTAAATTCGCTAATTAGCACTAATTACCCTTAACTAACCATAATTAGTGTAAAACTATGCAAATCACTCACCTTAGCCACAAATAAACTAAGATCTGAAATAAATATCTGATTTGATGCGAATCCCAAATGCTAAACAGCAGCTCCAATGTTGCTTTGGTGTAGATCTTCCTTGATTAGGGGTTGCTAAGCCAAATCCTTGACCAAAAGATGATTTGGAGATGATTTAGAGGTTAGAGGCCATTTTTAGGGTTCCTTGGTGATAAGTGGAGGCTATGCTCTATCTCATTTCAGCCTTCCCATAACCCTAATCCCGAAATGGGTTATGGGCCTACTCACTAATCACCCGAATTGGCCCGGTTAAGCAGTTTTTCACCCTCCAAACCTTATTTCAGCCATATCTCCCAAACGGTAAGTCCGATTGGCTGTTATGACCACTCTACGGAAAGATAAACCATCAAACGAATCCAATGGAAGTGGTTTCAGGTCAAAATTCCATTCCAATCAAAAGTTATGGCCAAAACAGTACCAACTAGGGGCAAAATGGTCATTTAAAAATCGACAAAAATCATGAACATGGGAAATGACTCTAATGGATGTTTCCCAAAGTTACATGACCATACGACTTCACATGGGAAAGAAATAAATATTCTACAATCCTATGATGTGTAGAATACGGGTCGTTACACTCTCCCCCCCCCCCCCCCCTTAAGAAATTTCGCCCCCGAAATTCCCTAATCAAAACACACACAAAGGTCCCGCATGCCTATCAATCATAAAACAACAACCAAACATGCAAAACAAGTAAAACAAGTCTACCCTAGCATGCGGAAAACTAAATCGCAAGGTAAATCTTACCAGGGAAAGAGTTCTGGATATGCCTTCCTAATGCTCTCCTCTGTCTCCCAAGTACAATCGTTCTCGTCCTCGCCCCACTGAACCTTGACTAGATTCACCGCCTTCCTTCGAAGTTGCTTAGTATCGTGCCCCACAATACGGATCGGCTTGCGGTTCCCAACCGCCTCGGGTTCTACTTCGAAGTCCTCTAACTGATCAGGTGAAATAGTCATATCTGAGTCGTGAACGAACTTCCTTGGTTGGGAAACATGAAATACATTATGAACTCCCGCCATTTTCTCTGGTAAGCCAACTCTATAGGCCAAATTCCCGACTAGTTCAAGAATAGGGAATGGGCCAACAAATCTTGGTGCCAACTTGCCTCTCCTGCCAAATCGTATCACGCTCTTCAACAGAGAGATCTTGACAAACACCAAGTCACCAACGGAGAATTTCAAGTTTCTTCTCCTCTTATCAGCATAACTCTTCTGCCTATCTTGGGCAGCTTTCATTCGTTGCTGAATGATCTTGATTTTATCGGAAGTTTCTCTCACCACATCTGGTCCAAGCACAAACTTCTCGCCAACCTCTATCCAACATGATGGTGAGTTGCACGGTCTTCCGTACAAAGCTTCATATGGAGCCATACCGATACTGGATTGGTAGCTATTATTATATGCAAACTCTACTAGATGCAAATGGTCATCCCATGATCCACCAAAATCCAATATACACGCTCTCAAGAGATCTTCCAATATACGATTCACCCTCTCCGTCTGACCGTCGGTCTGAGGATGATATGCGGTACTGAGATGTAATCCTGACCCTAGAGCCTCTTGTAAGCTCTTCCAAAACCCACTAGTGAACAACGGGTCTCGGTCACTCACAATGCTTTTGGGTACTCCATGAAATCTCACTACCCACTTCATATACAATTCTGCCAACTTGGCTGCCGTTCTGGTCGATTTAACTGGTATAAATCTTGCGCTCTGAGTCAATCGATCCACAATTACCCAAATGCTATCATATCCCGATCTAGTCCTTGGTAAACCATCGATGAAATCCATCGAGACTTGCTCCCATTTCCACTCGAGAATTTCTAATGGTTGCAACAAACCACTAGGCTTCTTTTGCTCGGCCTTAACTAGCTGGCAATTCATGCATTTGGATATAAATTTCCCAACGTCTCTTTTCATTCCTTCCCAGTAGTAAGTCTGTCTCATGTCTCGATACATCTTATTACCACCGGGATGTATAGTCAGTTTTGAGTGATGACATTCTCTAAGCACTTCATCTCTCAAACCATTCACGTTGGGTACAACTAACCTTCCATTCCTTCTAAGCCATCCATCTCGATCAAGCCCATACACATTCATCTCCTCACCGTCGATGTTCATCTCTAACTTGGAGATGATTTCTAATAGATTAGGATCGTCCCTCTGGCTAGAACCAATCCGCTCTATCAAAGTGGGTCTGATCGTCAAACTAGCTAGCATGACTGGATCCAATTCGCACTTTGGTCTGAAATCAAACCCCGCGATATACTCCAGTTGCTTCCACTCAAGAAACATTGCCCCTAAGCTGGCATGTCTCCTACTCAAGGCATCGACTACCGCATTACCCTTCCCAGGTGTGTATGCGATATCAAAATCATACGAAGCCAAGAACTCTAACCATCTCTGCTGGCGGAGATTCAGATCTTTCTGGGAGAAGAGATACTTTAACGATTTATGATCGGTAAACAACTCAAATCTTTCTCCCAAGAGATAGTGTCTCCACATCTTCAATGCGAACACAATCGCTGCCAATTCCAAATCATGGGTAGGATACTTCTTCTCATGCGGCTTTAACTGTCGACTAGCATAAGCTACAACCCTACCTTCTTGCATCAATACTGCACCCAGTCCGGTACCACAAGCATCCGTGTATACCGTCATCTCTTCATTCCCCTTAGGAATGACTAACACCGGCGCATGCGTCAACTTCTCCTTTAGACTCTTGAAGGCATCCTCACACACTCCGTCCCAGATGAAGGACTGATTCTTCTTAGTCAACTGAGTCAACGGTGCTGCTAACTTGGAGAAGTCCTGGATAAACTTACGATAATATCCAGCTAATCCCAAGAAACTTCTTACATCTGTTGCATTCTTGGGAGTAGGCCAATCCTGTACCGTAGCCACCTTCGCAGGGTCCACGGCAATACCACTCTCTGAAACAACATGACCCAAGAATCTTACTTCCCTTCTCCAAAAATGACACTTAGAGAATTTCGCTTTCAATTGGTGTTTCCTCAACACCTCCATCACTATCCTCAAGTGTCCCTTGTGTTCCTCCTCTGTCCTTGAATAAACAAGGATATCATCCACGAACACAAGAACAAACTTATTCAACTGATCTCTGAATACTCGATTCATAAGATCCACAAAGTAGGCTGGTGCATTGGTCAACCCAAACGGCATGACCAACCACTCATAAAATCCAGAGGGCGTCCTAAATGCCGTTTTCGGAACACTCTCATCCGCTACTCGAAGCTGATGAAATCCTGTCGCGAGGTCCAACTGGGAGAACACTCTTGCTCCTTCCAGTTGATCAAACAAATCATCTATCCGCGGTAGAGGATACTTATTCTTCCTCGTTACCTTATTAAAACCGCGATAGTCCACACACAAACGAAGGGAACCATCTGCCTTAATGGAAAACACAACTGGTGCTCCCCACTTGGAGACACTCCTTCTAATAAATCCCTTCTTCAAAAGATTATTGACTTGCACCCCGAGCTCTCGCTGCTCCCTTGGTGCCATACGACGAAGTGGCATCACTATAGGTCTGGCATCTTTCACTAAATCAATATGGAACTCAATCTCTCGGTGTGGTGGAAGCCCGGTCACCTCCTCGAAGACGTCCGGATACTGGCCAACCACGGGCACATCTGACAACTCATCCTGCGGGATGTCGAGGGAATTTACAAAACTAGCCATAACCCCATCACTAGGTAGACTACCAAACACTACCCTCCGCCCATCATCCGCCCTCACTGTCACCAAAAAGCCCTCACAGTCTACCACCACACCGTATTTTTGGAGACAATCGACCCCCAATATAATTCCATACCCAGTAAAGCCCAAAACAAAGCAATCACATACAAACATACATCCATGACTCGATAAGACCAAATTCCTGCAAATCATACTAAGGCTAGTCGAACCACCAATCGGGTTCGTCACAATCAATGGTCTATCGACTATCTCGGGTTCCAGTCCCAACCTATCTACCAGGTCACTAGATATGAAGGAACGGGAAGCCCCAGTATCAAACAAAACTCGAACTGGTACATCATAAATAGAAAGCATACCTTGAATAACAACATTCTTTCCTTTCTCCGCCGTAGTTGGGGCATTCGACGAAGAAGGAACATCATCAATAGCATATGCTTTCACAATCTGCTTCTCCTTAAGAGGTTGCGGACACTTGTCCTTGAAATGTCCCACTTGACCACGGTTGAAGCACTTCTTATCCGCTGGCTTGGCCCGACAATCTTTAGCATAATGGCCCTTCTTACCACATCTGAAGCACTCAACTTCCTTCTTGCTCTTTTTCTGGCCACCTTTAGATTGGTCCTGCTTCCTCTTATTCTGAGAGTTATTCTTGCCTCCACCGCCTACTTGCGGCTTTGGCCCTTCTGCAGATGCAGCCTCAGTCTTTGACTTAGGGTAAAGGCTCTCTGATCTCAAAGCTTTCCCCACGATTGATTCAAAAGTCTCATCGATGTGGTTGATAAGCCTTTCCCCCAAGTATCCATCCAAACCAGTAATGAACTTCTCATTCTTCTTTTCAGGAGTATCAATGAGAGACAGTCCATACTTCGACAAAGTGTCGAACTCAGCAATATAATCAGAAACTGCCCTGCCACCCTGCTTGAGTTCCAAGAACCTCTTGAACAATACTGACTTCTGGGCAGCTGGAATGAACTTCTCGCTAAAACGAGCCTTGAACTGATCCCAAGTAACCTGGTCCTCTGGAGCAGCTGTTCTAATAGCATTCCACCAATTCATCGCTCGCCCTTGCAGCTGACGAGACGCTAGCCTTCTCTTCATCGCATCCTCAAGACCCAAGTCATCAAAGATACGGTCACAACTATCCATCCAGTCTTGAACATCCGTGGCCGACTCCGTTCCGGGGAACGGCTTCCCACCAAGATTAGTGTAATCCTTGCACAACTTGGCGAAATCGACCCTTGGCGCCTGCACTACTGGGCCAACACCAACTCCGGGATTGGGAACTGCCCCTTGCACTTCTCTAAGCATGTCTCTCATGAGGTTAGTAAACATCGCCCTCATGTCAGCAGCATTCCCATGGTTGGTCCCTCTACCAGCACCCCTCGTGTCTCGGCTCATCGTAAATCTGAAAAAGGGAAACGACTAACGACCCCATAGTGGTGCTAGTGCAATGCGACTTCATTCTTATACTACTAATAGTATATATATATGGTTTTTGGAAACCATGGTAATCACAAATACGCGCTCTCATATACGTACTATCTCTCCCTAGTGTCTTTCCCTAGGTTAACTACGCAACCTTGAGCTCTGATACCAAGTGTGACGGCCTGCCCCGCACCAACCGACATTTACTCCAAATGTGCGCTGTACACATGTCCAGTTAGCACGGAACGGGTCGTGAGAAGGAAAATGGAAGAAGGGAACGAACATACAAAGAACCTGTAGAATGTCTCACAGCGCATAGAACAAAATATAATAATAACATACTTGACATAAAACAGGAGAGACAGTGCATAAGCTGAAAATCAGAACTAAACATCATAGCAGCGGAAATCCAAAATACAGCTTATTACAACTTTCAAACTGTCTCAAAGCAAAAGTAAGATAAAGGAGGTACACTACTAATGCCCAAGTAGCGACCACCAACGACACAGGGAGAATGTGCGTATATATATCATACGTGGAAGCCTCCTGCCTGCCTCCGAATCAGCTACTCGCGCATCACCAGCTAACCTATCTCTAGTCTGCTCGTGTGAGCACCCAGAGTAATAAGAGGAGACATAAAACTCTGGGTCAGACATAAAGCCTGGTATGAGCGATAAGCATCTAAAGTGAACAATAACAGGTAGACTAAAACATACCTGAACCTGGACCTGCAACCAAAGAGTTAGCACTACATACTGTACAACACTCTAAGGTACCATATAAAACGGTGTAAAGATACGGAGGTGGGGGAGGTGTGCATGTCATAATGATGGCAAACAATCAAACATAGCATCCATCCTCACATCTCTCACTCAGTGCGTAAAGCATACGATATTCACCACTTCGATCACCCAACATACCTTGCTACGATCACTCTGCCCCATGAAGTCATAAATGGCTTCACTGCACTGATAACGTAGCCACTAATTCCTCGCTATGTCCACTTGCCCCATGGAGTTATTTACCCCATCTGCGCTGGCTCATAGCCTTACCAATCCTTGCTATGTCCACTTGCCCCATGGAGTTATTCACCCCATCTGCGTTGGCTCATAGTCTTACTACGCATCACCTTGCCCCTCAGGTCATAATGACCCTACTGCATTGATAACGTAGTCTTGCTACCATCACCTTGCCCCTCAGGTCATAATGACCCTACTGCACTGATAAGTAGCCATCCTTCCTTTTTAGTGGTGAATCGAAGTTATGAACGTCGACAACTCCTTAGCACACGTCCCGCAGCAAAGTCCAACCATGAAGTGAACTCATCGGTTCCCAACTGGATCCTGAGCTCTAACTTCCCATATTGGACTACCTTTGCATCTCGGGTTATTGGTCAATACTGGGTCAGGTCGGGTTCCTCTTCAAGCCATCGGTTCGGGTCGGGTGTCCTCCATCTGTTCGGGTCGGGTCCTCTTCTGGTGCGGTTCGGGTCGGGTCTTCTTCTGGTGCGGTTCGGTTCGGGCGTTTCTCCTCGGTTCGGGTCGGGTGCCACTCCCCCTCCAGTTCATGCTTCCATTCCGATCCGCCTCCTCATCCTCTACGTGCGTCGATCTGATCCGTCCTCCTCTATCCGCTCCGATCCCTACTCCCTAATCCGATCCGATCCCAGTTCAGCTAGCGTGGCCTTCCTTTTTGCCATTTTCCCCAAGTGTTGGGTTCCGATCCGATCAGATTCCTTGCTCAGTTCAACATATCCGATCCGAGCCCCATATCTGATCCGATCCGAACCCTGCATTGTTTTCTGAAACTGTTCCAGCAAATGTTTACGCCATTCGACGACGTTTTCGACCATTCTAACTATTGAAACCAATCACAAAGCATTTCATACAGTCATAGCAACATGCATAATCAACCACAAACACCAAAACATCAATATGATAGGTTAAAATGGATCAAACATACCTAAAACCCCATATTTCCCCTTAAGCATGTTTAGGTGAAACTAATGATAGGATTAACAAAACTTAACCAAATTAACCCAAATTCATATCAGAGGTCTAAAACATCATTTAAGAATTTATGAACATTTTTCCCGAATTTTATCATGTTTAAATTCGCTAATTAGCACTAATTACCCTTAACTAGCCATAATTAGTGTAAAACTATGCAAATCACTCACCTTAGCCACAAATAAACTAAGATCTGAAATAAATCTCTGATTTGATGTGAATCCCAAATGCTAAAAAGCAGCTCCAATGTTGCTTTGGTGTAGATCTTCCTTGATTAGGGGTTGCTAAGCCAAATCCTTGACCAAAAGATGATTTGGAGATGATTTAGAGGTTAGAGGCCATTTTTAGGGTTCCTTGGTGATAAGTGGAGGCTAGAAAACTGAAATGGAATGATGCTCTATCTCATTTCAGCCTTCCCATAACCCTAATCCCGAAATGGGTTATGGGCCTACTCACTAATCACCCAAATTGGCCCGGTTAAGCAAATTTTCACCCTCCAAACCTTATTTCAGCCATATCTCCCAAACGGTAAGTCCGTTTGGCTAATATAACCACTCTACGGAAAGGTAAACCATCAAACGAATCCAATGGAAGTGGTTTCAGGTCAAAATTCCTTTCCAATCAAAAGTTATGGCCAAAACAGTACCAACTAGGGGCAAAATGGTCATTTAAAAATCGACAAAAATCATGAACATGGGAAATGACTCTAATGGATGTTTCCCAAAGTTACATCACCATACGACTTCACATGGGAAAGAAATAAATATTCTACAATCCTATGATGTGTAGAATACGGGTCGTTACAGGTCATGCACAAAATTTTGGATTATTTCATTGTAGTGGACCGATATTGTCTCTCTCTATGAGCGAGAGGCTTGATGTATCTTTTTCTATTGGGCGAACAGTTGAATTTTGGGATGCCAGCTATGCACATTTAATTGGTTTTTCATGTATACCTATGTGTGCTTTTTTTGAGTGACTCCCCAATTGACCGAATGCCAAGCCAACTAATCTGAACATAGGGCTGTCTTTCATACGAGCGACCGGATGGAAATACTATTTCGGTTAGCCAATCCTTTCATCTGTCTTTTATATATTATTTTGCTATATTCTTCTTTTCCAGAAGAAAGCTTTAATGGCGGCACTATTCTAAGCAATCCTCTTTACTGCTTGGATTCCTTTCATAACTCCTGATTACTCTCGTTCTTTCATTATTCTGATTTGCATTCGTGCACGGCACTGTCGTCGAGGCCTCCGCAATCTCGAGATCGATTTGGCTGAACTGTTCGCCTTGATTCGAGACCGTCCGCTCACCTATAAGTAAATTCCTCCTTTGATTTTATCTCGACCCAATTTTGAAGCATGAATTTTGATCATGCGGCTTTGGGGTTTCTAAGTAGGGTTTCCCTTTTTCTATAACCCCATAATTTCAGGAAGCAATCTATGTCGGACCAGGTCGAAAGATTTGATCAAGTAAAAAATTCTGATCAAGCTATATCTACGCCCAGTGTTTTCTCTTCGATAGGCGCTGCGCAAGATTTCCCACAACCTCGTGCACTTTCTAAAGTACATAGTGAGAGGCACCCAACGGAGCTTTCTCTCAGCTCGTTCCATCAACTGTGCAAACAATTCGGTATTTTGGAGAAAGAAGAGGCCAAGCTGCCTGGGAAAAAAGGGTTCGCAAATATCCCTCCCAAAGGATATGTTGCCGTTACTCGTGGCATGTTGATAAGCGGAGCGGTTCCTCCCTTTAATCCTTATATAGAAATGATTCTCCGGAGCTTGGCCATTGCCCCATATCAGTTACATCCTAATGGTTATGCGATTTTGATAAGCCTTTATATCCTTTTTATGAGGGAAAAACATCGAGCTCCTTCGTTTAAGGATATATGCTCATAATATGCTTTCAGGACAAGGAACCAGCGTCCCTCGTTTATCTTTGTGGAAAGTCGGGGTTCGAAAATAATTACTGGCTTAGTGGACAGTGTGCGAGGATTTCACAATCAATATTTCTTTGTCCGATGTCCTGATAATTTCTGCGGCTTTTGGATGGAAGGCTGTAAGTATTTTTATTCTTTAAATTTCATCTTTCCCCCACTTCCTTTTTCCTAAAATCTTTTGGATATACTGCAGCGCTTCCCAATCAAAGCATTCCCTTCGACCAAGATTTGTGCAACTCATTATTAGTTGTTGATGAGGGCGAGAGAAATAGGAAATTCCTGATCACTGAAGGGTTCTTAAAGCAATACAATTTGCTTTCCTCTCTGCGCACCTTCGCGGTGGATACTTCCAATAAAAAAGAAGCTACCAGCAAATCCCCTGTCAAGAAATCTTCGAAAAAGGAATGTTCGAGCACCGTGGTGAGCAGCGAGGCATCTTTCAAAAGCAAAAGTATCCAAGCGTCCAAAGCATAAAGGCCCTAAGACTTCAGTGGTCTTGTGCGAAAAAGATGGGCCTCCCTTAGAGGAAGTTGTCCAGGGAGAAGTGAATGTGACTCCTTTGAAGATCACCTCGGATCAAGCACGGGAAGTGGAGCAGTCTGACGGAATTGTAGCGACTTCTAAAGAAAACCCAGGAGGCGGAGAGAATTCTTCTAAGGACAACCAAGAGGAAGATGGTTTAGAGAATCTTAATGGTCTTGATCCCCTTGATTTAGCTGAAGACCTTGTTCAAGGTAAGACCGTTATTTGAACATTTGTATTTCAAAACCTTTTAGTCATGAGAATTTTACGAAAAACCACTTGTTTCTGGGTCAAAGTGATATCTCACAGAGTCTGGAACTGTTTTAGTCTTGTTATTTTCATATATTCCGTGTATTCCCTCTCCTGGCCTTCTTTCCCACCTTTTAATGATTAAGGTACTTAGATCTTCTTTTTCTTCTTAGATCCAGGAATGAGATCATCTTTATCGGACAGTTTCTCCCGGCAATTTGCTCTCGTCAATCCACGGAATGTCTTACAGTCCAGTCTTTCTTGTTGCCTCAAGCGTTCCCATCCATCTTCAGATCTTATAACCCAAGATGCTCTTAAAGCACCACTAGCGAGTTTACTAAAGAAGAAGAGGCATGATCAATCCTGGATATCAGAAGGAGAAAACCAGGATGCCGAGGGGAGAGAAGGTAATAATAAACAAGATAAGGATAGACTTCGTGGGTCTTCTGAACCGACCGAACTTTTATGCCCCAGTTCTTCGGTCCCTGTAGAACCGTTGCTCAAATCCTATATGCCTAATGCACCCGCTCTCTGTCAGATTCAAGCGATTCTTGATAGACCTCCCTACGGAGTTTCCCCTGGTAATCCTAAATTGAAGGACAGGTTGGAGATCGGGACTTAAGGAGGATGGACCTCGACTTAGACTTGTCTCCACATGATGACCAGAGTACCGTCGGGGAGTTGAGCGCAGTAAAAAATTATGTGACCTCCCAGCTTGCTACTGTCATGGGTCAGCTCGAAGTTCAGTTAGATGAGGACAAAAATACTTCCAGAAGCGATTCGAGTCTTGGAACAGGTTCTGCTTTGAATTTCAGAAGTTGAATACTCAACATCTTGAGCGTATCGGGCTTCTGGAGAACGATAAGACTGAATTGATCCATGTGATCGAAAGTCAAGCGGCCGAAATTGCATTCTTTAAGGATGGGAACAGTAGGATGAGCAGCTTGGAGGCCGATAATAGAAAGCTTTAGGAGGAGATTGAAGCCGCCAAAAAACAACTTGAGGAGACTCAAACCGACCGCGAGTTCGCTGAATCTCAATTAGCTTCTGTACAATAGGCTATGGTTTCTTGTCGGCAGGAGAAGTCAATGCTCGAAGGTAAAATCGCTTCCCAAAGTAAGGTTCTTGAAACTTTAGAAGAAGATAAAGCAAGGTTAACCAGCGATCTTGAGCAAGCCAGAATTAAAACTGATGAAACCCTGTTTCGATTTTACATCCTTAGTGTTATGACCCACATAAGTTTGAGCTATCTGAACAAGGACTTCCCCCGTACATTAGCTCTTGTCTAGGAGCAAGTGCTTAGCTATTTCAAGGATAAGGAAGATAGTGTTTTGCAAGAGGCCCTCCTTGAGGCAAGCGATCGTGTTGCTTTGGAAAAGGGTAGGAGAATACTGGCTGATGAACGAGCTCAATCCCTTGGAAAAGATGTCCAGAATGTTGCTCCTGCTCATGCCCCCTGTCTTGTAGGATATGGAGCTTCGGGATCCCAAGTTTTTCTGATGGGACCTTCTATTGCTAATGAAGGTACTTCTAAGGTTCATTTGGTCGACAACCACGCCGTTCCTGAAGACATCGCCAAATGATGTGCCGTTATTTTGCATTTTGCATTACCAACTTTACAACCGTGTATCTTTGTGATGAATTTGTATTTTGTTATTACTCATTAGCATTGATACGCTGTAACTTATCGCAATTTTTATTTATTAGCATCGTGTTATGCTTTTATGGGTTATGCGATGGTTACGTTTTTACGTCGTTCATCGTCAATATCGCTGGTTTGCTTTGATTTTAGGACATCATATTTTCTCTTTTGCCCCTTCTTTGAGGGGTTTAGTTCTTATTATGCATATATTCGCATTCTTTAATGGCCTGGTAATTCAAACCTTTAAAGTTATTTTTGGATGTGCACTTTTATAAGGCGCAGGTATCTTGTTGTACATTTAATCTTGTTCCTCATTGATTTGGCGTCCCAAGCCCTTCAGAAACTCGATTAAATGCATTTCTGTATGTACAATTTGTGTTTTTTTATATGTACCCAATCCCATATCCCACTAACTCAGTGACCCTAGCCCTTCGGAGACTGGTTTTGAGTACGCGCCCCCATGTTAGGACTTGGGTTACAAGTTTTCGACCCAATTTCGATCTTATTTGATCCAGCTATTATGATCAAATAGAGACCTAAATTGGATACTCCCTTTCGGCTAGGATTTCTGATACCCCCTTTCGGCTAGGATTTCTGTTTTTACGCTGGTCTTTCCAACATGTTTATGGGACCTTTCGATCCTGGGACTGGTTTTCCATCCTAGGTTTTTTTTAAAGAAAACAAAGAGTGCATCCTCCGGATTTTGGTGTGCTCTCCATGAATTGCTTTGGGATGATTCTTTCCCTTTAAGTTTTGTAAGATGATGGGTTTGACTATCCTGCCTGATTTGACCAATGCTCTTGGTGCATGATGCACGATTTGCCCTATATTAGAGATCAATTTTTAGCATTAGTATGCAAATAATTTTTATTTTTCATGAGATTATAATCCGTGAGCGAACATCTTTTATCATGTAGAGTTTTTTCTTAACACAATAAAGGTGGATCACGGATCATTTCATGGAAATACAGCTGGAAAAAACAGACTATAGAAACAGAAAAATAAAGAGAATGGAGGTCGCGCATTTCCAGTTCTGGATACTGGATTGCTCCCAGTGGTCATTAGTCAATAATCGGTCGTAAGTCTTCAGGCGCTTGGGTTATCTCGTGCGACCCGGCCTGATCGGCAACCTTACCTTGCCTCTGACTTTCTGATGCGTTCTGAGGACTCTTAGCATATTGCTGCAGTTGATTTTTTCAGATGAGATCCTCAATTAAATTTCTCAAGTTTCGACATTCATTCGTGTTGTGCCCAGGTTGATTATGAAACCAGCAGAACTTTCCGGAATTTTCCTGCTGTTCTGTGATTCTTTATGGTTTTACCTGAGGAAACATGCCTGAGTCCTTCGTGGCAGAGTAGATTTTATCTGGAGTTTCATTCAAGGGAGTCAATTCTGTTTGCTTAAAGAATTTTGACTTCTTATGTATTTTTCTGTCTCTCCCATCAAACCCTCTCTTATGCCCAGAGTCATCCTTTTGAATTATCTGAGAAGATTCGTTGCTCTTCACTTCCTTAATAGTGCTATTCTTCATGTCCTTCTGAATACCTAAGGTATCGATTTCCACGCTCATGTATTCTTCGGCTTTCTTGTAGAACTACTTTGGAGTCTTTAGTTTCTTCATCTTGAGCCACTTCCCGAATTCTGATTTCTTATCGATAGCCCCTTTCAGGGCTGCCAATAAGTACCAAGGCTCCGGATCTATAACCTCTGCTGTTGCTGCATGGAAGCGTGTAAGGAAAGCTTTGATGGTTTCTCCGGGCATTTGTTCCATCTCGCTGAGTGACATCACGTCCCTTCCCTTGGTGGTTTGTAATCGGAATTGATCTTGAAATCTCCTTTCCAGATCAACAAACTGGTCGATACATTTAGGTGGAAGTCTGGTGAACCATAGTGAGGCTACACCCTCCAAGCACACGGGAAAGTATAAGCACTTGATTTCATCAGTGGCCCTAGCTCCATTCATGTGTTGGTCGTTCTTGAACAGAAAAACGGTTGGATCTCCAACTCCGCTATAAGGTGCTATTGTTGGGGGTATAAATTTTTTCAGGAATTTCGCTTGATGGATTTCCTCTGTGAACGGATTTTTGCTGGGGGGAGAACTCCCATTCTTTCACCTCATCTTCTCGGGTCGCCTTCTCCTTCATTATTCGTTGTATCATGTCCGTGATGCGCCTCTCATCACCTGTTTGTTCATCGGGATCGGCACTGATGTCTTTATCAGCTCGACCACGGTTTGAGCTTCGGCGCCTTGCATCCTTCTTGAGGGATGTTACGTTGGTGGGACTTGCGACAGCCCGAGTCGCACGTTCTTCTTTGCGCTGTGGAGATCTGGCCTTAGGATCCTCAACGTCGGCCTCTCCCTTGTCTCCCACTAGTTCGTGAGGTCGTCCAGGGTCTGAGGTTGATGAGTCATCTTTTTCGCCAGGATTAACCACAATATTTGGTGGTAACAAATTGGCTAGAACATTAGTCAAGATATTAAACCTTTCCATTATCATCTTCATTGTATTATCCATTTTTTCGTTCTGGCCGGTTACAACCACATTCAATTCATCTCGCATTATAGATGGCCTAGGGGTGTCCCCTGCCCCTTGATTCAAGATTTGAGGTGTAACTTCATTAGCATTATCATCCTCACTGATCGCAGTAACTTTAGTAGATTTGCCGCTTTTCTTCGATCCGACCATGGTTTCAAAGGAGAAAGCATTTTTGGATTTTTTTTTTAGATTGCTGAACTACGAAAGGAAATTATGAACACGGCCCCACGGTGGGCGCCAAAATGTTTACACCAAAATTGGTCTAAACATCCAAGGTACTAAAACTGTACTTCACCAATATGGTAAGAAATAAACGGAACCATGTTTAATCAGCAATTAAAAATGAAAAATGCGAGAAAGGTAAAGTAGATATGAGATTTGGAGTGGTTCGGCCGTTAATTAGGCCTATGTGCACTGTAAAGGTGATTTCCAGTCTTATAATGAGGATTACAAAATACATCGATTCTCTCTTTTCATACATCTCTATATTAACTCAATATACCCTCGTTTATATATTTCAATCTTGGAATTATACAAGAGAATGGTAGAATTTGAGGAGAAGAAGGATGGATGAATGATTGAGAAGGAGGATGCCTTCGTTTTCCTTGATCACAAGATTGTACTTGACGCCATGGCTGAATCAGTAGTTGAGGATAGAATTTAGCAGCACTTCGTGGTTTCAAAGATTGGATCCCCTTTATGTTAGCAGCCATGGTGTATTTATAGGTGAGCTTTCTTCGGGAAATGACTTGAAATCCGTTTATGCAGGCTACGGATCACTCATTCTGTTAATTACAGTCATGCCATCGGCTAGCTGTAGCCAGATGTCTGCGGCTGTACTTAGTTATCATGTGCGAGTGGGTCCATAGGAGCGAGCGTTTCGAGTAGCTGAGCGGGTGACTTTGGTTGTTGTTTTTTGGTCACGGCTATTTGCTTGATGGCGAAATGAAGGAACGACCAACCATAGTTCCTTAATGTGGTTGTGTTTGATTTGAGCGGGCGAGCGACGATCTTTTTTAGTCCGACTGAGGCTTGCGACTTTGAGATGTAAATGCACTCTTTCTAGGGGCTGGTATACGACCTTGACTCCTGTCCTGATACTTGCGATCGGATTCTGATATTAGATTAAGTGTTTTCCATTGTAGTGAGCGACTTTACAGAATGTACGATCTTTATCTTCACTGAGCTGCACTTCTCATTGTATATTGTACCATCATCTTCGGTCGCACTGGTTGATTTGATTTATCCCGGGTTTGATGTTTGGATCTTTCTCTATGCAGTTGCATCCTATCCATCGTGAGTTGTTTAAGTGCCTTGGATAACATCATGCACGAACGACCCTGATGATGTCCATTCCGAATCCTTTGCTCAATGCGCACATGGATTTTTTGAGGGATTAACAGTTGTGGCCTGCCATCTTGGGATACATGTAGTGCTTTCTAGAGTCGAGATCTTTTTGGGTCGGCTACCTTCGAGGAGGTTTAAGAAAAGGTAGAGATCCTCGTACATCAAGGTAGATGTCTAGTTGGGATGAGTTGAGCTCGGTGTATTGATCATACTTTTTATCTCTCCAGAGTCGTATGTTATGATCATTTTTTCCGAGGCTTTACCTTTTCCTTTGTTCTAGCAATTGGTATTGGATGGACCTCCGTTCTTGGTAGCTATCACCTCGAGGCTTTCTATCGCAATGCAAGCATCTTATTGTCGGAGGAATCTATCGGCTTCGACATAGAAATCTTCAATGTCTTTGGTGGGTCTCTGGTTAAAGAGATCCTGAATTCTGATCGGTTATGAACAACAACTATAGTGGTCATATGCACCATCGATGACTCGGGTCGATTAACTGATGCTACGGCCATGTTGAATCCTTCTAAGAAGGTGTGGACGGACTCTACAGACCGTTGCTTAATGGACGTAAGGAACATGATGCTCTTTGGTCGGGAGATGTGAACTCTGAACTGCTCGATGAAGCGGGTGACCAACATATTCCAGCTGTGGATCAACTCAGTTGTTAACTGCCGAAATTACATGTCAGCTATATCGGTAAGAAAGAGAAGGAAGCACTTGGCCATGACATTGATAGATGCAGAAAGACGCATGTATCGCACGAGACGGATGGTCGGGTCGATCCTGCCGTTGTAGGGCTCCAGGATCGAAAGCTTGAAGTCTGGAGGGTTTCGAGAATTTATGATTTCCCATGTGAATGGGTTGCGATGGATGTCATCCACATCCTATTGAGAAAATATGCCTCTAGTAAACCGTTTGATGATGCTTGCAAGTTGGCTTCAATCTTCGAGGAGTCGTTGCCACGAATCCAATTCGACGTAGGGGGCATGGGTGAGAATCCCAGTACTAGCATGGGGTGGAAACATTCCCTAAGCCACTGGGGTCAGTTCTGTTCATCCTTTGAGAGTTAAATGAAGGTGAGGTGAGGGTGTATCCTAGCCTCGGGCCCTGGTTCGGACACAACTAAAGTCGCTTGGTTATTGTTGGACCGAACCATGTCCGCTCCGATTGGAAATGATTGCACCAGGTGAGTGGTATCCATCCAGGGCTCGGTATTGCCCCCACTCGGGACTATGTTAGAGTGGTTTACAGTAGTGTTTCCCTCCGTTACTGTAACGACCCGTCATTTTCAACCACTTCAAATTGGTAATTAAACCAACTCGAACTGCTCGAAAATGACAGATTGTTATTAGCTTCTGAGGTAAATAGAATAAATCACAGAATCACAAACACAGATACAGAGTTACATGATATCTCGCAGTGGAAAATACATAAAATTTTACAACAGAATTTACATAAATATTACAACGGAAGTCTTATACAATACATAAATGATAACAGTATGAAACAAAATGATATAAACAACTGATCACCAGGTAGATAAGGTGAACAAAAATCCAATATAAGCTCCAAACTTCAAGAGTGAATCTCGAAAGCAGTAATAATCGATCTGACCCGAACCATAATGCAAACAAAATAATTCGGATCAGGACTAACATTCTCATGGAAGTAAATCAACCCAAATGAAATGTTCGATGAAATGCACTCAATAACTTAAAGGATGTTTGGGATCACCGTCCTTTAAGAATCCGTCCAACTAATATACTAGATGCAATAGTGTAAATCAGTTAAGTAAATATCAAAATAACATAGGCGGGATTTCCATACTTACACCGTTGGTATATTTCGTAACAAAATGTATATTTCAGTTTCAACAAATCATATCATATTTTAATTTCAAGTTGAAAATCATATCGTGTTTTATAATTCCAGACATATAATTTGAAGTCTTTATTTATAAATTCAAATCAATTCATAAAAATCGAGTTTTAGCTTTATAAGAGTTCGCTTAAGTCGATTCAAAAATTCAATCTCTTCAGTTCAAATTCGGTTTATAATTCAAATCAAATATTATCTTTAATTTCAATAAATTGTATCATGTTCCGAACTTATATATCGAATCAACTTCTTATACAACAATTCAAACAGTTCATATAATTTAAACCAATCTTATAAAATCGATTTAACAAAGTTTCTAATTCAAATCATATGATTATAAAATCTATATATTCAAATTCACCTTTGGTCACTTAAAATCGAATTCAATTCAATATCAATTATAATTTCAAATAAAAATCAGTTTACACAATTAACGTTCATTCCTTATAAAAGTTCAATATTCAAATCTTCTATCAGTTCATCCATTGAATCAATTTTCGTTATATACATTCAAATCTCTAAATCTGAAGTTCAAATCGCTAAATTCTTAACTTATCCACCTATTAGTTTGTTATTAAAGTTTGAAATATATGTACATAAAATAAAATTTAACTTTGAAAATAAATAAATATATATAAGTTTATAAAATTCTAAAACAAATTAGAAAAATAGATTATGAACATATATAAGATTAAAATAATATAGAAACAGGTTTTAAAGAATTTTTTTTATAAAAGTTTAAAATCTTTAAAATATAAACTATAAAATCTTAAGTTACTAAAAAAAATCAGATTCCAAATCATTTTTCGTCGAATCATGACCAACGGTGTCCGTATATACTTTCCTACCCTATAGTAAATTGATACGGATATTTATCATTTCAATCCGCAATCCCACATTCAATAAAAATCGTTCAGGTCTATCATTTCAACCCATAACGATTTCTACCTATTCTAATATCCATTTGGGTATGTATCATTTCAACCCTTAGTGATTTTCCTAAACTAGGGGTATCAACAATCACAAACAACAATCACATGGCATCAATCATAGCATATATATCATCAGTGCAACTACGTGTCATATGAATATATCGTGTCACATATGAAATGTGCATACATATCAAATCAAAAAATTTCTACATAAGTAATCCTATACATTTCATATAACAGTTCATTATTGATCTAACATCCATGAAAAATGTAAGTCAGGTGTGAGATAAACTCACCTTCCGTGGTACAGAAGTGGAGATGACGATTGATGGATTGACATTGAACGAGACAATAACTTCCAGGCACGACTCGGAATGATTTCAATTCGACGGTCACTCAATATTATATTTAATTTATAAGAGGAGGCTAGAGAATGTGTCAACGGATCGGTACGGCTATTGGGTTTTGGGACGGTTTCCGAACTCAACACCAAACAAATAAATGTAAAATAAACACAACACATATTTTTTTTCTTTTCGAAATTATATATATATATATATACACACACACACATATTTGAAATTCAACGCACACCATAAACACACAACACAAATCATACATATATATTATAAATTTTATAAACACACCCAAAGCGTAAATATACAGTATAAATTATATATACACAAATATACCCAAAACTCATGCCAAAAATACGCACTTGAACACACAAAGGAATATACACTAGCTCACACATAAAACCACACACACACAGTACACATGAAAGCGCACATACACCCAGAGCTGGCTCCAGGCCTAGGCGGAGCAGGCGGCCGCCTAGGGCAACCCCCACGACGGGGGCAACAGTGGAGGTGGTGGGTGGTGGAGAGATAAATGTAAAGTTATAATGAAAAATTGCTAATGAGTTCTATTATACTATGTTTTATTGGTGTAGTTGGTTGTGCTATTGTATTTGAGCCTTGAGATCTACAGTTCAATCCTTGCAGCTCGGTTTTCTCCTTTATTTTTTAATCCTTGCAGATTTCAGGTACCTGTATACTTTCTTCTAGCTCACCTTTTTCCCTCATTTTTCAATTCCTGCAGATTTCAGGTAGCTGTATAATTTCTTCTAGCGAATCAATTTAGGCTTACTGTCAACTAAAAAAATTATAGAAAGTAACGCATGTTATGCCTGATTTTGTTTGCCTTGTAACATTTGCTAGTATGTAAGGATATTTGTCTGCCATATCGCTATTTGTCAAGCATGGGTCGATTCTTTGATCGCAAATCCTTTTTTGTGCACTTGAATGTTTTGTGTGTATGTGTGCGCTAGAGAGTTGTCACACACATACACACATTTGAAGGTATGAGTTCAAGTCAGATTTCTGAAAGAATTGAGTTTAAGGCTGATTTGTAGTCTTAGCTCGAGTACTATGTAGCATTTACAACATTTGGAGTTATATTGAGTATTGACAAACTTTCCTTTGAGTCAAGCTAAGTTCTTATCTCATATTGTGCTTACCCTTTCACATGGGCTAGATATGATCCGCTATTATAACATCCAATTGCTATATACTTGTTTTGCCTGATCTTGTTTGCCTTGTAACATTTGCTAGTATATAAAGATATTAGTCTCAATCCCAACAGATATCTGTTTTCTCTCCTTTCTCTCTCCTCCTTACCACTTCTATTTTTCCCCATCTGATTTGCCCCTTACAACATTTTCCTTCTTCAGTTCTTTTCACTACGTACTTCTAATCACTTCTTCGCCTAGGGCAACCCGAACGCTAGAACCGGCCCTGCATACACCACGCACAAGCATTAAGCATATAATCCCAACACTCACTGACAAATATGTACTTATGTATACAAAATCCACATACTACAACTCAACATAGCGGTAAACACATGTAAACAAACTCACTCACGCCCCCATTCACACACACACAATACCACATATGAACACACACAACACTACACCATGACACAACATGCAAAAACATTGTTGAACACACTCACACATGAAAGGAGTCCCAGATGGCTCAAGGAGTGGTTCGGCTGATGGGAGAGGCGCTGGGCCAGGGTTCAGACGCGGAGAAACAGCTCGGGTAAGCGGAGCAGGTCAGACGGGGTGGAGGAAAAAATGGGCAGAGGAGTAATTGGGCGTGGGTAAACTCGGGTTTGAGAGGTCGGCTTCGTGGCGAATGGGTTGCGCAGATGAGAGGGAACAGGGTCAGTTGACTTCAGAAGACACAGCAGTGGGGTTCGGACGCCGGCGGTTGCACAACTGTGGAGAGGAGGCTTGGTGCGGTTTCTGCTGTCGTGGGCGACTTGGAGGCAGGGATGGGCTACTGCTTCTCTCACATGAAAGGGAATAGGGGCGCTGGGGAATAAAGGATGGGTGTTGCGGTTTGGGAAGACATGCTTTGTTTTAATTTAGTGAAGAAACAAAAAGAGAGAGCACTTTCCCCTTATATATATATATATATATATATATATATATATATATATGCAAGCGTTCCGTGGCACCCCAAAAATGGAGCACCCCAAAAGCCCCCTGATTTGCATCTCTCATTTATATTAAAAAAAAATGAGTGGAAAGTGAGAGAGTTAGTGGAAGGAGAGAGAATGGGAGTTAGTGGGAAATGAATGATGGAAAAGTGGTAGACTAAAAGGGTGCTCAGTATTTGGGGTGCCATTGAACCTGCCTAATATACACACACAGACATATGAAAAGCTGCCGAAATAATTTAATAAACACAAAGAACATGGGGAAGGAGAAAAGCCACGGGTTTTAAATGAAAGAAAAAAATGTATCGTCTTGGAAATCAAAACGATTAAGACTTGGAAAGGACTGCTTTTGTTGAAAACGTACGTGAATGGGTTTGGAAATATAAAGGCACGCAACGCATGGGAAGAATGGAAGGAAACGAAGCATGCATGCATCTTAAAACTGACATGGCATAAAAAAAATTAAGGAGCGAATGCCTTTTGAAAAATGTAACGTGCATGCACGGGATTTGAAAGTTAGAAAAAGGAAAGTTGGAAAGGTTGGAATAATAAACATTGCTTTGGAATTTTGAACGTGTAGCATTGGAAACAAAAGAAGATGCAAGGCTTTTAAAATGAAAAGATAGCATTGGAAGTGAACTAAAAAAAACGTAAGAAGGCAAATCAAAATGGACGTGGCTTTTGAATGAGAAAAGAAGAGTACGCATGCATTATCATCATGTTAGAAAGAATGTAAATGTGTCCACATTGTGAACAAAAAATAATATATTTGGATGGTTTAGAAAAATAAAAGAACGGGTTTTGCAGACCCAAAATGGTTAGAAAAATATGAGGGACTCGAATATGGACACTTCGAAGTCAAATGGCTTCGTTTCAAAAATGAACTATGCAAGCATTTTCATAATTTTAGCGCGAACCAAGTACCGGAACTGACAAATGAATATATTGCATTAATCATCGCGACGAGACGGACACAACGGTATATAATTTGCAGTATCAGGAGGCTCTGTTTAAAAAGGCATTACGGACCGTTTTTAAAAGGAAAAAGGGCACGATAAAACATTTAAACGAAAATCAAAACGTCCAAATTTTGTGAAACGAATTTTACCGTTGGATTCCTGACAAGGAATAGAATGTTTTTCATGTTTGTCTGAACTGGATTCAAAGAGATTATAAAATCATTAAAATTTGAACTGTTATGCGCAGTTTTGCACCGAAAAATAAGTGATCGTCAAACATTCAAATTTTCTGACGAAATTAATTTCTACGCTATGTTTGGTTAGACGCATCTCAAATATATTTGTTTTCGGATTTTTATTTTTTATTTTACATTTTCATTCATTTTTTTAGATATATTGGTTGCCGCTACCGCAGATAATCATCAAAAACTAAGTTCTAAATGAATAAAATATAATAAAATAAAATTTAAATTAAATAATTAAATAAAAATACACTTAAAATTTTGGGTTGTTACAGTTACGTTGAGGACCGGTATGGTAGAGTGGTCTTGGTGACACAGAAGGTTGCTGCCCCCCAGCTTGGTTTGGAACGAAAAGCTTGGAAAGTTGTGGGCGAGGCTACATAAGATGGGTTTGCAGTCTGACATTGGGTCGGACCGGATGTAACTACATTCCTGGTTCTGGCCAACCCAAAGGTTCCACTGGGTCAGGAGTTGTTTGTCCAGGGAGTTGAGTCGATTCCTGAACCGGAGGAAAAACGGTCGATCACCCCGGAACCTGGCCAGGGTCGACCTAAGAATTTACAGCTATCAAAGCTCCGTTTAACACTGGAAGTGATGATTCTGGCACTGGTCGATCGGGAAGTGAAGTTGAGCCAGGAGGAAGCAAAGGTGTAGACCTATCTAGGGCTTGGTTCTCCACAGACCGAAGATTAGTTGTTATCCTAGCCTCGCCCGGTGTAGGAAATGATACTACAATATGAGGTCCCTTTTCCATCCAAGCGAGGGAGTTGTTCATTACTTCCTTCTGATGTTTGAGAAGCTCACCCTGAGATTCCATCTGGTTTCTGAACCTAACCAAAACTTTATCCATGTCGTTCCTAGTGAGGTATTGGGACGGGTCTCTATGGAAGGAAGCTTCAAGGCTTGCCTCCGTTGCTACTGCTCCTGCTGCGTCAGCAGGTCGAGATTGAGAAGGTCCTGTGTCCTTCTTCCGCTTTGTCATTGCTTCCTTAAGATTTGCCAAAGGTCATAGGGTATATCTACGTGCCCCTTCCTGGCATGCCAAAGTGTTAACGTCAAAAGCTGGTTTAGTGACGGTGAACCCCTAACTTGTGCTGAGTACACATGAAAAACAATCACAAAGATGCAAGACAACGTAAATGAACAAGGGAGACATAATATTTTATAGTGGTTTGGCTTATATCAGTGCCTACGTCCGCTTATAATCTTTGTTTATACTGTCCATTACAGGTTACAATGATTTTTCAGTGGATGAAAGTAGAGAAAAGAAAGATTTAAGCACAGAATCCTTGTGTTGAATCTAGAGAACACGGCCTTCTATTTATGGTAAGCCGAGTTAGAGGTTTTTTTGGAGATTCTTTGAATGTTTTTTTACTTCGGGAGGTAGTTGTATTTATAGGCGAGCCAGTGGGCCAGATTTGCATGCGGCGTGACATACATTTTTCTGGGGCTTTAACACGTGGAGCGCGATTCAATTGAGTAGTTGTAGGCGGTGGGACCCGGTATTGCTCATGAATAGTTCTTCCTCGAAATTGGTGGGCCTACGTGGCATTGATTATATGGCGTGTAATAAGATGAGCTGGTCAAACTTATCTACTACTCCATCCTTCGGAATAGGACTTCGTTTGATAGCGTATTGTCCGATACTACAGGAGATTATTTTTACTTAGATACTTCTACTCTGATATTTCAGCCCAATCTGTTATTCCAGGAACATGTCAGTCGAGTTGTTGATGACTCGGCTAATTAGTTAGATCTCTTTGGGAGGATGCTGTCGTGGCTTCGGGTCGGCTTATAGTTGGTCGATCTAAGATAACAATCATCCCTTAAGGTCTGGAATGGGCGGATATCTCGTGGTAGGCTTCGACTTTTGGGTTGGAACGGTTTTGTACCAAAAAGTTGGTCAATAGTTACTGATTGATAGATCTGTGTTAGTAAGAAATACTAGGTTCCTATTTCAGATTAGAATCACATATATATTGTGTATAGTTACCAGATAAGAAGGTACATATACTACAATATACTAAAAACTTTATATTTTCTTTGCATGCATGCATGTATTTCGATGTATATACTACAATATATATTGTAAAGAAGACAGAAATATAAACTTGGAAACATAAGCAGAGCAACTTTGATTCTTTTCACAGCAATCTACACCAGTGTAGCAAATACTGCATTTGTGTTGGCTAGCTTTTGAACCAAGCCACCAAGATTCAAACACGAGTTCAAGACGAAGCTTTACTTGAAGGACTGGACCCGATCGCGATCGCCCCCCTACTAGCCCGATCCGATCCGATGTGACCCACTCATGTCAGCCCGATGCGATCCGACCCGGTCCGTTCACAGCAGCTCGATCCGATCCTCTCCTCTTCTGCATGATCCGATCCAAGTCCAGAAGACAAGGAGATTGCCAAGACCAGGTCCACCACGATCCGCAAACGTCAGATCCTGTGACACCTGTCCATAACTGTCATATTGACCAATTCTCCATCAAGCCACAAACCAGTCTGAGATTCTCGAGATGTGTGCCACGTATGACCGCGATCCGCCTGAGGAAATCATCTATAAATAGCCCCGAACTTGGCATTTTTGAGGATCCTTTTGGGCAATTCTGAATTCTGTATCCACCATTACCACACCTCTATTATTGTTCAGAGTTGTTTCGAAATTATTGAGTGAATTCAACATTGTAAGAGTGAGATTGAGGGATAAATCATCGATTGTACTCTAATTTTAAGTATAGTCATTGATATAAAGTGGACGTAGGCTCGTTAACGCCGAACCACTATAAATCTTGTGACTTTTTCTGATTTTCTAGCATTTTTCCTGATATTAACTTCTGCATAACTGAATAGCTTGGGTGTTAGAGACAATTTTGGATCTAACATTTTGGCGCTTTCACTGAGAACAAAGTCTCAGTAAGTTGGATTGTTGCTCTACTGTTTGGATATTCAAGTCCAAAGAAGATAGTCCAAAACTCAGCAGTTTCGACTTTTGAAGATTTCAGCGATACCCCGATATCATGGCTGCAAAGAAGTCTAAGGAATTACGAGCTTCGCAAGCGAACGAAGCTACGAATGAAGCGATCGAGGAAAGTGTGCACAAGCAGGTCGAGGAGGAGCTCTCGGATCGCCGAGAGGAGGGGGCGAACCACTCCGTTGAGGGAATCACGATCCAACCAGCTGTAGGAGTTACCACTCGCTCCCACGACCTCGTCACGAACCGTCCCCCCAACACTTCAACGATCCAATCCCAGGAGGGCGCTCTGAGCCACCGAGGTAAGGATTCTGCGATCCAGAGGGACAAGCAGACTACGACCCGACCCGGAAAGGAGGTTATGGCTGGTTCCTCTCGTGCTGGTACATCTGCTTGACCTGGCTCAAACTCTTTACGTATAAGAGAGAATGTTGGTGACCAATTTGATCCTTCTGCCCCGGCTACTGAAGGGGATCTTTCTCGCATCATTGACATGTGGGACAAACTATTTGACGAGTTAGCTGCTCAGAGGCAAGAGAGTTCAGTGTTGTGACAGAATCTGACTGCTATGGACATGCGGATTGATGACCTCATAAGGCAGAGGGTCTCCTCACCAACCCGGCTTTCTTCTCCGGAACATACATCGTCATCTGAAGAGCCCCGAAGGAACCAACGATGGCCCCCGTCAGAAAGGCCCGAAAACATAGAACGAGTTCTGCTCATGGCCCTGATTTTATCGTAGCACGTCAAAGAAACGTCGGAGGAGGACGTCGGGCAAGGAGTGCTGACCCCGAATCTACCCTGACCCATACAGAGGTTGAAGCAATGATTAGACAAGTCATGGTAGATAGCCGTGGACAAAGGAATGAAGATTGGGGCATAGACCGCAGTCACACACCTTTTACTGACGACATACTGGATGTTACATTTCCGAGGCGCTTCAATATGCCGACCATGAATCGCTACATGGGCAGGACTGATCCCATCCAGCATTTAATGCGATACTCCTGGTCAATGAATGCCGCTGCAGCTACAGACGCAGTTAAATGTAAAGCGTTCCCAATATTCTTGGAAGATGTGGCGTTACTGTGGTTTACCCGCCTTCCAGCACGGTCAATATCCAGCTTCAGGAAATTGAGTGAGAAATTCGTAAACCAATTCCGTCTTCATGCCCAGAGGTCTAAGAATGTGATCGAGCTATCCCTCATTAAACAACGACCGGACGAAAGCCTGAGGTCATATTTGGATCGTTTTAACTTGGCTGTCACAGAAGTCAAAGATGCTCATGAGCAAATTGTGTTAATGGCGTCGATAAAGATACCGAGTTTGTAAGATATCTGGCTGGTAAACCTCCCCCGACCAGAGAAATATTTTATGAAAAAGCCAATACTCGCCTGCGTCGAGAGGAGATATACGCTAATCAAAAAAGAAAAGCTACTGAAAAGGAAGATATCCAAAGCAACGTGGCCATCAAGCAAACGGGAGATAGCTCAAGAAAGGTGGAAGTTAACGACAAGAATCAAGGCAGCGGTCACCAATCAGGGAATAACAATAATAACTGGATAAGAAATCGAGGAAATGACGCTCAGAGGAGATCCCGGCCCAGACCGTTTGAGAACTTCACACCGTTAAACGACACGTTGGAGAACATCTTTCTGGATACATATAATGTCCTCCAATACAAAAGGCCTCCTCCAAGAGATTTAACAGAGAAAGAGCGTGAAACTGGGAAATTCTGTCTTTTTCATCAGATCCACGGTCATTCCACAAATGAATGTCGTCACTTAAGAGATGTGGTTGAAAGGCTGCTCCGAGAAGGGAAGCTTGATGAGTATAAGGTCATTCCCAGGGATAGGGGGCAAGCCGTACAAGCCCCAAACCAAAGCCAACCTACTGCCAAACCAATGGCTCAGCAAAAAAGAAAAAATATAGTTATCAATACCATAATTGGTCGGCTCCACCTAGCGGGGCACAGTTTCAGAGCTATGGATCAATACATAAATGCAGCTAAACAGCATTTCGAAGTGGGAGAGTGCAGTAACCCCGAAGACAGCGCTCCGATTAAGCAACAAAAGACGATGTCCGATGACGTCATATTTAGCGAGCGAGAGAATATTGGAGTACACTCCCCAACTGAAGATCCATTGGTGATCACCGTCACCATTGGCCCAGCGATAGTTCATAAAGTTTTGGTAGATAACGGGAGTTCCGTCAACATTTTGTTCAAGAAAACGTTCGACCAAATGAAACTCGAACCGAAGGATTTAAAGCCGTGTGAAGATTGGATACGTGGATTTAATGGGGCCTCAACCGCTCCAATAGGGTACGTGGAATTACCAGTGACCCTTGGGGAAGGGGAACGCCAGAGAGTGAGGATCCTCTCCTTCGTGGTCTTGGATATTGAATCGCCGTACAATGCATTCTTGGGCCGACCGGCCCTAGCCAAATTCAGGACTTGTATTACACCCTGGTGCTTATTGTTGAAATTTCCCATGGATTCCGGTGTGGGTATTGTTAGAGGAGACCAAGTTGTGGCACGAGCATGCTACATTGCAGAGCTAAAACTGCTCCGCAAAGGAAGAGATATAGAAGTGAAGGGTGGCTCCTCCCCTCCGAGGGAGGAATCGTCATAGCAACTAAAAGAAGTACCTTTGGGAGGGTCGCCCAGAGAGTTGCCCGAGGACATAGATCCCAGAGAGGATCAAGATCCTGGGGGCAGAATGGCGACTCCCAATGAAGCAACTGTGGATGTGCCGATCGACGATAGTGACCCAGAGAATGTCCTGAAGATTGGATCCCAGTTGGATCCCTATCGGGCCAAGGAATTAATAAAGTTTCTGAAAACTAACTTGGATGTATTTGTCTGGACCGATGCAGACATGTGTGGGATATCTCCCTCGATTATGAGTCATTCCCTAAGCATTAACACAAAACATCCTCCTGTCAAGCAGAAAAGGCGAATGTTGGGTCCAGAAAGGTCTGTCGCATTAAAAGAAGAAGTCGAGAAACTGAAGAGTAATGGATTTATTAAAGATTAGACGTATATTGACTGGATTTCAAATCCGGTGTTGGTAAAAAGGGCCAATGGAAAGTGGCGAACGTGTATCGATTTCTCTGATTTCAACAAAGCTTGTCCAAAGGATAGTTTCCCGTTGCCTAGAATCGATCAATTGGTAGATTCAACTGCAGGTCATGAACTCCTTTCCTTTATGGATGCCTATTCAGGATATAATCAGATCCCTATGCATGTCCCAGACCAAGAGCATACCAGCTTTATTATAGATTTGGGGTTATATTGCTACGTGATAATGCCTTTTGGTCTGAAAAATGCTAGTGCAACATATCAGCGGCTGGTGAATAGGATGTTCTATAACCAGATTGGGAAAACGATGGAGGTATACATCGACGATATGTTGGTAAAGTCCAGACAGTCGTCCGATCATACCAACGATTTGGCAGAGATGTTTCAAATTCTCCGAAAATATGGGATGAAATTGAATCCTTTGAAATGCTCGTTTGGGGTAGCATCTGGAAAATTCCTCGGGTTCATTGTAAGCTCGCGTGGAATCGAGATTAATCCAAACCAAATTGCAGCAATCCGAAATATCCAAGAACCAAAGCAGATTAAAGTTGTGCAAAGCCTTGCTGGAAAAGTGGCAGAGCTAAGCAGATTTATTTCAAAAGCTGCAGATAAATACATCCCGTTCTTCGAATTAATAAAGCGAGGCAAGCGCAACTTTAAATGGACTCCTGATTGTGTAGAAGCTTTCCAAAATCTGTTGAATCATTTGGAAAGACCCCCGATACTGTCTAAACCTGTGGATCACGAGGATTTATTCGTATATCTGGCAGTGTCATCCCACACGATCAGTTCAGCTTTGGTAAGAGAAGAGGACAAGGTGCAAAGACCAGTGTACTATGTGAGCAAGAAATTGGCAGCCGCAGAACGAAATTACCCAAAGATAGAAAAGCTCGCGTACAGTTTGTTGATTGCATCTAGGAAGCTTCGTCACTATTTCCAAGCTCATCCCATTACTGTTTATACTGATCACCTGCTTAAGCAAGTCTTGCAAAAGTCAGAGGCATCAGGAAGATTGCTCAAATGGAACATCGAACTGAGTCAATTCGACCTGAACTTCCAACCTCGGAGGTCGATAAGAGGGCAGGCACTCGCAGACTTTATAGCAGAATTTACCATCCCAGAAGATGATGTTGGAACTGAGGAAAACGATCTGCCATGGCTACTCCTTGACCCTAATGCCTGGAAACTATATACTGATGGAGCTCAAAATGACAGACGATCAGGTGCCGGAGTGGTCCTTGAAACCCCAGAGAAACGGGTAATATACTACGCCTTAGATTGGAGTTCCATGCGACCAATAATGATTCCGAGTATGAAGCTCTGATTGTCGGGTTGAAGCTTGCAAAGGAACTAGGGGTAACAAAGCTAGACATCTTCTGTGACTCCAATTTGGTCGTGAACTAAGTTAATGAAAAATTTCAAGCTAAGATTCCAAGGTTGATATCATATTTGGAAAAAGTAAGAACATTATTGGGTGGTTTTGAGCACCATAGTATATCTCACATTCCTCGAGCAGAAAATCATAGAGCGGATAAGTTAGCAAAAATGGCTAGTTCCGATAATCTAGAACACACAGAGCTAGTCCCGATTGAAGTATTACAGTTCCCCAGTGTAGATCAGATGGAAGTTGACCCGGTACTAGAAATTGAACCTGAAAGGGAGTCATGGATGACCCCCTTGAAGAATTTCTTAATGAATGGAACGCTCCCAAATAAGAAAAGCGAGAGGCGCGCGGTCATACGGAAGGCTTCACGATATGTGTTGCAAGGCGGAGTCCTGTACAGACAAGGTTTCTCGATGCCTCTCCTTCGGTGCATTGCTCATGACGACATCGAGCGTGTGCTGAAGGAAGTCCATAAAGGTGAGTGTGGCGACCACACAGGAGGGCAAACATTGGCAAAGAAGATACTGCGATACGGCTATTTCTGGCCCACTATAAACATGGATGCAGCCAAGCATGCAAGACGTTGTAATGCTTCCCAGAAGTTCTCCAAAATCCCCAGGGCGCCACCTAACCAGTTGAAGACAATGATAAGCCCATGGCCTTTCGCTATGTGGGGAATCGATATCATTGGAAGCCTCCCCATAGCAAAGGGCGGAGCAAAGTTCGCTATTGTGGCCGTGGATTATTTTACTAAATGGGTAGAAACAGATCTTTTGACCACGATTACGGCCAAAGGAGTGATCACCTTTGTCGTTAAGAACATCATCTGTCGGTTTGGGATTCCAAAAGTCATCATAACCGACAATGGGACCCAATTCGGCAGCACGGAGTTTCGAGATTTCTGTCGGAAGTATCGCATTGAGAAAAGATACACCTCTGTGGCACATCCGCAATCAAACAGACAAGTTGAAGCGGCAAATAAGGTGATCAAATCCATTCTAAAGAAAAGGTTGAAGAGGGCCAAAGCTATGTGGGTTAATGAATTGCCCCTGGCACTATGGGCCTATAGAACGACGTACAAGTCGGCAACGGGTCACACCCCGTTTTCCCTAGCTTTCTGAGCCGAAGCAGTTATTCCGGTCGAGTTAGAGGTACCATCCCATCGCACCATTTATTACGACCCGATGACCAACAATGAGTTGCTCCTTGAATCCTTGGACATGATTGAGGAAAAAAGGGACGAAGCTCGGTACTACAACAGAAGAGTCCGAGCTCAAACTTTCGAACCCGAAGATTTGGTTCTGAAACGTGTCTTTCCACCCCCGGTGCATATGGGCCCGAAATGGGAAGGTCCGTACTCCATCTTGCGAAGACTTGATAATGGAACCTTCAAGCTAGCGACCGTAGATGGAGAAGAAATCCCTAGAGTGTGGAATGCCCAGCATTTGTGGCTTTACCTGACATAAAAAGTGTCAGTTCTATTCTTTTGTTTTTAGAACCATGTAAAAAGGCTCGACTTGCCTAGAACAGTCTGGTTATTTGAACAAAAGATTATAAAGTGGACGTAGGTCATGATTCGACCGAACCACTATAAAAATACTGTGTGACATTTACCTTTACTGCACCATTTCTTATTTACTCTTTTATCTTGGTTAATATATATATATATACTGTTACCATTTCAATAATTGTTTTAAATTTATGCAGTAATCTCAAAACAACCAATTCAAAATGCCATCCAGTAGATCGGAAAGTTCACGATAATTAAAGCTCCAAAAGGTGCAACGGGGTAAATCGCACTACAGCTTGCACTCTAACTCCCGAGATCAGGGAGAGATTATAAAGGACGCGGAGATAACGTCCCCAAGGCGTGAAGGTGCACTATGACAAATCCGCCTTGACAACACTCTAACCCGCTGAAGGATTGGGAGAGTATAAAGGCGCTGGAGACTTAGCGCCCCTAGAACTTCTGCCCCGCTGAAGGATCAGTGAGCAGACCAAAAATCGAGCTCGAACTCTAACCCGCTGAAGGATCGGGAGAGTATAAAGGCGCTAGAGACTTAGTGCCACGCAAACTCTAACCCGCTGAAGGATCGGGAGAGTATAAAAGCGCTAGAGACTTAGCGTCGCGAGAACCATTACCCCATGGAAAAATCAGTGTAGTACGAATATAATTCTAATCGATCGCCAACATGCCCTGGCCAGGCACTACAATGACGATCAATTAGGAATGTATACGTGCCTTACTATCCAATTACTCAGCACATGTATTTACTGATGATTGTTTTCGTTATGATTAATGATCGTTACTTACAACTTTAACATTTAACTATGAAAGCTTCAATTATGATTACTTAAACTCTACTAACATGATGAATTTGTAGGAACACTGTGATGCAAAAGAAATAGGTCCTTATTTACTGGAAACGGATATACAAAAAACAAGAAACTAAGCAAAAAGTAAGGGCCAATCTCACGACTACATCTTTTGGCTAAAAGAAATTCTAAAACTAAAACGTGAGCTAATAGCTGCATTCTATTTGCGCTTGGGAGATGGTTTTGATTTCTTGTCCTTCTTCTGCTTTACTAACTCCTTTTTATCAGTACTGGAGCGGTCACTTTTCTTCCTCTTCCTCTTGTCGACAAGGGGCTCCGGGGAAGGACTGGAGGGTTCGGAGGCAAGCTGTGAAGTTATCGACCTAGAAGAGAATCTTATAACCAACCTGGTCTTGGGGTCGATTTCAGAAATAGGAGTCACGAACACAGGATTCTGTTCCTCCCTCTTAAGAGCCAGCTGCTTCTCCTTCGTAGCCTGTATGTCATCCAAGGTTTAGCTATCATCACCCTTGGCCTCGTCAACGATTTCTACCTCCTCTTCCTCATCTCTATGACCGCCATCCGTGTCGCGCAAAGCAGCAATGATTTCGGCGTCTGCAGGAGCGCTAGTGCCAGACTCCGTGGGTGCTACTGTAACTCTATCACAGGTTGAGCCCTCGGTTTGTTTTGAGACCTCAGAAGCTTCGATACCAGAACTCGGGGGAATCTCAATCCTCTCGGCCTCTGCCCTCTCCTCTGCACCCTTTTCGACCACCTTAGTACCTATACCATTAGAAATAAGGGTTAGCAAATCGAGAGGAGATGTAGCCATGTCAGTTGTCTGTCCCATGGGACGACGAAGAGTTACGATTGCTTTAATGAACTGTGGAGAAAATGTGGAAATACCTTCGGCTGACCCATCTCCCAAACTTGTATTGGTGGTCCCGACAATCGGAGGAGTAGATACCAAGGGGATCAATGGATCATCGGGGTTATATCCCTCCACTTCGGAGGTTTTGGGCTTCGCCACCGAGCTCGAGCTCTCGTCAATTTTATCCTTACCCTTGAGCCTGCTCTCCTCCTTCTCCATTTCTTCGTGGATAAGTCGTCTACCTTCCTCCAAAGCCGCGGGCTCTTCACCTCTAAGAAGAGTTTGCATCAGTTGGTGCTCATCAATTTCGTCGACCCCCAGTCGCCGCTTCTCACCCTCGACAATAGCATCCCATATATTGGCCAGGGTAACATGGTAGTCGGGAATCCAAGAGATATCTCGACGCTTGATAACTTGACCTAAGAAATCGAACAACAATCCCTCAAAGCTGTCTATATCCTTCTCTTTTTCGGCAAGCTTATCAGCCACAACAGCTGCTGACGCAAGAGCGCTATTGGCATTACTTTCGGCGACAGCTACCCGCTCCTCAGCTTGAGCAAGTTGATCATTTAGGACCTCCTTCTCCTTCTTGGCAAGGGCAAGGTCATTTTTTAAGCTCACATTTTCTTTCTCCCAAGCCTCTTTCTCAGCAGAAAAGCAATCCTGAACTGTCTTCAGTTTGGTGTTAACCGCCCTGAGATCCTCCACTTCTTTTCTCAAGGCCACCCATTCCTGGCTATTTAAGTCAAGCTCGTTGCGAAAACGCTCCCTGACACTTTCCAACTTGGACTTATAATTCTCTGTGTCTCGCCGAGCTAAAGCCAGTTGGGCCTGTGCATCCTCCAGTTCTTTTTCCATTTTGCACCTGGCCCTTGCATCATTGTCAATCTTTACTCTGGCCCTGGCTGCATCCGTCTCCATCCGGCGGGTGATAGAAGAGAGTGTAGCCACATGCTTCTTCATTACCCCGTATTGTTTAGCTGCATGGCACACATACCCTATCACCTCTGTGTCCCAATCCTCGGGGACCGGTTCAAGATCTGGGACGAACGCCATCCTCTCAAAGTAAATGTCGGGAAACTGTTTTTGTAAACATTCCAACCTGGTCGTGATCTCAGAACTAGGGGCAACATCCCTTGCGGCAGTAGTGTCCAGACCACGCTCACCAGAGGAAGTAGGAACTGTCTTCCCCTTCTCTATAATCCTGCCCTCATCTTTGTCCTTGTCCTTTGGCTCAACATGTTTCTTAGAAGATTGGGCATGAGAAGGAGTGCTTTTTGGAGGGGTTAAATCTCTAGGAAGTTGCTTCCCCCCAGGTGATGGCATTGGACGACTAGGTGGCTTTCCATAACTTTGCTTCGGCGGAGATCGAGGTCGTACAGGATAAGATTGATGAGAATCCCGGGGTCGACGGCTATCCCTTCCCCGACTATCGCTATTAGTGTGCTCAGGATCCGGAAGGAGGCTTGGTGTGCCCTCGCGAAGGAAACGGTAGGAATAAGATCGTTTGCGAGACATTCTTTCTGCAAAGAAAACAAGAGCGCGTTAGAACTGTGAACCACAGTAGCAAAAGAGTGTTATGATAAATGGTGCATGTGTTTGGTGCATCTCGCGGAATCCCTTTTTTTTTAAAAAACAGACCAGGGCCCGAAGTTAGGCTCGTTTGGGTAACTCCTTTTTCTCCAACCGGAGCACCCGTTTCTTCGGAAAGGGGAAAGATTGGTTCCCCTCCGAAAACTTCTTGGGTATAGATATCATCTGGCAAAGGGATGCTACTTAATTCCTCGAAAATCTGTTCCTCCATTAATTCGTCGTGAGCGGCAGACTCAACTGGCAATGAAGTCCTCAGTGGAGACTGTCCCCCGGAGGTTGCAACCTCCTCTGATTTATCAGCTCGTCCCTCATCTCCTTTATACACGTTTAAATCTTCGTCGTCCTGATTAATCATCGGCGAAGGACTCTTGCGAAGAGTAGTCGTCTCTACAGCTTGAGATGTTCCTTCTCCTTCAGCTGGGGGCACATACTTGTAAGGTTTGCCACCCCCGCCAAGTCCGAAACTTATGTCCAAAAGATGATGTTTGTGAAGGTTTTCGTCGGTAATACATTTCTTGATTCTCAAGAAGTCCGACTTGCTTTTTAGGAGACGGGATAATCGATCGTTATACACTGAGCCTTCTATCTTAGGGAATGTGTGATCTGCGCAAAGGAAAAGGAAACATGTTAATACTTTGATTATGTAGTTCATTCATGTATCAAGAGGCACAAAACTTACTAGATTTGAGCCACCTCCTCGCACACCCAGTCTGGTGTTTTATGTAAAACCAATCAGCTTTGGGATCCCCTATGTTGTTGTAACCATCGGACAGAACCTTCATGTTGGCTACTGATTCAAAGAAAGAGAAATTTGGGGTCGCTGTGGAACGGTGATTGAAAAATTAGTTGAATTTCAAGTCTTTAAAAGTAAGCTCAGTTTGCGGAACCTCTGCATACGCGACATATAAAGTGTACAGGGCTGCATAAGCATTGGGATGAAGTTGCACAGGGGCAATACACAATCGTCTTAAGGTTTCAATGACGATTGGAGGAAACAGAGGAATAGCGCCTACCCAGCACATGAGTCGGCTGATTGCTATGTACCCTTCTGGAGCAAGAAAAGGTCTATCTCCGCCTTCGGGTGTTTTCATATCGTCCCACGGGATCCCGTGTTTCAAACAAATTTTCTTAAGTTTTATATCATCTAGTTTGGAGGGTAAATAATCAGTGAATTTCTCAATTCGTAGAACGCCGGGAATCTCATCGGGAGCTCGGTCATCCACTTCGGACTCCTCCTCTAGTGAGGTACTCTCAGATGAATTAGATTCCGTCTCAGCCTCATATTCGGATTCAGAATCCTCATCCTCTGGGTTAATTGAAGGAACCTCAAGATCGTGGTGTTCCGACACCTCCGGGTCCACCTCTGTTTCAGATCTTTCAGGATAACGATTATCCGACATTGCTGTTTTGGTGAGCAAATATGAGAAATTAGAATACAGTTGCCCGTTCCCCGTGTGTGCAAGTGCAAGTGTGTGCCTGTGCATCCATTAAATAAAAGCATAAAAGTCAACAAGATCATCGAAGGATTAGTTGTCAACAGCCGTCAAATTATGCTGTCAGTCAGTCCAGAAGGATCTCTTAAGGGCTCTAGCCTAACTGTCCATCGATATATCAGAGTTAGGTCACATTGTTTATTAAACAAGTTCATCAAGCGGATCGTACAGCAGGGATCGAATCGTGGTATGTCTACGGATCGAGAATGACTGGGTCATATCACTCAGCTTGGCTTCTGGGAACGGATCGGGTCGTGATGGCAGGAGCATATCGCTAGTGAGCTGAATCGGCAATGAAATGTTGACTCGGGGGTTGGGCACAGCGATCCATCGGCTCGTGGTAAGAGCCTCCCGATCCTCTCCTGCTCGCGTCCCCACGAGCCAACACTCCTCGACCCGACCCGATCCGAAGCCTCGCCCACGAACCAACCTGACGCCTTCCTTCTTCCTCCTCTCCATATCCGAACTCGGATAGCAAAACCCATGGCACCTCATCGACCTCCAATGCCTCGAACACCACAGAACTCCACCGTTCTCTCCTCTCAAGCCAGTGGGAACCCAAGAAAAACGAGGACAGAATCGCATGAAAATATTTCAAATATGATTACCTTTCTAAAAATTGGGAAACAAGTGGGTTTTCGGAGAATTAAAAACTAGGATTTTTCTCAAAAGAACTGGCGGCATGACAATGAACGAAGGAGAAAGGGAAAAAAGAGAAGAGATCGGTTTATATAGGTGAATTGTTGACCGCTCGTATTCCCTTTTTTGTCTCACTCGATCCGCTGTGCCTAATGGGCCACAGAGCGTCTAGAGAGTCCTATTGTGGTCCGAGAAAAGATCCTCCCTGACAATGGTCCTTGGCATGTGAGACACTCCCCTCCAGATGCACAGCACAGTTTACTGTGTTCCACAGTGCAAAGTGATGATCCGAGCCCCAACGTGATTCGTGAATCGGGAAGATAGAGTTTTAAGTTTACAGAGATATAAAATAAAATAAATACTTTTTTTTACAAAAAGATTTGAGACTTACTTGGCGATTTAATAATGATATCTCCAGGAGTTTAGAAAATGGAAATTACCTTAGGAGCAAGGAAATAATTGGTGGTCTTTATACCAGTCAAAGGATGCAACTTTTTTGAAGCAATATGACTTTTCAAACAGACACAACCTTTGATTCCCATCGCTCCATGAGAAGATGAGTCCGCAATTTCGAAGCATGTTCCATCCTTGATAAAACATACTTCGAGGGGCAAAATGTTGGCTAGCTTTTGAACCAAGCCTCCAAGATTCAAACACGAGTTCAAGACGAAGCTTTACTTGAAGGACTGGACCCGACCGCGATCGCCCCCCAGCTAGCCCGATCCGATCCGATGTGACCCACTCATGTCAGCCCGATGCGATCCGACCCGGTCCGTTCACAGCAGCTCGATCTGATCCTCTCCTCTTCTGCACGATCCGATCCAAGTCCAGAAGACAAGGAGATGGCCAAGACCAGGTCCACCACGATCCGCAAACGTCGGATCCTGTGACACCTGTCCATAACTGTCATATTTACCAATTCTCCATCAAGCCACGAACCAGTCCGAGATTCTCGAGATGTGTGCCACGTATGACCGTGATCCGCTTGAGGAAATCATCTATAAATAGCCCAGAACTTGGCATTTTTGAGGATCCTTTTGGGCAATTCTGAGTTCTGTATCCACTATTACCACATCTCTATTAATGTTCAGAGTTGTTTCGAAATTATTGAGTGAATTCAACATTGTAAGAGTGAGATTGAGGGATAAATCATCGATTGTACTCTGATTTTAAGTATAATCATTGATATAAAGTGGACGTAGGCTCGTTAACGCCGTACCACTATAAATCTTGTGTCGTTTTCTGATTTTCTAGCATTTTTCCTGATATTAACTTCTGCATAACTGAATAGCTTGGGTGTTAGAGCCAATTTTGGATCTAACAATTTGAAAGTAGGAGAATAAATTAAGCACAGAAAACATTGTAAAATTGAGGAAAGTCCTGGAATCTAAGCTATTCTACATAATAATGAAATTGACAGCAAGGATAGGTACTTCATCTCATTGACTCTAACATTTGGACTTCCATTGTTCTTAGTAGGACAACTCAACATGTTACAGTGTTACTGATCAACATGGGGGCCTTCAACGTATATAAACTTTAGTTCACATCAGTAACTCTTTTGCTAAAAGATAGAAGTTATAGAATTTTTTATGTCGATATGCCTCAACTGTTGACACACCATGGATTGTAATGGGGATTTTCTTAGTTTGAAAGATAAAAAAGGGAGGTTTGCATATCCGTTTACCTATTCAACTAACTCTAAAACTATCTTCAAACATGCGAGTTGGTTGAATCTAAAATGTAATGTTGTAAACATACATGGTGAAAAAATAGTAAGTGATAAACTTAGATCATGTGCATATGAATTATGTTTTTCAGACTTTGTTTTCACAATTTTCCCCCGTCTTCATTCCCTTATTTGTCAGTGATCATTCGTATATTTTGGCTAGCTTTAGAAAACTGAAACCATAAGACATTTAAATAAGGGAGCAACTGCCATATGTTGCACAGATATGACCAATATATTATAGGTAGACTTAAGTCAAAGACATAGGGTTCAGCTACACAGATTAATTCAAAGGTCAAGGTTAATTATGCCAAAATTTATAGCTTGGAATAGACTAGGAAACAAGGAGAGTACAATTGCGAAATTGTAAGATGATTTTAATGCAGCTTTTACGGAAAATGATGAAGATTCAAAACACGAGAATGTGTTCCAATACAGAGAGCTACTTTGTTGACACTATTTAACGTGTGTCACCGTGACACTACTAACGGTATTAGTGGTGTGTGGCTGAGATTTAACGAAGGAAATTCAGGGGGCAATCTCAGCCATACAGACACGTTAAAATGGTGTCAATAAACTTCTATTCTTCCAATATATATACTGACCACAATCTATCTAGAGTGCGAGTTCGTTCACATCCAAAAAAGTGGTGTGAACAAAACTCCGATCCCTGATTAGTAGAAATTAGGAGGTCCGTATTAGTCCCCTTGATTTCCACCAATCAGGGAAATAAATTTTGTTTACACCACTTTTTTCGGTGTGAACAAACTCGTAGAGATCTATCTATCTATTACTTATACCAATAACCAGAAACCAAAACTTCTTCATTGTGACATATGTCCTCCTCAGATATACGCCTCCCCTTTTTTCACGCTTTCACACGGTTCGCTCTCTCGCAACCTACAACCGAAGCGGTTACCATCTTCTCCGCCAACATTCCCTTCTTCCACAACTGATATCTCGCCCTTCTCTCCTCATGCAAGAATCGTATATTTCAATGCTAATAATCCGCCTTTACACTTACTTGACTTTCGTACGGCTGTCCCAATGCTCCCTTCTTTCACAACCCATTTGTCCCCTTTTAATCTTGGTCCAAATTAACGCTCTTATCAGCACTGCTATTCAAACCTCTCCCATAGACACCCTCCGCCTTCTGATTTACTCGATTTCCTTTAATTCCAGCCCTTAAATCAACATATCGGTTGTTTTCATTTTTCCAGGTTTCCCTATTTTCGATTCAGCAAATCCTCAGCCGATGGTAAAAAACGACATCAACTGCTTATTTCCCGACGACAAAAGATAGTTTTTACAGGTGCGTTTACTTCTAGTTTTACATTTTCGATCATAGTTTTATATTTGGAATTCTATGTACAAACCAAGGGGATTGAATGTCACCATTAAAAATGGATGCAAGAGGATAGTTTCAGCCTGAATTGCTTGATTTTAGCATAAATTTACCCATCATTTTTGATAGTTTCACTTTCAGTTTCTATTTACTGTCCTTTGTTAAGCAGAGTATGTAATTTTGCCTATGATGGTCAGCACAGAGCATGAATATTAAACATAGTTTTGTTTTATCTTATTTGTTACATTGTCCTGAGAAATGCATGCACTTTTCCGTAACTGCATGTCTAAAAGGGCATTGGATGTTGTATAAATTAAACTCGGAGGAAGGAAAGGACAGGGCAGGTTAGGTTGCAGATGAAATACACCTTTCTAGCCATAAAATTAGATACTGGTTGATATTATTTCAACTGTTAAATGGGATTTATTGCAGTATGAAGATAACTGAAAAATAGGCTGTTGGCGGTATGGAGTAACTGAAAAATATGTTCTGCTTTTTTTGAAACTAATCATGATCGACGCTGGTAGTTTATTAGGAAAGTTTGTTTTTTAATTGTATGTTGGTTGTCCGTTTTACCTTGAGACTCTGCCCTTTTTCATCATACGCTGAAGAGAAGCGAAGTGGCTAGGGCATGGTTTTTAAACAATGACACTGAATTTAATGGTATCAGATTACACATGGTTTTTTGGCCTATTTTCTCTCGCATACTGTTTTATGGTGACCAGGGCATTTTGTTGTATGTATTTCATTATCATGGCTTCGTTGTAAACAGACTGCCTTTTGTTATTGCAATCAAGGCCTTGAATCCCCTAAAAAAGGAAAAAAAAAGCATAAATACTATTTATTTTGCGTAAACGTTACCAAAGCACTATTTTTGTTTTCATAATATTTTAATCCTGATGTGTATCTTCTTTTTAACTGTTGACTTTCAGAATGTAATAATTTTATATCATTTGCATAAACATTTTATTCTCTGGAAGCAAAGGTGAAGAAACATTTGCAAGAATGTAATAAGCGTTCATTTTGTAACCACTCATACAATTTTGAACTAAAACTAAATTAAAAATAACTCACAATCTGATTATAACCAAGCATAAACGCAACAGTGTTCGGCTTCCTAATTAACACGCTTTTAACATAATGCTTTGACCAAACAAATTAGTGTAAAATTATATAAATAATCATTGTATTTGTACTTTATATGTTCTTGGTACAAACTGTAAATACGGAAAGAAATAAGGAAAAAAAGTTAACTATGTTGCACAACATTACACATATTCATGAATTGCGCAACTTTCTGTCCTATAATTCTCCTTTCAGCTTCGTTACATACTCTGTTGTATCCTTTTCAGCATATAATATACAACCATTTAATGTACTCTTTACCATCTATTTTAGGAAATCAAATAGGATTGTATAATATGCTGAGAAGCAGAGACTTATAACTCCTAGCAAGGTATTTATTCTTTGTCACTTTTCCTTTGGACCTATTGCTACTCAGTTTCGCCCTATTGTATTTATTCTTCGAGACAATTTTTAATGTGAATTTCATAAAAATGGTTTTTCTCAAGCTATTATTACTTCCAGTCGTTTCCTTAATCCAGAGATATATTTTCAATCAATTTTTCGGCATTTAGTTACAAATATTACCAGCTCCTGTTAGCAACATCCTGTTATCATTTTTTTTTTGTGTACTTCCAGTCATTTTCTTACTCCAAAGATAGATTATCAATCAATTTTCGGCATTTAGTTACATTATCAACTACTGTCAGCAGCATCATGTTATCATTATTTGTGTGTAGGCATCATTTTTTTTTCATTATTTCCACTTTGCAGTGATATTATTACTATGTGGTTAACATTTAACGCTTTATGTTGTTTATATCATATTGTTTTGAAATTTACTGTGTGTTACACTCGCTTGACGTGTTGTCCTGTTTGGTGGCCATGTTTTTTTCCAACTATTTCGTATGTTTTTTTCAACTTAAGTAACTTAATTGCTATTTGAATTTTATACACCTTGAAATACATATTGTTAAAATTTGTTTTATTTTTTTTAGATTCAAACTATAAGGCATTGCAATGCTAAATAGTTACTTAGTTATAATGTTCAATATTTAGTACTTATAATTTTTAATCAATGCTAAATAGTTACTTAGCATATAGTACTTGATGACGCTGATCAGTACTTAAAATATAAAATTACTTGCATATACTATTTAGTAACGAAATGTCATTATATAAGTATAATATTTAATGTTAATGTATATTATGTGTTCCATATCTACGTATAATGTCCTGATTTTAAACATCATTAAGAACTGAACTTATCATTAACGTTTTAAACAACAGTTGGTTGCAACTGTAAACCAATATGCAATCTTGCTTATTCCAACTGTTGCCTCATTCAGTTTACATTTCAACTTTTTATATGCCAACAGCTTATGTGAAACAACAATCAAGTTGTACCTTGAAGCCATCTAAACAAACAAATGTATTGTGTGACATTCTGAAATGGTACATATTTAAGAGTTTATGTTTATATTTCCTATTGGGCTAGAGGAATATGATATATCAATAGTGAACTTTAGATTAGAATAATTGTTATACATATAATTTCACTTTTTAACTTTGTGATATTTTTATAAACACTTAAATTAGATCATTATGTTAATTTCAGACGATTGCGTTGTAAATTTCATTGACAGTTTGTGATTTGGGGACAGAATGGTGACAATTTCCATTAATTATGTAATATATCTTCAACATGTATGTGTAAGAATTACGAGATGAGACATCATACATGGAAATTGAAAGATTTTTTAACTTGATGATATCTTCAACTTGTTGGGTTTTCTGAAAAAACATGTGGTTTTGAGTTAATTATGCACCATGTATGTTTTTGTTATGCTAATGTAGTGCATGAGTGATTCATTTTCAGTAAATTCTATTATTCGTAGGCATGCTACCATAGACAAAATTTATACAATTAGAGTTCTTTCATTGATATACTAAAATCCTATTAACATTTCTTTGTTTTCATTCAAAATAACTGTCAAATATGATTATCCATTATTTGCCAAAGAAAACTGATTTATCAACTATTTTAGATGTCTTTTTTTGGTAAATAATCTTCAAAATTATCCTATGTCAAGATTAAATTTGTTTACTCATAGTACAAAACGATATGCATAATTTTTTCATTGAAATTGATATAGCACTTTTCACCAAAATAACGATTGATCATTTAATTAAGCGTATTGAAATTTATGCGGCATAGACAAATCTTAACGAGGCTATCTTTTTTTGCACTGATAATGTATCCGCTACCTCATTTTTTAATGGAAGTAATAAAGTTACAAATTGATATTTCATATTTCAGTTTAGTGAAATATAGGTTTGTATGTAATCATGCACCTTAGTTTAGAACATGAAATTTTTTCGGAGTTAATTATAATAAAAGAGATTAACATATAAAGTTTGTCTTTGCAGTCTGACATTCTACGTTCCTTTAAACTATCTTTACAATTTGTAAACTCATGCGCTTATTCAAAAATGGTTGTCCATGAATCAACTGCAGACAAATCAAGCAGTTAAATCATTAGGCAAATGCTTTACGGCAACAGAGGAACTAGAATTCACACCAGCGAACTGCCTAGCATGCTTCAACCTGGTGATATTTGCGATGGTGGATGATGTGCACGAGAAGATGCTGGAATATTCCAGAAGGGAAAACTCAGCGAGGGAGACAAGGAGCATGGAAGGTACATTGAAGGAAGTGATGAAGCTGGTGGAGGTTTATCTGCAGTACATGGAGCAGCTGGCGCAGAGGCCCGGGTTCAGAATGTTCTGGCTTGGAAAATTAAATCAACATGAAACCATGTTCATGAAGGAAGAAAGATTGCAGGCTCAGCAATTCAAGGTGTTTCCAAATTAACTTCTTTGCATTACCTATTCACTTCTTTAAACTTTCAAACTCTATGATTTCACATGTTGACATTAATGCTTTGATATACCTGGTTTCCTCAATTTATTTACTTTTAATTTGCTGCGAACAATATGAGAAGAGCGCTGTTCAAATTGGTCCAGATTTTTGCAACATAAATTAACAATGTAATTTTCATTTTGTTTTCATCTAATTAATGATACTATTCTTTAGGCTTAAAACATCTGCTTAATATTCATATTTATGAGGATGATGTAATTAAATTTTGTAAAAACCCGGAAAGTACGAGCCAATTTAAAAATTTTAAATTGGTTATTTTAAAAGAATTTAAACAATTGAAATAGAATATTTCAATAAATAATGAATTAGAAAAGGTGTGGCAGTTTGAAAATTTAAATTCGAACTTTGACTGACTGTACTGGGTGCAAAATAAAACGGATTTCAGTGAAACCAAAAATATTCAAATCTGTTCATGAATGTCCTTCTAACGAATTTGAAAAATCGAAGTTTCATAGCGGGAATCAAAAGTTATGGCCAAATGAATTTTCAGAAAGGTCGTTATAGAGAATATATAGCCCTTGAAAATAGACATTTTGCAAACGACCTCGGAATTCGACGAAACCACTTTTGTTGTATCCAGGATGTCAAATTATTGCTAGGTTACAAATTTCGTAATTTTTTAAGCTAGTATGTGAGTGTGGCAAAAGAAAACGTGTTTGGTTAATTTCTGTTAAATTGGATCGACCAGAAAATGGCCATTTTTCAAACGGTCTCAGAATTCGACGAAACTAGTTTTGTTGGGACCGTAGCGTCAAAACATAGCTAGATTTATTTTTCTGGAATTTTTAGAATCAGTATGTGGCCCCGGAAAATTAAAATGTACGTTCAAAACAGAAATTGAATGTTTTATGTTTTAATTTGAAGAATAACTTACTGTAACAGTCAAATTGGCCTACGAAACTTATCCCATTGTGTCCGGAATGGGGGTATTTAGTTTGGGGCGATAGTCGTTAGGTCTGAATTGGTGTTCGTATTGGAAAACACTATTTTTAAAATTTAATGAAGCATGGCCCAATAGAAAATTTCCTATATAATTTTTATTTTCCAAAAATCAGAAACACCCCCCCTCGTAACCCTCGATCTCGACGACGCACAGCTCCCCCCCAGGCGATTTCCTGCCGCCATGTTCATCTTCAGCGCCTCCCCTAGTTGAACTTTTTGAAGCCCATCTCAAATCAACCCCGACTGCACCACCTATCGTCGCCCTAATCGATAGAATCACCTCCACCAACTTCAGCTGTTCGAACCGCCCTACCTGCTCAGCACCGCTACCGAGTGGGACCCCCCATACCTCGTCGTGCACGCCTCTTTAGCCTCTTCATCGTGATGTGCTTCGATTTCAGTGCAGTGCTATGGATTGGAGTAATAATCGAAACCTAGTTTTGAACCAAAGTTGAAAGGTATCGGCTTTGGCCATTTTAAACTGAAAATAACACTTTTAAGTGCTGCAAACTTTGAAAAATCATATCTTTATCGTGTATTAATGAAATTCGATGAAACAGGAAACATCATAACCGCAAGGACGCTCTCTACAATCTAGCAGTGTCCGGGGATTTTTCTGAGCTTGCTAGGATTTTTAGAAAAGCGACAAACCAATGTGAGATTTCTAAACTAAAATGTGAATGGACATGTGTTGTATAAGTTATATAAGCGAAATATAAATTATATACATGTTGTATACCTCATGTACATGCGTTGTATAAGTTGTATGAGCGAAGTATGAATTATACATGCATTGTATAAATGATATGTGTGTTGGAATGGAAATAATATATATATATATATATATATATATATATATATATATATATACTCCCCTCGTCCACAAACCATGGGCGATATTTATTGATTGTGAATTGTTGTGAAAAATTTGGTGAATAATGCGAATGGTTGATAGGATTGTTGTGGTTGATATTGTTTGGATGTGGTTGAAAAATACCATTGTGGTTGAAAAATACCCATTTGTGATTGAAACAAAAATTGAATAAATTGTGGAAAAGAAAACATACTCGCCTGCTTGCGAATTAGATGTATGAAATCCCCATTGTCAAAAACCGCGAGGTTTTAAGGTAGAGCGAGGAGCCGTACTCGGGACGGTGCCGGTTTTAAATACCCTGCCGTTATGCTGCCGAAATTTTCAATAATATGCATGTGTTAGAATTATTTTCATATGTTGAAACTATATTCATGTGTTGAAACCATATTCATGTGTTGAATAGAAATTCATGTGTTGAAACCGTGTTCATGTGTTGAAACCGTGTTCACGTGTTGAATAGAAATTAATGTGTTGAATAGAAATTCATGTGATGAATAAAATTCTTTGAAAAATAACATTTTATCACATATCTAAAACTATATAAACTATTCGTGTTTTAAATAAATTGTTTTAACATTAAATATCACATTTTTATTTTATATATAAACTATAGAAATTATTCATGTGTTGAATAAAGGATTAGAACAATATAAATCATATTTTTATCGTATGAGTGAAGTGGATATTATTCATGTGTTGAATATATAGATTGAACAATAAAATTTACATTTTTATTGTGAATATGAAGTGCTCAAAATGTTCATGTGTTGAATAAATATTTTAGACGATAAAAATATCATTTTTATCATATAAACGATTCGCTAAAAATATACAAGTGTTGAAACCAATATTTGTTTGCTATGAATATTATTTTTAACATGTGGGCGGGCTAAATAGAATAGTCATGTGTTGAAATATATTTTTGTTCGCCAAAAATATCATTTTTATGCGAAACGTGAAGTGTTAAAAATAACCATAAGTGGAAATAAACCTTTGTTCGCTAGAAATATAATTTTTAGCTTAGTTTTGCACATTTATATACATACGTTGAACAGGAAATGAATTAGCTGTTGAGTAAAGAATTTATTTGCGTGCCCGACAAATAGGTAAACCTTAATGAGTTGGATGTGCAAATTTTATTATTATATCAACTCCTATGAATTCCATTGAATGCGGAGTGCTAGTTGTTCTGTGTGTAATAATAAATATCGCCATAGGATAGTAACAATTAATTTTGAACTACACTATATGGCATACTTCTTGACGATAGGAATACTTCATCATATACCACATAAGCATTTGGAGCTTGTGTGACGAGGTTGAAGATTTACCATACGAGCGAGAGGCTTGTATGGCGATGACTATATATTACTGGTTGAACTGATGACTGATCTGGACTATATAAATTGTAACGGTAAATTGCAAGATTAATAAAAAAAACCCACACGGGTCTGGAGATGACAATAAACACGTTTCTCTGGTCATTAAGGCACAAAACCATTTATAAGGTGACGAGAATTTATTCTCTGGAGTTATGATCTATACATACTCCCCTGTGGACACCGGAATATATCACTATAAATATGTGTATACTTATTAGGATTTATTGGGTACCTAATACGACCCAATAAATTTCCAAACCCCTTCCCGTACAAAGGAGGTTATGGCGAAATTTTTCGAAATATAAAGGTGTTACTGAAATATTTGAAGTGAAAACGATATTGAAATCGCCGAATGAACTATATTTATATATATATATATATATATATAAATATATAAATTAAATTAAAACAAATCAAGGCCGTGCAGTTCGCGTTTTGAAATCGTAACTTCAAACGATTATACCGAAAGATCCGACCATCGGATTTTCACGAAACTGGAACCGTTGGGTTCGCTCTGGGAATATCTTCCCAATGATATAAACTTTGTTGAAATCCAATGGTTAGATTTTCAAATATGTGTAAAAACATTTAGGGAAAAACAGCTCCAGTGCCTCGGCACGACCTGAAACGTCGTTTAATTAAATAAAGCCATTTTTAAATAAATAAAAATGGCGATATATCGTTATAAAATATTATTGACGATATAGAATGGAAATAAACCGACTCTGCTTGGTTTGCTTGATATTTGGTGGTTGAATGTGTTTGACATGAAAATTATACTAAAGAACTGAAATGTGAAGGTCGAATGATTTAACCATGTGAAGAATTGATTTGAAAATCTAAATATACGTGGATTGTTTGAAAAGGCCGAGTTAATTCTCATTTCAAATAATCGATCGACGGTTAGAAGTCGAAGAGTTGAAGACGGTTCAAGGCTGACGATCTTCACATTGGATGGATGGGTGCTATTGATGCTCATGATTGGAGTAGCTACCTTGAAGGAGCAGAAGTGGTAGCCGTCCGGACGTAATGTTGATTGTACGGATATGCGAGGAATATGGTGCCTCCGGCTTCGTTCAAACCCAGAACGAACTTGTAAATGGACTGTGTGTGTCTGACATTGGATTTTGTTCTGTGTTGATTGACCTATTAAATATATATCTGTTTGGCGGCAGAGAATTTATTCTCTTGCTTAACGCCCTTCTCTGAGACGTACGAGCTCAGAGGTTATATATCGATAGAAATCAGTCGCATGGAGTGAATTGCATGTGTGGCACGCCTAAGTGGCATATGATCAAGGCTTCTGTTGAAAAGCAAAGTCTTGTGGTTGATGATTAAAGCATGGCCTGTGTGGCATAGCTTTGTGTATAGCATTGATTCGCGAGCCTCACCCCTCGGTATGAGTCAAAAACGGGATAGTGGCCGCTGGGAGAACACGACGTTTCTTTCTAGCTACGGTGGTGTCAGTGACTTACCAGCCCCGACATTTATATATACTTTTCACCTATGTGGTTTTTGGAATGCGAGGCGCCTCGATTATAGGTCTGCAAGGACTGGGAAACGTGTGTTCAGGAATGACTAATCCTCAAAAGTAAGAGAGGACCGGCCCAGCCGATTCCAAGGACCACTGTATGCGATCCTGAGGCATTTGCTAGAGCGTCTCGAACGGAGAGGAGCTTGCCCCTTGCCTCGACTCATGATGGAATTCAATTTCCAATACAAAATTGCGGATTTGATTGTATTACTAGTATGGAGACATAGTGGTATGGGTCATTTATGCCGTCTATGATTGATATTTATGATTGAATTCGCTTTTGAAACATATATGCATAAGTAATAATATCAAACACTTTTGTTTATCCGTATGAAGCATCTCTTGGCCATTATAAGGTAAAAACTCTATCCTCCGGCTTGTGTTGCATTGTGTGATGGGACCTGAGTCTTATAATGGTTTCATTTTTATAAAAAGCATTGTGATGATTTAATAATTTACTTTAATTCATGCACTAGCACTCATTGGAGTAAACCCGTTCCGCGAAACTGGCGTCCGCGAAAGTGGCGTGGTCCATTGATTTGCCTTATTATTGTTGTTTAATTAGTTAAGTAGATTTCTCATACCAGTCCCATGACTGACTCATAATTTGTTTCACCTTGCAAACTCGGGTGCCCCTTATTTTCACACGGGCAGCCCAGTAATAGGTAGCTGGCATATTTTGGCTTTGCACCGCAGCAGAGGTGCACCTTTTGGCTCATGGCGAGGCTTGACTACAAAGTGTTGACTATTGATTTTTCCGTCATTATTGTATATGTATATGATTCCGCCTCAGGCGATGTAGACTGATGTTTATGTATGTACTCTCTATGTTTATGATTCCGCCTCAGGCGATGTAGACTGATCATGTATCTTTATGCACTAAGTAGTATCCTACACTGTACTCTCTGATATTGTGATATGTATATGATTCCGCTGTCATATTTGTGTAAATTATTCAATTTCCTGCTTATGCTATTATCTGTACTCTGCTAATGATGATTAATTTGTTATATTCCAATGATTATCCTTAACGTCGTAGCACGGGGTTTTGAGATCGTCACAGGTGGTATCAGAGCTTTGGTTAACCTTAGTTCTGGAATTTAACACATTAAACACCTCGTCAGAATAGAATCAGTAGTATTCTAAGGCGAGTAGCTCATTAGAGATAGGACTAGTGATGTCCTAGAATGAGCTAAGCAGAATAGCAAAAATAATTTGATCAATACATCGTTGTCTTTCCTTAAGTTCTTCTACAGTACCATATAATAAAATTTTCGTTTCAGAGAGCTGACTCTTTCCTTGCTTATACAGAACTTGAGAAATGGCAACCAGAGCTGCAGCATCAAGAGGAGGCCGTGGAGGCCGAGGCAGAGGCCAAGGGGATAACCCCGCTACAGAAGGACCATTGATACAACCCCCAGCCGCTCAGCCATTCGAGCTCGACCGAGTAGCCAAAAGATACAAGAACCTAGGAGGCAAAACCTTCTCTGGAACGGACACTGTGATTGAGGCCCTAGCATGGTTAAAGACATGCGAAAAGATATTAGGAGGCCTAAGGCTCCGAGATCAAGACAAAGCATTCATGGGTGCCTGGCTTTTGCAAGACGAAGCCGAATTATGGTAAGAAGCCATCACTGCAGAGAACAAAAATGCAGGTAGAACGTGGGATGAGTTCAAAGGCTTGTTCAAAGAAAAGTTCATCCCAGAGCAGGCGATTGAGCGCATGCATGATGAATTTGCAGATCTCCAGCAAGGAGACCTCTCTGTGCAAGACTACCTGAACAAGTTTACACAGTTATCTCGCTACGCCCAACAGCTCATCGCGACTGCTAAGTCCAAGAACAAGGGGTTCATTCATGGGCTAAAGCGTAAGTACCAAGACAGGGAAATGAGTCACATCAAGCTGGCATTCTCATACTTAGTGGAGATGGCTTGTAATTATGAGGACCTGGACCAAAGGAACCTTGATCTGGACCGTACTAAAAGCCAGGCGAGGAATAAATGCAAGCCCTATACAAACTAGCCAAAATCAAGCAACGCGGCATCCACGAATCAGTAGAGTAGCAAGCCGCCAAAGGGAAGCTGCTACAATTGTGGCAAGGTGGGGCACTACTCTAATGTGTGCACCGCCCCGAAACAGCAGAAGACCAACTCTCAAAGGTCAAGCCAGAGCTCTCAGAACCCTCATTCGTGCTTTAACTGTCGCAGAACAAAACATCTTGTCAGAGATTGTCCCTTGCTTAAGAAGGCCGAGGTTGCTCATGTGTATGACGGAGCGAACCCGCCGACTGCTTCCGATGGAGCAGGTAAACCCGATGTTTTGGGAGGTACCCTTACAATTAAAAATATTCCTATTTCTGTATTATTTGATACAGGTGCATCACGTAGATTTGTTGCAAGTAAGATTGTTAATAAGTCAAAGTTAAATCCGAAAAAGCTTACAGAATCGGTTAGGGTTCATAATCCAATAGGGGGTTCTATTATTCTCAGTTCATATTGTAAAGTACCTGCTTCTTTTGCTCGATACCGGATTCCTTTTAATCTAGTTGTTATGGATTTTCCTGAGTTCGATATCATTCTCGGGCTAGATTGGTTAACGCAATACGAAGCCAAAGTAAATTGTGCGGAAAGGATAGTAAACACTAAAATGAAACTTGGATATATTACTGTACCATGTCATGGTTCAAATCCAGAAAGAAAGGAATTCTGGTGTGCGCTAGAAGTTATCCCCACTTCCTTAGAAAAGATTCCTGTTGTTAAAACTATGCGGATGTGTTTGAAGAAGTCGAAAACTTACCTCCGCAAAGAGAAATTGAATTCAGAATCGATCTAATTCCAAATGCCAGACCAGTGGTACATCCAATTCGAAGAATGACTCTAAAAGAAAAAGAAGAATTAGGCGATCAAACTCGTCAACTGCTATGGAAGGGTCTGATCAGACCTAGCTTTTCTAGTTGGGATGCAGCTGTAGTGTTTGTCCCTAAGTCAGACGGTACTCTCCGATTGTGTGTTGATTACCGAGACCTCAACAAACAGACGCTCAAAAACAAATACCCGTTACCCCGCATCGATGATCTGTTAGACCAATTAAATGGGACGAGAGTATTTTCCAGAATGGACCTAGCTACAGGTTTCCATCAACTGAGAATTGCTGAAGAGTGTGTTCCTTTGACAGCTTTCAGAGGTCCAGACATATTTTACAAATGGTTAGTAATGCCGTTCGGCTTATGCAACGCTCCAACCTACTTCGTGGATCTAATGAATAGAGTGTTCAGGGAAGTTCTAAATAAATTTGTCCTGGTATTCATCGATGATATTTTAATCTACTCTAAGTCAGAAGCCGAGCATGAAAGACATCTAGAACAAGTATTGGTGATTTTGAGAAAGAACGTCTTCAAAGCCAAATTCTCTAAATGTGTCTTTTGGCAAGAAGATGTGAAGTTCCTTGGCCATGTCGTATCAAAGGAAGGAATTTCTGTAGATCCGACAAGATTACAGCAATTCAAGACTGGAAACAGCCTACTACACCTACAGAGGTCAGAAGTTTTATGGGGTTGGCTAGTTATTATCGAAAATTCGTTAAGGATTTTTCGAAGACATCCGGTCAATTAACAAAGCTCACCAAGAAGCATGAGAAATTTAAGTGGACTTCCGACTGTGAGGAAGCTTTCCAGGAATTAAAATCAAAATTGACAACCGCTCCAGTATTAACCATTATTGATGGCAATCAGGATTTGACGGTTTGGACGGATGCTTCTATTAGAGGTCTTGGTGCAGTGTTAATGCAAAGAGGCCAAGTAGTCACTTATGCAGGCCGCCAGCTGAAACCGCATGAAAAGAATTATGTAACTCATGATCTTGAGTTGCTAGCCATCGTTTTTGCTTTGAAAATCTGGAGGCATTACTTATTGGGTGAGAAATTCGAATTGTTTACAGATCATCAATCATTGCAGTATTTGTTCACCCAGAAAGATCTGAACTTGAGACAGCCACGTTGGCTAGAATTTCTCGCAGCATATGATCTGGATATCCTGTATATGCCGGGAAAGACTAATGTAGTAGCTGACGCGCTCAGTAGAAAGAATGAAACCATTGCCAGTTTTATCGTTACGTCTTCATTGAATGACAAGATCTCTGTTCTACAGAAAAACGACAATTTTGTTAAAGAGTGATCAAAAGAATTCAAAAAGGCGAAAGCTCCAGTTTCCAAGTGGATAGTGAGGGAGTATTGAGATTAAATGGGAGAATTTGTGTTCCCGACATCCCTGAGCTCAAAAGAGAGGTGCTCGATGAATGCCATAAGTCAAAGCTTTGCATTCATCCTGGAGTGAGTAAAATGTACAACGATATTAAGCGCACTTTCTGGTGGAAGGCGATGAAAAGGGACATTTCTTTATATGTTAGCAGGTGCCCTACTTGTCAACTAGTCAAGAGTGACCAACAAAAGCTGGCAGGACTGTTGCAACCGTTGGAAGTCCCAGGTTGGAAATGGGAACAGATTTCCATGGATTTCATTGATGGTTTTCCCCGAACCAAGGAAGGTAATGACAGTATTTGGGTGATCGTAGATCGCTTCACGAAGACCGCCCATTTCATACCTGTCAGATCCAATAGAACCGCCCAAAATCTAGCACAGATATATTTCAAAGAAATTGTTAAGCTGCATGGAGTTCCCATCAGCATAGTCAGTGATAGAGACACAATATTTGCTAGAAAATTCTGGGAGGCATTCTAGACAGAATTGGAAGAAAACTGAATCTGAGCACCGCTTATCACCCTCAGACAGATGGCCAAACTGAGCGGGTGAATAGAATTCTAGAAGATTTACTGCGGGCTTGTATTATTGACTTTGGCGGGTCATGGGAGGATCACTTCCATTTGGCAGAATTCTCTTATAACAATAGCTATCAGGCAAGTTTGAAAATGTTGCCATTTGAAGCATTATACGGTAGACCGTGTAGATCTCCCACATGTTGGGTAGAACCTGGCAACAGACTTGTGTTGGGACCCGATATGATTCGAGAAGCATCTGACAAAGTCGATTTCATCAAGAAACGATTGAAAACCGCGCAAAGCCAACATAAAAGTTATGTAGATTCTAGAAGAAGAGATGTGGCATTCGTTGTTGGTGATTACGTTTATTTGAAAGTTTCTCCGATGAGAGGAGTAATCCGATTCGGTAAAACTGGGAAGTTGGCACCCAGATTTGTTGGCCCATTTCCTATACTTGAACGAATTGGAGCTCTTGCTTATAGGGTTTCATTACCTGATTGGTTGCTTGGAGTGCATAATGTGTTTCACGTATCTCAACTTAGAAGACATGTGCATGACCCGGATCTTGTTGTAGAAGAAGCAGTGCAACAGGACTTGGAAATTACTCCAGAATTAGCAGTCAGAAGAGAGCCATTAAAAATTGTTGGCAAAGAAACTAAAGAGCTAAGGAGCAAGAAGGTTCATTTAGTTAAAGTGCAGTGGAGTAGTGATCCTAGAGACTGTACTTGGGAGACTGAGGAAAGCATTAAGCAAGCTTACCCCAAATGCAGAGTGGACATCTCTGACTAACTCCGGTGTAAGGTACCTTTACAATACTTGCATTTCCATTTCTGTTTCCTATTGTGCTGCTGTTTCCTTTTCGGGGACAAAAAATTTTAAGTGGGGGAGATTGTAACAACCCGGAAAATACGAGCCAATTTTAAAGTTTTAAATTGGTCATTTTAAAATAATTTAAACAATTGAAATAGAATATTTCAATAAAATAATGAATTAGAAAAGGTGCGGCAGTTTGAAAATTTGAATTCGAACTTTGACTAACTGTACTGGGTGCAAAATAAAACGGATTTCAGTGAAACCGAAAATATTTAAATCTGTTTATGAATATCTTTCTAACGAATCTGAAAAATCAAAATTTCATAGTTGGAATCAAAATTTATTACCAAATGAATTTTCAGAAAGGTCGCTATAGAGAATATATAGCCCTTGAAAATAGACATTTTGCAAACGACTTTGGAATTTGACGAAACCACTTTTGTTGGATCCGGGATGTCAAATTATTGCTAGATTTCAAATTTCGTAATTTTTGAAGCTAGTATGTGAGCGTGGCAAAAGAAAACGTGTTTGGTTAATTTCTGTTAAATTGGATCGACCAGAAAATGGCCATTTTTCAAACGGTTTCAGAATTCGACGAAACTAGTTTTGTTGGGACCGTAGCATTAAAATATAGCTAGATTTATTTTTCTGAAATTTTTAGAATCAGTATGTGGCTCCGGCAAATTAAAATGTACGTTCAAAACAGAAATTGAATGTACGATGTTTTAATTTGAAGAATAACTGACTGTAACAATCAAATTGGCCTACGAAACATATCCCATTGTGTCCGGAATGGGGGTACTTAGTTAGGGGCGACAGTCGTTGGGTTTGAATTGGTGTTCGTATTGGAAAACACTATTTTTAAAATTTAATAAAGCATGGCCCAATAGAAAATTTCCTTTATAATTTTTATTTTCCAAAAATAAGAAACCCACCTGTAACCATCGATGTCGATGAAGCACAGCTTCCCCCCTTCCCAGGCGATTTCCGGCCGCCACGTTCATCTTCAGCCCCTCCCCCAGTTGAACTTTTTGAAGCCCATCTCCTCCTTTTCAAATCAACCCCGACTGCACCACCTATCGTCGCCCCAATCGAGAGAATCACCTCCACCAACTTCAGCCGTTCGAACCGCCCTACCGGCTCAGCGCCGCCACCGAGTGGGACCCCCCATACCTCGTTGTGCGCGCCTCTTCAGCCTCTTCATCGTGATGTGCTTCGATTTCAGTGCAGTGCTACGGATTGGAGTAATAATCGAAACCTAGTTTTGAACCAAAGTTGAAAGGTATCGGCTTTGGCCATTTTAAACTGAAAATAACACTTTTAAGTGTTGCAAACATTGAAAAATCGTATCTTTGTCGTGTATTAACGAAATTCGATGAAACAGGAAACATCGTAACAGCAAGGACGCTCTCTACAATCTAGCAGTGTCCAGGGATTTTTCTGAGCTTGCTAGGATTTTTAGAAAAGCGACAAACCAATATGATATTTCTAAATTGAAATGTGAATGGACATGTGTTGTATAAGTTAAATAAGCGAAACATAAATTATATACGTGTTGTATACCTCATGTACACGCGTTGTATAAGTTGTATGAGCGAAGTATGAATTATACATGCATTGTATAAATGATATGTGTGTCGGAATGGAAATAAAATATATTTATATACGAATATATATATATATATATATATACACACACACACACTCCCCTCATCCACAAACCATGGGCGATATTTATTGGTTGTGAATTGTTGTGAAAAATTTGGTGAATAATGCGAATGGTTGATAGGATTGTTTGTGGTTGATATTGTTTGGATGTGGTTGAAAAATACCATATTGGTTGAAAAATACCCATTTGTGATTGACACAAAAATTGAATAAATTGTGGAAAAGAAAATATACTCGCCTGCGTGCGAATTAGATGTATGAAATCCCCATTGTCAAAAACCATGAGGTTTTAAGGTAGAGCGAGGAGCCGTACTCGGGACGGTGCCGGTTTTAAATACCCTGCCGTTATGCTGCCGAAATTTTCAATAATATTCATGTGTTAGAATTATTTTCACATGTTGAAACTATATTCATGTGTTGAAACTATATTCATGTGTTGAATAGAAATTCATGTGTTGAAACCGTGTTCATGTGTTGAAAAGATGTTCATGTGTTGAATAGAAATTCATGTGTTGAATAGAAATTCATGTGTTGAATAGAAATTCATGTGAATAATAAAATTCTTTGAAAAATAACATTTTATCACATATCTAAAACTATATAAACTATTCGTGTTTTAAATAAATTGTTTTAACATTAAATATCACATTTTTATTATATATATAAACAATAGGAATTATTCATGTGTTGAATATATAGATTGAACAATTAAATTTACATTTTTATTGTGAATATGAAGTGCTCAAAATGTTCATGTGTTGAATAAATATTTTAGATGATAAAAATTTCATTTTTATCATATAAACAATTCGCTAAAAATATACAAGTGTTGAAACAAATATTTGTTTGCTATGAATATTATTTTTAACATGTGGGCGAGCTAAATAAAATAGTCACGTGTTGAAATATATTTTTGTTCGCCAAAAATATCATTTTTATGCGAAACGTGACGTGTTAAAAATAACCATAAGTGGAAATAAACCTTTATTCGCTAGAAATATAATTTTTAGCTTAATTTTGCACATATATATATATATATATATATATATATATATATGTTGAATAGGAAATGGATTAGCTGTTGAGTAAAGAATTTATTTGTGTGCCCGACAAATAGGTAAACCTTAATGAGTTGGATGTGCAAATTTTATTATTATATCAACTCCTGTGTATGCCATTGGATGCGGAGTGCTAGTTGTTCTGTGTGTAATAATAAATATCGCCATAGGATAGTAACAATTAATTTTGAACTACACTATATGGCATACTTCTCGACGATAGGCATACTTCATCATATACCACATAATCATTTAGAGCTTGTGTGACGAGGTTGAAGATTTACCATACGAGCGAGAGACTTGTATGGCGATGACGATATATTACAGGTTGAACTGATGACCGATCTGGACTATATAAATTGTAACGGTAAATTGCAAGATTAATAAAAACCCCACACGGGTCTGGAAATGACAATAAACACGTCTCTCTGGTCATTAAGGCACAAAAACCATTTATAGGGTGACGAGAATTTATTCTCTGGAGTTATGATCTATACACACTCCCCTGTGGACACCGGAATATATCACTATAAATATGTGTAAGCTTATTAGGATTTATTGGGTACCTAATACGGCCCAATAAATTTCCAAACCCCTCCCCGTACAAAGGAGGTTATGGCGAATTTTTTTGAAATATAAAGGTGTTAGTGAAATATTTGAAGTGAAAACGATATTGAAATCATCGAATGAATTATATATATATATATATAAATTAAATTAAAATGAATCGAGGCCTGCAGTTCGCGTTTTGAAATCGTAATTTCAAACGATTATACCGAAAGATCCGACCATCGGATTTTCACGAAACTAGAACCATTGGGTTCGCTTTGGGAATATCTTCCCAATAATATAAACTTTGTTGAAATCCAACGATTAGATTTTCAGATATGTGTAAAACAAATTTATGGAAAAACAACGCTAGTGCCTCGGCATGACCTGAAACGTCGTTTAATTAAATAAAGCCGTTTTTTAATAAATAAAAATGACGATATATCGTTATAAAATATTATTGACGATATAGAATGGAAATAAACTGACTCTGCTTGGTTTTCTTGATATTTGGTGGTTGAATGTGTTTGACATGAAAATTATACTAAAGAACTGAAATGTGAATGTCGAATGATTTAACCATGTGAAGAATTGATTTGAAAATCTAAATATACGTGGATTATTTGAAAAGGCCGAGTTAATTCTCATTTCAAATAATTGATCGACGGTTAGAAGTCGAAGAGTTGAAGACGGTTCAAGACCGGCGATCTTCACATTGGATAGATGGGCGCTACTGATGCTCATGATTGGAGTAGCTACCTTGAAGGGGCTGAAGTGGTAGCCGTCCGGACGTAATGTTGATTGTACGGATATGCGAGGAATCTAGTGCCTTCGGCTTCATTCAAACCCAGAACGAACTTGTAAATGGACTGTGTGTCTGATATTGGATTTTGTTCTGTGTTGATTGATCTCTATTAAATATATATCTGTTTGGCGGCGGAGAATTTATTCTCTTGCTTAACGCTCTTCTCTGAGACGTACGAGCTCAGAGGTTATATATCGATGGAAATCAGTCGCATGGAGTGAATTGTCTGTGTGGCACGCCTAAGTGGCATATGATCAAGGCTTCTGTTGAAAAGCAATGTCTTGTGGTTGATGATCAAAGCATGGCATGTGTGGCGTAGATTTGTGTATAGCGTTGATTCGCGAGCCTCACCCCTCAGCATGAGTCAAAAACAGGATAGTGGCCACTGGGAGAACACGACGTTTCTTTCTAGCTACGGTGGTGTCAGTGACTTACCAGCCCTGACATTTATACATACTTTTCACTTGTGTGGTTTTTGGAATGCAAGGCGCTTCGATTATAAGTCTGCAAGGACCGGGAAACGTGTGTTCAGGAATGTCTAATCGTCAAAAGTAAGAGAGGACTGGTCCGGCCGATTCCAAGGACCGCTATGTGCGATCCTAAGGCATTTGCTAGAGTGCCTCGAACGGAGAGGAGCTTGCCCCTTGCCTCGACTCATGATGGAATCCAATTTCCAATACGAAATTGCAGATTTGATTGTATTACTAGTATGGAGACATAGTGGTATGGGTCATTTATGCCGTTTATGATTGATATTTATGATTAAACTCGCTTTTGAAACATATATGCACTAGTAACATATCAAACACTTTTGTTTATACATATGAAGCATCTCTAGGCCATTATAAGGTAAAAACTCTATCCTCCGGCTTGCGTTGCATTGTGTGATGGGACCTAAATCTTATAATGGCTTCATTTTTTATAAAAAGCATTGCGATGATTTAATAATTTACTTTATTTCATGCACTAGCACTCGTTGGAGTAAACCCGTTCCGCGAAAGTGGCGTCCGCGAAAGTGGCGTGGTCCTTTGATTTGCCTTATTATTGTTGTTTAATTAGTTAAGTAGATTTCTCATACCAGTCCCATGACTGACTTGTAGTTTGTTTCACCTTGCAAACTCGGGTGCCCCTTATTTTCACACGGGCAGCCCAGTTACAGGTAGCTGGCATATTATGGCTTTGCACCGCAGCAGAGGTGCACCTTTTGGCTCATAGAGAGGCTTGACCACACAGTGTTGATTATTGATTTTTCCGCCATTACTGTATATGTATATCATTCTGCCTCAGGCGATGTAGACTGATGTTTCTGTACGTATTCTCTATGTATATGATTCCGCCTCAGGCGATATAGATTGATCATGTGTCTTTATGCACTAAGTAATATCCTGCACTGTGCTCTCTGATGTTGTGATATGTATATGATTCCGCTGTCATATTTGTGTAAATTATTCTATTTCCTGCTTATGCTATTATCTGTACTCTGCTAATGATGATTAATGTGTTATATTCCAATGATTATTCTTAACGCCGTAGCACGAGGTTTTGAGATCGTCACAAATTTGGTTATAACGGCCCATTAATCAAGTATGCTTCATTTAATTTATAGGTAGTCAATGGGAAGAAATTTGAAAAGCTGACGGAAAGGATGGAGAATTTACTCCAATTCATTATACTTTGTTGTACCGGGTATTAACAACGAATGCTCCATGGAATAAATATTTGCCTTTATTGTCTCATGCCGCATACAAATTATTGGGGTATTATTCCTTTATGATTGCATAAAAGCTAAGTTCTTAGCATAATTTTATCTTTTCTCTTTTAACAACATTTTTATGGGACCACCCTAATTTTTATGCCAGAAAGAAATGGTAATAAATTGGTTGATTAATTTTTCTTACTGGTATAAGTTCTCAAACGCTCATCTCTCTTTGAATATGAATGGCTGTGCGCATCTATGACTTGATTCAAACTACTGCGGTTCATATTCCAGTCTTCCTATGATAAAAGGAAAATATAGAAAGTGATAGTAGTAAGTAAACTGAGTTTAATTGGCAATGGTTTCTTGGTTCTTTTATAGAATATATTATTGATGATTCCAAATAGTCATACCCATTGTACGCCAAATGTTGTATCATTGAGGTATATAACCAATTTGCAAAGGCATCATGCCATCATTGCCATATGTGGCATTATGCTATTTAAAGATGTAATCTATTGAATACAAATAAAAAATTTCTAACATTGGTGTTAAAATGACAATCCATTTTTTTCTATTAAAGGGTGGTTCCTTTTGACAATCACTTTTTATTAAACATAAATTTAAATACATACAAGAGGTTGTTGGGGATTAGCTATTACAAATATGCAGGATCATCGCCGAGATGCTCAATGAAGTGAAAGGGATAAAAACAGACGAGGCATTATGTTTATGATAACATTTTTTGATAGAATCAGCTACTTGACCTTTGAAAACATCATTTGCAGTTCTTCGGTTCAAGAAGTCAACAGTCTGTTGTAGCAAATTTGTTTATATTTTGTTTTTTCTTTACGAATATAATGAAGAATTGGATGATTTAAAAGTAGTTAACTGAAAAGGAATCTCTTTTACGCGATACATTTCACTTCACTTTCTGGCTCAAAACTAAAAAGAAAATGGGTAACTGAAGGAATGGAACCTCCTTTCTTCTTTTCAAATATCATTGTTGAATTAAGTAGAATCGCTATTATGTTATGCCATCTCTTCAGCTGAAACTCGATTTTGAAAATGCATAATCTGGAGAAAGAATTAAATGGTAGAATGTTATTAGAGGATAGTTTCTACTTTCTAGGATGAAATTTATGTATTTGACCTCCTTGTGGGCCTACATATATTATTCAGCATCCTCTTTACTGCAACAAAATCTGCGACACGAGTAACAGTTGAAGAAATGATTTTGTATATATGTTGAGCAGTCAAATATAGAGGCAGAACTTTTTGTTTCAGTTGAAAATAAATCCTCATATGAATATATAGACATTGACAGTGCGTTTATTTGGTTTGGTTATATTTGGACTATAGTTGTAATGTGCGTATTATTATGTTCCTATAAAACTAGATAATACCGTACTTGGTTATTATGTATTGAACATAGAAATAGAATGATAGTTTTTTCAATTACGCATAGTGCATATGTCAGAGGTCTGTAAACCAATTACTATCTTAAAATAAATCATATTAGTCAGCCATATGAAAATAAAAGTCAAATCAATTATACTTCAATTCTTTGATTCTTTCAAAGTGTCTCGAAGGATTCAATAAGGTAAAGGGATTATAAATATTTATTTAAATATCCATGAAAAGTAATACATATATAAGATATATATTACTACAGTTAATGCGTTATTAAATACAAGTATGGTATATAAGAATATCAATGGAGTAGTAAATAATTGTCATCTCTAACAAAAGTTTTAATAGTAATTCGCTTGAGCCACAAATTCATTACCAAAAATGGTAAATGCATATGAATAAAGCTATACAACTACTTCACTATGTACTCAAATTTTCTGAAGTCTTTTATATTTGAGTTCATAAGCTACAAAATATAAAAATATTAGCTATCAAACATTAACTAAGGTTTATGATAATATTATAATGAGTATCACCATGATCATGCTTAAAGTCCCGATCACTTAGTACCAAAATGAAGGTATAAATCGCTATAAGAAAATATTTATTTTTTAAGTTTATTTGTTACTTTTACAGGATTTGAGTCAACTAAACATTTTGCAAGGTAATATAATATTTATACTATTATTTCCTTTCATTAGGTTACAACTAATCAACTTAATAAATTGCATGTTTTACTACATCGTGTAACATTGTTACAATAGGCCTACGTTATATATTAGCTGAAAGATATAAATATGCTAATAACCAACCATGTTAACACTTACAAATCCATTTTCAGTCATAATTCATCAGGTCATAATGTTATTTGGTCATGATTGTGTAGTCCTGAAGTTGACATCTTTTCTTAGCCATGGTTCTTATATCTAATGGGAATAATAGAAGAAAAAGTTTGTGATTATCAGGAAAGATTTCATGATACACATAGTAGTGATGCAGATCTTCATCAGATAATGTTTATTTTTATCCTTTTTGTAGTTATTCTCCTATATACCAAATATCAACTTAATGCAAAGTGATATCTTGGTTTTCTATATGGAATATGCTATTTATAATGTAATTTGAGTTTTACATAGCATCCTTCTCAAAGAATAATGTGTAAACAGATCAAATTTTTCACTATGATTATGATCAGTTGTAACATAGGATGGCATTTGCAACATCTAAGAATAACATACTTATTTAAATCACTGTACAAACCAAGGAGCCACAATCTTCATCTCTATCTTAGCGAAGTGATTTCCGGTTGATCGATACTAAAAGGTGAACTTACTTTTATAATTAAAAAGCAAATTTCCAATCTTCTCTTCTTAATTAAAAGAATAACAGAGGCGTAATTTTGGGTTCTCCAAAAATAAAATAAAAAATAACACAAGCTTCGATGTTTTAACATTCCACACCTTTAATTGTGCAGGTCATGGTTATGAGCTTTGTGGATCCATGTCTTTTAATTAATCCATCAAGTATAAATAAATCATTAAATACTGCAAGAAGCCATCATAAACAATTTTTTAAGGTGTGATACGGATAATTGGACAAGATTTGCATATTCACTTCCATTTTTAAGGTTCAAAATAGTGTTATTGCATTTTGTGTGGATGAGAGAAATATTCCTAAACCAAATCCAAAGGTTTTACAAAATCACGTACAAAAATCAACTTAGAATATTCACAGTTGTTTTTCTATTGTCAGATTAAGATTTGTACACATTCAGTGCACTTAGAATGCTAAACTGACCATTATATGATTCATAAAATTTTCCATGTGTTGATCTTAAGCAATTTACTATAACAGTGACTTAGTTGGCAATTGCAGTTCATTGAATTGCTGTACATATTAGTTTTATTTTTAATTGTTGCCATATATTAAATGCATCGATTACAATTTGTAATTTACTCTACACTGTTGTACCTGATTACTGTTAACTGAATTATTCATTAATTATGATATTCTTAGGACCATATTCTACTTATAAGTGTTTGGTGACAGTTGTTTTTAAATTAACCAATCTCATGATTGCAAATTATAGGTAATAATCCACATTAATGGATTCACTAAGAGAAAGGCCTCTCAACAGTTATGCAAGAACTATAATATTATTGCATTTAGCATTCAATCCTTAGTAGGGACTCATGATTTGGTCAAGGATAAAGTTAGAAGCCTGTTTGACCACAATCTGGACATGAATTTTTTGCAAGTTTCCTGATGATTACCCTGAACACGAGCCAATGCAGAAGTTTTTCGTTGAAAGTGTTAAAATAATTGTGTACTATGAGTGAATATACTGCTTCAAATGCTAAGCACAAAAGCTGTCCACTTCTTTAAACGCCATAAAATATTTTCATGCATCCTCTGTTTTAACTTCCACTGTTGAATGCACAGCGTTAAATGCCACAAAAGTATTTGTGTACTGTGGTTGAATCTGCTGCTTCAAAAGTCAAGCACGTTGGAGGATTTTATTGTACCGCTTTTGGATACGTTTGTTCTCTAAAAGCAAGTGAAACCTTTGTCTGGTTTTATTTGAATATATATTGTCCATTGCTTAAAAGTAGATGTGTTTTGTTTTTTGAGAGTATATGAAGGCACAAACTTTTGTTTTTGTAGAATTCATGGATTTTAAATGGATACAATTATGAGTTCTAAACTCATTTCATGATAACCCTCAAAGAAATGCAGGACGGATTCGATAACTTAAATTTTAGTCCAGGAGCTGTATTAAATAAACCTCTATCAAATGTTCCTTTTCAAACGATGGAGTATCTAGATATTCTATCAAGGCGGTCTTTTAACCTAATCTCATGTGTGTGAATTCATCGTCAAAAAGGTGATGTTAATGTACAAAATCAAACGGTATAACTTTCATGTAACATGAGTTTAAAGGCATAATGTGCCTTTATCCTTTATTTAGTGTTCAATTATCAAAAAATTATAGCACAGGCCTAAAAGATAATATCAAATTATATAAACAATAAAGCTTTACTGTTTGTATTGCATAAGTATATGCAATCCACAAATTATATTTTCTAAACTACTATATATCGTTTTATTCTTAACAATGACTATCGGCAGTGAGGCCCGTGAGATAATTTTTATTTTTTCCAATAATTAAAAAGAAGTAATTTTAATTTTAAACTACGATTGCAATTTTTTCAGAAATAAGCAATTTTCAAACATGTTATACTTTACTGTAGCAGTAATAACCATTTAAAAGGAGAACAAGCCTCAACAGAATCCTCTAAAACCAAAGTAATAATATGAAAAATTAATAAATAATATGTGGTCGTACTTAATAGAAATAGTCATATAAGGAACAACACTACATTGCGCGTAGTGATTTGTATGTTCACACTTTGTATCATTGCATGTATTTTGTTCAGTCGCTGATGGATGTTGAGATTGACAGAGGAAAGGGTATGATATACGTAGAAAAATAAATTTTCATATTATAACTATCACAATGACAAAGCTTCTTGATCAATATCCTCATTCTAAGGACTGTCGTATTACAGCTTGACATTAATTTTATTAAAAAATAGATAGCCCTACTTTGGCCATGTGGTTTTAAGTTGCATAATTGTGTGTAATATTGTATCATTCATATTATTGGTTTTAACCATATTTCCTTTTGGTCATAACCATCCTCAATTAACCATATTTCCTTTTGGTCATAACCATCCTCAATGATATTCATGGTAATCGCTCAAATCCACCTGAAAATTATTTGTACATGTCCCTCTTTCCATTTTCATTTGTTCGGTAATGAAATTAAACAGCTGCTATATAACAAAGAGATTAGGTACATTATTTATTTAAATGTACAATTTTTTTTTTGCATAATTTTAGAAACTACTAATTCCAATACTGCATAAACAAGTTTAATTTTATTAGATATATGAGATCCTCTTTAGTTCTATGGATAGTGCAAGCTGAAGATTAGATCTGCCTTTTCAGCATTAACTCCAAGTAGTGCTTAATTAATATACTTAATCTAAAAAATAGGAGTTACAGGATTTGTCACTGCCATTAAACCTTATTTAACACGAGACATACTTTACCCATATAATATTTTATTTTTTTCAGAAAATACAAATTCTTGGCTAAGACAATTCTATGCATAGAATTAATCAACTTTATGTGTTCAAGTTGTTCATACAAACATATTACTAAAAGATTTTTTTTCAAAATTGCATTTCGTCGATTGTAGTAACATTAATCAAATGATAAAATAACTTTATATCTTTAAGAAAGGGCCTCTTTTATTTGAAAATATAATGTCTTATTTTCTTCGATGATGTTTTTAACGTTAGCTGACATGTTTTTGATTTAAAAGTCATAGAAAATCTATGTTTCTAACTTAATATAATCATACATAGATCCACATAAAACTGATAATCATACAAGTATGTTGGGCTCCACTGAATTTTAAACAATTTTTACTATGAAGAGTTATATCCTACACCTTTATTTTTGAATTTTCTTTTGTATACTTATGGACAAAAGTGTTGATATTGAACTACAAATATTATATATTTGCTTTTTTTCTCTGGTGATTTTGCTTTTTCACCTTTTATGTGCTCCTTCATAAGGGCGATTATTTAGGCAAGACAAAAAAATTAGATACAAGTGGTGATATAAGAGATCTTAATCATTGCCACTTTTTGTCTCTATATGGAAGATGGAAATTAGAGGGAAATCCAGTAGTCAAGATCCACTATATCACCAACCGTTTCTTTATTTTGTGATTGTATAGGCTCTCTCTTTTTATAATGTGCATAATATCTACATTTTCATAAGTTATTATTTTATTTATTGGTACATTTTTGTATATTTAATGTAAACACTGTCCTACGTTAATTTATCGCTAATGATTCTATTTTTCATATTATTTCGTATTTTTGAAGATGGTTAATTATTTTCTACTCTACAAAATATCTAAGTTTTCCTTTTGTAATGCTTTTGATGCAAACTGAAGTATATAATTTTCTCATTTCAATTAACCAGCCCTTCCCTTTTTTATATACAATTTCAAAAAGTACATATGTTATATTCCTTTTCTAAATATGCGCAAAATTTTACGCTTTCTTAACAAATTTAGTATATTTTATACAAATAAGGTAGCGTCAATTTGCGTTCCAAATTTTGCATTTTTTGGAACATTTTAAGGGCTTATTTGTTCAGGGTAACAAGTTTCAAGGACAACACTTTTGAAAAATTAGTTTTAAGGATAATTCTGCACGAAAAAGATAAAAGCAGTTATCTTTTTACATTATACAGACATAAAGATAGCCGCTTTTATTAATTTCCTATACAACTTAAAAAGATAACTACTTTTATCTTTTTTCGTGTAGAATTGTCTTTAAAACTTATTATTAAGAAGTGTTGTCCTTGAAACTTATTAACAACAACAACAACAAAGCCATATATCCCAAACAAGTTGGAGTTGGCTAGATATGGAACCCAAAATTAAAATAAAATAAAATTAATAATGATGATAATAATATATATATATATATATAAAAGGGTTTAAAATAACCAATTAAATAAAAGTCGTCCGATAAAGGGTTTTTTTAAATAATAATAAGAAGAAGAAGTAAAAATGTTCAATAAAAGTGAAATAAAATCTAAAATAGTAAATAAAAAGTAAAAAGGTTCAGTAAACTTGGATAAAAAATACTATGGTTTTAAGGTTCCATATCCATAAGAGTGGCTAAGTTTTTATGTTGGCTCGCCAAGCCTATCACAACCCTCCTCCTTTACCCTGGCTTGGGACAAGCTGCATAGAAAACTACACAGGCGGAGTTTGTCCTTGAAACTTATTATCCTACAAAAAAAGCCCTTTAACCTAATTTCTACTTTTAGATTTGTGTGTTTCCTACATGTTATTCTTTGTAATTTTCTACGCTCTAATCTTATATGTTGTAGAGAAAATGTTGTATCGATTTTAGTAGTTTAGGGTTTCAAAACCAAGCTCATTCCCCGTTAAATATTATTACTTCCAGGGCCTCTGGTTCATTGAAATGGGGATTTTATCTTGAAAAGCCTTTGCGTTAGTGTCTGCTTTACATTCCTTTTTCCCACTCTAGAGTGTGTTTAAAATTTATAAGTAAGCTCTCAAATTTTTAGTGATTGATGCACATGTTAAAAATTTAGGGTCGGACAAGGTTAAAAATGCCAAATATTTTACACTACATAATCAACCTCTCTATATATGTATATGTGTGTGTTTATGTATATGCATGTGTGTGCACATATATATGTGTACCCCTATGTGAATATTTATATGTGTGTACAATGTTTGCACATGGCCTTGCCAAAAAAATGTTTGCACACACACATCGTAATGAAAAAAAAAAACGTATAATCCTCTTTTCTAACAAGAAGTTTATTTTCAATATTATATTCTGAACGACATTGAACATCAATTTAGTTATTGAATGTGCCCGTATGCGTAGCACGGGACACACACTAGTATTAGTATACAGCTAAATCAACATAAACAAAGACGTAAGGTGTTTGACAACAATGCAACATTTTGTGGTTGTAGTTAAGTGATAAAAATACTGAATTATTTAATGAAAGATGTCCACACAAAGAAATTTAAATAAAATTTTGGCTTTAATGGACATGGTAATTTTATGTATGACTAATAATATTAAACAGGAAACAATAATCTACTCCTGCTAGCTCTAAAACGGTGATCATTTTTGCAATTTTCCACGTATACATACGAGATTGATCACAAATGTTAGTGGCAAAGAATACTTATCTTCCCCGGTCATTTTAGATGTAATTAAAGCTGCTGTTATATCCATTGATAATTACAAAAGCCCATGAGTGCATGATCCCCCCCCCCCCAAAGTATTTCAAACCTCATTGTAAAATATTTATAGGCAAGGAGCTTGACAAAAGAGTTAAATCATAATTTCATAGTTCTCATTTATAAAGAATTTTCATTCTTGCATAGTATCAAATTATTAAATTATAAATGAACTATTAAATTAAATATGAATTTTCCTCGCTTATAATATGTGTTGTCCGTAATTTTACATTGCACAGATCCATACTAGCATGATTAATTTTGCTGCACTTAGGATTCGCGCTCTGACGAGGTCTAAATTTTATCTTACACAATGCACAAAAGGGTCATTTCTATTTCGATGTCTCTTTAAGGTCCAATGCAGTAATTAACGTAAAAACAACACTACACATAAGCTTAAGTAACTTAACCAAATCAAACCTATCAACAGAGTAATTCTGCCCAAGAAGAAGAGAAGTGTTATAAATCAATCCGACAAATTTATAAAAAAAGCAAAACGACAGTTGTCCTTGAATAGGCCTGTGCCCCTTCCAAAACACGTATAATGACATCCAAGTCCCTGCATTTTTGGAAAGGACTGAACTTTATGCCATTTCTCGGAAATGACTGAACTTTATACCATTTTTCGATGTTTTGGATCCGATGAAATTGGTTTCGTCTAATTCTGAAATCGTTTGCAAAATTTTCATTTTTAGGGTATCATACTAGTTTTAAAATATTGAATTTCAAATTGATTGAAAAATCCTATATATACTCTTTATTGGATTTAAAAAAAAAATTGGTTCCAAAATTTCAGGTCGTTACATATTCAAATCTTACTTTTCTTGAATCTTAACAAGGTTTTTGATTCTTTTTATGGATAAATCTTTGCTGATAGTTTATTCTATGATTAACTCTACTATGTATTTTTATGTATGAAGCTTTAAGGAACATTTACATCAAATATGCTTATGTTACTTTTTGGAAATCAAACATTCATGAATATTACTCAAAATAAACTATCAAACATTGGTCATTGATATCACAAAATCGAGTAGAATGCCAAGCATAAATAATTCATTGGATAAATCTTTGCTAATAGACTAATAGTTCCATCAATAAACTATTTTCTGCAAAATTCATAATTAATGTAGCACTGTATGCAATGTATTGAGTAATACATGAGTACCCCGTTATATTTCTTTTTACAATACTTTGTGGGCTAGCCCAATTACTCGCTGAGTCTTTTATTTCAACCTAAACTCATTGTTACATTGTTTTATCTCGTTAGCTATTTAAGATAACACCATATGTACATTTTAATGTACTGTTCATTACAGAAATAAAGAAACTTCATTTCAGTTTACAAATCTTATTTGGTATCAGAGCTAAATCTGCTAACTGCATCAAGATCATGATCGTTCAAATAGTGCCTCTACTAAATTTATCAAAAGATAGATCACCCATCAGAGTAGTATCATCATTTGGGTACCCCTCACCTGAGATTTGAATCAATCTCATCATTTGAGGGTTGAGGCCGTGATCGGAAAAACAGTGCCTCGCCATCAAGTGGCTGCAACAGTTTTCACCATCACTAGCTTAGCGGCAAATCATTTCAGAAAAATCTCCAATCCGATCAAAAAGTCTGGTGAAAACATTCAACTGATAGCAAAAGCCTTCCAGGAAAGTCAATCAAAAAAGAAAACTGATAGCAAAAGCCTTCCAAGAAAATCAATCAGAAAAGAAATCAAAGCAAAACATCAAGAAATCATCACCCTGGCATTTCTGGTTGCTTTTGCAATCAATTAAAGAATTCAACCAGACAATTCAATTCAAGAACCAGAGTTTCTTGAAATACTTACCTCCTTTCTGCAAGCCATAATCCCTCTTTTGTCATCTGTGAGTTATGGCTGGAACTGATCCACCACCAGCTTCACCAAGATCATCGACAAGATCGAACCAAACCAGTGACGAAAGCACTGAAGATTTCATCAAGGCCATTACAAAGCCGCAGAGCAATATAATCTCAATACAACTGGATGAATCTAACTGTCTTCTGTGGAAACTGCAAGTTGAAACAGCTGCAAAAGGTTACGGTCTAGAAGATTATCTTTATTGTACTAAAACTGTACCAGCAAAATATAACAGAGACGAAGATAACAATCTTGTGGTTAATCAAGAATTCACTACATATCAAAGGCAAGATAATCTTGTAAGTGCTTGGTTAATGTCAACAGCGGGATCATCTCTCATGCCACAATTTATCGGAATCAAAAATGCACATGACATATGGACTGCTCTGGAGAGATTATTTACTAACCAATCATCTGCCAGAGTTTTGCACTACAAAAAGCAACTACAATCTATAAAGAAGGTCAACTCTAGCGTGAATGTCTATCTAATGAAGGTAAAGAATCTATGTGACCAACTAGCATGTACAGGCAATAGAATTGAGGAAAAAGAGCAAGTGCTATATATAGTTGGAGGACTTGAAGATGAATATGAGTCTGTAATTGCATTCATCACATCAATTGAACCCACACCATCACTACAAAGTGTGTATTCTATGCTACTAGCACATGAAGGCAGATTCTTAAGAAAGAAAGATCAAGAAACAAATGTCTCAGTCAACTATACAACTGCTGGTAAAGAAAAGAATCAACAAAGCAATAATGCGAGAGGTCAAAGTTCTTACCAGAGAGGAGGTCAATCAGGCAGAGGACGTGGAAGATCTGGCAGATGGAACCCCAATAACAGGCCAGAGTGCCAAATTTGTGATAAAATTGGTCACACAGCCAACAGATGTTATTTCAGATTCAACAACAGTTTCAATGTCAATCAACAGAGCAATAATAATAACAGAAACAACAATCCAAATGCCAATATGGTCAACAGTCAAACTGACAGAAAAAACAGTCAAGACTCTACCTCAAATGTGGGTACAATTGATGATATACAAGATGATGCATGGTATCCAGATTCAGGGGCAACTCATCATGTCGCTAACAGTTTAAGCAGCTTGAACCTTGGCAACCGTGAATACAAAGGTAAAAAATCTTTGATTATGGGTAATGGTAATTCTATAATCATTTCTCACACTGGACATGCTAGCATTAAGGGTGCCAAACAACTTTATCTAAATAATATATTGTGTGCACCTCATATAAGAAAAAACTTAATCAGTGTGTCACAATGTGCAAAAGACAACCAAGTGTCTTTTGAATTTTACCCTAAACACTGTATAGTTAGGGACATGCCGACTAAAAATATCTTATTGCAGGGTAGGGAACAAAATGGAATGTACAAGTTTGGTTCTGGAAACTCAAGAAAAAATGACTTAGAAAACAATTTTTGTTATATTTCAGAATCTAATGCCAATAGTGACTGTTTGACCTTTGAAATGTGGCACTGTAAACTTGGTCACCCAAGCCCTAAAATTGTTCAAAAAATTCTTAATGATGATGGCATTTCTGTTGATATCCCAAATAATTTTATATGTACTTACTGTCAAATGGGTAAAAGCCACAAATTACCATTCCCAAATTCTGAAACAAAGTACTTAAACCCATTAGAATTAATTGTTGTTGATCTTTGGGGCCCAGCACCAATTGATGCGGACTATGGTTATAAATTTTACATTTCATTTATTGATGCACATTCAAGATATGTGTGGATATATTTCTTGAAATCAAAGTCTGATACTTATAATGCTGTCATGAAATTCATAGCTAATGCTGAAAATCAATTAGGTCATAATGTGAAAATTATTCAAAGCGATGGTGGTAACGAATTTCAACCACTGAAAGAGTATTTCTATAAAAAGGGCATTACTCACAGATTAACATGTCCTTACACATCTGAACAGAACGGTTTAATAGAAAGAAAGCACAGACATATTGTTGAAACAGGACTGACACTTCGTGCTCAAGCATCATTGCCATTGAAATTCTGGCCAGATGCTTTTGCAACTACTGACTATTTGATAAACAGACTACCAACCAAAGTACTAGATATGAAATGTCCTATAGAGATCTTAACTCAAATAAAACCAAGTTACAGTGACTTAAAGACTTTTGGATGTCTGTGCTTTCCCTATACCAGACCATTCAATAGACACAAACTTGATTATAGATCTACTCCTTGTACATTTTTAGGGTACACTAACAATCATAAGGGGTTCAAATGTATGGACAGTAATGGGAAGATTTATATATCGAGACATGTTATATTTGATGAAACAAAATTTCCATTCAAAAATCTTGTTCACAAACCCACCAGTAAGGTCTATAATCCTAGGTGCTCTAATCCAAATATTCCTGAACAAGTGAATGATATTATTTATGTGCCAAAATCTAACAACGACATGACGCACACACAAAATATAAGTTCACCACAGCTCACACAATCAGGTACTGAATCAGGTGATCAAAATGAAACTACTGATACTGAACCACATGAAGAAAGTATCAGCAACAGTGACAATGACAGCTCAACCAATAGTCAGACAGAGATGAGAAATGAAAAAACTCAGGTGCAGAATCAACATCACATGGTGACAAGGGCAAAAAATGGTATAATCAAACCAAAAACCTTTTCTGTTGAGTTCAATGACAAAGAACCATCCACTTATTATGAAGCTACATTAAATGATAAGTGAAGGTTAGCTATGAAAGAAGAATTAAATGCCTTGATTAAAAAGCAAACTTGGTGTTTAGTTCCAACACCCAAAAACAAAAATATTATTTGGTGCAGATGGACATATAGGATAAAGAGCAAACTGATGGTACAGTTTCTAAACACAAAGCTAGGTTAGTAGCAAAGGGGTATTCACAACAGTGTGGTATTGATTTCAAAGAGACATTTTCACCTGTTGTGAAACCCACCTCAATCAGAATAGTTCTAACCATAACTCTGTACAAAAACTGGACCATCAAGCAATTAGATGTAAATAATGCCTTTTTGAATGGTGAATTACAGGAAGAAGTATACATGGAACTACCACCAGGCCTAGAAGAAAAATCTGGAAAAAGAATGGTGTGCAAACTAAACAAGGCAATCTATGGGTTAAAACAAGCACCCAGGGTCTGGTTCAACAAACTAAAGGCAACTTTGTCTAAGCTTAGCTACACACCTACAAGATCTGACAACTCACTATTCACAAAATTCACAACAACTACTATTACGTATGTCCTAGTTTATGTGGATGACTTTATAATCACTGGCAACAGAAAAACTGAAATTGAAAGCATCACAAACCAACTAAATAGTGAATTCTCTATCAAGGACCTTGGAGAACTATCATATTTTCTGGAAATAGAAGTTTGCAGAACTGAAAACAATGAGCTTCAACTAAATCAAAGAAAATTTAGTACAGAAATTCTGTCAAAGGGAAACATGGACAAGGCTAATTCTCTACCAACTCCTATGGTAACCAACCTACACTTAAGCAAAGAAAAAGGAGAACCTACTTGCAATGAAAGATAGTACAAAAGTATTATTGGAGCTCTTCAATATTTCACTATAACTAGACCAGACATATCATACAGTGTCAATAAGGCAAGTCAATTCATGCAACGACCTCTAAGTGATCATTGGAAGGTAGTTAAAAGAATCCTTAGATATTTGAAAGGTACAATCAATCAAGGACTAATACTAAAGTCAAGCAATAACCTACATATCAATGCCTATTCAGATGCAGACTGGGCAAATGACGTACCTTCCACTTACCATATCGCTGATATTCTGACGAAACCACTCTCGAGAACCAGATTTGAAGCTCTGAAAGAAAAGCTAAGCGTAGCTGAAATTATCACTTCAAAGCACAGCAAAGCTTCAGATCTGACTGTCAACAAAGGAATTGAAACATCCTCCAGCAAGTTTGTTGAAGTAGCAAGCAATCGTCTTAATTCTCAGATTAACTCTGAAAGAAATCGAGGAACTGAAGCACACTAAACTCTCATCAACAATGGAAGTCAGTTTAGCTCAACAAGGCACAAATCCATCATCTCAGAACCGCAAGCTCAGGAGAAAAGTCTTAACATAAGAAGAAACAGCACAAACAGAGGATTTAATGAAGGATTTTCAAAGAGAAAGACGGATTTGAATCGTGGCGGCGGCCATTTTTTAATCTCCAAACCCTAGTCTGAGAATAGGGTTTGCGGGGGGGGGGGGGGGGTATGAAATGTATTGAGTAATACATGAGTACCCCGTTATGTTTCTTTTTACAATACTTCGTGGGCTAGCCCAATTACTTGCTGAGTCTTTTATTTCAGCCCAAACACATTGTTACATTGTTGTATCTCGTTAGCTACTTAAGCTAACACCCTATGTACATTTTAATGTACTGTACATTACAGAAATAAAGAAACTTCATTTCAGTTTACAAATCTTATTTCCAACCAAAATAGAGTAAACAGAGAAATATTCTTATGGTTCATGTACGTTGGGTCTATTATATGCCGCCCACCTCTAGGTAAACTCTTCGTATGTTAAAACAATAAACATGCATAAAACTTAAATTTTGCTACAGTTCAAATGCCAAGCATGTCTTATCTCCAGTAAGAATTTTGCATACCCTTACTAATATGGTTTTATAATACTATTTTCAGAAACTGATATCTGTGGTTTTCCATAAGATAGGGACTACTTCAACATCTATTCTACGAAAGATGCTATTTTGATTCATAAGATAAGAGGACTTACCTTCTGTTTTTAGGCTTTTGATGTAGAATTGTTCAAAAGGCGATTTTTAAAAAAAAAATATATATATTTCCAAATGGAATGACGATTTCAACGCATATATGGTGAATGTCTTAGATGCCGCACCATCTTTCTTTGCAACCTGCTTTGATTGTATATGGATAGGAATTTTTGAAGTGCTACTCATAGAAATATAAAAAAGCAAAATTATAATGGTAATGTCTTACAACATTTTCCTTATGATTCATTATATATATATATATATACACACACACACATACATATTGTTATATAATTTTTGTACGAATCATTTAAGAATACATTATGTTTGTAGTCAGAGTTGATCAATTTTTGTTCTCTCCCTGTTGCACAGTAGAAGATCGAAGAAAATCTATTTTAGAAAATTAATAAAGAAGAGCATGGCCTATAAAAGCGTTCATTTTGGGGAGCCGTTGTATTTTGTTGAACATGGCGACCACATTTTTGGTATGAAGAAAATACTTTTAAGCATTTTATCCATGCCTTACAAAGTATGATATATGTAAATGTTTCCTTCTCATCTATATATAATGTATGTGAATATTTTGTTTTTTGGTTTTTTAATTTGAAAGTATAGCCAGTTACATGAATCTAAGAAAAAGAATAACATGGAGGATTTTTGGTCCACTTCTTTTAACTATGTTTTGTTGCTTTCCTTTATTGTAACAAAGACCTAAGAATTTTTAATTTCCAAAGTTATCCATTTTCAACTGTAACCTCTAAATATAGAAATTGTTTGGTCAAGGTTACTTTTGACATTTCCAAAAAAAAGATGGGATTTTTTTTGCATCTTAAAATGTATTTGGACTAATATGTATAGGTTGATTAGCTTTCATCTCCTTTATCTTCTTTTTTTTCTTAATTTTATTCACTTCTATTGAATTTTAATGCTTTTTTCATTAGCACCAACCAATTACTTCTCACTTTTTTTACTAGGATCTCTCTAAGCCAATCTCATCTCCCACTTACACTGAAGTCCAAACTGTTGGTTTCTATTAGTAGTCCTTACTACAAGCGTATTGCACTACATATGGTATGATTTTTATATCAAATACACTAGCAATGCACTTTTATTTTTATGTTTGGGTTGAATATAGTTTTCCTCGTGTCTTATAGAATGATACAAGAACTGAAGAGCATTTTTGTGCGGACTAACATAGAGAAGGATTTTAAAGAAGTACGAAATTATGATGGTGGTTGATGCATGCTGTAATAATGCTTTAAAAATTTGTATAGTTTGCTACTTGAAGATGGCATCTCCTAAGAGAGGAATGAGAGAATTTTTTTTGAGATACTTCTGAAATATTTTTCGGTAATATGATTTTCATACTGATATACTTATGTATATGTTAGTGATTACGTAGCTAAATTGAAATTCAATTGAGCTGTGTACGCTGTTAATTAGTTTTGGAAAATTTAACCATAAAACACTATTGTAATGGTTCTTTTATAATATGACATCCATTTCTACCAATTTTATTATCATCTGAAGTCACAAAGGCTGACACTCTTTTTCACAGCTTTTCTTTCCATTCTTTTATTTGTGCAACCTGAAGTCAAAATTTGTAGAAAGTTGGCATTTTGTTTGATTTTACTTATTTTTATTTATGTTTATCGCTTGAATAAATAGAGTTGTTAAAGAGACTCCAGATTTGGTTAAGTGAAGGATAATTTTAAGGGGACACCAGCTTAATTTTTTGATTAAGAGGGGGTCTGGTTTATTTTAAAAAACGAAAAGAAAAAGAGACCTAATTACCCATGTTTTGTCACTTATGTTAAGACCTAACTTTCTAAATTCAGCGCAAGTAACAAACGTGCGAATTACTAAACATCTCAATTACACAATTTCGATATAACATATTAGTTCAAAATTTTCGTTTTTGCATTTATTTTAAATTAACCATACCAACTCCAATATGAAATTACAATTAATTACTTGATCCGATGCCCACTGATCACACAAGAAACTTTCTTGTGTCTCCATTGCATTAGCTATATCCATTTTTTTATTTTTATGTGCAACATTAAATTGTAAGCATTAATTAATGTTTATGTTTTATAGTTTATATTAATGGGGATTATAGGGGGTGTTAATATTGGAATTTTAATTTACATGTTTAAGGTGAGGTTAATTTATTTAGTCATCCCCATAACAATTATACAATAAATGAAAATTGGTCCTTCCGTTAACCAAATATGGAGTCCTTTTAACAACCCCCGAGTAAATGTAACAACCCGAAAATCTGGGCCAGTTTAAAAATTTTATTTTGGCCATTTTAGCGAATTTTGATTATTTAAAATGAATTATTTTAAATAATATCGACGAGAAATTTATTTTGAATATAATTCGAACGTATATATTATATACGTCGTCGTTAGAATATAAATATTTATATATAATTATAAATAGAATTGAATAATGGCGCGGTAGTTCGATAATTCGATTTCAAACTTCAATTGAATGTACCGGGTGCAAAACAATCCGGATTTTAGTGAAACCAAAAACATTAGGATCTGATTGATGATATCTTTCCAATGAATCCGAATAATCGAGATTTCATAGTGGGAATCAAAAGATATGTCCAGTTGAAAATTCTGAATAGTCGCTATGAAATTCAGGCCCTTAAAAATAGCCATTTTGCAAACGACCTCGGATTTCGACGAAACCAGTTTTGTTGGGTCCGTGATGTTAAATTATTGCTAGGTTTCAAATTTCATAATTTTTCGAATCAATATGTGAGCATGGCAAAGGAAAACGCGTTTGACCAGTTTTAGTTGATTTTAATCGACTGGAAATTGGCCATTTTTCAAACGGTCTCAGAATTCGACGAAACTAGTTTTGTTAGGACCGTATCGTCAATACGAAGCTAGAAAATATTTTTCTGGAATTTTTCGAGGTAGTATGTGACCCCGGTAATTTGAAATGTACGTTTAAAATCCAATATAATGATTTAAATGTAAATTCAGCAGAAACTGATTGTAACGATCGAATCAGCTTGCAGTGCATATCCCATTGTGTTCGGAATGGGGGTAAAACGCTATGGACGACAGGCGGTGGGCCTCGTTTAGAGGTCAAATGAAAAAGTCAACTTTTTGTGAATTAAATAATTAAAATAACTAAAAATATCTCCCTTCTCCTATATGCCTTCAGCACACCCCCCCCCCCACCCCCCCCCACCCCCGTTTACTTATTCGATCGAATGAAAAAAAAAAGAAAAAAAGAAAAAAAAAGGAAGAGATCGGAGGAAGCGCCTCCGACTGGAGGAGCTCAACGCCGCCGCCATCGCTCCCCAGACCGCCGTCCAGCCCCGCTCCGACGGTCAACCACCGCAAGCCCCCTCTCTCCCCTCCACCGACGCATCCTCCTCTTCCCCCTTCTTGTCCAAACCGCTACCCTAGCCTCGAATCAGACCCGACGCTGAACCGCTCCGCCCACCGACCCCTGATGGCCGCGCCCAGACCCTCCAACCACCTGTGGCCCAACCACTCCGACGTCCAAACTCCTCCCCCTTCGCAGCAAAGTGAAACCCCCCTCTAAAAAATGCAAAGTGAGTTTTTATTCGATTTTCTTTTCAGTTTTTACCGAGATTAAAACTCTGATTTTTATAGTATGGGTTAGAGCATAAAAATTTGATTTTTATGTATATAGATTTAAATTAAAAACACGATTTTTATATATTATGAATAACAAAGAAAGGTTATATTTTTAAACAAGGTAAAGCATTGATTTTTAATTAAAGAAAGAACGTATTTTTAATTAAAGAAAGAACGTATTTTTAATCAAAGAAAGAACGTATTTTTAATCAAAGAAAGAACGTATTTTTAATTAAAGAAAGAAGTGATTTTTAATCTATGAAAGACGATATTTTTATTATAGTAGAGCATTAAAAATATAATTTTTATCATATGTAGAAGCTCAAAATATAATTTTTATTATATGTAGAAGTTCAAAATATAATTTTTATATGATGTGAAGGTTAAAAATATTAATTTTATAATATAGGAAAGTAAAAAAATATAATTTTTATACTAGTGGCATAATAAAAATATGATTTTTACTTAGGTAGAGTATTAAAAATATGGTTTTTGTTAAAGTAGAAATATAAAAATATAATTTGTATATAGAAAGAAGCGTTGTAAAAATAGAATTTTTTTTTCCATATGCAGTGATTATAAAAACATGATTTTTATATACATAACAACAATATAAAAATATGATTTTTACATATGTAGATAATACGGGCAACGAAGGTGACGAAGATGCGATAGCGATGAAGATTTCTATCAATGAAGTGCCGTGGAGCTAGGATAGCTATCAGTGAGAATTTCTCACCTTTCAATTACTTTTCTAGTTATATATATATATACTAGGATGCAGACGGTGCTTAGTAGCACCCGACACAATCGACCACAGACCATGGACTTGTTTGTTTGGTTGCATAGCTTAGTTATATGATTTGATTTGAATTTGGTTGTTTGGTGATTTTGATTGATGTGTGAATGGCGTGGGCCTTCACTAGACCGGGGATAAGGCCAGGCCTCGTCCCGTTTCTAGTATCGTGCCGTTATGCCGCCGAAATTTTCTAAAATATGTTAGAAATATAAAAATATCATTTTATTTAAAGAATGAACTGAATAGAAATTCAAGTGTTGAAATAAAATGTTTTATCGTTAAAAATATTATTTTTTAACGTGAATGTGAATAAATAAATATTCATTTACAAACCAGACGGTTTGTTTATGTACACCTATTTGAAGGACATTGATTGGGACGATAAATTTTACACATCGCCCAACTGCACAAATAAAATCTGTTGTTGATTGTTTGAAACCCCACACGGGTGTTGGGATGAAAATTGAAGTTCACTCATCCTGATTGATTAAATATGTCGATCGATAGATTGACAGGCTGTTATAAGCGTTAGATAACTATATTTGATGCTTATACAGTGTAGTGCACTTTGGTTGATGGTTGATTATTTTTCAATGCTATTATATACATGTGTTGTATGGAATCCATATAATTAACTTTATATGGTAATTGATTGGGCCTCATTCCAATTTGAAAAATAAAGAATATTATAAAATAAAAGTTCATGTGTGGACAGTACTCATCCATTGAGATTGGTCATGTGTTGAACGAAATATTTTGATAATAACAACTATTTTGAAAAAGAAGTATTTGAAATAGAATATTTGAAAATAGAAATTTATGAAGCCGTGTTGATTAGATTGACGCCATTTTGACGTGAACGATATTTATATCGATTTTAAAACGATTTCGAAATGAATTGAATTGAAAACGATTTCGAAATGAATTGAATTGAAAACGATTTCGAAATGAATTGAATTGAAAACGATTTCGAAATGAATTGAATTGAAAACGATTTCGAAATGAATTGAATTGAAAACGATTTCGAAATGAATTGAATTGAAAACGATTTCGAAATGAATTGAATTGAAAACGATTTCGAAATGAATTGAATTGAAAACGATTTCGAAATGAATTGAATTGAAAACGATTTCGAAATGAATTGAATTGAAAACGATTTCGAAATGAATTGAATTGAAAACGATTTCGAAATGAATTGAATTGAAAACGATTTCGAAATGAATTGAATTGAAAACGATTTCGAAATGGATTGAAAACGAATTCGAATTGAATTGAAAGCGAATTGAAATGAATTCAAATTGAATTGAAATTTGAATTGAATAGAAATGAATTTTAAAACGAATTTATAAAGAAGAATTCAATTTTTGATTTGAATTGAAATGGAAGTGGAAAAATGTTTTTGAAACGAATTCAAAACCATTTATATAATTCGTTTTAAATAGAAATCGACGAAATATATATTATATATATTATATATATAATATAATGGCCTGAATAGAACGCGTCGCGCCGCGGCAGTTCGTGAATTTTGACCATTTATTTCAAATGGACATTACGGGAGATCCGACCGTCGGATTCTCCTAAAACCGGAACCGTTGGGTTCGTATCGAAAAGAGCTTTCTAACGAATATTAGAAATTTGAAATCTAACGGTTGGATTTGGAATTATGTCCAAATCAAATTTGAAAAAGGTCGCTGTAAGTGCAGTTCGATGGCCGTTGATGGAAATCGACTGTACGGGCCTTGATAAAATTATTAAAAATAGTAATAATTTGTGTAAAATCATAAGAAATGATTTGTGAAGAATTGGGATGAAAAACTCCATATTTGAAAAGATAAAAATAGATTTTTATCGAAATGAACTAGTTTTGAACTAGAAATATAATTCTATTTATTTTTAAATAAATAAATTGAATTTGAAAAGGGTTTTGAAAATAACCAGAATTTCCAATGATTGCATTGGAGTGGATTTGAATCGAAATTGTCTTCGGAATATTTCGATGTTGGAATTCGTGATTATACGGATGTTGTTATGGAAATTTGAAAGATATATATTTATATCGTTATTTCCAATACGACATTTGTTAGTCGTAGAATTTGATATTGAATATAAGCCGGTATATTTTCTATTCAGAGCCTTGTATTGAATATCAAATGTGATTTGGGTTTGTCGTGAATGGTGTCTTCACTAACACTGTTCTTGAACCCAGTTGAGAAAAGATTAAATCTTTTTATTTAGATTTAATGAAGTGTACCAATTAAATGATATTTAATTGGAATTGAATTGGTATTGATTTTTGGGTTTATCGTGAACAGTGTTTTAAATAACACTTGTTCTTTAACCCGATAATTAATGGAATGTGATTTTGGGTTTATCGTGGATCGTGTTTTAAATGACACTGATTCTTTAACCCAGATAACGATTAAAACTAAGTGGAGTTTTAATGAATCTTTAATTAGATTGAAAAGATCGAGAATGGAGTATCACCAGTTTTACTCCAGGCGATAGTTAAATCTTTAATTAGATTTGAACGTGAAATGGTAATTGAATTACCGATAACACTGTGGTGTTAGATATGAAGTACTACCAGTTTTACTTCATGGGATGAATAGGTTGGGATTGGGAAATAAAATAAATGATTACTTCGGTGTGGTTCGCTAATCCCGACTAGTTTGAATTGATATTCAAAGGAGATTAAAGAATAAATTTAAAGAATTTATCTTGGATAAAATTAATGGGAACTTTTCCCAAAGTATAGGAATATTTGAATAAAAGAATATTCTGGATTGGAATGAGGCGTATGTTGTGTTTGTGTAACACTTTTATAATATATACGCGAGTTATTCAGAAAGACCGGGTTTATCCCATTCTGAATAACTGATTCGACGTGGTGTCGAAGATGAAGACGGTGGTCGAAGACCGGAAGTCTTTACGTCGTTTGGGTGATTACTGATGATCTTGATTGGGCTGTACACCCAAGAAGATGGAAACAGTTGGTGATCGTCCAGACGTACTTGGAGATCGATGGATATGCGGGGTACTAGGTGCCTCCGGTTTCGTTCAGACCCAGAACGGACTTGTAAATGGACTGTGTGTCTGACATTGGATTTTAGTCCATGTGATTGATCTCTATTAAATATATATCTGTTTGGCGGCGGAGAATTTATTCTCTTGCTTAACGCCCTTCTCTGAGACGTACGAGCTCAGGGGTTATATATTGATGGATATCAAACGCATGGAGTGAATTGCCTGTGTGGCATGCCTAAGTGGCAATTGATCGAGGCTTCTGTTGAAAAGCAAAGTCTTGTGGTGATGATCAAAGCACGGCCTTTGTGGCGTAGCTTTGTGTAACGTTTACCTCGCGAGTTTCACACCCGGTATGAACCAAAAACGGGAGACGGACCTCAGGGAGGACTTGCGTTTCTTTCTAGCTAGAAGTGGCGTCAGTGGTTTTACACGCCCTGACGAGTTTGACTTATGTGATTGTTGTTGTTGCGAGGCGCCTCGGTTACATCGGTTTCGGCCGATGCATTCTGGTCGGCAGACGGACCAGACTTACACCCCGTAGGGTGGGGAAACGTAGTGTTCAGGAATTTTAATCCACATCGGTGGACCGGCCCTGACGATCCAAAGGCTTGACTGAGTACTTGCCTGAGGGGCGGGCTAGAGCGTCTCGAATCGGTTGAGGACTATCTTTTGCCTCGGTTCATAGACGGAAATCCAATTTCCAAATACGTAACATTTGCGGTTTTATTTGTAGAGCCTAGTATGGCGACATAGTGGGATGGGGCGCTCATGCCGCCTATGATTGATACTTATGATTTGAAGTTGTTTTATACACTATGCACTTATAATAGTATCAAATGATTTGTTTTCAACGTATCAAGCATTCTTGGCTATTATAAGGTAAAAACCCTATCCTCCGGCTTGCGTTGCATTGTGTGATGGGAACTGGGTCTTATAATAGCTTCATTTTTCTTTATTTAGCATTGCGCTGTTTGTTTTATGCACTGGTATTCTTGGGAGGAAACCCGTTCCGTGTTATACGGCGTGGTCCCTTGATTTACCGAACTTTAAAAACAAAGATTAATAACTATTTTAGTTCTCACACCAGTCACATGACTGACCTGGAGTTTATTGTTTTAACCTAAACTCTGGGTGCCCCTATTTTGACACGGGCAGCTAGTAGTTTTGGTTTTGCAGATTTATATTCACAGGATCCTGGTTTACAGCTGGAACGATATCCGGAAAGCTTTGTATCCGTATATCTCATTCTAGTTGTGTATTGTATTATTTTTCCGCTGCAATGAAAATAAATGTTATTTAAATCTCTGATATTTCTGTGTAATATTCTTTTATACTCTGTATATTCTTGTAATCTGATGCATTGTTGTAATATACAGTGAAATGTTCTTCTGTCTGCGTTCTGATTTGTCTTGTCCTCACAGTAATTCGTTCTTTCTCATCTCTTCGGAGACCGGGGAAGTTCGGGTCGCTTCAGTTGGTATCAGAGCTTTGGTTTACAAAGCTTAGAGAACAAGGCACGTTAGAACCATACGAAAGAATTCATCAGATATTGGATTAGTAAAATCCAAGGGGAATGACTCGTTAGAGATGGGATCAGTAGTATCCTAGAACGAGTGTGAAGAGTATATTTTTGAAAATGAAAACAAATTTTGTTTTGAAAATTTAAATCAATTATTCGTATTTGATTATTTATTTCATATTGATTAGGACAATCCAATATATAAAGATTTTGCGTATGCGTCTGGCTAGCGTGTATTCGATGTGTTGATATATTGGATAGATATAGAGTTACACTCTAGTCACCCGGGGGTGATTCTGATGGTTGATATATCATCATCAGAATCTATATTCGAGTGACGAACGTGTAATATCTATATATTTCCTATTGACTGGTGTGAGAACCAAAAATTAGATAAGGCCTATTGTTGTGATTTGGCATCAAAAACATGATTTTTGTATATGTATCAAAATTATGAATTTGAAACTCTAATTCACTAATAGATTGATGTTTGTGTTGTTTGTTCATTTGTTTGCTAATTTTGAACCATTATGCCTAATTGAACCAAATATTGAATTGTATTGAAAATTGGTCGCATTTGCTTGCATATACATATACTTATATTGAACAGGTCATAGCAAGGAGGCTAGAGCAGAGAATAAAATTTGTTTGCCCGACAAATAGGTACATGTTTACTACATAATTTACTGTTTTGTTTGGGTGATGATGATTTTATGAGCCTATTGGCTAGCCGCTTGGCTTTTTCTTTTTCTTTTTGAGATCTGAAGGACCGGAGAAGCTATTTGAAATTCCCCGATGCTCCCGGTGCAGGGGAGGTTATGGCGAAATTTTTCGAAAATTTAGGGTGTTAGCCAAATTTTTGAAAATTTGAAAATTCTCAGAAACTAAAGAGTTGGAGAATGGAAGCCTGATCGATCGTAGGGTTGATTAATCAAACCACTTTCGACTTTGTTCCTTTTCGGGGACGAAAAGTTTTAAGTGGGGGAGATTGTAACAACCCGAAAATCTGGGCCAGTTTAAAATTTTTATTTTGGCCATTTTAGCGAATTTTGATTATTTAAAATGAATTATTTTAAATAATATCGACGAGAAATTTATTTTGAATATAATTCGAACGTATATATTATATACGTCGTCGTTAGAATATAAATATTTATATATAATTATAAATAGAATTGAATAATGGCGCGGTAGTTCGATAATTCGATTTCAAACTTCAATTGAATGTACCGGGTGCAAAACAATCCGGATTTTAGTGAAACCAAAAACATTAGGATCTGATTGATGATATCTTTCCAATGAATCCGAATAATCGAGATTTCATAGTGGGAATCAAAAGATATGTCCAGTTGAAAATTCTGAATAGTCCCTATGAAATTCAGGCCCTTAAAAATAGCCATTTTGCAAACGACCTCGGATTTCGACGAAACCAGTTTTGTTGGGTCCGTGATGTTAAATTATTGCTAGGTTTCAAATTTCATAATTTTTCGAATCAATATGTGAGCATGGCAAAGGAAAACGCGTTTGACCAGTTTCAGTTGATTTTAATCGACTGGAAATTGGCCATTTTTCAAACGGTCTCAGAATTCGACGAAACTAGTTTTGTTAGGACCGTATCGTCAATACGAAGCTAGAAAATATTTTTCTGGAATTTTTCGAGGTAGTATGTGACCCCGGTAATTTGAAATGTACGTTTAAAATCCAATATAATGATTTAAATGTAAATTCAGCAGAAACTGATTGTAACGATCGAATCAGCTTGCAGTGCATATCCCATTGTGTTCGGAATGGGGGTAAAACGCTATGGACGACAGGCGGTGGGCCTCGTTTAGAGGTCAAATGAAAAAGTCAACTTTTTGTGAATTAAATAATTAAAATAACTAAAAATATCTCCCTTCTCCTATATGCCTTCAGCACCCCCCCCCCCCCCCCGTTTACTTATTCGATCGAATGAAATAAAAAAAAAAAGGAAGAGATCGGAGGAAGCGCCTTCGACTGGAGGAGCTCAACGCCGCCGCCATCGCTCCCCAGACCGCCGTCCAGCCCCGCTCCGACGGTCAACCACCGCAAGCCCCCTCTCTCCCCTCCACCGACGCATCCTCCTCTTCCCCCTTCTTGTCCAAACCGCTACCCTAGCCTCGAATCAGACCCGACGCTGAACCGCTCCGCCCACCGACCCCTGATGGCCGCGCCCAGACCCTCCAACCACCTGTGGCCCAACCACTCCGACGTCCAAACTCCTCCCCCTTCGCAGCAAAGTGAAACCCCCCTCTGAAAAATGCAAAGTGAGTTTTTATTCGATTTTCTTTTCAGTTTTTACCGAGATTAAAACACTGATTTTTATAGTATGGGTTAGAGCATAAAAATTTGATTTTTATGTATATAGATTTAAATTAAAAACACGATTTTTATATATTATGAATAACAAAGAAAGGTTATATTTTTAAACAAGGTAAAGCATTGATTTTTAATTAAAGAAAGAACGTATTTTTAATTAAAGAAAGAACGTATTTTTAATCAAAGAAAGAACGTATTTTTAATCAAAGAAAGAACGTATTTTTAATTAAAGAAAGAAGTGATTTTTAATCTATGAAAGACGATATTTTTATTATAGTAGAGCATTAAAAATATAATTTTTATCATATGTAGAAGCTCAAAATATAATTTTTATTATATGTAGAAGTTCAAAATATAATTTTTATATGATGTGAAGGTTAAAAATATTAATTTTATAATATAGGAAAGTAAAAAAATATAATTTTTATACTAGTGGCATAATAAAAATATGATTTTTACTTAGGTAGAGTATTAAAAATATGGTTTTTGTTAAAGTAGAAATATAAAAATATAATTTGTATATAGAAAGAAGCGTTGTAAAAATAGAATTTTTTTTTCCATATGCAGTGATTATAAAAACATGATTTTTATATACATAGCAACAATATAAAAATATGATTTTTACATATGTAGATAATACGGGCAACGAAGGTGACGAAGATGCGATAGCGATGAAGATTTCTATCAATGAAGTGCCGTGGAGCTAGGATAGCTATCAGTGAGAATTTCTCACCTTTCAATTACTTTTCTAGTTATATATATATACTAGGATGCAGACGGTGCTTAGTAGCACCCGACACAATCGTCCACAGACCATGGACTTGTTTGTTTGGTTGCATAGCTTAGTTATATGATTTGATTTGAATTTGGTTGTTTGGTGATTTTGATTGATGTGTGAATGGCGTGGGCCTTCACTAGACCGGGGATAAGGCTAGGCCTCGTCCCGTTTCTAGTATCGTGCCGTTATGCCGCCGAAATTTTCTAAAATATGTTAGAAATATAAAAATATCATTTTATTTAAAGAATGAACTGAATAGAAATTCAAGTGTTGAAATAAAATGTTTTATCGTTAAAAATATTATTTTTTAACGTGAATGTGAATAAATAAATATTCATTTACAAACCAGACGGTTTGTTTATGTACACCTATTTGAAGGACATTGATTGGGACGATAAATTTTACACATCGCCCAACTGCACAAATAAAATCTGTTGTTGATTGTTTGAAACCCCACACGGGTGTTGGGATGAAAATTGAAGTTCACTCATCCTGATTGATTAAATATGTCGATCGATAGATTGACAGGCTGTTATAAGCGTTAGATAACTATATTTGATGCTTATACAGTGTAGTGCACTTTGGTTGATGGTTGATTATTTTTCAATGCTATTATATACATGTGTTGTATGGAATCCATATAATTAACTTTATATGGTAATTGATTGGGCCTCATTCCAATTTGAAAAATAAAGAATATTATAAAATAAAAGTTCATGTGTGGACAGTACTCATCCATTGAGATTGGTCATGTGTTGAACGAAATATTTTGATAATAACAACTATTTTGAAAAAGAAGTATTTGAAATAGAATATTTGAAAATAGAAATTTATGAAGCCGTGTTGATTAGATTGACGCCATTTTGACGTGAACGATATTTATATCGATTTTAAAACGATTTCGAAATGAATTGAATTGAAAACGATTTCGAAATGAATTGAATTGAAAACGATTTCGAAATGAATTGAATTGAAAACGATTTCGAAATGAATTGAATTGAAAACGATTTCGAAATGAATTGAATTGAAAACGATTTCGAAATGAATTGAATTGAAAACGATTTCAAAATGAATTGAATTGAAAACGATTTCGAAATGAATTGAATTGAAAACGATTTCGAAATGAATTGAATTGAAAACGATTTCGAAATGAATTGAATTGAAAACGATTTCGAAATGAATTGAATTGAAAACGATTTCGAAATGGATTGAAAACGAATTCGAATTGAATTGAAAGCGAATTGAAATGAATTCAAATTGAATTGAAATTTGAATTGAATAGAAATGAATTTTAAAACGAATTTATAAAGAAGAATTCAATTTTTGATTTGAATTGAAATGGAAGTGGAAAAATGTTTTTGAAACGAATTCAAAACCATTTATATAATTCGTTTTAAATAGAAATCGACGAAATATATATTATATATATTATATATATAATATAATGGCCTGAATAGAACGCGCCGCGCCGCGGCAGTTCGTGAATTTCGACCATTTATTTCAAACGGACATTACGGGAGATCCGACCGTCGGATTCTCCTAAAACCGGAACCGTTGGGTTCGTATCGAAAAGGGCTTTCTAACGAATATTAGAAATTTGAAATCTAACGGTTGGATTTGGAATTATGTCCAAATCAAATTTGAAAAAGGTCGCTGTAAGTGCAGTTCGATGGCTGTTGATGGAAATCGACTGTATGGGCCTTGATAAAATTATTAAAAATAGTAATAATTTGTGTAAAATCATAAGAAATGATTTGTGAAGAATTGGGATGAAAAACTCCATATTTGAAAAGATAAAAATAGATTTTTATCGAAATGAACTAGTTTTGAACTAGAAATATAATTCTATTTATTTTTAAATAAATAAATTGAATTTGAAAAGGGTTTTGAAAATAACCAGAATTTCCAATGATTGCATTGGAGTGGATTTGAATCGAAATTGTCTTCGGAATATTTCGATGTTGGAATTCGTGATTATACGGATGTTGTTATGGAAATTTGAAAGATATATATTTATATCGTTATTTCCAATACGACATTTGTTAGTCGTAGAATTTGATATTGAATATAAGCCGGTATATTTTCTATTCAGAGCCTTGTATTGAATATCAAATGTGATTTGGGTTTGTCGTGAATGGTGTCTTCACTAACACTGTTCTTGAACCCAGTTGAGAAAAGATTAAATCTTTTTATTTAGATTTAATGAAGTGTACCAATTAAATGATATTTAATTGGAATTGAATTGGTATTGATTTTTGGGTTTATCGTGAACAGTGTTTTAAATAACACTTGTTCTTTAACCCGATAATTAATGGAATGTGATTTTGGGTTTATCGTGGATCGTGTTTTAAATGACACTGATTCTTTAACCCAGATAACGATTAAAACTAAGTGGAGTTTTAATGAATCTTTAATTAGATTGAAAAGATCGAGAATGGAGTATCACCAGTTTTACTCCAGGCGATAGTTAAATCTTTAATTAGATTTGAACGTGAAATGGTAATTGAATTACCGATAACACTGTGGTGTTAGATATGAAGTACTACCAGTTTTACTTCATGGGATGAATAGGTTGGGATTGGGAAATAAAATAAATGATTACTTCGGTGTGGTTCGCTAATCCCGACTAGTTTGAATTGATATTCAAAGGAGATTAAAGAATAAATTTAAAGAATTTATCTTGGATAAAATTAATGGGAACTTTTCCCAAAGTATAGGAATATTTGAATAAAAGAATATTCTGGATTGGAATGAGGCGTATGTTGTGTTTGTGTAACACTTTTATAATATATACGCGAGTTATTCAGAAAGACCGGGTTTATCCCATTCTGAATAACTGATTCGACGTGGTGTCGAAGATGAAGACGGTGGTCGAAGACCGGAAGTCTTTACGTCGTTTGGGTGATTACTGATGATCTTGATTGGGCTGTACACCCAAGAAGATGGAAACAGTTGGTGATCGTCCAGACGTACTTGGAGATCGATGGATATGCGGGGTACTAGGTGCCTCCGGTTTCGTTCAGACCCAGAACGGACTTGTAAATGGACTGTGTGTCTGACATTGGATTTTAGTCCATGTGATTGATCTTTATTAAATATATATCTGTTTGGCGGCGGAGAATTTATTCTCTTGCTTAACGCCCTTCTCTGAGACGTACGAGCTCAGGGGTTATATATTGATGGATATCAAACGCATGGAGTGAATTGCCTGTGTGGCATGCCTAAGTGGCAATTGATCGAGGCTTCTGTTGAAAAGCAAAGTCTTGTGGTGATGATCAAAGCACGGCCTTTGTGGCGTAGCTTTGTGTAACGTTTACCTCGCGAGTTTCACACCCGGTATGAACCAAAAACGGGAGACGGACCTCAGGGAGGACTTGCGTTTCTTTCTAGCTAGAAGTGGCGTCAGTGGTTTTACACGCCCTGACGAGTTTGACTTATGTGGTTGTTGCTGTTGCGAGGCGCCTCGGTTACATCGGTTTCGGCCGATGCATTCTGGTCGGCAGACGGACCAGACTTACACCCCATAGGGTGGGGAAACGTAGTGTTCAGGAATTTTAATCCACATCGGTGGACCGGCCCTGACGATCCAAAGGTTTGACTGAGTACTTGCCTGAGGGGCGGGCTAGAGCGTCTCGAATCGGTTGAGGACTATCTTTTGCCTCGGTTCATAGACGGAAATCCAATTTCCAAATACGTAACATTTGCGGTTTTATTTGTAGAGCCTAGTATGGCGACATAGTGGGATGGGGCGCTCATGCCGCCTATGATTGATACTTATGATTTGAAGTTGTTTTATACACTATGCACTTATAATAGTATCAAATGATTTGTTTTCAACGTATCAAGCATTCTTGGCTATTATAAGGTAAAAACCCTATCCTCCGGCTTGCGTTGCATTGTGTGATGGGAACTGGGTCTTATAATAGCTTCATTTTTCTTTATTTAGCATTGCGCTGTTTGTTTTATGCACTGGTATTCTTGGGAGGAAACCCGTTCCGTGTTATATGGCGTGGTCCCTTGATTTACCGAACTTTAAAAACAAAGATTAATAACTATTTTAGTTCTCACACCAGTCACATGACTGACCTGGAGTTTATTGTTTTAACCTAAACTCTAGGTGCCCCTATTTTGACACGGGCAGCTAGTAGTTTTGGTTTTGCAGATTTATATTCACAGGATCCTGGTTTACAGCTGGAACGATATCCGGAAAGCTTTGTATCCGTATATCTCATTCTAGTTGTGTATTGTATTATTTTTCCGCTGCAATGAAAATAAATGTTATTTAAATCTCTGATATTTCTGTGTAATATTCTTTTATACTCTGTATATTCTTGTAATCTGGTGCATTGTTGTAATATACAGTGAAATGTTCTTCTGTCTGCGTTCTGATTTGTCTTGTCCTCACAGTAATTCGTTCTTTCTCATCTCTTCGGAGACCGGGGAAGTTCGGGTCGCTTCAGTAAATTAGGTAGAAGTTTTATAATGGAAGTAGGAGTTAAGGTCAACAATTAGTGTGGAAACTACTACATTGTTGTGCTTACAGAGCTTAAGGTATTATTTTTAAATACTACAGTTTGATCATCATTCTTTCATCTCAATTTCTTGAAATAGAGTTATTATAAAAGAAAAGAAGTTTCAGGATGTTTTTTTTTATTATTCTTATGTGATCGTGATTTTTCTTCAACTGATGTCTAAATTGATTGAATTTCATATCATTCATGTTTTATCTCACCCAAAAACATGATATATGGGAAATAATGGACAAGATAAAATATGTGAATATATTTGATAGGAAAGATGTCATCATTTAAGACATAGCAAACTTGGTTAAGTAGCGCCAATAGGTTGTTAGTTTTATCAGATAACAATTATGTACAAAGGCAATGGTATATAAATGTACTAACATGAGCAGCACATATGGAATGATATCAGTGGAATGGAGGCTGAAAAAGGAAGGACGTTGGTTGATCTTGAAATAGATTATAGTAATGATGAATATTACGCATGATGCCTATTATATAATATTTATCGTCAATCAAGGTGTATCTCCTTCACATGGTCATCAAGTAGCGGAGTCTGCTAAAGAAACCAGTGCAAACCGATTAATACGCAATTGCTCAATCCATCCAATGATTTTCACGAATATCATCATGTTTCTATGGTTGCAATACCGATTCTGTTTTAGGTCATTCTTCCCTATTATTGAATATTTTCTTAATTGACACAAATTCTAATTTCATTATTGCTAACATTTTGTTGATTAGGTTGTTTATAATATAATTTCCAAGTAACAATCACCATATGATATTACTTCATCTTGCAATTGAAACCCTATCTTAATGGATGTCTCATTCCTTGATAATACTAATTTTTGTCCACTTGCCATTTGATTTTGATTTTTTTTCCTTCAACTTTTAAATTTAACATGAATATGTGGTTGCATCACTTACAAGATTTTAAAGTTGATTACTTAATGACTATGGATTGGTTTTCATTTGGTTTTCAGTAAGACAAGGTTATATTTATTTCCACAATGTCAGCATTTTAAACTGAGGCTAATATAATAATATTTTGTAGATCGTAAAGCTAACATTTATTCGTGGTTATATTATCCAAGGAAATTTACTATTGATTACTTAAAGACTTAGGATAATTAGGGTTAGCTTAAGAGAGATGGAAGCCTTCGTGATCTCTATTATATTACATATTTTAATTTTTAATTTCTTTTTTACCCTCTCTTCTAACAGTGGGAATTCTCCCAAAAAAATTTGATACCTGTATTAGTTCAAAATTTATGACTGATAATTTATTAACATATGTGTTTCTTTCACTATATTTGTATTCTTCCCTTTTTTTCGTTCTTCATTATTCGTACATCCCATTTTGGCTTTTTTTTTGTTTCCTTTCTTCAATGTCTACACATTACGTTTTTGGATTATATCTACAAATAATGTTTCTATTCTATTTATCCTGAAACTGAACAACTGATATCACATTCTATGTACAATGGCAGTTAATTTTCCAATACAAATAACAAAAAATTGGTGATAGGCTTGACTAATTAATGAATACGGACAATGCACGTGATTAAACAAAGGCGTAGAGGCTTCCAATTTAATATATTTTTCTTGACAAATCGGGGAAGTCTTGCTTTAATAAATATGTTAATGTTTTTAGATTTTTAAGCTTGATTCGAAACTCAAGGAATTCTTACTAATTATAAACCCTTGATTTTGATTGGTTGGCCTAAAGCTTTTAGTTATTATGTTTGTTAGTTTTACCAAGAAATAGAATATATTTTTTTTTGAAAGTTATGCATAAATTTTATTCATCAACTTGATAATTACAATATAGATTTTCTGAGGCATATAGAATGCTATAACAACCAAAATAAGTCTCTATAACACCTCAAATCACTTGAACACCAGACCCTTGTCAACAGAACGTTGAACATAGATTCTCACGTGCTTCACTTAACCAGCAAAATACTTTACATTAAGGAATTGTCTACGCTAACTACAGCAAATTAGCACAGTATCAAAACCAAGAAGTACTGCAGCAACATTCATGTTATAAAATCATGATATAACGGATTTTTCCTCGTATGCCTTCTTGAAGCTTTCAGTTTATTGTTGAAAGGCATTACGTCCTCAGGCATATAATCATTTCCTTCATTTAAGTCATCATCTGCCCAAAATTTTCCACTTGGTTTCTTGTTCTTGGATTTGGAAGTTGGCAGAGAGCTAGTGGGCACAGCAGAAGAAAGCATGGCAGAGTCAACTACTGGAAAAGTTAATCCAGAGCCGGTAACATTAGGAGGAGGTAGTTGGATGTTTGAAGGTGGTTTCAAGTTTCCGTATGGTGAAGATTTGGAGGGTGTTGAAGTGTAGGATGTTGTGGCAAAAGTAGAGGATATAGATGAATTGGCTAAATTTCCAACGGCACTCATAGAACTACATGAAGCAAAAGTACTGCATATACCTGGTTTTCCATTTGCAGATTTGTCAATATTAGCAGAGTTTTCCCCAAATAAATTACCTACTAGATCTTCCATTTCTTCAGCCATATTGATTTGCTCTATATTCTGGTTCCCAGCTTCATTAGTGATGTTGACTTGTGCTTCTAAACCAGTATTGGCATCGGAATTACTTCCTACTTTAAGTTCAGCCTGCTGTGTATTAACATTCACATTAGAGCTAATATTAACATCTTCATTAACCACCTCTGTAGCTCCATTGCTATCAATTTCATTTGCAAGTGCATCAAATGGATTTGCATTAGCATTAGGCATATCAGTTCCATTATTAACATTAGCAGCTTCGTTACCATACTGGGCTCCTTTCTTTCTCCAATATTTCGATTTATTTGTCCTGGCAAATTTCCAGTTACCCTGATTAAGATTTGATGTTTTTGTTCTATTAAACTGTCGTGGGTGATCGTAGTTTTTGGCATTATTATCAACATAAACCTCATCTTGCATATCATCCTCCTTTACAGCATTGTCATTAAATTCACAATCACTAGTGGTATGACCAAAAACTCTACAAACGGTACATATTTTGGGTCGCCAATCATAAGATAATTTAACTGAAGGACACTCTTTACCAAGACCCGCTACAACTATTTTTTCTGCAAGATCAAACTCCGATGAAATCTCAATTAAGGCTTTAGCATATCTGAATCTTTCAAGTTTTTCGGTGCTACTATCAAAGTATATCAATCTTCCGACATGACAAGCTAGCCAATTTATACCAACTAACGTCCATAGAATTGTTGGAATGCAATAAAAATTGTAACACCCCACACCCGCTAAGGTCACTCATACCAGGGGAATGCCTTAGTTTCGGTGGAGTATTTTAAGTGAATATAGAACAGTAAAATTACAACAAGACAGATATAAGTAATACTTGAAAATTTAAAACATCATTTCATTGCAGCGAAAAATAATACATGTTTGGTTACATCACAAAACCATAAACCAGAGTCAAGCACATAATATCCATCTTGATAAAATAGAAGTACATAATCCCACTACATAACTAATAGCCATAAAAGGAAAGATAAGCTCGGCTTCACTTCAACGGTCCAAGCTCCATAGGATAGATACAGCAATCAGATCAAAGCCCACTAGCACCAGGCCCACTCTAATAACCTGGGGTTGGGGAAAAAGATAAAAACAACGGGGTCAGACATAAGTCTGAGTGAGTCCTATAACCCTAACAATACAATCATTAAAATAACCAGAGAAGACATAAGTCGATATACGGTAACGCCTGGGGATGCATGGCTACACCAAGCAGCTTGGCAAACTTAGAATAAACTAAGATAACCGTAAAGACGCATTTACCCACCCAAGGATAATTACTAAATTACACCGCCCCAGACCTACTCAAAGATAATTCCTACACTGCACCACACCAGTTTTACCTACCTAAGATTAATTCCTACTTAAAGGTTGATCCCACTAAATGTACTTAGTAATTTTTACCCAGTAGTTTCTAGTACCCCTACATAGGTGCCGTCTGCCCCTATCATTACTAGGTGTACCCACTACTCCCAAGCGATCGGCTCCCTAACGTAGATACCCGTGCTGGTCCCACAATGGGGTGTATCATTTCCCCAAAGTGGCAACCTGATAATATCAACGGTGCACGGCTTTATATCTACACGATGTAACAACGATTTACTAACCAGCCCGGGTCCACACACGCATATGAAACCCGTTGGTCCTACGTTGCCACCGCTAACCCGTTTTTGGTCTCTTATAGTCAAGCCCAATATGCGTGTCCCGTCACCCGACTTGGGTCGAGCCCACAAAGATACGTTTGGGATATTGGTTGAGATGGGCCCCCACAAGCTACCACCTAAGCTTGTTATTTTTTTATCTAGTGTATCCCACTTAACCCCTTTAACCATGTCTACTTACATGTTATAAATACTTTGGTTAAGTCATTAATCATATTTTGATTACCTTTCAAGGCACCCACTAGATTTCCACATGACACCCAAGTCCTTTACTTAATTCCCACATGCCACCCGAGGCACTTACTTAACCCCTTAATCATGTTTAATTACATGTTCCACTTTGGTTAAGTATTCTAATCGTGTTTTCTATTGCCACCCAAGGCAACCCACTAGTTTTCTCATGCCACCCAAGGCACCCACTTAACCCTCAAGCCCCACTAAATGCTTATATGGTTAAGTGTTTCTTAATTAATTAAGACCGTGATCCTCATAAAGACCTCTCACATTAGCCTATCTTTTATGACCGCTGGTTAAGCCGGTTGGGTCCGGGCAGCCTTATGTCATAACCGAGTCTAACCTCGTGTCTTTACATTAATCACGTATTTAGTTTGTGCCTAAGACCTCTCACATTGGGCTAACATTTGTAGCAACTGGTTAAGCCGGTTGGGTCCGGGCAGTTTTACGCTACAACTGAGTCCAACCTCGTGTCTTAGTCGATTAATTACACCTAATTAATCACCCCCATAATTTATATTAATTATCCCTAATTAATATCAAGTTTTTCATAACATGGGTAGACCTAACTCAATAGGTAAATTCCCATGGGGTAGACCTAACTCAATAGGTAAATTCCCACTTATGTTAATTTGTTTTTATGGTATGCTTAATCATACCCAATCATACTTTTTATTAACATCTTTATTAACCCCATCGTTCCCCACGCAAATCGTTTTCATTTCACGACATAATAAAAGGGAAGATCCATCACAACATCATGGGTTTAACCAAATCTTAGCATATAACTTTGTCATGGGTTAAGAGAATGTCAACTTGCATACATGAGCATATATTAACCCAACTACATTTAACCCAAACTTGCATATTATCATACACATGACTTGCATAACATGTTGCATATGAACTTACATATTATCATACACATATCTTGCATAGCATGTTGAACTTGCATATAAGCATTCACATAACTTGCATAACATGTTAAACATGCATTTAAGCATACACATAACTTGCATAAGCATTCACATACTTGCATAAGCATTCACATACTTGCATATTAACCCATAAACTTGCATAATGTGTCATCATGAACTTGCATATTAACAACCATGTAACTTGCATAGCATATCTTGCATATTAACATACATGTAACTTGCATAGCATATCTTGCATATTAACATACATGTAACTTGCATAGCATTCTTGCATATTAACATACATGTAACTTGCATATTAACAAACATGTAACTTGCATAGCATATCTTGCATATTAACAAACATGTAACTTGCATAGCATATATTATCATACATGTAACTTGCATATGAACTTGTTAAACATGCATAAACCCACTTGTTAAATATGCATAAAACAACTTATTAATCATGCATATTATCACATACTTAGCATGCATAGAATCACATACTAAACTTGCATAATATCATATGCTTAGCATGCATAGAATCACATACTAAACTTGCATAATATCATATACTTAGCATGCATAGAATCACATACTAAACTTGCATAATATCATATACTTAGCATGCATAGAATCACATACTCATCATGCATAATATCACCTACTTAACTTGCATAAAATCAATTACTTATTATGCATAAACCCACATATCCAACTTGCATAAACTCTCATATTCAACTTAGGATTAATATTATACATAGATTAGCATATCATTACAAATGATTCAAACTCACAAATCTGCATTCAAGACCATAAGTCTCATTACACCTAATCTACTTATCTTAACAATTGACCATCAAAGTGATAGAAACTCACTACTAGCAATTTGCACTCCAAATGAAGATTAAGATGCTTAGAATGGATTAGAAGTTGATTAGAGAGGTTGATTAGCTTGCTTTCCTCTTCATTGATTTGTGGAGGCCATGATCAAGTTTCATTTTGCCATAGTTTAGTTACAAGATTTAATTATGAATGAATTAGGGTAGGGTTATGGTCTTATTTATAGGATTAGGTTGCATTTTAGACCCTTAGATTAACCCTAGATTAATTTAGACCCGTCAGATCCAAGAAGCTTCCAGAACCAGCCCTCCAAGCCAGCCCAAGACCCAACCTGGTGCAACCTGGTGTACCCAGGTTCACTGGACGCCAAGCCCCTGTCGACAGGCAAGTCGACAGGCAAGTCGACACCCCTGTCGACAGGCCTGTCGACAGCCCTGTCGACATGGGTAGGGCGGGAATCTTCCCGCCTGGCCCGCCTGCTCTATTTTAAATTCAGAATTTAAATTATTAAATCTGTTTTTAGTTTTCAATTTTCTGCAAACTTCATCGGGCCATAACTGGGCCATACAGACTCCGATTTTCGAAAACTCGGACTCTATTTCGCGTATTTTTCCGAGACGAACGCAATGACGTAGCCCGTTTCCCCCAATTCTCACATCTGAGATTATTTATTCTGTAATTAGTGAATTTTAGCATTAACCGAAATTCGGGGTGTTACATTCTCCCCTCCTTAAAGGATTTCGTCCCCGAAATCTCTAAGCTAAGGAGAATGCATATCCTACCATCCAAACAACCATCTACTCAATCCATCAAACACGGGCATCCATTGTCCTTAAAACAATTTCTAATGATGTATGAGCATATGCGAAAAGTGTGTGTATATGTTCCCTATCTAATGTACGAACATATGCAAACCATGATAGTGCCATGCATCCAATATGTATGCGAGATAACCCTATCGACACATACAGTATCTATATGAGTGCACAATCATTCACCAAAATGCATCATCCACATGATAACACAATCATTATACATCCATAAATATAGCTAACTACACACAATTTTATGCAATATGCAATATGAAGTGATTGAGCCGATCTAGTGCCTAGAGTGTGTATATATGCATCCACGAGCAACCACTAGCAAACACTTGCATCCACTTGCATCCATCAACCATAACATGTCTCAAACACATGTTTCAACCATAGGTTTTCCCTATCTAAAGGTCAAACAGCACTAATCGAGAGGACATACTAAAGATAAGGTAAGTACTAGGCAAGCGATAAAGGAGAAGTTAAAAGACATACTCTCCAAAAAGAAATGGATACAAAGAACGCATCTTCGCTTCCGTCTCCCAAGTAGCATTTCTTTCGTCATCTCCCCATTGCACTCTAGCTAGCTGAACTTCTTTGTTCCTCAACTTCCTAGTCTCTGACCCAATGATGCGAGTAGGAGCTCGTCGAATCGTCTCATCGCGCTCTAACTCTGCTTCTTTAAGCAAACTCGGCTCTACCACCTCAGCGGTCTCATGTAAGCACTTCCTCAAATGGGACACATGAAATACATCACGTACACTACTAAGTCTCTCAGGCAACTCCACTCTATATGTTATCCGTCCAATCCTTTCCTTAACAGGAAAGGGTCCAACAAACCTTGGTACTCACTTCCTAACAGATCCAAAGTGAATCACATTCCGTAACGGAGATACCTTAATAAAAAGCATGCCCTAATATCAAACTCAAGCTCTGTTCTCCTCTTGTCCATATAAGATTCCGCCGCTTTCATCCTTCTTCGAATCAAACCAACCTTCTCTGAAGACTCTCTAATCTCATCGGCCCAACCAAGATCTTACCCGTAGATTCCCACTAACCTGTAGGTGATCAACAAGGCCTTTCATAAAGAGCTTCGAAAGGAGCCATACCAATACTGGACTGAAAGCTGCTATTACATGCGAACTCCACCAATGGAAGATGCTCTTCCCATGTTCCTCCAAAATCCAAAATACATAACCTCAAAAGATATTCTAAGATACGGTTCACCCTCACGGTCTAACCGTCCGTCTGAGGGTGATATGCGGTGCTCAAACACAACTGAGTCCCTACCGCCTCTTGCAAACTCTTCCAAAACTCACTAGTGAAGATAGGATCTCGATCGCTCACTATACCGGAAGGTACACCATGCAATCCAATAATCTCTCGAAGGTAAACTGAAGCTAGACATGTAATAGTCCTCTTGCTCTTCACGGGTATGTAATGGGCACACTTAGTAAGTCTATCTACCATAAGCCCAATCCCCGTATTACCCTTCCTTGATTTCGGTAATCCAATGAGACACTATCCCACTTCCTATTACGGAACTTCTAACGGATGAAGCAACCCTCCGGGTTTCTTCTGCTCCGCTTCCACTTGTTAGCACACCAAGCATCTAGCGACATACTTGGCCGCGTCTTTCTTCAGATTGGCCAAAAAGAAAAACTCGCTTTATGTCTTGGTACCTCTTGTCCCTACCGGGATGAATGGTTATCTTCGACCGATGTATATCATCAAGTATAACCTTCCTCAAACTCTCGTCTTGCGGTACTCAAAGTCTACCGTCTCTACGCAACCACCCCTTACTATCTAGGGTGTACCTACTCAAATGGCTGGACGACTCCCTCCCTTATGAGCTTCTTTACTAACTCAACCAATTGTGGGTCGTCCCGCTGTGTTCCGCCAATCCTCCCCAAAAGAGTAGGCCTAACCTCCAAGGAGGCTAGCAAACCGGATACAAAATCAACGGAAGGTCTAAAGTCAAACATAGAAATAAACTCTAAACTCTATAGTTCAACGAACAATGAACTCAAGGACAACCTTTTTCTTCTTAAGGCGTCTGCTACCATGTTTCCCTTGTTAGGGGTATACGCTATCTCAAACTCATAAGATGTTAAGAACCCTATCCAAAAATCGTCACAACTGTCCATCTCTCACGCAGACCACCCTAGTCGAATTCGACATCCCCCAAATGCAAGCCCCAAAGGCCGAAACCAATATCAGACAAACACCCAATGGATATCTCCTTCGAGTTCAGGCGACCTACGTGAGATGATACTAAAATAAAATAATAATAATGGCTAAACAATTAAGCCTTTGACCAACTTTGGATGTCCTCGCCAGTCTCGCTCCAAAACCACCGTTCTTCCCATAACTGGCTTTGCTCACCCTATTGAGCACATACGAAAACTTATTACGCTCCTTGAAAAGACCAAGATGTCGTTTACAAAGGCCATTACAAACTTATTTAGGTACTCCTTGAACACCCTTCTCATCTAATCAACAAAGTATGCGGGGGCGTTCGTCAAACCAAATAGCATCACCAGCCACTCATAAAAACCCTCCGGAGTCCTAACGACAGTCTTCTCCATACTATCCTCAGCCACTCTCAACTGACGAAACCCCGTGGTTGAGTCCAACTTGCGAAAATACTGAGGTGCCAACTAACTGATCAAAGAGATCATCAATCCTCGGCAATGGGTGTCTATTCTTCTTTGTGAGTTTATTTAGTTCTCTTTAGCCTACACAAAGTCTGAGGGACCCATCCGCCTTCATGGCAAGAACTACTGGAGCACCCCCCCTCCGATATACTTCCTCTTATGAACCCCTTCTCAAGCAATTGCCTACTCACTTATGGAGTTCCCTCCTCTCACGAGGAGCCTTGTGGCACACTGGCCAAGTCACTGGTTTGGCATTGTTTACCAGATATATTCGGAAGTCAATCTTCCGCTCCGGAGGTAAGCCCTTCACCTTCTCAAACACATCCGAGTATTCCCGGACCACTTCTAACAGATCGCAAACTCTCGACCGACGTGTCAAGCGATTCTAGATAACTTAGCATAACAGATTCTATGGGATTACAAGAGATCTCGAGAGTGTTACCCAAGCGGGTCATAAGCCTAACAACTCTCCCTTCAGAATCAAGAACGGCACCCCTACTGGATAACCAGTCCATGCCCCAAAACTAACCCATAGCCCGTGAAGCCCAACAAGCATCACATCCAAACCCAACGCTAAGTATAGAAACTTTCAAACCCAAACACATCATGGAGCCCAATTGGGTTTGAAACAACTAAGGGATCATCTACTAAACTGGTGTCTAAGTGCAGTGACTCAACTAACAATGATGAGATAAACAAACTCGATACATCAGAATCAAATAAAGTTTGGATCGGATAACAAAGAAATCCAAATTCCAACCTAAACGGTCTTATCCCCATCCGGCACCCTAGTTGTGAGGGAATACAACTATCCTCCAGAAGATTCCATACCTTGCCCTTGCTTCTTTGGACAATCCTAATAAGGTGTCCTATTCCTCCCCAAAGGATAACTACTAACCTTCTTCTTCTTCCCACTCTCCACTCGTAACCTCCCACCAATGAGGTTTCATCCTTTATTAACCAAACAACTATTTGAGCCTTCCTCTCCTCGTCTATCCTATATGTACCTACCTGTCCTCCTCCCTCTTGAACCAACTTCTAATCTGATTTACGTCTAAGTCCCTTGAAGCGGTTTTCCATTCTTATCTATCTTAGAAAGATCATCTACACACGGAGGGGAAACTCAAATCGAGAGAGAAAGAGATTTAAACGGAGAATTCGAAAGATAAAGATATGGCTATCGGGGATTATGCTTTTCTCTCAAAAACTTTTCTCTTAAAAGACATGTTTTTGAAAATACTCCTTCAAAAATTTTCTTAGAAAAATAGTTTTTCTAAAAATTTTATCTGTTCTGGTAACCTTAAGCTCTGATACCACGTGTAACACCCCACACCCGCTAAGGTCACTCATACCAGGGGAATGCCTTAGTTTCGGTGGAGTATTTTAAGTGAATATAGAACAGTAAAATTACAACAAGACAGATATAAGTAATACTTGAAAATTTAAAACATCATTTCATTGCAGCGAAAAATAATACATGTTTGGTTACATCACAAAACCATAAACCAGAGTCAAGCACATAATATCCATCTTGATAAAATAGAAGTACATAATCCCACTACATAACTAATAGCCATAAAAGGAAAGATAAGCTCGGCTTCACTTCAACGGTCCAAGCTCCATAGGATAGATACAGCAATCAGATCAAAGCCCACTAGCACCAGGCCCACTCTAATAACCTGGGGTTGGGGAAAAAGATAAAAACAACGGGGTCAGACATAAGTCTGAGTGAGTCCTATAACCCTAACAATACAATCATTAAAATAACCAGAGAAGACATAAGTCGATATACGGTAACGCCTGGGGATGCATGGCTACACCAAGCAGCTTGGCAAACTTAGGATAAACTAAGATAACCGTAAAGACGCATTTACCCACCCAAGGATAATTACTAAATTACACCGCCCCAGACCTACTCAAAGATAATTCCTACACTGCACCACACCAGTTTTACCTACCTAAGATTAATTCCTACTTAAAGGTTGATCCCACTAAATGTACTTAGTAATTTTTACCCAGTAGTTTCTAGTACCCCTACATAGGTGCCGTCTGCCCCTATCATTACTAGGTGTACCCACTACTCCCAAGCGATCGGCTCCCTAACGTAGATACCCGTGCTGGTCCCACAATGGGGTGTATCATTTCCCCAAAGTGGCAACCTGATAATATCAACGGTGCACGGCTTTATATCTACACGATGTAACAACGATTTACTAACCAGCCCGGGTCCACACACGCATATGAAACCCGTTGGTCCTACGTTGCCACCGCTAACCCGTTTTTGGCCTCTTATAGTCAAGCCCAATATGCGTGTCCCGTCACCCGACTTGGGTCGAGCCCACAAAGATACGTTTGGGATATTGGTTGAGATGGGCCCCCACAAGCTACCACCTAAGCTTGTTATTTTTTTATCTAGTGTATCCCACTTAACCCCTTTAACCATGTCTACTTACATGTTATAAATACTTTGGTTAAGTCATTAATCATATTTTGATTACCTTTCAAGGCACCCACTAGATTTCCACATGACACCCAAGTCCTTTACTTAATTCCCACATGCCACCCGAGGCACTTACTTAACCCCTTAATCATGTTTAATTACATGTTCCACTTTGGTTAAGTATTCTAATCGTGTTTTCTATTGCCACCCAAGGCAACCCACTAGTTTTCTCATGCCACCCAAGGCACCCACTTAACCCTCAAGCCCCACTACATGCTTATATGGTTAAGTGTTTCTTAATTAATTAAGACCGTGATCCTCATAAAGACCTCTCACATTAGACTATCTTTTATGACCGCTGGTTAAGCCGGTTGGGTCCGGGCAGCCTTATGTCATAACCGAGTCTAACCTCGTGTCTTTACATTAATCACGTATTTAGTTTGTGCCTAAGACCTCTCACATTGGGCTAACATTTGTAGCAACTGGTTAAGCCGGTTGGGTCCGGGCAGTTTTACGCTACAACTGAGTCCAACCTCGTGTCTTAGTCGATTAATTACACCTAATTAATCACCCCCATAATTTATATTAATTATCCCTAATTAATATCAAGTTTTTCATAACATGGGTAGACCTAACTCAATAGGTAAATTCCCATGGGGTAGACCTAACTCAATAGGTAAATTCCCACTTATGTTAATTTGTTTTTATGGTATGCTTAATCATACCCAATCATACTTTTTATTAACATCTTTATTAACCCCATCGTTCCCCACGCAAATCGTTTTCATTTCACGACATAATAAAAGGGAAGATCCATCACAACATCATGGGTTTAACCAAATCTTAGCATATAACTTTGTCATGGGTTAAGAGAATGTCAACTTGCATACATGAGCATATATTAACCCAACTACATTTAACCCAAACTTGCATATTATCATACACATGACTTGCATAACATGTTGCATATGAACTTACATATTATCATACACATATCTTACATAGCATGTTGAACTTGCATATAAGCATTCACATAACTTGCATAACATGTTAAACATGCATTTAAGCATACACATAACTTGCATAAGCATTCACATACTTGCATAAGCATTCACATACTTGCATATTAACCCATAAACTTGCATAATGTGTCATCATGAACTTGCATATTAACAACCATGTAACTTGCATAGCATATCTTGCATATTAACATACATGTAACTTGCATAGCATATCTTGCATATTAACATACATGTAACTTGCATAGCATTCTTGCATATTAACATACATGTAACTTGCATATTAACAAACATGTAACTTGCATAGCATATCTTGCATATTAACAAACATGTAACTTGCATAGCATATATTATCATACATGTAACTTGCATATGAACTTGTTAAACATGCATAAACCCACTTGTTAAATATGCATAAAACAACTTATTAATCATGCATATTATCACATACTTAGCATGCATAGAATCACATACTAAACTTGCATAATATCATATGCTTAGCATGCATAGAATCACATACTAAACTTGCATAATATCATATACTTAGCATGCATAGAATCACATACTAAACTTGCATAATATCATATACTTAGCATGCATAGAATCACATACTCATCATGCATAATATCACCTACTTAACTTGCATAAAATCAATTACTTATTATGCATAAACCCACATATCCAACTTGCATAAACTCTCATATTCAACTTAGGATTAATATTATACATAGATTAGCATATCATTACAAATGATTCAAACTCACAAATCCGCATTCAAGACCATAAGTCTCATTACACCTAATCTACTTATCTTAACAATTGACCATCAAAGTGATAGAAACTCACTACTAGCAATTTGCACTCCAAATGAAGATTAAGATGCTTAGAATGGATTAGAAGTTGATTAGAGAGGTTGATTAGCTTGCTTTCCTCTTCATTGATTTGTGGAGGCCATGATCAAGTTTCATTTTGCCATAGTTTAGTTACAAGATTTAATTATGAATGAATTAGGGTAGGGTTATGGTCTTATTTATAGGATTAGGTTGCATTTTAGACCCTTAGATTAACCCTAGATTAATTTAGACCCGTCAGATCCAAGAAGCTTCCAGAACCAGCCCTCCAAGCCAGCCCAAGACCCAACCTGGTGCAACCTGGTGTACCCAGGTTCACTGGACGCCAAGCCCCTGTCGACAGGCAAGTCGACACCCCTGTCGACAGGCCTGTCGACATGGGTAGGGCGGGAATCTTCCCGCCTGGCCCGCCTACTCTATTTTAAATTCAGAATTTAAATTATTAAATCTGTTTTTAGTTTTCAATTTTCTGCAAACTTCATCGGGCCATAACTGGGCCATACAGACTCCGATTTTCGAAAACTCGGACTCTATTTCGCGTATTTTTCCGAGACGAACGCAATGACGTAGCCCGTTTCCCCCAATTCTCACATCTGAGATTATTTATTCTGTAATTAGTGAATTTTAGCATTAACCGAAATTCGGGGTGTTACAAAAATGAACCCAAACAGGGACTTTTTTGATCTGAGACTGAGAATTTCCGATAGATGGATCCCATCTAGTTATGATAAACATTCTTCCTTTAATGAAGATAGGATCCGATTTCAGAATTTTCTCCCTATCTGATTCGTTTGAAAAATTGAAATAGTAATGCATACCATCCGTTCTAATGCTAACTTGCCCATTTAGTTTCCAGAACCGATTTAAGAAATTGACAACCATAGAATATGATGACTTACCATCAAGGAAAAAACCCACCAAAAATTTACTCCAATATTGCATACCTTCAGTTCTGACTGATTCTGCAATATCCTTAGGTATGTCATCCCTTGGAATGTCAAAGTGCTTGGGCTGATAGACACCTGCGTTACGTGGGAGGGATGCAAAAAGAGAAGCGTAATCCTTTTTGGTGAAAGCCGGAAGAGAGGCATTAGACGCAGAAGGGATAGTAGCTTCAAATCTTACGGAAGATGGCTGCAGATCTGATGGGTTAGATCTGAAATTCGGCGCTGAAGGGATAGCTGCGTCAGAAAGAAAGGAAGTTGGATCTAAAGGATTAGATCTGAGATTCAGCGCTGAAATTGTTGCGCCAGGTCCAACTGATGATGGCTGCAGATCCAATCGGTTAGAGCTGAGATTCAAATTGAGGGTTTTGCCAGAAGAGGGGGTAGCAATCGGTGGAGGTGGGTCAGGGGGAATCGGCGGCAGAGAAGGTCGGGGTAAGGGAGGGAAGGCTGTGTCAAACGAGAAGGAAGAGGACGAAGAAAGGGTTTCGGATTGCACTGTCGCCATTTTCGTCAAGCATGGATATATGCTTCCCATTGTCGCCATTTTATATGTTATATGCTTAGAATTTTAATTACTATATGAGTGACTAATAGAATAAATTTTAAGTTTTAGGTAAGGATTATATATTATTGTTTATTCTGTCCTAAAAGAACGATCCACTAAACTTTGTATTTTTGTGTAAATAATATTGCGCTAAAAATGTTTATGAACATTTTTCTTTGTATATACGTCCATCAGACGTGTCATGCATACTGATATATATATGTGTGTGTGTGTGTGTATCAATTTATACGTATTTAAACAACTTACCTATATATATATATATATATATATATATATATATATATACATACATACATATATATATATATATATCAAATATAACTCAATGACTTGACGGATACCATATATTATCTCACTTTCAAAACATGAAAATAACCGCTGGTGATGTTGCAGCAATCACTAGAATCATTTACAAGCAACTACAATGAGATCTAATATCTATCAGTATATATAGGATTTAGTACACATATTAGCTAGGCGTATGTCCAAATCACTGAGTATTTAATAGTCCAACCTTAACGCCAAGCACTTTACTTGAAACTTCTCTTCTAAAAGAAAGATATACAATTTTTTTTAATATATACAAATAATATATTTTATATCAAATCATTCCTTTATTATGAAATTTAAACATGGAAAACTTGATATATTCTCGCCCACTTATTTATTTTATTATATTTTGATTTGTATCACTTATTCAAATGCGGCAAATCTATAATTTCAATGGAAATCATATAAAATTCTCAACCATAAATCATATATGGTTTCTTAAATTATATTAATAATTTCTTGAGCTACTCTTTTCTTAATTCCTAATTCATATATTAAGCCATTCGAAGTCTTATACTTAAATTTCAAGTTCTTAGCAAGTCCAAATCTTATTAACTTTAAGAATATACTAGCAGGTTTCTATCCACTGAGTTCATATTCAATTTAATTCTATTACAATATTTTCATTATTATAATAAATATTGCCAAAGTTCAATTTTTCATTTGTGTTCGGGTCATGTCACAACTCGTATATTCATCTTAAAACCATGAAAGATGAGAAATCACTCAAGTTTGACGTTTTTATATTAATTTGATTATTTTTGGCAAAGCCGGCCTGTTTCTGAAATGACCCTTAAACATTTTTATTATAACAAGTAATAAATACATTATTATAGAAGGTACACAGATTGTCTAACTACTACTATCAGTTTTTAAGGTGGATCGTCCACCACAAACGGTTTTTACAGTGATCCGTCGACTGCAACCATGCAAGCTCATAATACATGAGCTAGCCTTAATAAGTAGGCTACTCTAAAAATACGAATAGACGATTCATAGGCTTGTACGAAAGAGGCATGACAACCTGCAGCAACAAACAGAAGGACTTTACATAACCACTACATGACTGGACATGATAGTACAATAGCCAGAAGCCAACCATACCCTAAAACCAATACACTTGACCGGAGCCATACCCCCAAAACAAAGCATCACCTCCTGTCTACCGCTAGAGCAGCCATTGCAACCAAGTAAGAGCATCTCCAGCGGTGCTGGTATGATGCAAAATGGGAGAATTCCCGCTTTGAATCTCTCTCCCACGCTACAGCAGTAGCGATTCAAACGTGGGGAACCGATTCAAACAGGTATTCTTCCCATTTTGTTTTCTGAACGGCTATTAAAAATGGGGTTCAAAACCCGTTTATGTTTTAAACAGTGTTTTGAACCCCGTTTAGTTTCAGTAAGTTAAAAAAAAAAGAAAAAAATCCTCCTACAAACGGGGAAATGATCCCCGTTTATAGGATTAAAAAAAAACTCACTGTTTACCGCTGGAGCATCGGCTATTTCTTACACTTTTTTTCGTATTTCCCGCTCCCAATCGACGCTTGCCGGTGGGTGGAGATGCTCTAACACGATGAAGAAATTCCTTAGCATCGAAGCACAGAGAAGCGCAAAAGACACTTCAACATAACCAATCGCATAACTTCTTTGACATAGAACAAATACTCAAGCAAAAAGAGTCGAAACTCTAAAGCAGATGACATACCAAAGCCAACAAACAAATGAGCAATTCTCAGGAGCTTCATCAAAGATGAAATAGCTTGATATCGAAAACGATTTACAGTCCAAGAGGCAGAGACTTTAACCAAAAAAGAGAAAGCGACCATGGCAAAACCAGGCCATCACAATCAATCGAAACAACCTGGAAGGAGATGCAAGGCAAAAAAAGGAGGACGCCACCATGAAGCCAACAAAACCAGAGCAATGGTTCACTTATTTACTGACCGCAGGGGTGTCGAACCTACAAGAAGCAGGCCAAACGTCTCCAAACATTCCACAAAAACCAAACATAAAATAGATCCAAAAACAACATTCCTAAACCCAACGTTCTAGAGACACAAACCACAAAGAAAAAACTCATAATCAACCCAATGAACCGACCGAAAAACCTACACCATAAAATAATTATCCCACGGCAGCTGCTGACAGTCTCGAATGTGCGAACGTAGATCAATTGAGTGGCCAAGCAGGAACCGAGAGGGGAATAGATTACCGGGAAAGACCTTAACTTGCAGATCATCATAACAGAAGATGGGAAGGTCTCACCGCGTAAGGAAACTGAGCAGTATGAATAAGGGTTTGAAAGGAGTGACAATTTTGAGGCGATTGTGGATCTGAGTATGGGCTAGATGGCTGTCTTTGCCACAATGATGAAAACTAGAAAAAAAACTAGGGAGGGGAGACGATTTTGAGTTGAGATGATATAATGATGAAAGAGTGAAAATGAACGTGGACAGAAGAAAAGGCAACGAAGAGAGAATGGGGAAAAAGTTAGTCGCCATTGAAGCGATAGAAGCAGCCATCAAAAGTTTGAAATGAATTTTTTTAGGACATATGTAACATCGCTTAAATTTTTGACACAAATCATATATTGTTATATGATTTACATCATGTTATGCTATGTTTATATTGTTTATGACATAAGTTTTGTTATTAAATGTTGTTAGTGGCACACGAATTAACATACTATGTTCATATCAACCTGCAAGTTCCCTGTATGTAACTGTTAACCAACCTTTTGAAAAAAGTTGTCACGAATCAGATCGAAGCCCAATATCCAGAAATGCGCCCTTCAGCAATGCGCAACCAGCCAATTCGGACAGTTCACACCTCAGAAGGCCCAGCCAAAGCTCAGTCTAAACATGCCCTTTTCAGGTATCGGCTTGAGCCAGTTCCCTCCAGCCAATAACTCTCTCACTTCGGAAGATTCGCTCTCCCCCGTCGACCGAGTAAATCGCTCCCATAAAAGGCGCATCGATCGAGTATCTCGAATCTGCATGGAAATATCCAACTGAGTTTGTTAAATGCTCCACCCAACTTTCAAGGCCAAAAAGGCGGTCAATCATATCCGGACAGAGCTCTACTTTTGATACACCTCATCTGGAGTGTCACGTAAGCCGCTGTTTCCGAGGATACTATTAATGAGCAGTAGAATGAGTCTTACCGCCGCAATTGCTACCCGTGAATGAGCTCCACGTATCCGAGCTCCGAAAAAGAGGAAGGCCACATAGCGGCCCGCTCAGCCCAGCACTTCACCTATAAATATCACAAAGCTCAAAGAAGAAAGGAGTTTTTTTTTTTTTGGGTGCTCTGCTCTCTCCTTATGACTTCCGACTCTCACCGCTAATTCACAAAATAGCCACTTTTTTCTCATTCCAAAAAGGAAAAAGCTTTGTATTTGTAATTAAAAGAAAGTCAATATATATAAAGTGGACGTAGGCACTGACTTTCGCTGAACCACTATAAAAATCTTGCGTGTGTTCCTTGTTCTGATTACTTTTATGCACTCTTTAATCGTTATTCGTGTGTCATTCGCGCGATTGGGGGTTGACTGTCACTAGTGACCAACTTTTGACGTCAATACTTTAGTGTGCCAAATAGGGGACGAACTTACAACCTCCTGCAAGTTTCAATCCATGACGAACAAACGAAAGAAACATGCAACATCTTCTCGTCCTACCAATACCGATGCAGCCGATACAAATGCTGCAGAAGCAAGTCAAGAAGTTTTCTCTCATGAAGATGTGCCCCGATATCTTACCCAGGATGACATGGATAAAATCATGACCGAATTCAGAGATCATATAACATCTCAGGGTAAACTCCTCGAACGACAGCAGCAGTTGATGGACCACCTTCTCGGTCGAGTGGAGATGGGGTAAACGCTTCAACATTAATTCCTCTACCAACCGGGACTGGGGAAACAACTGATCTTCGGTCTGCACAGAATCAAGCCACTGATCGAATCCTACCTTTGCTTCCTCCTTACTCGTCTCCACCTTCTGACCAAGCATAGCCAAGAGTATCATTTCCAACGACCAGTGCAGCCGTAGCTGCAGATTCACAGGAGGCTCGCGACCAAGATCTAGGTCGTTCGACCACTTTGCCTTCACTCGTGGGAACAGCTCGACCCCCCAGACCAATCGAGCGATTACCGGGCCCATCAGAATCTATGTCATTTCCATTACAACCCAGAATCTTACCATAGACTAGTCTAACCGCTCTTCCCCTTCAACGAAGAGTTGGCGTGGCCTTCCCTTTGAACCAGGGAGACCACCCTACCATACCGGTTCTTACCAAAGCGGGTGAAAATGCTACTGTAGATCCTCCTAACATCACCTCGGATGGGGATATCAAAGAACCGCGAACATCACATGCTATACTTAATCAGCCTGGATCCCCGGCCTTGGGTACGGCTCGATCCAACTCTCATCTGGTCCAAGACGGGGCAGTCGATCCAGAACCAATAGCTGCGATGAACCCTCGCCCTCACCTTTACTCAACTCTCGGAGGTCGAGCCCAACCAACGGCCACCCTTCCGAGCATGCTTTCGTTGAACCCCAGTGTTGGAACTCTCCCGAATGCAGAGCTGGATTTATGGAAGCGACTCCTCGGAGATGGAAGCCAGCATGCAAGTATAGTTCGACGCTTCAATCGGGGAAATTCTTCTCAGCAGGATATAGATAATGTCCACCGCAGTCCCTTCACTAGAGAGATGAGGAACTCCCGCAATCCTCCGGACTTCAAGTTTCCAGGCATTGAATCGTACAATGGTCGGACTGACCCGACCATCTGTAACAACCCTCCATTTTGACCGCCCCAAGTTGGAGATTTAACCGACTCAAAGCGTTCAAAACGACGGATTGTTATTGGCTTATAGGATTTAAAATGGAATATAACACAGAATCACAGTGCTCATTAATAGCAGCAAAATTAAATTTTTATTCAAATATCAGATTTACAATGTTTTGTATAGTGGGAGGAATACAAATTTATATACAAATTTCTTTTAATAGGTTACAGCTTTTGTCGAGCCTTACGCACACTTGCGTCTTCATGCGCCTCTCCTCTTTAAAAGCTGAAATCTTTACATCTGTAACACTTGAGGGCAAAATAAAATATAGAAGATACGTGTCAACTATCGTATGTTTCTATTTGAAGTTGTTAACCCAATTTGGCTATACCCTTTTGTTTGGACAGTTGATGAAATAATATTGTCCTTGCTTCATAAGGAATTGTCAGCTATCAAAGCTTACATACTGCTATCTTGCACTTGGTGGACAAATACTCATAATACAGGTAAGTTTAAGTTGTATTGTCCAAACTTGTTAAATTAGAGGAGGCTACCTAAACATCATAATAATAGGAAACATCCTTTAGTTTCATCGTATGTAATCAAAATTTCCGGAATGAAAAGCTTTTAACCGGTACATAAGTTGTTGAACAAGCCTCATTTGCTTTTAAGACCAGAGTTTTATTTTAATGAGCAGAAGACAATTGATTAGTCTATATTTACTAATCATCACACAGCAAAATATAAACGTAATTTATGGGTCTTGTCAACATTAGTCTATAAATTAAAAAAAATGGAAATTGTGAGACAATATATATATATATATATATATATATATATATATATATATATATATATATATATCAAAACGTTAGAAACTTTGTTATGTGAAGCAACTGACTTATATGTAATTTATATAACCCTCTTCTAGTATCTTAGGATACCTTATTTCCAGAAGAATGAGTATTTATCTCTGTTTTTTTTTAATAGCAGAAAATTAAATTTTTATTTAAATATCAGATTTACAATGTTTGGTATAGTGGGAAGAATATAAATTTATACACAAATTTCTTTTAATAGGTTACAGCCTTTGTCGAGCCTTACGCACACTTGCGTCTTCACGCGTCTCTCCTCTTTAAGAGCTGAAATCTTTACATCTGTAACGCTTGGAGGTAAAATAAAACATAGAAGATACGATACAAAAGTGTAAACAATCCAATTTCAATAGGGTACACAAGAAAACGCATCATGAAGGAACTACACACATATGAATATATTGCCATTATAGGAGGTTTTCACAACTATGTCATATATAGTTTGAAGCTTTGTTATGTAGGTATATTAAATACCTGTGCGACTTGGACCAAATGAGCTAAGACGATGCCAATTGGGCTGTCAACTGTCGTATGTTTCTATTTGAAGTTGTTAACCCAATTTGGCTATACCCTTTTGTTTGGACAGTTGATGAAATAATATTGTCCTTGCTTCATAAGAAATTGTCAGCTATCAAAGCTTACACACTAGTATTTTGCACTTGGTGGACAAATACTCATAATACAGGTAAGTTTAAGCTGTATTGTCCAAACTTGTTAAATTAAAGGAGGCTACCTAAACATCATAAGAATAGGAAACATCCTTTAGTTTCATCGTATGTAATCAAAATTTCCGAAAGGAAAAGCTTTTAACTGGTACATAAGTTGTTGTACAAGCCTCATTTGCTTTTAAGACCAGAGTTTAATTTTAATGAGAAGAAGACAATTGATTAGTCTATATTTACTAATCATCACACAGCAAAATATAAACGTAATTTATGGGTCTTATGAACATTAGTCTATAAATTAAAAAAATGGAAATTGTGAGACAACATATTAGAAACTTTTTTATGTGAAGCAACTGACTTATATGTAATTTATATAACCCTCTTCTGGTATCTTAGGATACCTTATTTCCAGAAGAATGAGCGTTCATCTCTGTTTCTTTTCTTATTAGCTTTGATTAACAAATATATTAGCTTTGATTCTTGGTTTTCATATGTACCTTTTTACTTATTTAAGGTTCGTTCTTTTAAAATATTTCTTCCCAGCTAACATGTTGATACACCACATGTCATATATCAACCCTTCCCAACCAATACATTGATGCCACAGTGTTTGCAAAACTGTTTAGCACTTTCTTTTTAAAGGATCAATTTTTTTATAAGAACTGTTGACTTGTGCATGTATATTCACGCTTCTATGTAGGAAATAGGAACGTGAGATAATAGAGATAATATTCTCAGCAAGTAGCATTTTAAATAGGAACATGCAAGTACCCTGTTCCAATATAAAAATAAATTATATAATTCAAATTCAACATTAATATAGAAGACTGCTTGACAGACATTTAGTAGCTTCATAATTAAAACGCGCTCATGGTTGTGTTCGTCTTTATACAAATTTTCAGTTTCAAAATACCAGTCAGCTTCTACAAGTAAAGACCACAATAATAGCTAATGATTTGCAAGAGGCAGTAGTTAAATTCCTACAGTTAATAAAGCACATAAACCGAATATATGGGTACATATGTATATCAAAGCCCTTACCATAGCAAGTAGAACTACCAATGCGTGGATATGGAGGATCATAGTAATCATCATTGGGACAAACACAATGATAAGTACACTGGTAAATCATAATTCTACAACTAAATAAGCAGTCATGGGTTAGAGATTCATCAGTGCCAATATATAGGCGTGCGCAGTACATCATATCAACAAATACACGCATGTATAGCGTGTACATGCGTGTATGGCCACAAGAAGCAACAGACTCAAAATGATAATAACAGGAAAATATTAATGGCCTTATCATATTCATAATAGTGAAACGCACATGCTGTCAGGGAACAAAGATAAAGCAAACAACTAAACATTCAACCCGATCAGTCAACTTGATTAACAATTTTATTTTAGTGAAAATTTCAAGTGAAAATTCAGAGCAGCAACTTGCAATAAATTAAATCGTAAGGAAACTTACTTGAATCGCGTCGAATGGGAGCTAAGAACGGCAAGCATATCAACGATTTCACGATGTGACGGTGGTTACAAGTAGAGCCTGCGGTGGTGATGGCGCTACGACTGTGGGGTGCGACTTTGATTCGTAGCGGCAGTCTCCCTTTTTTCAAGTCACAGGTTTAACAGAATCGTAAGAGGGAGATGCGGTGGCTCGGGCGACTTCGATCATGGAGGAGGCAAAGCTGGCGTTAGAAGGTGGAGGAAGAAACGAGCATCGTTCTCAGTAGTTGCTGAGTTGTCGAGATAGCCAGATACGACGCAGTGAGCCTCTGATGATGGCTTACGATTCAACAAAGGAAGCATGGATTTGGGTGGCATGGAGAACAGGAGGCGACTGGCGATTTCTAGGGAGGAGCCGCCATGATTTCGAAAGGGGAAAGAACCAATTTTGCAAATGAATTTTGGGGAAGACTGATTTTGGGGAAAGTTCTCCCCTAAAACAACGTCCGTCCCTCGTGTATAAAGGGAAAAAGCTCGGTGAAACGAAAAGTAGAGGATGCTTGTAGAAAAATCCAGACCCAGCTAACAGGTGGCAATAACTATTTAAACAAAAATTAAAATTAAAATTCACTTTTACAAAAATGATTCAAAATAGAACTGAAGATAAACTAAATTTCAAATTATAAATAAATTTCTTAATATAGGTTTGATTTCAACCTAAAATTTTAAATTCCCACTTATTAAAAGAATTTTAAAACCAAGTTTTAAATATACTAGATTTCAAGTCATAAACACATCAAGTATAACACAAATTTATATTTCAAATCTTGGATTTATTTCCAAAATTAAAATTTTGAAAATCCCAATGAATCCAAATCAGCTAGTAACGTTTATGATGATTGTTTTCAACAAAACGCTCATATTTTCTGAGCTACCACAATCACTCGTCCAAAAATCCGGGTTGTTACAGACTCCCCCCTTAATGAAATTGCGACCTCGCAATTTACTTATTCAACATTACAAAAAAAATTCCAATGCCGCATTATAACTTATCCCCTTCCATTTAGGTATCCAACTTGTAGAATTTGAAACATCTGTAATCTTTCCAAATTTATTTAGATAAGAAAGTATCAAGCTTAATTACTCAACCTTTGTAAAAAAAACAAATCTTATATTATGGTACATTCTCACCATTTTCAGCATAAGAGTTTGAAAAGATTTTAAAGAAGGGTAGTGCATATAAATCAATACGATTATCACTCTAATAATTTCTGAAAAACAACATTAGACAGAGTATCATTTATAAACCAATTTGATACTCATGATAAATACCATATAAATAGTAAGATGGTAAGAGTGAACCATTTGAGAGTACTGTATATAAACCAGTGTGAGGCTCATAACAAAATAGCATATATAAAACTCATAATAAATAAATCACGTTAGAGCATAACATATAAATCAATGCGATGCTCTTGACAAATATCATATATAAATCAATACGAATAAATCAACAAGGAGTATCATGTATAAATCAACATGTTACTTTTAACAAATGTCAAATTAATATGATACTCATAATAATCAAGTCAGAGTGTCATAAACCAATAAAATCCATATGACATTTATCATATGTAAAAGCAATTATGATCAAATCAGAGTATCATATGTAAATCAATACGATACTCATAACAATTATCATATATAAATCAATATGATAAAATAAATCAAAACAAAGTATCACATATAAATCAATGCAATACTTATAAGTATCTTACGATACTCAATCAAGTTGATAAAATCTTCATGGCGTTTATTGTTTGTCAATCAAATCAGAGTATAAACCAATATAACAATTATCATATACAAATCAATATGATAATGTAATCAAATCAGGGTATCATATATAAATCAATTCGATACTCATAACAATTATCATATATAAATCAATATTGTAATATAATCAAATCATAGTACCAACCAATATCACAATTATCAATTCAATGTGATAATGTAATCAAATCAAAGTATCATATATAAATCAATACGATACTCATAACAATTATCATCAATATGATAATATAATCAAATCAGAGTATTATATATAAATCAATACAATACTCATAACAATTATCATATATAAAGCAATATGATAATATAATCAAATAAGAGTATCATATATATATATATATATATATATATATATATATATATATATATATAGATACGATACTCATAACAATTATCATATATAAAGCAATATGATAATATAAAATTAACCAATTATAGTAATGTAATAAAACATTAGGGGATTATGGGATATATGTAACTTAACTCATAAATACCAAATAAACAGACGCTAGTATTGTAAAATCACAGTGGTAGAGCTCGAGCACGCATCGAGACATCCGCACCGTAATCCACTCATAGCGCCATAACGACATCTGGCAATCAACCCAGGATAACCAAGACGGTCTAAGGCGAAGGTCGTATGCTACCCGTTCACAGCACTACACGTGGAAACCCCATGCCTTCATCTGATGTAGTCCGTGACCCGCCGACCGGGAATCTCAATCAAAACAACAAAATTGCCCAATGTAGCAGACCGTTTGACCTTTGGTGGTAGATGGGCGGAATCAGGGGTGGAGCCAGGAATTGAGATCACCCTGGGCTATTATAACATTGCTACTTCGCCTAAATACGTAAAAGAATAAGAAGTAATTGCTAAATTAAAAAAAAAAAACTAATTTCATAGCAGCGGAAGGTGAAAAGAAAATTGAAAAGTCTAAGAACGAAACATAAATATGAAAATAATAGAATTAAACGCATGAACAAACAATTTTGATTTGAAACAAAAGGTGAACAAAGAGTGGTAAAATAAGTACAAAATATTGTGCTATAATTTAAGCATATGCTTGGTTGTCATTCACTTCAATTAACATGCATATTGTTTTGCAGGTTTTTTGTCATACATCAAAACTATATATAATTTGTTCAACTTATTATGTTTGTTTTTTTTTTAAAAAAAAGGTAAACTGCCTCGTTAAAAATCTGTTCCAATACTCAATGTGAGTACTAACCAGAGAAAAAGAGGGCAGTGCTTTATTGATAACGCATCAATAAAATAGATACAAGAGTTTATACATATAGGCACACAAATTACATATCACCTTGCTGCCAAACCCATAGAAAACAAACCACAACATAACCCAAAACATCAAACATACGATTCGTATACATGCAACAACAACTTCCCAAATAAAAGGCCACGTTAGAAAAGGAAACTTCACTTCCACTAAACCTTGCAAATACAGCCGCCATCCCTAAAAGCATGAAGTATCTATAGCAAAGACCTTTAGTGACTATAGTAATTATATAATAATTCTACAATGACCCGGGTTGTAGCCCAGGGCACAAGCAACATAGCTCCGTCCCTGGGCGGAATTTAAAACCACCAAGATTCAGGTAACGAACCTGAATTAGGTCGACCAAGATGGAGTTTTGGCCCATTTGTACAACAGAGTCCAATCTATCCCAATCCCAAAATGAAAAATATATTTTGAATACTATTTTAGAATATATATACATGCCATGAAGTTCAAAGTGTTTATAATGTCAAAACACTTTATAAATTTAATCATGCTCTGAAAATATAACATCATATGCAAAACAAAATAATAATCACAACTGGAATTAAACAAAACAAAGTTGATTTTCGACTTTATCATATATAAAAACAATATGATAAAGTAAATCAAGTCAGAGCATCATATATAAAATCAATATGATACTCATAATAGATATCAAATATAAAACAATACAATAAAATAAATCAAATCACAATAGTTGTGAAAGAGAACAAAAAGTGTCGTCATGAAAGCATGTCAACTTAGAACACACTTCAATTCAGTAATTGAAGTATACTTTCAAACAATAATTATTCAATTATAACACATGCTCTTTTACCACATTGTGCTATCAGAATATTTCAGAACTGAGAATACAAAAAAAAACCCGAATATTCCATATGAGAAGCCAAGAGAGTGACCAGAAAAGTATTACCAAATGTCTCATACCGCTTGGTATTACTAATCCGTTTACTCAAAATCCTCATCATACAGAATATCTCAATGGAAATTGTGCTCGATTCAAACCATATACCTATCAAAGAAAAAAAACTAATTTACTTTTAGTTGTCTGTATTATTTATTTATTATTACCGGCATTCTTACTTTATTTCAAATATCGATCCGAGCCAATTTCAAAACTGATTCAGCTCTTGTTTTGACGTTTATTTCTTAAATCGAACATCGTCTGAATTCCCCTTGGTTAAGTTTCAAAGTACCTTTTTTTAAATAAATAAAAAACCTTAGTAGCATTTTTTTTAATTTCTCAAAAGGTTTCGAAAACACTTGCACAATCGATTTGCATTTTTTGGACGATGACTTCAACCAGTTTTTTTGAAAAGAGTTTTTTTATATATATATGGAAATTCCAAAGGGAACTTATATATATAATTTTTTTTCCTTCCAGGATCTCTTCAAAATAAATTACTTTTTCCCAAAACGTGCTCCCTCAAGAGTGATTCTATATTAATTCCGCTCATTCTAAGGTATTTCCACCCTATCTCTAATGAGTTTTAAACCCAATAAGCCAAGATTTAGAAAAACCATGACTTTGATACCAAATGTAACAACCCTCCATTTTGACCGTCCCAAGTTGGAGATTTAACCGACTCAAAGCATTCAAAACGACGGATTGTTATTGGCTTATAGGATTTAAAATGGAATATAACACAGAATCACAGTGCTCATCAATAGCAGCAAAATTAAATTTTTATTCAAATATCAGATTTACAATGTTTTGTATAGTGGGAGGAACATAAATTTATACACAAATTTCTTTTAATAGGTTACAGCTTTTGTCGAGCCTTACGCACACTTGCGTCTTCACGCGCCTCTCCTCTTTAAGAGCTGAAATCTTTACATCTATAGCACTTGGGGGCAAAATAAAATATAGAAGATATGATACAAAAGTGTAAACAATCCAGTTTCAATAGGGTACACAAGAAAACGCATCATGAAGGAACTACACACATATAAATATATTGCCATTATAGGAGGTTTTCACAACTATGTAATATATAGTTTAAAGCTTTGTTATGTAGGTATATTAAATACCTGTGCGACTTGGACCAAATGAGCTAAGACAATGCCAATTGGGTTGTCAACTGTCGTATGTTTATATTTGAAGTTGTTAACCCAATTTGGCTATACCCTTTTGTTTTGGACAGTTAATGAAATAATATTGTCCTTGCTTCATAAGGAATTGTCAGCTATCAAAGCTTACATACTAGTATTTTGCGCTTGGTGGACAAATACTCATAATACAGGTAAGTTTAAGCTGTATTGTCCAAACTTGTTAAATTAGAGGAGGCTACCTAAACATCATAAGAATAGGATACATCCTTTAGTTTCATCGTATGTAATCAAAATTTCCGGAAGGAAAAGCTTTTAACTGGTAAATAAGTTGTTGTACAAGCCTCATTTGCTTTTAAGACCAGAGTTTAATCTTAATGAGCAGAAGACAATTGATTAGTCAATATTTACTAATCATCACACAGCAAAATATAAACGTAATTTATGGGTCTTATGAACATTAGTCTATAAATTAAAAAAATGGAAATTGTGAGACAATATATATATATATATATATATATATATATATATATATATATATATATATATATATATATATATATCAAAACATTAGAAACTTTGTTATGTGAAGCAGCTGACTTATATGTAATTTATATAACCCTCTTCTGGTATCTTAGGATACCTTATTTCCAAAAGAATGAGTGTTCATCTCTGTTTTTTTTAATTATTTAAAAAGAACTGATTCATTTTGCATTAAACAAACATTGGTTAACAAATATATTAGCTTTTCTTCTTGGTTTTAATATGTACCTTTTTACTGATTTAAGGTTCGGTCTTTTAAAATATTTCATCCCAGCTAACATGTTGATACACCACATGTCATATATCAACCCTTCCCAACCAATACGTTGATGCCACAGTGTTTGCAAAACTGTTTAGCACTTCCTTTTTAAAGGATCAATTTGTTTATAAGAACTGTTGACTTGTGCATGTATATTCATGCTTCTATGTAGGAAATAGGAACGTAAGATAATAGAGGTAATATTCTCAGCAAGTAGCATTTTAAATAGGAGCATGCAAGTACCCTGTTCCAATTTAAAAATAAATTATATAATTCAAATTCAACATTAATGTAGAAGACTGCTTGACAGACATTTAGTATCTTCATAATTAAAACGCGCTCATGGTTGTGTTCATCTTTATGCAAATTTTCAGTTTCAAAATACCAGTCAACTTCTGCAAGTAAAGACCACAATAATAGCTAATGATTTGCAAGAGGCAGTAGTTAAATTCCTACAGTTAATAAAGCACATAAACCGAATATATGGGTACATATGTATACCAAAATACCAGTCAACTACCAATGCATGGATATGGAGGATCATAGTAATCATCATTGGGACAAACACAATGATAAGTACACTGATAAATCATAATTCTACAACTAAATAAGCAGTCATGGGTTAGAGATTCATCAGTGCCAAGATAGGCGTGCGCAGTACAGCATATCAACAAATACATGCATGTATAGCGTGTATGGCCACAAGAAGCAACAGACTCAAAATGATAATAACAGGAAAATATTAATGGCCTTATCATATTCATAACAGTGAAATGCACATGCTGTCAGGGAACAAAGATAAAGCAAACAACTAAACATTCAACCCGACCAGTCAACTTGATCAACAATTTTATTTTAGTGAAAATTTCAAGTGAAAATTCAGAGCAGCAACTTGCAATAAATTAAATCGTAACGAAACTTACTTGAATCGCGTCGAATGGGAGCAAAGAACGGCAAGCATATCAGCGATTTCACGATGTGACGGTGGTTACAAGTAGAGCGTGCGGTGGTGATGGCACTGCGACTGCGGGGTGCGTTTTGATTCGTAGCGGCGGTCTCCCTTTTCTCAAGTCACAGGTTTAACAGAATCGTAAGAGGGAGATGCGGTGGCTCGGGCGACTTCGATCATGGAGGAGGCAATGCTGGCGTTAGAAGGTGGAGGAAGAAACGAGCATCGTTCTCAGTAGTTGCTGAGTTGTCGAGGTAGCCAAATACGACGCAGTGAGCCTCTGATGATGGCTTACCATTCAACAAAGGAAGCATGGATTTGGGTGGCATGGAGAACAGGAGGCGACTGGCGATTTCTAGGGAGGAGCCGCCATGATTTAGAAAGGGGAAAGAACCGATTTTGCAAATGAATTTTGGGGAAGACTGATTTAGGGGGAAGTTCTCCCCTGAAACAACGTCCGTCCCTCTTTTATAAAGGGAAAAAGGTCAGTGAAACGAAAAGTACAGGACGCTGGTAGAAAAGTCCAATAAACAGAAATTTAAATTTAAATTCACTTTTACAAATATGATTCAGAATAGAATAGAAAATAAACTAAATTTCAAATTATAAATAAATTTCTTAATATAGGTTTGATTTCAACCTAAAATTTTAAATTCACACTTATCAAAAGAATTTCAAAACCAAGTTTTAAATATACTAGATTTCAAGTCATAAACACATCGAGTATAACACAAATTTATATTTCAAATCTTGGATTTATTTCCAAAATTAAATTTTCGAAAATCCAAATGAATCCAAATCAGCTAGTAACGTTTATGATGATTGTTTTCGACAAAATGCTCATCTTTTCTGAGCTACCACAGTCCTCAGTCCAAAAATCGGGGTTGTTACACCATCCATCGCATGCGATACGTGCAACATATGGAAGTGCTCGGTGCATCGACCAATGTCATGTCTAAGTGCTTCCCACTCTTCCTCACAGATATAGTGAGACGGCTCGCCCCGCACCAACCGACATTTACTCCAAAAGTGCGTTGTACACATGTCCAGTTAGCACGGAACGGGTCGTCAGGAGGGAAGGAAAGAAGGAAATGAACATACAAAGAGCCTGTAGAATGTCTCACAGCGTATAGAATAAAATATAATAATAACATACTTGACATAAAACAGGAGAGACAGTGCATAAGCTGAAAACCAGAACTAAACATCATAGCAGCGGAAATCCAAAATACAGCTTATTACAACTTTCAAACTGTCTCAAAGCAAAAGTAAGATAAAGGAGGTACACTACTAATGCCCAAGTAGCGACCACCAACGACACAGGGAGAATGTGTATATATATATCATATGTGGAAGCCTCCTGCCCGCCTCCGAATCAGCTACTCGCGCATCACCAGCTAACCTGTCTCTAGTCTGCTCGTGTGAGCACCCAGAGTAATAAGAGGAGACATAAAACTCTGGGTCAGACATAAAGCCTGGTATGAGCGATAAGCATCTAAAGTGAACAATAACAGGTAGACTAAATCATACCTGAACCTGGACCTGCAACCAAAGAGTTAGCACTACATATTGTACAACACTCTAAGGTACCATATCAAACGGTGTAAAGATACGGAGGTGGGGGAGGTGTGCATGTCATAGTAATGGCAAACAATCAAACATAGCATCCATCCTCACATCTCTCACTCAGTGCGTAAAGCATACGATGTTCACCACTTCGATCACCCAACATACCTTGCTACGATCACTCTGCCCCATGAAGTCATAAATGGCTTCACTGCACTGATAACGTAGCCACTAATTCCTCGATATGTCCACTTGCCCCATGGAGTTATTCACCCCATCTGCGCTGGCTCATAGCCTTACCAATCCTTACTATGTCCACTTGCCCATGGAGTTGTTCACCCCATCTGCGCTGGCTCATAGTCTTACTACGCCTCACCTTGCCCCTCAGGTCATAATGACCCTACTGCACTGATAACGTAGTCTTGCTACCATCACCTTGCCCCTCAGGTCATAATGACCCTACTGCACTGATAAGTAGACATCCTTCATTTTTAGTGGTGAATCGAAATTATGAACGTCGACAACTCCTTAGCACACGTCCCGCAGCAAAGTCCAACTCATGAAGTCCACTCATTGGTTCCTATCTGGATCCTGAGTCAATACCCTTCATTTGGACTACCTTTGCATCTCGGGTTATCAGTCTTCATTGGTTCGGTTCGGCCTTCCATACCCCATTTGGATCAAATCTGCTCTTCAGCACGCCACGGTTCGGATCGTCATCGCGGTCCTCTTTCTCTTTGCTTCAGATCGTGCTCCTCTCCTCGGTTCGGATCGGAATACCCCATACGGGTCGGATCGCGCTCCTCCAGCTTGTAGCTTCCCCGGTTCGGATCGGCGTCTCGTAATGCATCGGATCGTAGATGCTTCTTTCCTCTAGTCGGATCGTGATACGAAGCACGAGTGGATCGGATCGGGTAGCAGTTCACGGTTGGTGTTCGTGGACCTTGCGCAGATGGTTCGGCTCGGAGGAGATGACTTGACTCGTGGTGATGTCCCACGATCCCATAGGGCGATCCGATCGACCCTCAATCTCCATCCGATCCGAACTCCTGCACCTTGTCCAGCGAGTTGTTTACGCCCCTCGACGGCGTTTTCGACCATTCCAACTATTCTAATCAGTCACAAAGCATACCATACAGTCATAGAAACATATATAGTCAACCACAAACATCAAAACATCAATATAATAGGTTAAAATGGATCAAACATACCCCAAAATCCCATATTTCCCCTTAAGCTTGTTTAAGTGAAACTAGTGATAGGATTAACAAAACTTAACCAAATTAACCCAAATTCATATCAGAGGTCTAAAACATCATTCCGAATTTTATAAACATTTTTCCAGAATTTTATCATGTTTAAATTCGCTAATTAACACTAATCATCCCTAATTAGCCATAATTAGTGCAAAACTATGCAAATCACTCACCTTAGCCACAAAATAAACTAAGATCTGAAATAAATCTCTGATTTGATGTGAATCCCAATGCTAAACAGCAGCTCCAATGTTGATTTGGTGTAGATCTTCCTTGATTAGAGGTTGCTAAGCCAAATCCTTGACCAAAAGGTGATTTGGAGGTGATTTAGAGATTGGAGGTCATTTTTAGGGTTCCTTGGTGATAAGTGGAGGCTAGAAAACTGAAATGGAATGATCCTCTATCTCATTTCAGCCTCCCCATAACCCTAATCCCGAAATGGGTTATGGGCCTACTCACTAATCACCCGATTTGGCCCGGTTAAGCAGTTTTTCACCCTCCAAACCTTATTTCAGCCATATCTCCCAAACGGTAAGTCCGTTTGGCTATTATGACCACTCTACGAAAAGGTAAACCATCAAACGAATCCAATGGAAGTGGTTTCAGGTCAAAATTCCTTTCCAATCAAAAGTTATGGCCAAAACAGTACCAACTAGGGGTAAAATGGTCATTTAAAAATCGACAAAAATGATGAACATGGGAAATGACTCTAACAGATGTTTCCCAAAGTTACATGACCATACGAGTTCGTACGGGAAATAAATAAATATTCTACAATCCTATGATGTGTAGAATACGGGTCATTACACTCTCCCCTCCCCCCCCCCCCCCCCCCTTAAGAAATTTCGCCCCCGAAATTCCCCAATCAAAACACACACAAAGGTTCCTGCATGCCTATCAACCATAAAACAACAATCAAACATGCAAACAAGCAAAACAAGTCTACCCTAGCATGCGGAAAACTAAATTGCAAAATAAATCTTACCAGGCAAAGAGTTCTGGATATGCCTTCCTAATGCTCTCCTCTGTCTCCCAAGTACAATCATTCTCGTCCTCGCCCCACTGAACCTTGACTAGCTTCACCGACTTCCTTCGAAGTTGCTTCGTATCGTGCTCCACAATACGAATCGGCTTGCGGTTCCCAACCGCCTCGGGTTCTACTTCGAAGTCCTCTAACTGATCAGGTGAAATAGTCATATCGGAGTCGTGAACGAACTTCCTTAGTTGGGAAACATGAAACACATTGTGAACTCCCGCCGTTTTCTCTGGTAAGCCGACTCTATATGCCAAATTCCTGACTAGTTCAAGAACAGGGAATGGGCCAACAAATCTTGGGGCCAACTTGCCTCTCCTACCAAATCGTATCACGCTCTTCAACGGAGAGATCTTGACAAACACCAAGTCACCAACGGAGAATTTCAAGTCTCTTCTCCTCTTATCGGCATAATTCTTCTGCCTATCTTGGGCAGCTTTCATTCGTTGCTGAATGATCTTGATCTTATCGGAAGTTTCTCTCACCACATCTGGTCCAAGCACAAACTTCTCGCCAGTCTCTATCCAACATGATGGTGAGTTGCACGGTCTTCCATACAAAGCTTCATATGGAGCCATACCGATACTGGATTGGTAGCTATTATTATATGCAAACTCTACTAGATGCAAATGGTCATCCCATGATCCACCAAAATCCAATATACAAGCTCTCAAGAGATCTTCCAATATACGATTCACCCTCTCCGTCTGACCGTCGGTCTGAGGATGATATGCGGTACTGAGATGTAATCCTGACCCTAGGGCCTCTTGTAAGCTCTTCCAAAACCCACTAGTGAACAACGGGTCTCGGTCACTCACAATGCTTTTGGGTACTCCATGAAATCTCACTACCCATTTCATATACAATTCTGCCAACTTGGCTGCCGTCCTGGTCGATTTGACTGGTATAAATCTTGCACTCTTAGTCAATCGATCCACAATTACCCAAATGCTATCATATCCCGATCTGGTCCTTGGTAAACCATCGATGAAATCCATCGAGACTTGCTCCCATTTCCATTCGGGAATTTCTAATGGTTGCAACAACCCACTAGGCTTCTTTTGCTCAGCTTTAACTAGCTGGCAATTCATGCATTTGGATATAAACTTCCCAACGTCTCTTTTCATCCCTTCCCAGTAGTAAGTCTGCTTCATGTCTCGATACATCTTATTACCACCGGGATGTATAGTCAGTTTTGAGTGATGACATTCTCTAAGCACTTCATCTCTCAAACCATTCACGTTGGGCACAACTAGTCTTCCATTCTTTCTAAGCCACCCATCTCGATCAAGCTCATACGCCTTCATCTCCTCACCGTCGATGTCCATCTCTAACTTGGAGATGATTTCCAATAGATTAGGATCGTTCCTCTGGCTGGAACCAATCCGCTCTATCAAAATGGGTCTGATCGTCAAACTAGCTAGCATGACTGGATCCAAATCGCACATTGGTCTGAAATCAAACCCCGCGAAATACTCCAGTTGCTTCCACTCAAGAAACATTGCCCCTAAGCTGGCATGTCTCCTACTCAAGGCATCGGCTACCGCATTACCTTTCCCAGGTGTGTATGCGATATCAAAATCATACGAAGCCAAGAACTCTAACCATCTCTGCTGACGGAGATTCAGATCCTTCTGAGAGAAGAGATACTTTAACGATTTATGATCGGTAAACAACTCAAATCTTTCTCCCAAAAGATAGTGTCTCCATATCTTCAGCGCAAACACAATCGCTGCTAGTTCCAAATCATGGGTAGGATACTTCTTCTCCTGCGGCTTTAGCTGTCGACTAGCATAAGCTACAACCCTACCTTCTTGCATCAATACTGCACCCAGTCTGTTACCACAAGCATCCGTGTATACCGTCATCTCTTCATTCCCTTTAGGAATGATAAACACTGGCGCACGCGTCAACTTCTCTTTTAGACTCTTGAAGGCATCCTCACACACTCCGTCCCAGACGAAGGACTGATTCTTCTTAGTCAACTGAGTCAACGGTGCTGCTATCTTGGAGAAGTCCTGGATAAACTTACGATAATATCCAGCTAATCCCAAGAAACTTCTTACATCTGTTTCATTCTTGGGCATAGGCCAATCCTGTACCGTAGCCACCTTCGCAGGGTCCACGACAATACCACTCTCTGAAACAACATGACCCAAGAATCTCACTTCCCTTCTCCAAAAATGACACTTAGAGAATTTCGCTTTCAATTGGTGTTTCCTCAACACCTCCATCACCATCCTCAAGTGCCCCTTGTGTTCCTCCTCTGTCCTTGAGTAAACAAGGATATCATCCACGAACACAAGAACAAACTTATTCAACTGATCTCTGAATACTCGATTCGTAAAATCCACAAAATAGGCTGGTGCATTGGTCAACCCAAATGGCATGACCAACCACTCATAAAATCCAGACGGCGTCCTAAATGTCGTTTTCGGAACACTCTCATCTGCTACTCGGAGCTGATGAAATCCTGTCGCGAGGTCCAACTGGGAGAACACTCTTGCTCCTTCCAGTTGATCAAATAAATCATCTATCCGCGGCAGAGGATACTTATTCTTCCTCGTCACCTTATTCAACTCGCGATAGTCCACACACAAACGAAGGGAACCATCTGCCTTAGTGGCAAACACGACTGGTGCTCCCCACTCGGAGACACTCCTTCTAATCAATCCCTTCTTCAAAAGATTGCTGACTGGCACCCCGAGCTCTCGCTGCTCCCTTGGTGCCATACGACGAAGTGGCATCACTATAGGTCTGGCATCTTTCACTAAATCAATACGGAACTCAATCTCTCGGTGTGGTGGAAGCCCGGTCACCTCCTCGAAGACGTCCGGATACTGGCCAACCACGGGCACATCTGACAACTCATCCTGCGGGATGTCGAGGGAATTTACAAAACTAGTCATAACCCCATCACTAGGTAGACTACCAAACACTACCCTTCGCCCATCATCCGCCCTCACTGTCACCAAAAAGCCCTCACAGTCTACCACCACCCCGTATCTTTGGAGCCAATCGACTCCCAATATAATGCCATACCCAGTAAAGCCCAAAACAAAGCAATCACATACAAACATACATCCATGACTCGATAAGACCAAATTCCTGCAAATCATACTAAGGCTAGTCGAACCACCAATCGGGTTCGTCACAACCAATAGTCTATCGACTATCTCGGGTTCCAGTCCCAACCTATCTACCAGGTCACTAGATATGAAGGAACGGGAAGCCCCAGTATCAAACAAAACTCGAACTGGTACACCATAAATAGAAAGCATACCTTGAATAACAACATTCTTTCCTTTCTCCGCCGCAGTTGGGGCATTCGACGAAGAAGGAACAACATCAATAGCATATTCTTTCACAATCTGCTTCTCCTTAAGAGGTTGCGGACACTTATCCTTGAAATGTCCCACTTGACCACAGTTGAAGCACTTCTTATCCGCTGGCTTGGCCCGACAATCTTTAGCATAATGGCCCTTCTTTCCACAGCTGAAGCACTCAACATCCTTCTTGCTCTTTTTCTGACCACCTTTAGGTTGGTCATGCTTCCTCTTATTCTGAGAGTTATTCTTGCCTCCACCGCCTGCTTGCGGCTTTGGCCCTTCTGCAGATGCAGCCTCAGTCTTTGGCTTAGGGTAAAGGCTCTCTGATCTCAAAGCTTTCCCCATGATCGATTCAAAAGTCTCATCGATGTGGTTGATAAGCCTTTCCCCCAAGTATCCATCCAAACCAGTAATAAACTTCTCATTCTTCTTCTCAGGAGTGTCGATAAGAGACAGTCCATACTTCGACAAAGTGTCGAACTCAGCAATATAATCAGAAACTGCCCTTCCGTTCTGCTTGAGTTCCAAGAACCTCTTGAACAACACTGACTTCTGGACAGCTGGAATAAACTTCTCGCTAAAGCGAGCCTTGAACTGATCCCAAGTAACCTGGTCCTCTGGAGTAGCTGTTCTAATGGCATTCCACCAATTCATCGCTCGCCCTTGCAGCTGACGAGACGCTAGCCTTCTCTTCATCGCATCCCCAAGACCCAAGTCATCAAAGATACAATCACAGCTATCCATCCAATTTTGAACATCTGTGGCCGACTCCGTTCCGTGGAACGGCTTTCCACCAAGATTAGTGTAATCCTTGCACAACTTGGCGAAATCGACCCTAGGCGCTTGCACTACTGGGCCAACACCAACTCCGGGATTGGGAACTGCCCCTTGCACTTCTCTAAGCATGTCTCTCATGAGGTTAGTAAACATTGCCCTCATGTCAGCGGCATTCCCTTGGTTGGTCCCTCTACCAGCACCCCTCGTGTCTCGGCTCATCGTCAATCTAAAAAGGGAAACGATTAACGACCCCATAGTGGTGCTAGTGCAGTGCGACTTCATTCTTATACTACTAATAGTATATATACATAGCTTTTGAAAACCAAAATTATTACAAATACGCGCTCTCATATACGTACTAACTCTCCCTAGTATCTTTCCCTAGGTTAACTACGCAACCTAGAGCTCTGATACCAAGTGAGACGGCCCGCCCCGCACCAACCGACATTTACTCCAAAAGTGCGTTGTATACATGTCCAGTTAGCACGGAACGGGTCGTCAAGAGGGAAGGGAAGAAGGAAATGAACATACAAAGAACTTGTAGAATGTCTCACAGCGCATAGAATAAAATATAATAATAACATACTTGACATAAAACAGGAGAGACAGTGCATAAGCTGAAAACCAGAACTAAACATCATAGCAGCGGAAATCCAAAATACAGCTTATTACAACTTTCAAACTGTCTCAAAGCAAAAGTAAGATAAAGGAGGTACACTACTAATGCCCAAGTAGCGACCACCAACGACACAGGGAGAATGTGTATATATATATATCATATGTGGAAGCCTCCTGCCCGCCTCCGAATCAGCTACTCGCGCATCACCAGCTAACCTGTCTCTAGTCTGCTCGTGTGAGCACCCAGAGTAATAAGAGGAGACATAAAACTCTGGGTCAGACATAAAGCCTGGTATGAGCGATAAGCATCTAAAGTGAACAATAACAGGTAGACTAAATCATACCTGAACCTGGACCTGCAACCAAAGAGTTAGCACTACATATTGTACAACACTCTAAGGTACCATATCAAACGGTGTAAAGATACGGAGGTGGGGGAGGTGTGCATGTCATAGTAATGGCAAACAATCAAACATATCATCCATCCTCACATCTCTCACTCAGTGCGTAAAGCATACGATGTTCACCACTTCGATCACCCAACATACCTTGCTACGATCACTCTGCCCCATGAAGTCATAAATGGCTTCATTGCACTGATAACGTAGCCACTAATTCCTCGCTATGTCCACTTGCCCCATGGAGTTATTCACCCCATCTGCGCTGGCTCATAGCCTTACCAATCCTTACTATGTCCACTTGCCCCATGGAGTTGTTCACCCCATCTGCGCTGGCTCATAGTCTTACTACGCATCACCTTGCCCCTCAGGTCATAATGACCCTACTGCACTGATAACGTAGTCTTTCTACCATCACCTTGCCCTTCAGGTCATAATGACCCTACTGCACTGATAAGTAGCCATCCTTCATTTTTAGTGGTGAATCGAAATTATGAACGTCGACAACTCCTTAGCACACGTCCCGCAGCAAAGTCCAACTCATGAAGTCCACTCATTGGTTCCTATCTGGATCCTGAGTCAATACCCTTCATTTGGACTACCTTTGCATCTCGGGTTATCAGTCTTCATTGGTTCGGTTCGGCCTTCCATACCCCATTTGGATCAAATCTGCTCTTCAGCATGCCCCGGTTCGGATCGTCATCGCGGTCCTCTTTCTCTTTGCTTCAGATCGTGCTCCTCTCCTCGGTTCAGATCGGAATACCCCATACGGGTCGGATCGCGCTCCTCCAGCTCGTAGCTTCCTCGGTTCGGATCGGCGTCTCGTAGTGCATCGGATCGTGGATGCTTCTTTCCTCTAGTCGGATCGTGATACGAAGCACGAGTGGATCAGATCGGGTAGCAGTTCACAGCTGGTGTTCGTGGACCTTGCGCAGATGGTTCGGCTCGGAGGAGATGACTTGACTCGTGGTGATGTCCCACGATCCCATAGGGCGATCCGATCGACCCTCAATCCCCATCCGATCCGAACTCCTGCACCTTGTCCAGCGAGTTGTTTACGCCCCTCGACGGCGTTTTCGACCATTCCAACTATTCTAATCAGTCACAAAGCATACCATACAGTCATAGAAACATATATAGTCAACCACAAACATCAAAACATCAATATAATAGGTTAAAATGGATCAAACATACCCCAAAATCCCATATTTCCCCTTAAGCTTGTTTAAGTGAAACTAATGATAGGATTAACAAAACTTAACCAAATTAACCCAAATTCATATCAGAGGTCTAAAACATCATTCCGAATTTTATAAACATTTTTCCAGAATTTTATCATGTTTAAATTCGCTAATTAACACTAATCATTCCTAATTAGCCATAATTAGTGCAAAACTATGCAAATCACTCACCTTAGCCACAAAATAAACTAAGATCTGAAATAAATCTCTGATTTGATATGAATCCCAATGCTAAACAGCAGCTTCAATGTTGATTTGGTGTAGATCTTCCTTGATTTGAGGTTGCTAAGCCAAATCCTTGATCAAAAGGTGATTTGGAGGTGATTTAGAGATTGTAGGCCATTTTTAGGATTCCTTGGTGATAAGTGGAGGCTAGAAAACTGAAATGGAATGATCCTCTATCTCATTTCAGCCTCCCCATAACCCTAATTCCGAAATGGGTTATGGGCCTACTCACTAATCACCCGATTTGGCCCGGTTAAGCAGTTTTTCACCCTCCAAACCTTATTTCAGCCATATCTCTCAAACGGTAAGTCCGTTTGGCTATTATGACCACTCTACGGAAAGGTAAACCATCAAACGAATCCAATGAAAGTGGTTTCAGGTCAAAATTCCTTTCCATTCAAAAGTTATGGCCAAAACAGTACCAACTAGGGGCAAAATGGTCATTTAAAAATCGACAAAAATCATGAACATGGGAAATGACTCTAATAGATGTTTCTCAAAGTTACATGACCATACGACTTCGTATGGGAAAGAAATAAATATTCTACAATCCTATGATGTGTAGAATACGGGTCATTACATATAGCCGGCATGTAGTTTTAGCAGCTAACAAAGGAGTCGATCAGTAGCTGTAATACGCTGGTCACCTGCTTCATCGAACAATACAGATTTCATATCTCTCGTCCAAAGAGCGTTATGTTCCTGACCACCATCAAACAACGCTCGGGAGAAACACTTCGATCCTTCCTCGAAGTATTCAACGCGGCCGTAGCATCATTCGATCGACCCAAGCCGTCGATGGTGCTTATGGCCGCCATTGTAGGAGTTCAGAATCGATCAGAATTCTCAATCTCTTTAACCAAAGACCCCCCAAGGATATAGAAGATTTCTATGTCGAGGCCGAATGATTCCTTCGACAAGAAGACGCCAGGATTGAGATCGAGAGACTCGAGGTCTTAGCCACCAAACAAGGAGGTCCATCCAACACTAATGGCCAGAATAAAGGATGAGGAAAGGCCCCGGATAAGAACGAGCGGAACGTGTGACATCCAAGAGAAAGTAAGTATGATCAATATACCGAGCTCAATTCTTCTCTGCTCAACATCTACCTTGACGTACGAGGATCCCTGCCTTTCCCAAGACCTCCTCGAAGAGAGCTGACCCCGAAAGAGCTCGAATCTGGAAAGCACTGCTTGTTCCACAACATCGCTGGTCATAGAATCAATGAATGAAGGAATTTACACGATCTCATCGAGGATAGGGTCAGGCGAGGGGAGCTTCCCAAATATGTCAAAAAGAACACACAGGCCATACCGCCACAATCTTCTGCCTAAGCTCCTGAGGCTGGTCCCCGAGCTCCTAGAAATGGAAAGGACCAGAGAATATCACCCTCGGCATTATCATTAATTAAGTTTGGATTTCTTTTTCAATGTATTTCTATTTCAATAAAATGGACACTTTGATGTACGCATGTATGGGGTTAAGATTTAGCTCCTAGGCATGCTCTGGAATCAACATTTGTCCCGCTTAGAATTTACTTTCATTTCCTTGTAATAGTTCTTTAGCAACTATGAATTTTCTTTTGCAAACATGGATTATGTTTGAATGATTTAAGCCGAGCATGACAAACGCTCGCCCTTCCCAAATATGTTCAGTGCGAAAGCCTACCACCATATCTGAAAACCTACCCATTGAGACGAGTACGGTTAGATCTCTTTAAGATGAGTATGGACTATACTCGCCCCTTCAAAAACTTACCAAATGACCTTGCATAAGTCGAGCATGGAAAACACTTGCCATAAGCTGGGTATGGTTAGTACTTGCCACCTCTATAAGCCGAGTATGGTTAATACTCGCCACCTCTATAAGCCGAGTATGGTTAATACTCGCCACCTCCATAAGCCGCAACCTCTATAAGCCGAGTATGGTTAACACTCGCCATTCCTATAAGCCGAGTATGGTTAATACTCGCCGTTCTTCCAAGCCAAGTGTAACTATCGCTCGTCCTTGTTTTCAAGTCGAGTATGACTTATACTCGTCCTAAATGCCTTCCCTAGATCGAGAATGGCTCATGCCATTTCTACAGGTACTAAGTCTCTTGACTGAAGTTTACAACTGCCTTTCTAGCCTTAATACGGTCTTCGATGATTGTTGGTATTCTGGCCTTAATACGACCTTCTTCGGTCGTCGGTTTTCTGGTCTTAATACAATCATCGGGGCCGTCGGACTTCTGGCCTTAACATGGTCTGGTATAACCATAGCTACTCGAGCAATTGTTCTTCGGATCACATTTTAGAACAAGCCCCCTACTGAAGAAGATATATTTTGAGGGGCACAGTGTTAACTAACTTTTTGGCAAAAGCTGTCACGGATCAGACCGAAGCCCAATATCCAGAATTGCGTCATTCAGCAATGCGCAACCAACCAATTCGAACAGTTCACACCCCAGAAGGCCCAGCCAAAGCTCAGTCAAAACAGTCCCTCTTCATGCATCGGCTCGAGCCAGTTCCCTCCAGCCAGTAACTCGCTCACTCCGGAAGATTCACTCTCCTCCATCGACGGAGCAAATCGCTCCCATAAAAGGTGCATCGACCGAGTATCTCGGATCTGCATGGAAATATCCAACTGAGTCTGTTAAATGCTCCACCCAACTTTCAAGGCAAAAAAGGCGGTCAATCATATCCAGACAGAGCCCTACTTTTGATACACCTCACCTCGAGTGCCACGTAAGCCTCTGATTCCGAGGATACTATTAATGAGCAGTGGAATGAGTTTTACCGCCACAATTACTACCAACGTGCTCCGAAAAAGAGGAAGGCCATGTAGCAACCCGCTCGGCCCGGCACTTCACCTATAAATATCACAAAGCTCAAAGAAGGACCTTTTTTGGGATACTCTACTCTCCCCTTAAGACTTCCGACTCTCACGGCTAATTCACAAAATATCCATTCTTTTTTCTCATTCTGAAAAGGAAAAAGCTTTGTATTTGTAATCAAAAGAAAGTCAATATATATATATATATATATATATATATATATAATGGATGTAGGCACTGACTTTGGCCGAACCACTATAAAAATCTTGCGTGTGTTACTTGTTCTGTTTACTATAGTCATTATTCGTGTGTCATTCCACGATGGGGGTTGACTGTCACTAGTGACCAACTTTTGACGTTAACTGTAACAACACACTATTTTGTTTTATTCAAATCGACAATAGTCGACACATGTCTGACTTGAATTGCTCAAAATAACATATTATTAATAAATTTGGAGTAAATACAAATCAGATCACAGACAAAGAGCAATTTAATATCTCGCAACGGAAAATACATAATACAATAGTAGTTCATGAAGCTACTAAATAAAATTTTACAATAGAGTTTACATAAACAATACAGTGGAAATCTAATACAATGAATTTCTAATACATAAATAAGTGATAACTGTATGAAATAGAAACGATAAGAATAGTTGAAAAACTGGAGCAACTGAATAGGTAGATATAGATGAGAAAAACCCAATATAAGCTCCAAACTCTAAGAGTAAATCTCGAAAGTTGTAATACTTTATCTGACCCGAGCAATAATGCAAAAACAAAACAACTCGGATCAGAACTAACGTTATCATGGAAGTAAATCAACTGAAATGAAATGTTGAATGAAATGCATTAGTAACTTAAAGGATGTTCGGTATCACCAACCTCTTAGGATCCATTAAACTAGATACTATATAATACAATACGCTATTATAATAGTCTCTATAGTTAAATATACTATTGAAAATATCATAAGCGGGATTACCATTATTACCCTACACTGTTTATACCGTTGTCATATAGTTTGCATATAACACACAAATACGTCGATGGACAGGGATGCGCTAAGATACGACAAAATTGACATCACTTGATCGTATGATATAAAATTATATACAGACAACGTTAGTCAAATAAACTATTTTATAAAATTATAGGAGTATTTACTAGTTTAATTAAACTGATTTTGAAATATAATTTAAATAATTATGTTTAAATTAATGTTTGAAATGTTAAATTGAATTTATGAATTTAATTTAAAATTTCAATTAATGAAAGGAATTAGTATGATTTTAAATTGAATTTGTTGTTTAAAAATAATTTATAGATTTAAATATGTTGTGAAATTTATAGTTAAGATTCAACTTAAACAAAATTAATATAATAGAAACTAATTTAACATAACAATTATTTTTAAAAATGTTTCAATTTAATGTAATGATTTGTTTAGTTTTAGAGATTTATTTTAAAATTTTAAAATTTAATTTAATGTATTGTAATGATTTAATTTAACATAGTAACATTAATAAATTTAATTCAGAAAAGAATTTGATTTTAAGATCTAATTCGCTTAAATCAAGTGAATGGAAAGATTTGATTAGATTAAAACTAATTGACTTGTTAAATTAATAAATTTTAATGTTAAAAATTTTGATTTAGGAAATTAGCTTTAATCTTTGAATGTTTTTTTGAAATACAATGAAATGAATTTAGAATTTAAGCATTAAACCAGATTAAGGTAAAGGTATAGAATTATAGTTCTAATTGTAAACTAATTTAATTTGAAACTTTGTACTGGTTACATTTAAGTTGACTTCAATGGAAAAATGAAATCTGGAATCAATGATAAGACGAATTTTGAAAGACGGATATGAAGTTCGGATTGGATTATTATTATTTATCTTAAACTATTTTATATTAAACTATATTTAACTAACTTATCTTTTAATATTTTGACAACTATTTTTAATAAAACTATAATATATTATTTTAACTATTAAATTTTAATAACTATTTTTAACAAAACCATTTTTAATAGACCATTTTATATTAATTTTAAATCATATGTTATATATATGATTAACTTATTTTAAAAATATTTTACTAAATAATATAGTCTATTTCCAATCTAAGCTATTAAGTACAATTTAAGTAACGATTTCAATAAATAATGATTTGCATATTAGAAATATAAAATCGAAATTTGAACTTGTTAACGAACCATTTGATAATATGAAATTTGGAATTTTGTACCTGATCCAATACTTAACTGTTTTGAGTAAACGATTATAAAGAAATCAATACTTGAAGTTGAATTGATTTATGACCTTTGACACCTTTTTTAGTCAAAGCTATTACACGTCAAGTTCTTGGTTAGCAACGTGCTCAAGCGTCAAAAAACACAAACTAATTTGGTCAAAGTCAATTCACAAGCATAAAAAGGCCCGAGACTCCTACTAGATGATAACTTTTAGGCTCAAGAACATCTGTTAATGCTTTGCACTATAACTCTTAGGCGAGTCGTGCGCCGAGCCGAAGGCAAGCCGTGCGCCGAGCCGAAGGCGAACCGTGCATCGAGCCGAACGCGAACCGTGAGTCGAGCCGAAGGCGAGCCAGAGGTGGTTCCGGGTGCAGCGCCACTACGGGTCCGGGGTCCCACAGTCCCAGTGGCGATCAACCTAACCAGTTAGGTCGAAGAAGTGGGCAACGCCCGATTCATCAGATTTTCTCTGAGCCAGAAGCTCGGATCCCTTCAGTTCGGAACAACGAAAACTTGAATCCCCTCACTTCGTGTTCAGGAACCTTGACACACTAAACAACAAGATTTTGGACCCCTCTCCTTCCTTTTCGTATCCCGTAGGGAGATACAAAAATTTGTATCCCTTGAAGGGTACGAATTTCGTACCCTTTACCAAAGAGGTACGAAATTCATGCTTTTTCTACTTTTGGGATCTTAAATTCTGGCTTATGGTCCCCGTTTCCTACCTACTCCCACCTAACCTCCCTTCTATAAATACTCCAAGCCTTAGCCTTCACTTGAGCTTTCTCCGGGGGAACTTTGGGCCTTCTAGGGCTCCAAAACACTCATTAATGGCTGCTAACTCTTTCTCCATGGCCATTGAACATGGCATAGGCAATTAAAACGTGGCATACGCATTTTCCATCAACACTTGGACCTTTACAAGGATAACTACACTACTTTTTGACCCCTCAGACATTAAGGAAAAATTTGGATATAGTTGACCAAGTAAAATCATCTAAAGGAGGAATGATATTTTGGTCAAAGTTTAGAATTAACGAGGACATTGTTATTCTATCGTAATATTTTGTACTCGAAGATTGTATAAACTTGTACAACATTATAATAAAATGATGAATGATCATTATAAAGTGGACGTAGGCGTTAGTGTCGAACCACCATAAAAAGCTGTGTCTTCTTGCATATACTTTATTTATTGCTTATTTGGATTACTATGTTGCTAATGCACTTGTATACACATTGGTTGTTGGTGTGCGGACAATTTTCCCTGTCAATAATGACATTGAATAAAATTTTAAGTGTAAATAACCACAGTGTGTAATAAACGATTGGTTGTTAATGAGACCGGAGTCGGTATTAATGTACTCTTTGCCAATACCGATACCACTTTAACAGTTGTGTATGTGTTGGAGAATCCAAAAGGAAGTATGTTGTTTGATGAACGCTAGTGGAATGAAGTAAGAGAATGATGATGGATGGCCATAATCTTCGGGTCATAATTAAAAAGACTAAAACATGACTTACACTATGAGTAAATGGGGGTAGCAACTCTTATAAGACAATTCTTTGATACCATATCGGTTACTTTTTGATTAGATTAAGCACACTTTGATTATGGAGTGTTGTTCGAGATTGGCAGTAGTTGTGTAACACCCCACCTCCGCCAGGGTGGCTCTTGCAAGCACTCTGACTTTGGAGGGGCGTTTGAATCGGGTAAACATGCATAATGATATATCAAAGCAGAACAAGAACATATGTATATATGTAAACAGAGTAAATAACATAGATAAAACAACGGAAGATTTCAAAACAAGTCTGGTACAACATAATGTTAACTTTCCAAATAAACAAGTCTAGATAAAAACAACTTCAACTGAAAAACTGAAATACATAAGTACTATCCCCAAAATAAGTGATAACCATAGCTAGCTTCATGTCAAACCGTACATGAGCTAAATCCCACAAGCAAGCGATCAGAAATCCAAGCTAAGCTCCAATATTCCCACCCTGAGAACCTGGGGGGGGGGGGGACGGAAGAAAAGAGGCGAAAGAAAACAGGTCCGTCAAAAAGACTGAGTAAGCCCTACTACAATCAATGTAAACTGATAAAGTTAACTGGCATGAGAAGCAGGGATGAACATAAGGATAATTACATACTAGCATGGTGAATATCTAACAGATAGTTCAAAGGAGTCATCACATAATCAAGGTGAAGTTTTTCACCACAGGTGTACCAGCATTCTAACATGTCATGTATAAACAAGAATTTATCCCTTGGCCTAAACTTGGCCCAGTATCAGGTGTTTGACTTATATCAAGGTACAAATTCTAGTATAACAGGATTAGGTGTTACCCCAATGTTTACATCGAAACAGGACGGAACAGAATGGTCCATACAGAGATAGAGTTTGGGAAAAATGGGCTTTTACCACCCTAACAGATAAAGTACAGGAACGGAATGCTAACAATAATGGGCCTTTACCACCCTAACAGAACGGTACCACGCAGAAACAGACGGGTGTTACCACCCAACAAAACAGACGGTACCAACAGAATCAGACAGAGCTAAGTGTACCATAACTCCTACCCAAGCGATCGGCTCCCTAATACATAAATATTCTATGTCGGCCCCACGATAGGGTGTATCACTCCCTAAAGTGGCAACCAATTGGCACAGGCATATTTACAGATGTCACGGCGTCTTACATCCTCAGAGGCAGACCGGGATCCATGCACGCACATGACCCGGTTGGAACGCACCATCAACACCCATCGCCATTATCAGAATGAACCACTTATAATTAGTTCAGTAAGCATGCCCGGACCCTACCTACAGTTGGGTCAAAGTTTTGATACCAGAAAGGGTTACTGACTAATATGGGTCCCAAACAACAAATGACACAAGTATTCCCCCGTGTGTCCCCAGACTATCAGATTCAGATTAACTTATTAACAGAGTTCAGACATACAAAGTTCAGACAATCAGTTTTCAGACTAACGGATCAGATAACAGATTTACAAACTTGCCTAACTTGGTGTGGGTCCTACAGATCCGCAAAACAGGTTCGTTTAATTTATCAATCAAGTTAGTTTATCCAGACCAGGTATCAAATCGGTTCTCAGCCTTATCAAATTACTGAGTTGGATTGGTTAAGTATAGTTCAACTTAACCACGTTAAATTACCGAGTTCAGATTGGTTAAGTGTAGGTTAACTTAACCCTAACCACTAGTCGTCTTTTACGGTTAAGTGTCCTTAAGAAATCAAGCCCGGTTTCACTTAACCTACCCATTCATGTCAAATTGGTTAAGTGTCATAAATCAAATTTACTTAACCTTATCATGTAGCATTAATTAATTTAATGCACCTTAACCTCTCACATTAGACCTCGTTGTGGTTACTAGTTAAGCCGGGCGGGTCCGGGTAGCTTTACACCACAACCTAGTCTAACCTCGGGTTCAAGCACAACTCGACCAACTTCTCACATTGGGTCCTATTGTTTGTAGCCACTAGTTAAGCCGGTTGGTTCCGGGTAGATTTATGCTCCAAACTCAACCCAACCTCGAGTTGGTCACACTTATATTTTCTAAGTGTCATGTCCATTATGTTTCCAAAACATATTACAAGTTTTCAAGCATTTGGGTAGACCTAACTTAATAGGTAAATTCCCAATGGGTAGACCTAACTTAATAGGTAAATTCCCACTCTTATGTTTTTATGTCCTTTAAGTTTACCCAACCCCAAACGCAATCTCATCGCTTACATATCGCAATAGCGCATAAAGGATAGAAAGAGGGAACTTGGCATAATCATGACATAAAGGTGTTGAAGCCACAAGTTTAACCATGGTGGCATATGAAATGTACATATGTTCATATACTTGCATATTACATTTTTAGGCCTCAAAAGCATGCATAAAACCAAACTTAGCATATTGGTGATACATGGTGATAAATGACATGTAGAAATGACCATAAGTTCGCATTTAGCTTCACATGCAAGTTATCATAAGAGATATGATAACTTACATGTTGCCAAATTGCAACCTTAGCATAAAGCTTGAAGCTTTAAGCTCATAAACCCAAGATAAGCTTGCATAACATGATAACATGAGCATAATGATCAACCCAAACTTGCATAACATAACTTGCATATCATATGACAAACTTGCATATCATAACATAGCAAACTTGCATAACATAACATGATAAACTTGCATATCATAACATGGCAAACTTGCATAGCATAACATGGTAAACTTGCATATCATAACATGGCATACTTGCATAACATAACATGATAAACTTGCATATCATAACATATCAAACTTGCATAACATGACATAGTAAACTTGCATATCATGGCAAACTTGCATATCATAATGATCAACCAAACTTGCATCATTCATTTAACTTTAGAGTTTAAGTATGAAAGTAGAAAAGGGCTTACAACGCTTATGAAGACACAAAAATATGACAAAGCCCTTATGCAATCAAATAGACCCAAAATGCAAGCTCTAATAGAAAAACCCTTGAGCCAAAATGATCAAAACCCTTGCTTTATGATGTAAATATGGAAACTTGACTTGAATGCAAGCTAATGATGCTCATACAAGCTTGAAAACACTTGTATGCATTTAAAATCTCTCATAGAAATAACTTAGGCATTTTATGAAGAGAGTGGAGGCCATGAGAGGAATGATTTTGCCATAGTTTAGTTATTGAATGAATAATGCTGATTTAGGGTTAGGTTAGGGGCTTATTTATAGGATTAGGATGTGTTTTAGACCCTTAGATTAACCCTAGGTTAGATTAGGACCATCAGATCTCGGAAGCTTCCAGAAAACAGCCCCAAAACACAGCCAAACTCAAAAATGGTGCATCAGGCCAAACTGGCCGAGCACCCCCTGTCGACACCCAAGTCGACAGGGCTGTCGACTTGGTCCAAGCCAAGTCGACTGCCCAGTCGACAGGCCTGTCGACTGGGGTAGCTAGGCGGGAATTTTCCCACCTGCGCCCAATGGCCCCAATTTCGAAATTTGAACCTGAATTTTAAATCTGTTTTGAACTTTGAATTTTCAGAAAACTTCTTCGGGCCTTAACCGGGTCATACGGACTCCGATTTTCGAAAACTCAGACTCTATTTCGCGTATTTTTCCGAGACGAACGCAATGGCATAGCCCGTTTCCCTTGATTTAGATTTATAAATTAAATTCTGCCTCGATTTATGATATAACAGGTTATCAAAAATACAGGTTGTTACATTCTCCCCTCCTTAAAGGATTTCGTCCTCGAAATCTTCAAGTTAGGAAGAACGCATCCTACCATCCATCTACTCAAATCATCATTCACGAGCAATCATTTTCCTTAAAGATTCTAATGCGGTATGAACATATGCAAAAGGTGTGTGTATATGTTCTTATCTAATGCAAATATCCTCAATGCAAAGTATGTTAGTGAAATGAATCCATTATGTATGCAAATAGTCCTAATCATATAATACTATATGTGTGCACAAACATTCGTCCATATGCAACATCCATGTGCTGAATTAACCATCTTGCAACCATAAGAATTGAAAATGTACACACGTCCATATGCAATATGAGAGTGTATTTCAAGCCGATCTAGTGCCTAGTGTGTGTTTATGCATCCACGAGCAACCACTAGCAACCACTTGCATCCATTTGCAACCATCAAACATAACATGTCTCAAACACATGTTTACATCCATAGGATTCCTATCTCAACAAGATACAGTCGAGTGATGGAAGCGAGTATAGATAAAACAGAAACTTGGTACATATACTTACAGACTACTAGTACAGATCAGATTTCCCCAAATGATTCTTAGGAAACTAAGCATGGTAGAAACCCAGAATGTATTCGTCATAGTCATCCCCATGCCCAACACAGATACTCTCAAACCCCAATTTATCACAAACAGATGAGTTATAACTCTCAGGGAGTTTGAGACTATTACCAGATCAGAAGCAAGACTAGCATTAAAGTACCGAGTTTCCATTACAGAATCAAAATACCAGAAAAAGAGTTTCAAACTGAAAATCAGACAAGGAAAATTAAACATCCTACAGACAAATTATTCTAGCCCTAATCTATTCACTCGCCATGCGAGTATTCACCGTTCCTTCCGATGTAATCCCTTTCTTCTTCGGGCAGTCCCTAGTGAAGTGTCCCATCTCTCCACAGTTAAAGCAAGTGCCCTTCCTCTTTCTGCAATCCTTGTTTAGATGAGTTGAGCTTCCACAAGTAAAGCACTTCTTTTCCTTCTTATCTTCAGACTTCTCCTCCTTCTTTTGCATTTCCTTTTTGGGCCCCGTTTTCTTGTTTTGAGACTCATTCACCTTAACCTCCTTCTTTGCACTCTTGTTCTCTTCATTGAGTAGGGCCATATCTACCAAACTCTCAAACGTGGCCCCCATGGGCACATGAGACATAGCTAACTCCTGTAACGGCTCATTCAATCTTCTAGCAAAACGAAGAGCCTTCTTCTGAGTAGTACTCACCATATCCAAGCCAAAACGAGCTAACTGATTGAACTTGTTCACATATTCTTTGACAGACATGTCCCCTTTCTTCAAAGCAATAAACCTCTCCATTTGCAAATTCTCTTCAGTAGAAGACAGAAACTTAAGCCCGAATCTTGTCCTGAAATCGGCCCAAGTCTCAACAGGCCTAGTACCATTGGTGACTTCCCACCAATAAGCGGCTTCATCCTTCATAAGCCAAACCGCCAACAGGATCTTCCTCTGATCGTCTAACCCAAAGATAGCAAATAAATCCTCGGTCTCTTTCAACCATTTTCTGGCCTCTACAAAAGTCTCAGTGCCTTGAAAGTTCTTGCCACCCATTGCTTTGAAATCTTTGCAAGTCTTTGCGAAGTCAGCTTGAGGATGCTAAGGGGGAGGAGGAAGAGGAACCTCAGCGACAGGAGGAGGAGGAACATTAACTACTGGAGGAGGAGGAGGAGGAGGAACATCTACGGGGCCGGCTTCGGTCGCCCTAGCCTCCAAAAGTCTCCTATACCAAACAGGTACGTGTACTCCCTCCGGAATAGCAAAGTTATCGGTCATACTGAAAACGAAGAAGAAGACAGATTCAGAATGGAGAAAAACGAAGGAATTTTGCTAATGGCTTTTTGGGGAATAGCCTTTAAAATAAACTAGACTTTTCTTTGGAAAATACTTTATACTTGGTTTTGAAAATAGTTTTCCAAAAGTTTTCTAAAAACCTTTTTGTTCCTTCTCGTAAACCATATGCTCTGATACCAAATGTAACACCCCACCTCCGCCAGGGTGGCTCTTGCAAGCACTCTGACTTTGGAGGGGCGTTTGAATCGGGTAAACATGCATAATGATATATCAAAGCAGAACAAGAACATATGTATATATGTAAACAGAGTAAATAACATAGATAAAACAGCGGAAGATTTCAAACCATTTCAAAACAAGTCTGGTACAACATAATGTTAACTTTCCAAATAAACAAGTCTAGATAAAAACAACTTCAACTGAAAAACTGAAATACATAAGTACTATCCCCAAAATAAGTGATAACCATAGCTAGCTTCATGTCAAACCGTACATGAGCTAAATCCCACAAGCAAGCGATCAGAAATCCAAGCTAAGCTCCAATATTCCCACCCTGAGAACCTGGGGGGGGGGGGGGGAACGGAAGAAAAGAGGCGAAAGAAAACAGGTCAGTCAAAAAGACTGAGTAAGCCCTACTACAATCAATGTAAACTGATAAAGTTAACTGGCATGAGAAGCAGGGATGAACATAAGGATAATTACATACTAGCATGGTGAATATCTAACAGATAGTTCAAAGGAGTCATCACATAATCAAGGTGAAGTTTTTCACCACAGGTGTACCAGCATTCTAACATGTCATGTATAAACAAGAATTTATCCCTTGACCTAAACTTGGCCCAGTATCAGGTGTTTGACTTATATCAAGGTACAAATTCTAGTATAACAGGATTAGGTGTTACCCCAATGTTTACATCGAAACAGGACGGAACAGAATGGTCCATACAGAGATAGAGTTTGGGAAAAATGGGCTTTTACCACCCTAACAGATAAAGTACAGGAACGGAATGCTAACAATAATGGGCCTTTACCACCCTAACAGAACGGTACCACGCAGAAACAGACGGGTGTTACCACCCAACAAAACAGACGGTACCAACAGAATCAGACAGAGCTAAGTGTACCCTAACTCCTACCCAAGCGATCGGCTCCCTAATACATAAATATTCTATGTCGGCCCCACGATAGGGTGTATCACTCCCTAAAGTGGCAACCAACTGGCACAGGCATATTTACAGATGTTACGGCGTCTTACATCCTCAGAGGCAGACCGGGATCCATGCACGCACATGACCCGGTTGGAACGCACCATCAACACTCATCGCCATTATCAGAATGAACCACTTATAATTAGTTCAGTAAGCGTGCCCGGACCCTACCTACAGTTGGGTCAAAGTTTTGATACCAGAAAGGGTTACTGACTAATACGGGTCCCAAACAACAAATGACACAAGTATTCCCCCTTGTGTCCCCAGACTATCAGATTCAGATTAACTTATTAACAGAGTTCAGACATACAAAGTTCAGACAATCAGTTTTCAGACTAACGGATCAGATAACAGATTTACAAACTTGCCTAACTTGGTGTGGGTCCTACAGATCCGCAAAACAGGTTCGTTTAATTTATCAATCAAGTTAGTTTATCCAGACCAGGTATCAAATCGGTTCTCAGCCTTATCAAATTACTGAGTTGGATTGGTTAAGTATAGTTCAACTTAACCCCGTTAAATTACCGAGTTCAGATTGGTTAAGTGTAGGTTAACTTAACCCTAACCACTAGTCGTCTTTTACGGTTAAGTGTCCTTAAGAAATCAAGCCCGGTTTCACTTAACCTACCCATTCATGTCAAATTGGTTAAGTATCATAAATCAAATTTACTTAACCTTATCATGTAGCATTAATTAATTTAATGCACCTTAACCTCTCACATTAGACCTCGTTGTGGTTACTAGTTAAGCCGGGCGGGTCCGGGTAGCTTTACACCACAACCTAGTCTAACCTCGGGTTCAAGCACAACTCGACCAACTTCTCACATTGGGTCCTATTGTTTGTAGCCACTAGTTAAGCCGGTTGGTTCCGGGTAGATTTATGCTCCAAACTCAACCCAACCTCGAGTTGGTCACACTTATATTTTCTAAGTGTCATGTCCATTATATTTCCAAAACATATTACAAGTTTTCAAGCATTTGGGTAGACCTAACTTAATAGGTAAATTCCCAATGGGTAGACCTAACTTAATAGGTAAATTCCCACTCTTATGTTTTTATGTCCTTTAAGTTTACCCAACCCCAAATGCAATCCCATCGCTTACATATCGCAATAGCGCATAAAGGATAGAAAGAGGGAACTTGGCATAATCATGACATAAAGGTGTTGAAGCCACAAGTTTAACCATGGTGGCATATGAAATGTACATATGTTCATATACTTGCATATTACATTTTTAGGCCTCAAAAGCATGCATAAAACCAAACTTAGCATATTGGTGATACATGGTGATAAATGACATGTAGAAATGGCCATAAGTTCGCATTTAGCCTCACATACAAGTTATCATAAGAGATATGATAACTTACATGTTGCCAAATTGCAGCCTTAGCATAAAGCTTGAAGCTTTAAGCTCATAAACCCAAGATAAGTTTGCATAACATGATAACATGAGAATAATGATCAACCCAAACTTGCATAACATAACTTGCATATCATATGACAAACTTGCATATCATAACATAGCAAACTTGCATAACATAACATGATAAACTTGCATATCATAACATGGCAAACTTGCATAGCATAACATGGTAAACTTGCATATCATAACATGGCATACTTGCATAACATAACATGATAAACTTGCATATCATAACATATCAAACTTGCATAACATGACATATTAAACTTGCATATCATGGCAAACTTGCATATCATAATGATCAACCAAACTTGCATCATTCATTTAACTTTAGAGTTTAAGTATGAAAGTAGAAAAGGGCTTACAATGCTTATGAAGACACAAAAATATGACAAAGCCCTTATGCAATCAAATAGACCCAAAATGCAAGCTCTAATAGAAAAACCCTTGAGCCAAAATGATCAAAACCCTTGCTTTATGATGTAAATATGGAAACTTGACTTGAATGCAAGCTAATGATGCTCATACAAGCTTGAAAACACTTGTATGCATTGAAAATCTCTCATAGAAATAACTTAGGCATTTTATGAAGAGAGTGGAGGCCATGAGAGGAATGATTTTGCCATAGTTTAGTTACTTGAATGAATAATGATGATTTAGGGTTAGGTTAGGGGCTTATTTATAGGATTAGGATGTGTTTTAGACCCTTAGATTAACCCTAGGTTAGATTAGGACCATCAAATCTCGGAAGCTTCCAGAAAACACCCCAAAACACAACCAAACTCAAAAATGGTGCATCAGACCAAACTGGCCGAGCACCCCCTGTCGACACCCAAGTCGACAGGGCTGTCGACTTGGTCCAAGCCAAGTCGACTGCCCAGTCGACAGGCCTGTCGACTGGGGTAGCTAGGCGGGAATTTTCCCACCTGCGCCCAATGGCCCCTATTTCGAAATTTGAACCTGAATTTTAAATCTGTTTTGAACTTTGAATTTTCAGAAAACTTCTTCGGGCCTTAACCGGGTCATACGGACTCCGATTTTCGAAAACTCAGACTCTATTTCGCGTATTTTTCCGAGACGAACGCAATGGCATAGCCCGTTTCCCTTGATTCAGATTTATAAATTAAATTCTGCCTCGATTTACGATATAACAGGTTATCAAAAATACGGGTTGTTACAAGTTGCGGCTATGCATTACCACCGATCCAAGAGTACAATTCGTAGAATCTTACTCAGGTGTATTGCTTCGTGTACCTTGTCAAATTATCCAGATCCATCCCCTATGATTCTAATTTATGTCATACACATGGAGTGCCCACTGATGCGACTAGTTTTTGGTGGTTTATGGTACTGTATAGACTACGACATTACAAACGGTATAAGGATAATAATGGTAATCCCGCTTACGCTATTTTCAGTAGTATATTTGCCGTAGATACTATTGTAATTGCATATTATGTTATATGATATCTAATTTAACGGATCCTTAAAGGATCGAAATCTCAAACATCCTTTAAGTTGCCGATGCATTTCATTAAACATTTCGCCTGTGTTAATTTACTTATATAAGAATGTTGGTCTGTACTCGGTTGTTTTATTTTACATTATGCTCGGCTCAGACTGGGTATTGTAGTGTTGAGATTTCACCTTTCAGAGACTTATTGAATACATCGTCCCAATCTATTTGTTTATGTCATGTCCTTCTGTATTTGAAATCAATTGTATTTAGACTTACGCTATATTTGATTCTGTAAATCCGATATTATGTGTATGTTTTGAGATTTTGTATCTAGTAGCTTCATGAACTATTGTATTTTATTTATTCCATTGCGAGATATTTTTATTGTCTATGCCTATGTTTTGTCTGTGATTATGTTTTAATTTTATATTTAACCTAATAACAATAAAAATTCATTGTTTTGAATAATTTGTGTTGGTTTTGTTATCGATTTATATGGTTGAAATTAGTGGGCTTTTACAGTTTCAATCAATAAACTCCCAATTAAATTACAGACGGTATTGAACAGTTGGATACTTAGTATTTTGAATGAACATTGTAGTTATTCAAGTAGACTAATGGTTATACTTAGACATAAAATGCTAAATTCTCATATTAAACACCACCACCGCATGAAGCCGCTATTATTTTTGTTCAGACTATAGTGACCACTTCACACTTCCTCGGAACCAAGCAAAACTTCGATGGATGAACTCTCGCCTAAAATACAAACAATATAAAATACTTGGATGCTTCATTTTGCAAACAGACGATGTAGTTCTCAAAGATGATTAAGGTTGTACTTAGAAAAAAAAAGCTAAATTCTCATGTTCGAACTCCGCCAACACATGAAGTTGCTATTTTTTGTTCAGACTACAGTAGCTTCTTCATATTACCTCGAAACCGGTGAGCTTTTGGCTAACGAACTCCCGCCTAAATTACGAGCAATATGGAACACTCGAATACTTCATACTATTAATGAACATTGTAGTTCTCTTTGATAATTAGCGGTCGTACAGAGAAAAATGCTAAATTCCCGTATTTGGACACTGCCTACACACAAAGTCACTATTTTTGTTCAAACAGCAGTAAGTTCTTTATATTGCCTCGGAACTGGGTGATGCTTCGATCAATGAACTAAATTATAGACTATATGCAATATTTGATACTTTATCTTATGAATGAACGTTGTTGTTCTTCAAGGTAACTAACAGTTGTTCTTAGAAAAAACAGACTAAATTATCATATTTCTACTATGCCTACACTCGGAGTCATTTTTTTTTATTAAGACTGTAGTAATTTCTTCATACTGCTTCGGAACGGGGCAAAACTTCCATTGAGGAACTCCCACCTAAGTGCCAGGAAATATGATTACTACATCTAGTGAATGAAAGCAATAGTTCTCCAAGATGATTAACAATTATGGTAAAAAAAAAGGCTAAATTATCATACTTGAACTCTGCCTACAAATAAAAATCATTTTTTTGTTCAGACTGCAGAACCTTCTTCATGCTAGTATTGAGCACTCAGATACTTTGTTTAGTTTCCAAGGTGACTGGCTGTTTTATTTAGAAAAATCAGGCTAAATTCGAGTGTTTGAACTTCACGTGCATGTGAATCTGCTATTTTTCTATTCAGGCTATAGTAACATTTTCATATGACCTCGGAATAAGGTAGGATTTTAAATAATGAACTCTTACCTATATTGCGGATGACATGCAACATTTGGGTATTGCATCTTGTAATCATTTGCTATAATCAAAGTCGGCCCTGGATTGTTGATGCCCAAGCCCATTTAGTAAGTTTGGAACAAAACAGTTAATAATATAAAAATAAAAATAACCCACCAACAGCCAGTTTTGAACCCACCAACAAACAGCACCGCCATACTACATTCCAAATGGCTTACAACTATACCACAAACTAAGTGACAAAACATCGCCTTTACAACATATATATATATATATATATCATTTTGCCCCAGCCCAAGGGTTTGGTGGGCTATCATCTCGGTCGGGCATGGCTATAATTATCCATGGTGATAATGCTTGTAGTTGAAAATTTTAAATATTTATGTGTTAAATGGTTAATCCTATTAACAGATAAGTTTTATAGGACAAACCCTTATATTAAATGGATCAAAATAAATGGATAAAGTCAGATTTTCCTTGACTTTCGTAGTACTCTACATTACTCTTTTGACATCTCTAACATTAATTGTGACATTTACAGAGATATTTAAAATATATTGAAATTGCTAATTAATTTGGCCATGTATTAAAAAAAAGAAAAATATTCAAATATCCATTTATTGGATGTGCTGCTGGTGTGCTTATTTGTGATCAGTCAAAAAAAATCTGTAACAAAAATCTTCTACGGCTTTAATAAAACCCACATTTCTCAGTACTCCATCTTTTTATAAAATTTCTTACGTTTCTTATACAATATGTTCATTTCAATATAGTTTTGGTGTTATTCCTTTCTAACAAGTTTAATATGTAATTGAAGTAAAACCAGAATTATATGAAATGCAAAGCAATGAATTACATTACAAAGAAAATATGATGTAATTGGTTATTAGTCGATTCTTTAATAATAATTTATTTCACTTCAATAATTGTTGCATAGACAACACCAACAAAATCACTCATTAACATAATTCAGTAACTTGTTCATCTAGACATTTTAGAGCAGTCTGTAGGCGCAAAAGAAACCGTCTTCCTTACCAGATCATAACCAATATGAAAATTCTGTTGTAAAGTATTTCCAAATATCGACGGCCCACCAAGTGCCTGCATTGACAAACAAACCAACCCTTCGGAAGTAGGCACCGTGTACGTATTATACTGCTTCATTGGCAAACTCGCACCTCCCTCAAAGTTAAATGTAATAACTGGAAACTTATCCCTTGACCTAGCCTTAAAACAGTAGAACGTGTTGCCAGGGTCCATAGTTATCGGAATCTTAACAATTGCGGAAACTTCAGCAGCAAGTTGTTTCAACACATGATCATCCCTAAACAGCGTTACCGTCGTGCCTGAATCGATGATCATGTTCCCCTTTTCGTTTGAGGACGCCTTGTAATTTATCTTTTTGCTTCCAACGGAGATGCTTTCGAGAGTGACAGAGTAAATTTTAGGGTCAACTAAGGGAGTGGATACTGCGTTTTTGCTGGATATTATGGCTGCATCGCCGAAGTTCATAATGCTGAAGGATGATTTTTGGTCAAAGGGGACTAAGCAGTAGGAGAATCTGCCTTTGATGAGGGGGTTTAGTTGAGATACAATGGAGATGGGCTGCGAACTGAAGCCGGCTATGCCCACTTGGTTGCCGTCTATGCTGCCACTATTGTTGAAGCCGCACCCAAAAACAATGTTTGGTATTGATACAGAGTGACCGTCTGTTGTGTCAAATGTGATTGTTTCACTTGAAAGAGCACCTGTAATATAGTAGTGTAAAAATAAGGAAAATGATATGTTCACTTTATTAAAACATCATTAAAAATATGTTGATCCCAAGTGTTCTTAACAATTTAGACTCTGTACTAGTGATCATTGGCATGGGAAAAAGAGCACGTTACTGCCAGAAATTTGGTTACAAGAAAAAACTTGATTGATATTTGACATAAAAGAAGAATTTTCCCATTCATATAATATTTAATTATTTATCTTGAGAGATACATGTATTCCATTATTGTATGAATGGAAAAATCATACAAATAAGAAATAAATAAAGGAAATGAAAGATAAATCATTTTTTAACATGTTCATTAATTTTTCTACAATCAATTATATTGTTTTTGTCAGAAGTTATCAAATGAATTGAAATTTCAAAGTTTTAGTATTTATTTTTTGTATTTTGCAAACAATTTTAATTTTATTTTGAAATACCAGATTTTAGAAACATGAACCTCATCAATGCTATAGCTTCAAAAGAAACAGGCATCTAATTTGTATTACTTAAAATTCTTACGTTCTCCAATTTTTTAACAATTTTATCTTGTAATGTAAAAAAAGATCTGAACGAGATCTGTCAAAATTAATGTTTTGTCATATCAGTAATTATATTTTTTGAAATTATTATCTGATTTATTTTCTTTGTTAGAAGATCATCAAAATAACTGTTCCAATATATCAGTCTAAAGCCACCTAAACCTCATCAGTGATACACCAATAAATATTTATCAAGTTATGGACAACACCAATGATCGAAGAAAGCTACACCAGAAGTGGAGAAAATTATCATACCACTGGTAAAAGACCCATCACCGTAGCCAACAAAATATTGGCAAGTAGAGCCTTTAGAGCAAGCAGCAGGATCAACAATCTTGCAGAAACTTGAATCACAAGGAAGCTTTTTGTACGTCGAGGAGGCTCCGGGGTTGAACACTGGAAATGACTTACCATTGCATTCAGTACAGGGTTGGCATCTCGACCACAAAAGATCGCTTCCTGTGTCAAGAATGGCACGCACTTTTACAGGTGGTGTGCCAATGGAGAATTCCATTACATGGTCTGCATTGCTAGGGAACAACCTTGATTTAGGAGATTTGCCTGCTAGTGTGGAGAAGTTTCCGCGGTGATCATGGGTCAGTTTGATGCTAAAGCTTATGGAGCTTGCAAGTATTGGAAGAAGGAAAAGAATGAAAGTAGATGGAAGAAGTCGGAATGTAACCTTCATTTTGATAAATTTTTTAGGGTTGTTAAGTATGATAAGGTATGTAATATAGTTTTTCAAGTATGAAGATCATCATGAATAACTGAAATGATCATGAAATATATTCTTTATTAATTTGGTAATATATGATACATGCATCCTTTTTCCATTCGTTCATAAAGATTTCATCATGTAAATCTTTATTTATTTATGTAATTTACATTATCATAATTCTCATATTTTGGTTCGTGAATATAATTACTATGCAAATTTACTTGCTGTGCATTTAGTCATAGATGCTGAAGATAAAGGCCTAGATGGGGAAGTTTTTAACATTCTGTGAAGCAGTGAAACGAATAAAACTAATAAAATCTTAGGCTCTGTTTGGTTTGGCGTTTTCAAATCATTTTCAGTTTTTAGTTTTTAAAAATTTTGAAAACCTGTTTCTTTTGTCATTTTGAAAAATCATCATTTTACACAATGGGCTTAATACAGAAAAGTCAAAATGAATTTATTTCGTTTTCTACGTTTTCAGGCCGGACCGAAATTCAAAGCCCAAAACAAAAAACATAAACCAAACACGGTAAAATCCCTAATACGTTTTCTGGCCGCAACTTTCTTCTTCTCCGATATTCGTCGATTACCATCGGTTTAGGAAAAATCGCCTTTATTGTTTCTTCTGTACTTCCTTTTTGTTTGATCTGATTAGATCATCGAGATTATATTGTTATTTACAGCAGCATGTTCCCTCCCTCAAATAAGGTTTTGGGTTTTTTGATTCCACCGCTTTTGATTCAGTGTTTTTTGTATGGTAAATCCTGTTGATTTGTTGCGGTATACTTTAATCGTATTTTTTTGTTATTCAAACATTTTATTATGTGGATTTGTTGAGTAATAGGATTTATAGAAAAAGCATGAGAATTAGTTGCCTGAAACCAACAAAAATATGTATTAAATTTTCGAATTACTCCCATTAACTGCATACACTGTTAGTTATTTCGTTGCATCAGTTTTGTTGTAAGATTACATAACATACTTGATTCTAAAGTATAGGGATTAAAACGACCTGAATACTGTTGAAAGTTGATCAAATTATTTTGCATACTTGATTCTAAAGTAAAGGGATTAACCCAAAATGAACAGACCAAAAGCAACGCTAGGGCGAATTGCGCATTGGATAATATTAATTCATGTCTTCTTGCCAATCAAACCTGGAGAGCCGCCAAGAAATTTTGGTGGTGTAGTACGATCATAACTTGTTAACTATTTATGAAAGTTCTATTAATTTTGCTTTGCATTGAGTGTTCTAAACCATCTCTACAAGTGCAGTTGTCACTTCCAATGCTTTAAGTAGAAAAGAAGAAACCAGCCCTTCACTACTTCATTCATGTAGTCTTTTTACCTCCCTTTCTTCATCTGATAATATAACTCAAAAACAACTTCAAGGACAAAGCATTATCATGTTAAAGCTTATTATAATATTGTGAAAATGAATATTCTTTCTGTGGGTGAAACCGTGTTGTTGGATTTTGAAAGTTTCAACTGACATATCTTTGAAAATATTGTTATGGATGCAGGAATGCAGTGCAGTTTGGTGAAATATTTGTATAATGCATATTCCGATAGCCAAGTTGATAGAAGCCAATGAAGTGACATTTGCAATCCATGCTTTGTACATTGTATTTGGAAGTACACTGAACACTACAGGTGCGCACTGTGTTATTTATTTTGCATTTACTTTTTAATTTGCTGCTAGAGAATATTCATATTGCCCTTGGGCATTTATCAAAAGTGCATGCCCATATGTAATCAGCACATAAAAATAAAATATGATGAAATAATGTAAGACGGGTATTATTGAAACCAAATGAGAAGAGTGAACTGTAAGCATACGCTATATATTTGTGTCCTCTTATTACCACTTTAATCTGGTTTTCCTTTAATCTGGTTTTCATTTTTGAAGTGTCCTTATTACCACTTTCTGCATTGCTGTCCCCAACATGTTCTTTAGTATTATTTTTATCATTATCACTGTGATGAACAAGGAATAACACACCTCCATCACATTTAATGTCACTAATTTTTAATTCTTTGCTCCTGTTCTTGCTAACATTCTGCCATTTCTTCACTGGCTTTCCTCTGATTTTATACATTTCTGTCCTCTTAGTGTTTTCGTCCTTAGATGGATTATCCTCTGTTAGTTTAATACCAGGCAATTCTTTCATCTCCTCTAAATTATTTTATATATGCTCTAAACCATTTTGTTCCATTCTTACAAGTAATGTGAGGCAGGTGAAAACAATAACCGAGTTATTGTGTGTCAGTTTGTGCTTGGTTATCCTGTTGATATAATAAACGACTGTCGTAAGTTGATTTCTATTATAAAGTATGTTCCAGATTTTGTGGTATATATTTGATGTCCTGTTGGTATTGTTCTAATTTTTACATCGATCTCGGAACATAAATTCTCTACTTCTTGCGAATCACATTTCTCTTTCTAATATGTTGAAAATTTGGAGTGTTACATGGATAAAGAAACTCTTTGTATGCCTAAAGTTTCACATAGTGCTAGTTGCATAATTTGTTGTTATTTTGCTGCTGTTTGCTTTGGAATTTATTTCTTGTTGTGATAACTAATTTAAAAAATGAGTTGGGGCCTTATAAACCTGTGAATATTTCTTATATACAAGTTTATATGTATATCTATACGGTTTAAATAGATGTGTTTCTATAAAAATTATAGCTTAGTATGTTGAATAATAATATTTTATAGTATGTTTAGCTCCCATGCAAGTAAGGAGGAACCACTTATGGAGTTGCTTTCATCTTAAAAAATAGAATATGATAGGTGGAAAAACAAAAAAGCCAATGTCATGGTCTGCAAAGAAGGAGAAGATTTTCATTGATATACTTTATGAGAATGTGAAAGCGGGAAAATTGCAATGTTCTACTTTCACAATTTTGTTTCTATTTCAGTTTCAAAATTCATTCCATATTTATTTCAATAACATATTTGAATAGTTTAGATACTCTTATTTTTACGTCGTGATTCAGTAAATGTCTTACTTTTGTACTCGTTTGCAGATGTGACTCGGAAGACATCAGAAGCGCGTTGCTTACAAAATTTCTAGCTGATATAAATATCATATAGTTATGAAAGATGCTTGAGTTGTTCTCTTTTAACTTTCTCATTATGTAGCTTATCTCTTATAATATATATATTTGAAACCGTATTATGGACCTTTTTATTGTAATTTTTTTCCTGTACAATTCGGCCTCGTGTTGTTTAAAATATTGTATTCTCTTTAATGTTTAATCATTATGTTTAGAATTCAGTTTATTATCTTTTATTTATTATCAATTTTTAATTAGCAACTTGATATATTCACAGTTGTTTTTATTTATGTTCGATTTTTTCGTTTTGTTTTTGTTTGATTTACAACATGTAGTATGTTCATGCAAACACAAAAAATGAATAGTATATGTTACTGGGGGCGACTATTTTGACAGAAAATTAGATACAGTTGTTAGTCTTGTTCGAAATTGAGCAATATACGTCATGTTTCCTGTATATATATTATGAGATTGTTGTTCCTATTACTAATTTGTTTTAGGAACACTTCTTTGGTTCTCTAATATTCTACATGATATCAGAGCTTGGTTTGATCAAATGGTGGATATTTGTTGTGTCATCAATTATATTTATATTTTGTGTCTAAATATTTTCTAAGTTTATATATTACATATTCTACTTTAAATGTAAAATTTATATGAATTGCCAGAATGAAAAGTCAAATTTTCAAATTTTGAAAACTATACTTCAAACCAAACGCATTTTTCAATTTTTTGTTTTGAAAACTTGTTTTCGAAAAAAGGATACCCAAACGCATTTTGAGAAATAGTGAAAATATTCAAAATGAAAAATTGAAAACAATCATGAAAATGAAAAATTGAAAACTCAAAATGTAAACCAGACGCACTCTTATTATCTCTACTTATTCAGAAATGCTAAATGAACCGAAACTCCTTTTGTTAAAAGCTGCGGCTAACAGGAAAATTTTGAAAAGACGCAAGGCAAAATGTCAGTTTTACCCCTGAATTACACCCAATTGTGCTAGTCAGACGTTTTGATCGAAGATTCCTTCGGTCCATGCAGCATTATCCTTCCTTGTTTTTCTGTTCCCCATATTGATACTTTCTCTAGTTCTTTACATATAATGGTAATAAATACTAACGGAATTTGGAAACAAGCCAATAGACGAAAAACCTCATTAGGGCTGGCAATTAAAACCGAAAACCCGAACCGAACCGACTCAAAAGACCCGAATCCGAGCCGAACCCCATGGGTCTCGGGTCGGGTCTAGGTGGTGAAAAATACCATTAAGACCCGATCAAACCCGACCACATAGACCCGACCCGAAAGACCTGACCAAAAAACATTAAAATATATGTATATTTTTTTTTTTGTTATTATTCAATCGGACCCGAACCGACCCGACTTGACCCGAGCTTCAACCCGACCCGAACATAAGCTCGGGTCGGGTCTACGTTTTTGAAATGTATAGTTTAGACCCGACAATACCCGACCCGCCTAGAACCGAGACACGCCGGGTCGGGTCCGGGTCCATCGAATCGGGTCTAATTGCCACCCCTAAACCTCATTATATAAAATTTATAAAAATTAGGACACTATCTTCTTTTGGAAGCTGTAATAAATACAAACCATTTGAAAATTTCTACATCACAACTTTTCGTTTCATTCTCCATTACAATTTATTTTCATTTCCATAAAAATTAGATTATTTTTAATTTTAATTTTAATTCTTCGAGTTACGTCAGCAATCCTAGCAAATAGTAATCTGATCTATTTGATCATCTGTTGATCGAAATCAAGTTACAAATCAGGTAAATCACAAAATATATTGAATATACTTTAATTATCTTTTCGTAATATGTACTTGTATGATTTTATCTGTATTTGTTGTTCCGAAGCTATTATCGATTTAATTCAACTTCCATTAGAAGAATCGAGATCTATAGAAGAATCTATTTTTTCAATGGATTCATTGAATTTAAATTGATTGCCAACTATTGCAAAAGAACCTAGTATACACAAGTATTTGTATAATTTTCTAAATCCATTGAATTATATGGGCACAATATAAACTGCACTAAGGGAATGCATTTATTTTTGTGAATATTAGAGAGGCATCCCTTGTAATGTCCCGTATTTTTACGATATTATAATTAATTTATTTAATTATTAAATAGTGATTAAGAGAATTAAATGGTCGTTGAATTAAATTATATGGAATATTTAATTAATATAAATAATAGAATAATATATTTAATTCTGAAATAGTCGGAAATAGTGAATTGACAATATCGTGTGAACTGGACAAATTTGAAATATATAATTCAGTTTAGAATTGAATTATATTAAAGAAGTAATTTAAATAACATTAGTTGAACGTATAATTATATTATAATTAAAATCGAGCTCGAAATGGCATGGCAGTTCGTAATTTAGTGATTCGAACTTTAAACGAATATATAGAATCCATTTTAAGCCGGATTTATGTGAAACAAGGAACGTTCGGAGCTAGTGAAGTATATTTTTCTAATGGAAGAGAAAAATCGAGATTTCATCGTGTAGATTTTGAGTTATGTCCAAATAAAATTTCCAAATAGTTGCTATGGAATTCATATATAAATTATAACAATATATAAAAGGAATTTCATTATAAATCGAATATCGATTTAATCGGGATTTTAAATATCGAGATAGAAATTCATATAGGATTATTCTAGAGTTGTATGGTATTCTATTATGAATATATATGATAATATTCATTTATTAATATTAAATTAAAATGTTTTTAAATATATTTATATTTAAAAGGGTTTATTTAGAGCTTTAAAAATAGCTATTTTTGCAAACGAACTCAGTTTTCGACGAAACTAATTTTGTTTAATCTAGAATATTAAATTATTATTAGATTTTAATTTTCGTGATTTTTGGAGTCAGTATGTGGCTGTACGTATTTTTAATGTGAAAAACAGTCAGTATTTTGACGGTTAAAAATATGCTGTGTGAGCAAACGAAATCGGAATTTGACAAAACCCATTTCATTGGGTCCGTAATGTCGAACTGAAGGTGTATGCCCATTCTCATGATTTTTGGATACTATGTGTGACTGTACGGATTTTAAATGATAAATGCAGACAACGATTGATAAAAAAAAAATATTTAAATTTTCCTATATAATACCCTTACCCTCTAACCATAATCAGATATTTTCTCTGGTCAAAATTTGTAGCCGCTGGGTTTTCTTTCTTCCAAACATGAAAATCGATCCTTTAAAAATTCCTGGAAAAACCAAATAAGTTCTTATAAATCACATAATTTATATATTCGGATTCGGGTAATCACGCTCTTCGACTTCGTGTCTGTTTCATCCAACTCACGGCATGATCGCGAGCTCAGAAAATAGGCGCAGCAGCCTATGGTTTCGGATTCAAAGAGTTTGAAGCTTCAATCAACATAATGGTGATTATAGTTGATTTCGTTCTGGAGTTTGGAGTCGTTTGTGATAATTTGGGGATTTTCAATGCAAATGAATGTCGATGTCGACACTGAGTGAGGAGGGAGAGCGTGATCGACGTGACGAAGAGAGGAGATCGAGTGTTTTGGAAATGGTATAACATGATGGAGATTGGAATGGAGATTTCAATGGTGGCGGTGGTTCGATGAATGGTGGGGAGATGGAGCAGTGGTCGTGGGAACAAAGTGCGGTAATGGCCTGTAAAACAGGAGCTGTCAGGTTCGACATTTTTGGGGGGAGGAAGGACTATTCAAAACGGGTCTGCGCAATAAGGAAGTAAATGGGCCGGAAAGAAAAGTTAAGCCCAATTGAAATTAATTAAGTTTTATTTTAATTTAAATTGTATACGACTTTATAAAATGTATAACTTTTCCATACGATATCATAATTCAGCGAAACTGGATCCGTTGGGATCGTATGGACGGTGGCTACACAATGGAACTGACTGAAAGTGAATTGGAGCTCGTTACAATTTATAATAAATTGTCTGTCTGAATCAACAGATGGTTATCGTTATTTAACGATGATCGTCCTATATGAGTAAAACTCACCAACTCTATTAATTGTATTTTTATAACGTATTTTTAGAACTGATAAATAATGATTGATTGCTGTGTGCTGACTGTTCAGTTGAATGGCTGAATTATTCGTTGAAATTATAGATAACAATATATATATATATATATATATATCACTAATCAAATATTGATTTTGTTTATCAGAATATTTCATATTGAAATGAAGTTAATGTTAGTTATATTGTTTAACATCTGTGATGCAGGGAAACATGTTAGAGGGATCCAACTGGATTCCTCAATATTTATAATAATGTCTGTTTTCATATATTGTGATATTAGATGTGATGTATAATATGTGATTGATTATGATGACACTGGTCATGTTATTTGGTATTTTAAATACCATATGAAATACTGGAATGTAAAAAGGAATTTTCAAAGTGAATATTGAAGAAATATTTATATATGAAATAAATAAGATATTATAAAAGGTAATATTTGGAAAACTAATATTGGAAAATATAATAAATGAAATATTTGGGAAAGGAATAGAATTATATAAAAGGATTTATATAAAATAAATAGAATTACAAAAGGAATATTGCTTTAGAAAGTAAATAGAATTATAAAAGGGAAATATTTAGAAAATGAATAGAGTTTTATAATAAGAGAATTTTTCATTAGGAAGATTTAGACCCGTGCTTCGCACACGGGTGTAACATAATATTGATTTAAAGTAAATATTTTGCAAATAAATTTATAACAAAAGAATTTTGCATTTTAATTAGGAATTTAAATGGAATTACTGAGATTAGAAACTGACTGGAAATTTATCGAGTTGAATGGCTTTCTGGGTATCGATCTGATGTTGGTTTCGGCCTTCGAGGTTTATGCTAGGGAAGTTGTTCTCTTACTAGTTTATAGTTAGAGACTGATATATGTGAGAAGATAGTGATGCATGAATCAGAAATGGAAACGTTTTCCAAAGTTAATAATGTATATTTTCTAAAATTAGAAAATAAGGATTTGATGAATATATGGAAACGAGAAATGAATAAATGTTGATTGATGATTGATCGATAGAATTTCCATCTGGAAATAATATCGTTGTTTGCACACAAGTTTTTCTTTGATAGTTAAATCACCGACTATCAAAGTTTTTGACCATTTTAATATCGTCAATACGGAGAGACCGGGATTAGATTCATTATCTGAAAACCACTCTATATGGGCGTTAACGTGCGAATATGATGAAGATAATTAAAGATGGTGTTATGAAAGGGCTGTCCTGTTTACAGAATAGTGCCTTCGGTTTTTCCAGTCCCAGGACGACCTGTTTGGAAGAACATCGTACAAAGTATATTTAATGGATCGAGTAAGTTGATCTCTTCAAACGTATTTACGTTTGGTGGCGGAGGAATTCGTTTCTCTTAGCTGTATACCCGTTGTATTTTTGGGGAAATCAATTTGTGGTTTGGCGGGTATGACGATGTGACATTCAAAGTGAATAATTGTGTGATCTGTCAAAGATAAGCGTGGCCTCTAGCCTCACAACCGGGAAATGACAAAAATCGGGCAAGAAGCATGGCTATGTGGGTTGCTTCCATTAGGTTGTATTATCATCTATCTAGAGATATTCATTTCATTCTTTAATCTATTCAATGCGGTCCCATTCAGGAAACAGTTGCTGATCCCAACCGTTGGTGATATACACTCGATAAACTCAAGCGAAATGAATGGTCGGTCATGTGTGGCTGGGTTGCAAGATGTTCTTGTTGAACCCAGTATATTGCTCTCTAGAGGTTCACTATCGGAAGGTGGTTCCATACGTTGTCATAGTTGGAAATCCATTACCCAATAAGAGCTCGCGATTTTGATTGTCTACTATATATGTGGAACGTGAGATGAAAGCATTATGCTAGATGATTATTATATTGTGGTTGATAGACACTATTATAATATCAAAAGAATTTTGATATAAGGATTATTTTGGATTCTCATAAGGGAAAAACCCGTTCCGTTATACGGCGTGGTCTTATGAGATATCGTCTAATTGCTCAAACTGTTTTAAACTATTTTACTCACACCATTCCCATGACTGAACCAGAGTTTATTTTGTTTTCCCTAAACTCTTGGTTGCCCAATTTTGTACGGGCAATCAAGTAGTTAGGTTTTACAGATATACTTGGAAAGCTGGAGCAGGAGGCTTCAGCAGCGTTTTTCTAGCTATTATTTATTTCCGCTATGATGTAAGTGTCGTACTCTAATATACAAATGCAGATTTGTGTTTCAAAGTTATTTTGTATAATATATTTTGTTCGATCCGCTGTAAGATTCGTATTTACTCTGATATTGTATATTCTTCTTCTTCTTCTTCTATTTCTAAGTTTTTATCTTATCTATCCTCACCCTCTAATTTCTTTCATGGACTATCCGGTGTTTCCGATTCTTGGGTTGTCGACATTGAGTTTGTGCCATATCCAAGGTCGCAAATTACCCGGCTCGTTACAGTGGTATCAGAGCTGAAGGTTAAGTAATTACCTTGGCTCTGTGGCATGACTCAATAAAGATGGGGTTAGTAACACCCTAGATTGAGTTTGAGTGTATGTATGTATATGTATATGTATATATATATGAGCGCATATTTGTTATTTGATATAAAAATTGTTTTATATTATGGAGATTTATTGATTGAGTTGTTTATGAATTCTGGTCGATCAGTTTGATCCATTGTATCAGTAAGGGTTTATAAACACTCGAATACGATGAACCGACACAGTATGATTTGTAAAGAGGGTAAACGAAATAATTTTACCCAAATTATATTTTGATATAAAGGATTTATATTGGAATGAGTATAGTATATTGGACGTGTTGGTTGTTATTACTATCGTATAATTGAGAAGGTTATATATACATAACCAAATAAAATTCGTATAAGTATTACGAAGTGAATTAAATCTGAAATTTAAATCAGATTGAAATTAAAACTCTGGAAATTTGAATAAGTGTTTGTTAATGAATATGGATTAAATATATAAGAATTTTAAAATCCTAGGAGATTTTAAATTGTTTACAAGCATTGTGATGGATATTTTGAAATTGATTTCAAAATGGAAATGTTTAAATATGGTTTTGAAAAGCGATATAGTATTGAACTCACTTTGATCGCTGGAAAATAAATTCTGCTGATGACAGCTGCATCATCAGTGTTCATTTTCGATTTGCTAAGTGACGGATTACTACCAAGGATTTTGTTTTTGAATTGTTCTAGGAAAAGCAAGTTGTTTTGAATCCTGAAAAGGGATATCTGGTTTTAGAAAAGCTAAAATGTTTAAAGTTCCCTGGGAAAGATTGTTTGAATTAAAACAAATTAAAGATGAATTTGTGAAAGCAAATTGAAATTGAATTAAAACCAGTTAAGTGGAAAATGAATTGAGATAGAAAATATCGAATTAGATTGGATTGGAGATAATCCGAAATGAAATTGGACTAGTAAGTTAAGAGTTGAAATTAAAAATTGAATATGAGTTAAGAACATAATTTGGCTTTGGTATAAACGAATGATTGTGATGACATTGGTATGTGTTGAATTGATAACAGATGGAAATGATATAATGATATGCCTGACAAAAAGGTACAAGTTTATTTATATATGAGTTTGGTGATTTATGAGCCGAATTGGCAAGCCACTTGGCTGTTTGATTTTCTTTTGGATTGGGAATGACCTAGAGAGGCGAGTTGTAGTTGTACTAATTGAGTCATACAATGGAGGTGCTGGCGAAATTTTTCGAAAATTTCGGGTGTTAGAAAATTTTCAGAATTTTTTAAATTTTTTATTAATAGAAATGAATTAATAATTTATATAAAATAAATTGGTTTAGTGAAACTGGAGTTAAGAAGTAAACGAATAATTTTTAACCCAGCCAGTAGGGTTTGTTTTCTACCTTAACAATTTCGAGGTCGAAATTATTTTTAAGGGGGGAAGAATGTAATGTCTCGTATTTTTACGATATTATAATTAATTTATTTAATTATTTTAATAGTGATTAGGAGAATTAAATGGTCGTTGAATTAAATTATATGGAATATTTAATTAATATAAATAATAGAATAATATATTTAATTCTGAAATAGTCGGAAATAGTGAATTGACAATATCGTGTGAACTGGACAAATTTGAAATATATAATTCAGTTTAGAATTAAATTATATTAACGAAGTTATTTAAATAACGTCAGTTGAATGTATAATTATATTATAATTAAACTCGAGCTCTAAATGGCGCGGTAGCTCGTAATTTGGCGATTCAAACTTTAAACGAATATACAGAATCGGTTTAAGGCCGGATTTATGTGAAACAAGAAACGTTTGGAGCTGGTGAAGTATATTTTTCTAATGGAAGAGAAAAATCGAGATTTCATTGTGTAGATTTTGAGTTATGTCCAAATCAAATTTCCAAATAGCTGCCATGGAATTCATGTATAAATTATAACGATATATAAAAGGAATTTCATTATAAATCGAATATCGATTTAATCAGGATTTGAAATATCGAGTTAGATATTCATATAGGATTATTCTGGAGCTGTATGGCATTCTATTGTGAATATATACGATAATATTTATTTATTAGTATTAAATTAAAATGTTTTTAAATATATTTATATTCAAAAGGGTTTATTTAGAGCTTTAAATATAGCTATTTTTGCAAACTAACTTTGTTTTCGATGAAACTACTTTTGTTGGATCCGGAATATTAAATTATTGTTATATTTCAATTTTCGTGATTTTGGAGTTAGTTTATGGTCGTACAGATTTTTAATGTGAAAAACAGTCAGTATTTTAGCGGATAAAAATATGATGTGTGAGCAAACGAAGTCGGAATTCGATAAAACTTGTTTCGTTGGGTCCGTATTGTCGAACTGAAGGTGTATGTCCATTCTCATGATTTTTGGATACTGTGTGTGACTGTACGGATTTTAAATGATAAATGCAGACAACGATTGATAAAAAAATGAATAAAATAATATCTAAATTTTCCTATATAATACCCTTACCCTCTCCTCTAACCCTAATCAGATATTTTCTCTGGTCAAAATTTGTAGTCGCCGGGTTTTCTTTCTTCCAAACATGAAAATCGATCCGCTAAAAATTCCTAGAAAAATCAAATAAGTTCTTATAAATCACATAATTTATATATTCGGATTCGGGTAATCACGCTCTTCGACTTCGTGTCTGTTTCATCTAACTCACAGCATGATCGCGAGCTCAGAAAATAGGCACAGCAGCCTAGGGTTTCCGATTCTAAGAGTTTGAAGCTTCAATCAACATAATGGTGATTATAGTTGATTTCGTTTTGGAGTTTGGAGTCGTTTGTGATAATTTGGGGATTTTCCATGCAAATGAAGGTCGATGTCGACACTGAGTGAGGAGGGAGAGCGTGATCGACATGGCGGAGAGAGGAGATCAAGTGTTTTGGAAATGGTATAAGACAATGGAGATTGGAATGGAGATTTAAATGGAGGCGGTGGTTCAATGAATGGTAGGGAGATGAAGCAGCGGTCGTGGGAACAAAGTGCGGTAATGGCCTGTAAAACAAGAGCTGTCGGGTTCGACATTTTTAGGGGGAGGAAGGACTATTCAAAACGGGTCTGGGCAATAAGGAAGCAGATGGGCCGAAAAGAAAATTTAAGCCCAATTGAAATTAATTAAGTTTTATTTCAATTTAAATTGTGTACGACTTTATAAAATGTATAACTTTTCCATACGATCTCAGAATTCAGCAAAACTGGATCATTGGGATCGTATGGACGGTGGCTACGCAATGGAACAACTGGGTGTGAACTGGAGCTCGTTACAATTTATAGCAAAATAAATTGTCTGTCTGAATCAACAGATGGTTATCATTATTTAATGATGATCATCCAATGTGAGTAAAACCCACCAACTATATCAGTTATATTTTTATAATGTATTTAGAACTGACAAATAATGATTGATTGCTGTGTGTTGACCTTTCGGTTGAATGGATGATAATTGGTTGAAATTATAGATAACGATATATATATATATATATATATATATATATATATCATTAATCAAATATTGATTCTGTTTATCAGAGTATTTCATATTGAAATGAAGTTGATGTTAATTATATTGTTTAACATCTGTGATGTAGGGAAACAAGTTGGAGGGATCCAACTGGATTCCTCAATATTTATAATACTATTTGTTTTCATATATTGGGATATATGATGTGATATATAATCTGTGATTGATTATGATGACACTGGTCATGTTATTTGGTATTTTAAATACCATATGAAATACTGGAATGTAAAAAGGAATTTTCAAAGTGAATATTGAAAATGAAATATTTATATGTGAAAAAAAATAAGATATTATAAAAGTTACTATTTGGAAAATAAATTTTGGAAAATATAATAAAGGAAATATTTGGGAAAGGAAAAAAATTATATAAAAGGATTTATATAAAATAAATAGAATTATAAAAGGACTATTGCTTTAGAATGTAAATAGAATTATAAAAGGGAAATATTTGGAAAATGAATAGAGTTTTATAATAAGAGAATTTTTCATTAGGAAGGTTTAGACCCGTGCTTCGCACACGGGTGTAACATGATATTGATTTAAAGTAAATATTTTGCAAATAAATTTATAATAAAATAATTTGGCGTTTGAATTAGGAATTTAAACAAAATTACTGAGATTAGAAACTGACTAGAAATTTGTCGAGTTGAATGGCTTTCTGGGTATCGATCTGATGTTGGTCTCGGCCTTCGGGGGTTTTGCTTGGGAAGTTGTTCTCTTACTAGTTTACAGTTAGAGACTGATATATGTGAGAAGATAGTAATGCGTGAATCAGAAATGGAAATGTTTTCCAAAGTTAATAATATATATTTTCTAAAATTAGAAAATAAGGATATGATGAATATATGGAAACGAGAAATGGAGAAATGAATAAATGTTGATTGATGACTGATCGATAGAATTTCCATCTGGAAATAATATCGTTGTTTGCGCACAAGTTTTTCTTTGATAGTTAAATCACCGACTATCAAAGTTTTTGACCATTTTAACATCGTCAATACAGAGAGACCGGGATCAGATTCATTATCTGAAAACTACTCTGTATGGACGTTAACGTGCGAATATGATGAAGATAATTAAAAACGGTGTTATGCAAGGGCTCTCCTGTTTACTGAATAGTGCCTTCGGTTTGTCCAGTCCCAGGACTACCTGTATGGAAGAATGTCTGACGGAGTATATTTAATGGATCGCCTAAGTTGATCTCTTCAAACGTATTTACGTTTGGTGGTGGAGGAATACGTTTCTCTTAGCTGTATACCCATTGTATTTTGAGGGAAATCAATTTGTGATTTGGCGGATATGACGATGTGACATTCAAAGTGAATAATTATGTGATATGTCAGAGATAAGCGTGGCCTCTAGCCACATAACCGGGAAATGAAAAAAATCGGGCAAGCAGCATGGCTATGTGGGTTGCTTCCATTAGGGTGTATTATCACCTATCTAGAGATATTCATTTCATTCTTTAATCTATTCGATGTTGTCCCATTCGGGAAACGGTTGCTAATCCCAACCGTTGGTGACATACATTCGATACACTCAAACGAAATGAGTGGTCGGTCATGTATGGTCGGGTTGCAAGTTGTTCTTGTTGAACCCAGTGTATTTCTCTCTAGAGGTACACGATCGGAAGGTGGTTCCATACCTTGTCATAGTTGGAAATCCATTACCCAATAAGTGCTCGCGATTTTGATTATATACTATATATGTGGAACGTGAGATGAAAGCATTCCGCTAGATGATTATTATATTGTGGTTGATAGACACTATTATAATATCAAAAGAATTTTGATATAAAGATTATTTTGGATTCTCATAAGGGAAAAACCCATTCCGTTATATGGCGTGGGCTTATGAGATATCGTTTAATTGCTCAAACTGTTTTAAGCTGTTTTACTCACACCAGTCTCATGACTGACCCAGAGTTTTTTTTTTTTTCCTAAACTCTTGGGTGCCCAATTTTGTACAGGCAGTCAAGTAGTCATGTTTTACAGATATACTTGGAAAGCTGGAGCAGGAGGCTTCGGCAGCGTTTTTCTAGTTATTGTTTATTTCTGTTGTGATGTAAGTGTTGTACTCTAATATACAAATGCAAATTTGTGTTTCAAAGTTATTTTGTATACTATATTTTGTTCGTTCCGCTGTGAGATTCGTATTTACTCTGATGTTGTATGTTCTTCTTCTTCTTCTTCTATTTCTAAGTTTCTGTATTTTCTATCCTCACTCTCTAATGTCTTTTATGGACTTATGTCGATATCCAAGGTCGTAAATTACCCGGTCGCTACATCCCTATTATTCTTTCATATTGTAAAACCGGTCACTGTCAAAGTTTCATTGTAAATCTAATTCCTATTTTCTAGAAACATCGAAAATTATTGTTGATTTATCAGCAACTTTTATAAATAATTGCTGATATGTCAGCAACTTTCACAGGTAAAATTTTAATGTAAATCCGTCCTCTGTTTTCCAGAAACAAAGGAAAAATTATTACCGAAATGTTAGGAACAATTATAAAGTGTACAAAAAAGTGAAAAATTATTGTTAAAATGTCAGCAAATTTTGTATTGCTGATATGTTAGCAACTTTTATACCGTGTACAGAAAAGTTGCTGATATGTCAGCAACTTTTATGAAATGTTACTGAAATGTCTGCAATAATCGAGGTTAAAGAAAACATGGACTTAATTTACATTGAAATTTAGTGAAGGGCTTTTCTTGTATTTTAAACTATAATAAGGACCTGTGTTAAAAGTACCCTATAATATGATTGCACACATAAATAGCAAAGTGTTTTAAATTCGTACAATCAAACGAGAACTCCGATGGCTACGAAATTTGAGATCCTACAATAATTCAATATTTCAGATTCGATAAAATTGGTTTCGTCGAAATCCAAGATCGTTTGAAAATTACCTTTTCGTTAATATATTAAAATATTCGGTTTTAGCTTATTCAATTTTTTTATATTAAATTCAAAAGTTTATAAATTCTATTCAAATCAAAATAGAGTTCATATAAACTTATTAATCAACTATCATTTATTATCAATTCATTTTTCATTATCTACAAATTCAAATTTTATTACAATTATAAATTATGCAACTCAATCTCATTAAAATATATCAATATTAAATTACAACTTATAATGTTTACCAATAAAAACAAAATCACAAATTTATTTGCAATCAATACAAATCACCGTTGTCAAAATAAGTTTCAAATTTAATTACTTACACAATTTAATTAAGTTTCAGCTATATAGTTTCACAAATAAACCATCAAAGTTCAATTATAAATTTACTGACTCCATTTAATTCAAATATTTAAATTTCAAATTTCAGTTCTCAATATTGCAATATAAACCAAGTCATAACTATATTTCAAACCATGTAGATATTTACATATACTAGTTGATAATCGTTATGCATACAACGAATCTATATCACTACCATATTCAATAAATTAAAATTTTCAATATATAAATGGAATTTCAAGAGTAGTTAATCCATTTTATATATTGTTAGTTCGATATTAATTTCAAATTTCAATATAAATAAATTATCAAATAAAAGTCATTATCTATATACAACCATTAAGAATCAATTCTCAATAAATCAAGCTAAGTTTGTATCTTAACAATCTGTGACATAAAACATTAATTTTAATATTTAAACCAACATTGTTCAAAATTACAATAAACTTAATATTTCAAATTGTCGCACAATCTCGGGATGTTACAGTAGCAATGAGTTGAATATTGTGGTCAAAACTTCATCTAAAAATTTAGGTAAATTCAAATGGGAAATTTTGATGTCAAAATGGAATGTATTGGAAAATTATGAGTTCCATGGGGTAGTTTCTTAAAGCAGGATGTTCCTGAGAAATAAAGTAAGATAAGTAGCTTGTAGAAAATAAATTGATGAGGTTTTGATCTTAAAAAATTACGAGGACGTAATTTATTTAAGGGGGGGGTCTGTAACAACTCGGATTTTCAGGTAATCGGGAAGCACAAATTCATTGTGTTTTGTGATTCTTAAGACAATTGATTGGTGATACGAGTAGTGAAACTAACTCGTATAATATATAAATAAGAAATCAAGATGTGAGCATTTCTAAATTTGAGTGTTTGGAATGTATTATATAACTTAGGTATAGTAGAATTATTCCAATCTCAAATCTTAAATTAATTAAATGATATTGGGAATGTTGAAAATATATAATATTTATTGGGAATCAATATATTTTGAATAGTAAAGATGACTTGTTGATTAAAATAATTAAACTACTGATTTGAGGTTTTAAATTCAGAATATATTCTTGATAATAGTATTAATTGAGGAATATTGTTCTAAACGACATAAGTGAATATTGAGGGAATAAATTACTTTTAAAGTGATAATTAGTGAATTAGTTGGTTTGTTGTATATTTTTTTGAAGCAAAAGGAAGTGAATCAGCAGATTCATGCCTATATTTATTCCAATGGAGAGTTTTACAACATACATCCAAATATATACATTACAGTCATAAGCATAAACCAAAGATGCTACCCCGAACAAAAAATATATCATAACACCCCATCATGCAAACAACATGCAAATAAAGCTACAGCCACAAGACAAAACAAAAGTCTACCCAGATAGTACTAGCAGCATACGTACATAGTTACATATATTTGCATATTGCATAAACAAAAAAATAACCACTAGGTGAAGACAGCGAAGTAGACCAAAGCCAAGACAGTAACCGCACCAGATTCAAGCATTACGGCTCCTTGCTCGGTCTCTCGCTCTAGCTGCAATAATATCAACAAATCTCCGATTGTCAATGCCTGCCCAATAGTAAACATATTTAAGGGTGATAAAAGTGATGTTATTGGCAATTTTCATCTTAAATTTGAATTTTCTAGAGTATCTTTCATGCCATAAAAACCATGTAAATGCAAAGTTCAGCAAAACATAATGGTCACGTTTAGGGGTAGCAGCAAGTGTATGTGTGGTGCCAAAAGTTAAATTGATCTTTGATGTAATCTCTCCATTCCAAGTCAATGTCTAAGTTAACCAAGCATTTCGTTGAAATATAGAAAGCAAAGTCACAGTACCAGAACAAGTGAAATAATCTTCCACTTCTCCACTACAAAAGACACAGCCTCCATCGATATTCATACCTTTTCTTCTCAACCTGCTAGCCATATTCAATCTGTTGTGGAATATAACCCACATGTGAATCTTCACTTTGACAGGAACAGACTTATAACTCTGCATATACTCAAAACCAAACCATCTCTTACCCGCAAAGTTTAACACCCCATATAGACTTCTGACAATAAAAATTTTCCAGTCCTCACCGAACATCCAAATAAATTCATCATCGCCAACACTCAAACTGACATTCTCAAGCTTCCTAATCATACAGCGCAGTTGATACAAAGCATTACTAGTCACAAGTCTGCAAAATGAAAGTCGCCACCTGAAATTTGTTGCCTTCGAGCTGTACATCTCCCTAACTGTAAAGTGTTTATTACCTGCAATCACATATAAATCTTCAAACTCCACCCTCAAAGAAATAGATAGGAACTAGCTGTCATTCTAGAAAGAAGTGTCAGACCCACTCTTCACTACAATATTAGTTCCAATCTTGAACCAATGGATGCTGCGCCTAACACCTCTCCAAAACATAGAACAATTTGAATATTCTTTATTCCAGTCGAATCTACCATTATAGCAAGTGCTATTGATACAATCTTTCCAAAAATATTTTTATCACTCATCATAACCCATAACCATTTGCAAAGAAGTGTCGAGTTCATGTTTCTCAAGTTAAGAACGCCCAGAACCCCTGATCCTTAGACTTGCAAACCTGATTCCAAGAAATGAGACAGTAGAATTTCTTCTTCTCCTTACTACCAGTCCAAAAGAAGTTTCTTCTTAATGCATCAATCTTATCAATCGCCCATCCCAGACATTTGAAAAATGAGAGCCAATATAGTGGAATAGCCGAAAGGACAGAGTTCACCAGCACAAGCCCGCATGCTTTAGAGAGGAAACTGCAATTTCATCTAGTAAGCCGCAAGTCAACTTTGTTGATGAAGGGTTTCCAATCTTGCTTCAATAGTTTCTTAGGACTAATAATCATTCCCAAGTGAAAGGGGGACCATACCTATATGATAATAAAATTATTATTCTCAAGGAACATAGGAATGAGATTTAGAAAAGATTTATTATCAACGATCCCACTACGGGTTAGATTCTCTAATATGGATTTGGAATTATGGGATAGAGAAGCTTTGAGTTCGATTTCCAGTGTTATTGGTAGACCTATAAAGATGGATAAAATGACTGCAGATGAGTCCACGGTAACATTTGCCAAGATTTTATTTGAAATAGATGCGACTTCCGATTTTCCAAATGAAGTTTATGTGCTAATGCACATAGGCGAAATATTGAAAGTAAGAGTGGACTACAATTACAAGCCTCTTTCTTTTAAAGTACATTGGGGGGGGGGTATCGGGCACTCTCATGCTCAATGCAAAGAAAAAGTAATAGAAAGATGGGTTCCCAAAGATAAAGGCACAAATGAAATAGTAGATAACGAGATGACAAGCAATACAAGTGGGGATCCTGTCATTCAAGTTAATGAAACAAATACTAATGAAAATTCAACAATTAAATATATTAATGTCGAAATGGAAGATATCAGGAACAACAGCGACACTAGAAATCTCACTATCTTGTAGAATAAGAATATTGAGTAGTTAGTGACATGTAATACTACATCTATAGAGACCACTTACATATTAGCTGAAATAAGTGAACCAATAATAAGTAATAATGCAGCGGCATTAAAAACAGCAGAAGTCGTATCAATTGATACAAATAATATATGCCCTGACCTCTCAAACACTGGAAAATCCAACGAGAATAGTAAACTACAAAAAAATGAGGAAGACATTCACAAGAGGGGTTCTAACAACCCATTTATACATAACAATGAAACCACAAATATTTCTACTGAGATGAATGTTATTGAACACCAGGAATTGCGAAAGACAATCTCTGAAGCAGCTATGTTAATCATCGATAGAACCTGGATGGTCTTGTTGAAGATTGGGAGGATTTAGAAGGAGTGAATCTCATAGAGCATATAGCCGCTGAAGAGGAGAATCCATGCCAACCTGACAAAGAAATAGACGCGTCACAAACATAGAGAAAAAATAAAAAAAATCATATTTGAACTGGAAAATGCAAAAAAAAAAAAAAAACAACAAAAATAAATATAAGTCTAACCCTACTGCTCCTCCTGAAATGTCAAGGAGCCAAAGTAAGATTAAATGAATATAGTAGCTTGGAATGTTAGAGGACTAAATGCAACAAACAAACAATTTAGGTAATTAAGTCCCTTAACAAATATAGGCCTTCTGTGATAGACCTCTTGGAGAGTAAATTGAACAATGATATGATTTGTAGTATAAAGAATAAGCTACATAAGAAATGGCATGTTACATATAATAATTTTGCTAGAAGAAAACATAGGATATTACTGGCTTGGAACTCTTATATTTGGAAGGCTAATATTGAAGCTTTGTCATATCATCATATCTCTATTAAGGCAGACAATATTGGTGGTTTCTCTTGCAGAGTAACTTTTATTTACGTTAGTAACTTATTACTTGATAGAGAGAAATTATGGATCGAACAGGTTAATGAATCACATAAATCTCGATATACCGTTGTTAGTTCTGGAAGATTTCAACAATATTCTGTCTTTTAATTATAAAAAGGGGATCTACGGTGCCGTTCAGACATATTGCGGGGATTATTAATTGCATTTCCAATGCGGGGTTAATGGATATTCCTATTGCTGGCTTCGAATACACTTGGAGAAAGAAGGGAGTGGCTACGAAAATTGATAATGTGTTATGTAACCACCTATTTATTGACATTTTTCTTGAATTAAATGCTTTTGGGGTTGCCAATACGATCAGCAATCATATTCCTATCCGTGTCAATTTTCAAGGAAAAAAGCAATGTGATTAAAAATGTGACATTCAAAATTTTAAACTCCTGTATCTATAAAGAGGGATATAGTGCTAATTTCTATCGGGCTGCTAATTATATGATGCTCTCATATATTAAAGGCTCTAAGATTTACAAATTCCAATTTTTTTTGAAAACTTGCAAATTTTTCATAAAGGGTTGGAACTACAGAGGCCTAAATGATGGAGACAAACTAAAGAAATTAGGGGAAGACCACGTGAATATTCTGGTTGAGACTGATGATAATCCCACTGATGAAAATAATTTTTAAAAACTCAAAGAAGCATACAATAAATGGAATGATCAAAGCAATATTGAAGCTTGCAACGCAAAACATAAATCAAAGATTAGTTGGCTTATAGTGGGGGATTCGTGCACTAGATTTTTCCATGCTAAAATGTCATTGTGGAAACATATTAATAACTGGAGTTACCTTATTATGGGGAATGGTGACCTAGTTCATGACACTGAAACCGTTCAAAGGGAGGCTATACAATATTTTTCTGAAATTTTTAATTCTGAAAATCCAATGATCATTTCTTTTCCTGATATTAACTGCATAAATATTATTAATGATAGGGGAAGAAGACACTTAAAAGAGGAGGTGAATTTAGAAGAAATTCATAAAGCTGTTTTATCCCTTCTAGATGACAAAAGCCCAGGGACTGATGGTTTTACAGCAAAGTTTACTAAATTTCATTGGGAGAAAATTGGACTTTCTATAGATGATGCAAGGGATTTTTTGCACTGGTAGTCATGCAAAGGGAATAAATCATACTTTTATTACCCTGGTATCTAATATTGATAAACCTAGCACTATTTCTGAATTCAAACCCATTCTATGTTGTAATGTCATATATAATATCATATTTAGAGAAATATGCAATAGCATCAAACTATACCTCAAACATTTGATATCAGATAATCAGTCAGATTTTATCCCAGGGAGGTACACTACTGAAAATGTCCTGCTTGCACACGAACAAATAAGATAATTCAATATCAAGGGAAGTGGTAGAATGTGTATTAAAATAGATCTTCAGAAAGCATACAACATGATTAATAGAAAACTCATTTACCACATGCTATTGAGAATGGGATTTCCTAGAATATTAGTGCGCATTATCAAAACATGTATTGCTACTCCGACTTATTCTATTTTGGTTCAAGGAAGCCCCAAAGATTTTTCATATAGTAACAAAGGTTTGAAGCAGGGAGATCCGCTCTCTCCATATATATATTGTGTGGCAATGATTTTTTTTCTTCCATTCTTATGTTTAAAGTTGCGGATGCAAACCTTATTCCGCCTATTTACAATCAAGGGCCTATCATTATTCATTTGATTTATACAGACGATTTGACGATTTTTTCTAAAACCAAGGCGAATAGGATAAAGGCTATTAATTCAATTTTAAATCAATTAAAGGATTTAATCTAAAGTATTTTTCAGCAAAGGATTTAATAATAAGAATCAGGTGATTCAGGATCTTAATATGAATGAAGGCAGGCTTTCGATCAAATATTTAAGTGTTCCTTTGTCAAATAATTACCAAAATATTTTGGATTATGGTGATCTTTTTGACAAAATTAGAGGTAAGATGGGCAGTTAGGATTGTAGGTTGATGTCGATGGTAAGGAAAATTGTAACACCCCGAATTTCGGTTAATGCTAAAATTCACTAATTACAGAATAAATAATCTCAGATGTGAGAATTGGGGGAAACGGGCTACGTCATTACGTTCGTCTCGGAAAAATACGCGAAATAGAGTCCGAGTTTTCGAGAATCGGAGTCCGTATGGCCCGGTTATGGCCCAATGAAGTTTACAGAAAATTCAAAGTTCAAAACAGATTTAAAATTCAGGTTCAAATTTCGAAATTGGGGCCATTGGGCGCAGGAGGGAAAATTCCCGCCTAGCTACCCAAGTCGACAGCCCTGTCGACTGGGCAGTCGACTTGGCTAGGACCAAGTCGACAGCCCTGTCGACTTGGGTGTCGACAGGGGGTGCTCGGCCAGTTTGGCCTGGTGCACCATTTTAGGGTTTGGGCTGTGTTTTGGGGCTGGTTTCTAGAAGCTTCCGAGATCTGATGGTCCTAATCTAATTTAGGGTTAATCTAATGGCCTAAAACACTTGCCTAATCCTATAAATAAGACCCTAAGCTAGCCCTAAATGATCATAATCCTATCATCTAACTAAACTATGCCAAAATTTTCTATGATCATGGCCTCCACTCAAAAGCCTAGCCTCCATCCTCTTTCTAATACTATTTCTATGAAGGCTTTCATGTTCATACAAGCATCTTTGAGTTGTATGTGTGATCATTAGCTTGCATTCATCATCAAGTTGCAAGCTTTATGTTCAAGGCTAGAGTTTTTGGGTGATTTTTGGCAAGGGTTTGCTTATTGGAGTTTAGTGGTGAGTTTCTATAGCCTTAATAATCAATTGTTAAATTGATTATGATAGGATATGATAAGATATGGCTATGTTTGTGGATAAATGTGCTTATGCAAGTTTAGTATAGTGTATGTTGTGTGTTTTGCAAGTTTTATGCTATATGCAAGTTTAATGCTATGTTTTATGATGCTCACTATGCAAAACACTATGTTGAACATTGATGCATATGTAACATGTTATGCAAGCTATATGTGAGATTATATGCAAGTTTATAAGTAACATGTTATGCAAGTTATGTATTTGGTTTTATGCATGCTAAGTATTTGGTTTTGTGCATGCTAAGTATTTGGTTTTATGCATGCTAAGTGTTTGGTTTTATGCAAGTTATGATGCAAGTTCATATGCAAGTTATGATGCAAGTTCATATGCAAGTTTGTCTCTTTATATGATATGCATAATATATGCAAGTTTGCCTCTAAGTATGGCATGTTATGCAAGTTCATATGCAAGTTATGATGCAAGTTCATATGCAAGTTATGATGCAAGTTCATATGCAAGTTATGAATCAAGTTCATATGCAAGTTTGCCTCTATGTATGACATAAGTACATGTGCAAGTTCATCCCTTTTAGACCTATGACATGTATGCAAGTTGACACCTTTATGATAGGTCTATGACATGAACATTTAAGCAAGTTACCATCTTTATGACATATGTGATTCATGCAAGTTTGGGTTGGTCATTTATGCAAGTTGGGTTCATGGTCATATATACAAGTTGACACCTTTTAAACCCATGATAATGCTAACGATATGCTAAGTTGAACCCATTGTGTGTATGATGAATCTTCTCTTTTGAAGTATGTCATGTTAACGTATTTACGTGGGGACGATGGGGTAAAAAAATTAATGAACACATAAAATTGTGTGAAGTGGGTATGATTAAACATACCGTAAAGTGGATGGACATAATTGGGAATTTACCTATTAAGTTAGGTCTACCCATATTATGGAATTGGGAATTTACCTATTGAGTTAGGTCTACCCATATTCTTAAATATTTGTAATTAATTAGGGATAATTAATACAAATTATGGGGGTGATTAATTAGGTGTAATTAATCTACTAAGACACGAGGTTGGACCCTTTTGTAGCATAAGACTGCCCGGAACCGACCGGCAAATCCAGCGGCTACAAATGATTGGCCCAATGTGAGAGGTCTTAGTCATAAACTAAATACGTGACAAGTGTAAAGACACGAGGTTAGACTCTGTTATGGTGTAAGGCTGCCCGGAACCAACCGGCATATCCAACTGCCATAAAAGACAGTCTAATGTGAGAGGTCTTTACAAAGGTTACGATCTTAATTAATTAAGAAACACTTAACCAAATTAGCATGTAGAGGGGCATGAGGGGTTAAGTGGATGCCTTGGGTGGCATGTAGTAACTAGTGGGGGTGCCTTGGGTGGCATGAGGAAACTAGTGGGTTGCCTTGGGTGGCAATAGAAAATATGATTAGGATACTTAACCAAAGTGGAACATGTAATTAAACATGATTAAAGGGTTAAGTAAGTGCCTTGGGTGGCATGTGGGAATCAAGTAAGTGCCTTGGGTGGCATGCGGAAATCTAGTGGGTGCCTTAAGTGGCAATTGAAATATAATTAAATGACAAGCTTAAGTAGTAGCTTGTGGGTGCTTTAAGTGGCAATTGAAATATAATTAAATGACAAGCTTAAGTAGTAGCTTGTGGGGGCCTTAAGTGGCAATTGAAATATAATTAAATGACAAGCTTAAGTAGTAGCTTGTGTGGGCCTTAAGTGGCAATTGAAATATAATTAAATGACAAGCTTAAGTAGTAGCTTGTGGGGGCCTTAAGTGGCAATTGAAATATAATTAGATGACTTAACCAAACCTTAACATGTAAGTGGGCATGATTATAAAAGGGGTTAAGTGGGATGCACTAGATAAAATGACAAGCTTAAGTAGTAGCTTGTGGGGGCCCATTTCAACCAATATCCCAAACGTATCTTTGTGGGCTCGACCCAAGTCGAGGACGGGACACGCATATTGGGCTTGACTATAAGAGGCCAAAACGGGGTAGCGGTGGCAACGCGAGTCCAACGGGTTTCATATGCGTGTGTGGACCCGGGCTGGTAGGTAAGACGTTGTTGCATCGTGTAGGTATAAGTCGTGCACCATTGATTATCGGGTTGCCACTTTGGGGAGTGATACACCCCACTGTGGGGCCAGCACGGGTATCTACGGTAGGGAGCCGATCGCTTGGGAGTAGTGGGTACACCTAGTGGAGATAGGGGCAGACGGCACCTATGTAGTCAGCTAGGGGTACAAGAAACTACTGGGTAAAATTACTAAGTACACTTAGTGGGATCAACCTTTAAGTAGGAATTACCCTTGGGTGGGTAGAACTGGTGTGGTGCAGTGTAGGAATTACCCTTGGGTGGGTAGATCTGGGGTGGTGCAATCTAGTAATTATCCTTGGGTGGATAAATGCGTCTTTTCGGTTATCTTAGTACATCCTGTGTTTAGTTGGCTACTTAGTGTAGTCATTATCCCCAGAGGTACCGTACCTTGTTTATATCATACCCTAATTACTTTAATGATTGTATTGTTAGGGTTATAGGACTCACTCAGACTTATGTCTGACCCCGTTGTTTCTTTATCTTTTCCCAACCCTCAGGTTTTCAGAGTGGGCCTAGCACTAGTGGGCTTTGATCAGACTGCTTTATCTATCTTTTGGAGCTTGGACCGTGGATGTAAAGCTCAGTTTATCTTTTCTACTATGGCTATTAGGTTATGTAGTGGGATTATGTACTTTTGTTTTTATCAGGATGGATATTATGTACTTGACTCTTATTTATGATTTTGGTGTAACCAAACATGTTTTACTTTCCGCTGGAATGAAATGATGTTTTAAATTCTCAAGTATTACTTATATCTGTCTTGTTGTAATTTTTCTGTTCTATATTCACTTAAAATACTCCACCGATGTTATGGCATTCCCTTAGTGAGTGACCGTAGCGGGTGTGGGGTGTTACACGTGGTATCAGAGCTTAAGGTTACCAGAACAGATAAAATTTTTAGAAAAACTATTTTCTAAGAATATTTTTGAAAGGAGTATTTTCAAAAACATGTCTTTTAAGAGAAAAGTTTTTGAAAGAAAAGCATAATCCCCAATAGCCATATCTATATCCTTCAAATTCTCCGTTTTGAATCTCTTCCTCTCTCATTTTGAGTTTCCCCTCCGCGTATAGATGATATTTCTAAGATAGATAAGAATGGAAAACCACTTCAAGGGACTTAGACATTAGTCGGATTAGAAGTTGGTTCAAGAAGGAGGAGGACTGGTAGGTATCTATTGGATAGACGATGGGAGGAAGGCTCAAATAGTTGTTTGGTTAATGAAGGATGAAACCTCATTGGTGGGAGGTTACGAGTGGAGAATGGGAAGAAGAAGGCGAGTAGTTATCCTTTTGGAGGAATAGGACACCTTATTAGGATTGTCCAAAGGGGCATGGGCAAGGTATGGAATCTCCTGGAGGGTAGTTGTATTCCCTCGCGGTTAGTGTACCAGATGGGGATAGGACCGTCTAGGTTGGAATTTGGATTTCTTTATTATCCGGTTCAAACTTTATTTGATTCTGACGCATCGAGTTCGTTTATCTCATCATTGTTAGTTGAGTCACTGCACTTAGACACCAGTTTACTAGATGATCCCTTAGTTGTTTCAAACCCAATTGGGGCTCCATGATGTGTTTGGGTTTGAAAGTTTCTATACTTAGCGTTGAGTTTAGATGTGATGCTTTTTGGGCTTCACGGGCTATGGGATAGTTTTGGGCATGGACTGGTTATCCAGTAGGGGTGCCGTTCTTGATTTTGAAGGGAGAGTTGTTAGGTTTATGACCCGCTTGGGTAACACTCTCGAGATCTCTTGTAATCCCATGGAATCTGTTATGCTAAGTTATCTAGAATCGCTTGACACGTCGGTCTATAGTTTGCGATCTGTTAGAGCGGTCCGGGAATACTCGGATGTGTTTGAGGAGGTGAAGGGCTTACCTCCGGAGCGGGAGATTGACTTCCGAATATATCTGGTAGACAATGCCAAACCAGTATCTTGGCCAGTGTGCCACATGGCTCCTCGTGAGAGGAGGGAACTCCATAAGTAATTAGGCGATTTGCTTGAGAAGGGGTTCATAAGACGAAGTATGTCGAAGTGGGGTGCTCCAGTAGTTTTTGCCATGAAGTCGGATGGGTCCCTCAGACTTTGTGTAGGCTAAAGAGAACTAAATAAACTCACAAAGAAGAATAGACACCCATTGCCGAGGATTGATGATCTCTTTGATCAGTTAGTTGGCGCCTCAGTACCTTCGCAGTTGGACTTAGCCACGGGGGTTCATCAGTGAGAGTGGCTGAGGATAGTATAGAGAAGACTGCCTTTAGGACTCCAGATGGTTTTTTTTTTTGAGTGGCTGGTGACGCCATTTGGTTCGACGAACGCCCCCGCATACTTTATTGATTTGATGAGAAGGGTGTTTAGGGAGTACCTAAATAAGTTCGTGATGGTCTTTTCTAGGAGCGAAATAAGTTTTCGTATGTGCTCAATAGGTTGAGCAAAGCCAGTTATGGGATAAACGGTGGTTTTGGAGCGAGACTGGCAAGGACATCCAGAGTTGGACAAGGGCTTAATTATTTAGCCGTTTTTACTAGTATCATCTCACGTAGGTCGTCTGAATTCGAAGGAGGTATCCCTTGGGTGTTTGTCTGATATTGGTTTAGGCCTTTGGGGCTTGCATTTGGGGGATGTCGAGTTCGACTAGGGTGGTCTACGTGAGAGATGGACAGTTGTGATGATTTTGGATGGGATTCTTAGCATCCTATGAGTTTGAGATAGCGTATACCCATGGCAAGGGTAACGTGGTAGCGGACGCCTTAAGTAGAAAAAGGTTGTCCTTGAGTTCATTGTTCGTTGAACGACGGAGCTTAGAGTATATTTCTATGTTTGACTTTAGACCTTCCGTTGACTTTGTACCCGGTTTGCTAGCCTCCTTGGAGGTTAGGCCTACTCTTTTGGGGCGTATTGGCGGAGCACAACAGGACGACCCACAGTTGGTTGAGTTAGTAGAGAAGCTCATGAGGAGGGGGAGTCGTCCAGCCATTTGAGTAGGTACACCCTAGATGGTAAGGGGTGGTTGCGTAGAGACGGTAGACTTTGTGTACCGCAAGACGAGGTTTGAGGAAGGCTATACTTGATAATGCACATCGGTCAAAGATGACCATTCATCCCGGTGGGGACAAGATGTACCAAGACATGAAGCGAGTTTTCTTTTGGGCCGGTATGAAGAAAGATGTGGCCAAGTATGTCGCTCGATGCTTGGTGTGCCAACAGGTGAAAGCGGAGCAAAAGAAACCAGGTGGGTTGCTTCACCCATTGGAAGTTCCGCAATGGAAGTGGGATAGTGTCTCGATGGATTACCGAGATCGAGGATTTGGGTTGTGGTAGACAAACTTACTAAGGGTGCCCATTTTATACCCGTGAAGAGTAAGAGGACTGCTCAATGGCTAGCTTCAATCTACATTCAAGAGATTGTTAGATTACATGGTGTACCTTCCAGTATAGTGAGCGATCGAGATCCTATCTTCACTAGAGAGTTTTGGAAGAGTTTGCAAGAGGCGGTAGGGACTCAGTTGTGTTTGAGTACCGCATATCATCCTCAGACGGACGGCCAGACCGAGAGGGTGAATCGTATTTTAGAAGACCTTTTGAGGCTATGTATCTTAGATTTTGGAGGTACAGGAAAAGAGTATCTTCCATTGGTGGAGTTGCCCGACAGACTTAGTGGTGTACATGATGTATTCCATGTGAGGAAGTGCCTACATGAGACCGCAGAGGTGGTAGAGCCGAGCTTGCTTAGAGAAGTAAAGGTAGAGCGTGATGTGATTATTCGACGAGCTCCTACCCGCATCCTTGGGTCAAAGATTAGGAAGTTGAGAAACAGAGAGGTTCGACTAGTCAAAGTGAAAGGGGGAGAAGGTGAGAGCAATGCTACTTGGGAGACAGAAGCGAAGATGCGTTCGTTATACCCATTCCTTTTTGAGGGTATGTCCTTTAAACGTCTCCTTTATCGTTTGTCTAGTGCTTATCTTATCTTTAGTATGTCCTCTCATTAGTACCTTTGACCTTTAGATAGGGTAAACCTATGGTTGAAACATGTGTTTGAGACATGTTATGTTTGATGGATGCATGTGGATGCAAGTGGTTGCTAGTGGTTTCTCGTGGATGCATATATACACACTCTAGGCACTAGATCGGCTCAATCACTTCATATTGCATATTGCATATAATTGTGTGTAGGTAGCTATATTTATGGATATATAATGATTGTGTTATCATATGGATGATGCATTTTGGTGAATGATTGTGCACTCATGTAGATATTGTATGTGTCGATAGGGTTCTCTCGCATACATAATGGATGCATGGCACTATCATGGTTTGCATATGTTCATACATTAGATAGGGAACATATACACACACTTTTTGCATATGCTCATACATCATTAGAAATTGTTTTAAGGACAATGGATGCCCGTGTTTGATGGATTGAGTAGATGGTTGTTTGGATGGTAGGATATGCATTCTCCTTAGCTTAGAGATTTCGGGGACGAAATCCTTTAAGGAGGGGAGAATGTAACACCCCGAATTTCGGTTAATGCTAAAATTCACTAATTACAGAATAAATAATCTCAGATGTGAGAATTGGGGGAAACAGGCTGCGTCATTACGTTCGTCTCGGAAAAATACGCGAAATAGAGTCCGAGTTTTCGAGAATCGGAGTCCGTATGGCCCGGTTATGGCCCAATGAAGTTTACAGAAAATTCAAAGTTCAAAACAGATTTAAAATTCAGGTTCAAATTTCGAAATTGGGGCCATTGGGCACAGGAGGGAAAATTCCCGCCTAGCTACCCAAGTCGACAGCCCTGTCGACTGGGCAGTCGACTTGGCTAGGACCAAGTCGACAGCCCTGTCGACTTGGGTGTCGATAGGGGGTGCTCGGCCAGTTTGGCCTGGTGCACCATTTTAGGGTTTGGGCTGTGTTTTGGGGCTGGTTTCTGGAAGCTTCCGAGATCTGATGGTCCTAATCTAATTTAGGGTTAATCTGATGGCCTAAAACACTTGCCTAATCCTATAAATAAGACCCTAAGCTAGCCCTAAATGATCATAATCCTATCATCTAACTAAACTATGCCAAAATTTTCTATGATCATGGCCTCCACTCAAAAGCCTAGCCTCCATCCTCTTTCTAATACTATTTCTATGAAGGCTTTCATGTTCATACAAGCATCTTTGAGTTGTATGTGTGATCATTAGCTTGCATTCATCATCAAGTTGCAAGCTTTATGTTCAAGGCTAGAGTTTTTGGGTGATTTTTGGCAAGGGTTTGCTTATTGGAGTTTAGTGGTGAGTTTCTATAGCCTTAATAATCAATTGTTAAATTGATTATGATAGGATATGATAAGATATGGCTATGTTTGTGGATAAATGTGCTTATGCAAGTTTAGTATAGTGTATGTTGTGTGTTTTGCAAGTTTTATGCTATATGCAAGTTTAATGCTATGTTTTATGATGCTCACTATGCAAAACACTATGTTGAACATTGATGCATATGTAACATGTTATGCAAGCTATATGTGAGATTATATGCAAGTTTATAAGTAACATGTTATGCAAGTTATGTATTTGGTTTTATGCATGCTAAGTATTTGGTTTTGTGCATGCTAAGTATTTGGTTTTATGCATGCTAAGTGTTTGGTTTTATGCAAGTTATGATGCAAGTTCATATGCAAGTTATGATGCAAGTTCATATGCAAGTTTGTCTCTTCTTATGATATGCATAATATATGCAAGTTTGCCTCTAAGTATGGCATGTTATGCAAGTTCATATGCAAGTTATGATGCAAGCTCATATGCAAGTTATGATGCAAGCTCATATGCAAGTTATGATGCAAGTTCATATGCAAGTTATGATGCAAGTTCATATGCAAATTATGATGCAAGTTCATATGCAAGTTTGCCTCTATGTATGACATAAGTACATGTGCAAGTTCATCCCTTTTAGACCTATGACATGTATGCAAGTTGACACCTTTATGATAGGTCTATGACATGAACATTTAAGAAAGTTACCATCTTTATGACATATGTGATTCATGCAAGTTTGGGTTGGTCATTTATGCAAGTTGGGTTCATGGTCATATATACAAGTTGACACCTTTTAAACCCATGATAATGCTAACGATATGCTAAGTTGAACCTATCGTGTGTATGATGAATCTTCTCTTTTGAAGTATGTCTTGTTAACGTATTTACGTGGGGACGATGGGGTAAAAAAATTAATGAACACATAAAATTGTGTGAAGTGGGTATGATTAAACATACCGTAAAGTGGATGGACATAATTGGGAATTTACCTATTAAGTTAGGTCTACCCATATTATGGAATTGGGAATTTACCTATTGAGTTAGGTCTACCCATATTCTTAAATATTTGTAATTAATTAGGGATAATTAATACAAATTATGGGGGTGATTAATTAGGTGTAATTAATCTACTAAGACACGAGGTTGGACCCTTTTGTAGCATAAGACTGCCCGGAACCGACCGGCAAATCCAGCGGCTACAAATGATTGGCCCAATGTGAGAGGTCTTAGTCATAAACTAAATACGTGACAAGTGTAAAGACACGAGGTTAGACTCTGTTATGGTGTAAGGCTGCCCGGAACCAACCGGCATATCCAGCTGCCATAAAAGACAGTCTAATGTGAGAGGTCTTTACAAAGGTTACGATCTTAATTAATTAAGAAACACTTAACCAAATTAGCATGTAGAGGGGCATGAGGGGTTAAGTGGATGCCTTGGGTGGCATGTAGTAACTAGTGGGGGTGCCTTGGGTGGCATGAGGAAACTAGTGGGTTGCCTTGGGTGGCAATAGAAAATATGATTAGGATACTTAACCAAAGTGGAACATGTAATTAAACATGATTAAAGGGTTAAGTAAGTGCCTTGGGTGGCATGTGGGAATCAAGTAAGTGCCTTGGGTGGCATGCGGAAATCTAGTCGGTGCCTTAAGTGGCAATTGAAATATAATTAAATGACAAGCTTAAGTAGTAGCTTGTGGGAGCCTTAAGTGGCAATTGAAATATAATTAAATGACAAGCTTAAGTAGTAGCTTGTGGGGGCCTTAAGTGGCAATTGAAATATAATTAAATGACAAGCTTAAGTAGTAGCTTGTGGGGGCCTTAAGTGGCAATTGAAATATAATTAAATGACAAGCTTAAGTAGTAGCTTGTGGGGGCCTTAAGTGGCAATTGAAATATAATTAGATGACTTAACCAAACCTTAACATGTAAGTGGGCATGATTATAAAAGGGGTTAAGTGGGATGCACTAGATAAAATGACAAGCTTAAGTAGTAGCTTGTGGGGGCCCATTTCAACCAATATCCCAAACGTATCTTTGTGGGCTCGACCCAAGTCGAGGACGGGACACGCATATTGGGCTTGACTATAAGAGGCCAAAACGGGGTAGCGGTGGCAACGCGAGTCCAACGGGTTTCATATACGTGTGTGGACCCGGGCTGGTATGTAAGACGTTGTCGCATCGTGTAGGTATAAGCCGTGCACCATTGATTATCGGGTTGCCTCTTTGGGGAGTGATACATCTCACTGTGGGGCCAGCACGGGTATCTACGGTAGGGAGCCGATCGCTTGGGAGTAGTGGATACACCTAGTGGAGATAGGGGCAGATGACACCTATGTAGTCAGCTAGGGGTACAAGAAACTACTGGGTAAAATTACTAAGTACACTTAGTGGGATCAACCTTTAAGTAGGAATTACCCTTGGGTGGGTAGAACTGGTGTGGTGCAGTGTAGGAATTACCCTTGGGTGGGTAGATCTGGGGTGGTGCAATCTAGTAATTATCCTTGGGTGGATAAATGCGTCTTTTCGGTTATCTTAGTGCATTCTGTGTTTAGTTGGCTACTTAGTGTAGTCATTATCCCCAGAGGTACCGTACCTTGTTTATATCATACCCTAATTACTTTAATGATTGTATTGTTAGGGTTATAGGACTCACTCAGACTTATGTCTGACCCCGTTGTTTCTTTATCTTTTCCCAACCCTCAGGTTTTCAGAGTGGGCCTAGCACTAGTGGGCTTTGATCAGACTGCTTTATCTATCTTTTGGAGCTTGGACCGTGGATGTAAATCTCAGTTTATCTTTTCTACTATGGCTATTAGGTTATGTAGTGGGATTATGTACTTTTGTTTTTATCAGGATGGATATTATGTACTTGACTCTTATTTATGGTTTTGGTGTAACCAAACATGTTTTACTTTCCGCTGGAATGAAATGATGTTTTAAATTCTCAAGTATTACTTATATCTGTCTTGTTGTAATTTTTCTGTTCTATATTCACTTAAAATACTCCACCGATGTTATGGCATTCCCTTAGTGAGTGACCGTAGCGGGTGTGGGGTGTTACAAAAATTGAACTGATTCGTACTATTATATCACCGATGGTTATGTACTGGACGTTGGTTTACCAATTGCTTGAGGCTACGATTAACAAGAATAATAAGCTTTGTGCTAACTTCATTTGGGCAGGGAAAAGACACAAAATTGCGTGGGATAGATTATGTACTCCTAAGACTGAATGAGGAGTAGGTTTGCGATATTTCAAAGATATTAAAACTACGGCAACCCTTAAACTCCTATGGCATTTTGTCAACGGTGATAGCTTGTGGAAAAATAAGTTGATGAATAGATTTTGCGCTGGCAAATCGTTTTGGGTGATGGATATTGATAATAACAGCTCAGGTACATGGAAATATATCCTAAATCATAAGCAGAAGAGTCAGCAATGCATTAAACGATGTATGGTCAATAGGAGAGACATTATGTTATGGTTTGACCCTTGGTTAAATAATGGCATCATGGTTAAAATTTTAAGTTGGGACCAGCCAAGTGTATTCGGTAGTGACGAAATCACTGTCCGCTACATTATTAACAATAGGTTTTTAACCCAAATTGTTTAGCTATTGGGAGACAAATCTCATCGTAAATTAATGAAATCAATATACAAACCAATGGGGATTTAAATTACTGGAGCTGGGAACACAAAAAGGATGGTTTCACATTTTACTCGGCTTGGGATATATCTAGAAATCATGACAGCGAGCAAGAGTGGTGGAAAATTGTATGGCACTATATAAACAGTCCAAAGATATCGTTATGCATGTACAAAGCTATTTTAAATCGACTAAGAACTAAGGATATGATAAAAAATTGAGGGTACAACATTGACCCTATTTGTGTTTTATGCAAGGAAAGATGTTGAGTCAAGGAATCACCTTTTCTTCCAATATGTGTATGCTACGTATCTCTGGTTTAGATGCCGCCTTAAACTGGGTCATCGTCTCTCTTGTACAAGTCCGTTGAATTTGGAAGAAGAGATCTAGGTGCTGAATTTTTTCGCCTACGCTGCATTTAGACAAGACACCGCCTTTTGTGCCATCACTACCACGATTTATCACTTCTAGAACGAACGTAATCTGAGAATTCACAGTAACCATGCATGGGATAAATTTCGGAGATGGGAGTTTATAGAGATTGAGATTAGATACTTACTGCAACAATCGAGAAGAAGGAGAAATCGGAGCTAGGAAAAGACCATTATTAGCGATCGATGGGGAGTAAATCTTCTAGATGCAGGTTAAGAGCGAGTGAGATGGAAGAGCAATTTGGGGTTTCTGCCATGTTTTTCAATTTGGGAAACTTTTGTTCGAAGTGGGTTCTCTTTATTTCCTTGTGTTGTTTAGTTAAGTGATGAGGCATGTGTTCTTTTTTTCTGTCGTTTTGTTTGTTTCTATTAGCTTAGTTTTGCTCTATTTGATTTTTGGGTAGACAGCAGATTGTATTTGATGAACTACTTGCCATTTGTACTATATTTTACATTCTATTGATGTGTTATCAATAAAGCACCGCACTCTTTTTTCTTGTCTAGGTCTCACGCTGATTCCTAGTTCAGGTTTTTAACGAGGCGATTTACCCATTTTCAAAAAAAAAAAAAAATCATTCTTAAGTAATTGAGAGGAAAATTATCAGCCTTGCATTTAAGAGCGCAACACATTTCACATTTAGATCATCACGACATCCAAGTGTGTACACACTGCTCTTATGGAAAATCTTCAAACCTGATAAACTTTCAAAAGCACAAAGATTTTTTTTTTAAAGCTACAATATATTTACAATCAGGAGTACTAAAAATTATGGTATCATCAGCGTATTGTAACAAATTAATACCCCCAACAATATGTTCACTACCAAAGCTTTGAATAATGATATTCTCGTTACTCACTCTCAGAATTGGTGTTTATAATGAATTATACCAAAGCATACTGTAATGAGTTGTTTATAAAAATACAAATATTGATTTTGAATCAATCTTTATAGAATTGGTGTATTTTATTATCTTTGATAATAAATTTAAATTATAGAGTCAATAAAGTGTACAACAACATTATTGTATAAATATATTAGGAAGTTTATGTTCTTAAATACCAACTATATGTACATACATATATGTATTGTAGTGTTGAAAATAAAGGAGCAAAAAAGTGTTTTTATGTTATAAATTATTGAGAAAATCGATTTTATTATGGTTTGATGACAATAATTGTAAATACAGGATTATTCATGTAATTAATGTAATTTTGGGTTATAATATATATTGTTACATAGATTTTAAGAGCTAAAATTGCTGCATTTAATAATAATAACAATAAAAATATGTGTTTTGACATGTTAATGGCTTACTTTGTTAGAATAAGTCATTGGTGATACTTATTTGTTATGATGTAGAGATTGCATAGGTATAAATAAAGGCTTTTTTGTTAAACACATTTATTTTTAGTGTTATGTTGAAATTCATATTTAAAATAGTGTAAACGGGTTTTGTGTATTAAATTGTTAAATTAACACCACTTAATTAGTGAACACTTTGTTTGTGCGTATATCAAGGGAGTTTTGTGTTGGTTGTGTTTAATTTAGTGATAACTAAGTAATTTAACCCTAAAATAGTGTAATTGTGTTTAGCTATCATAATTGAACTTGTCTTGGGGTTCAGTTGGGTATTTGGCCCATTATCTTCCTTTATTTTTCTTCAGGGTGTTTAAGTGGAGAAAACAACGGCACCATTTTATTTTTCCTTCTTCCTTTTTCTTACCTGAAGCTTCTCCTTATAGAAAGCCATGGCTACCCTCCTATAGTTGTTCCTAAAATCAATTTACTCTATCCAAATTATATTTTAAAGAGGGAAAAGGCCCTCCTCTCCAAGCCGTGTTTAAATCTCATTTTAGTTTAAAGCCACCATCTCTGAAAATCAAGAATAGGAAATTAAAGTAGATCAAGTTTTCTACATGTTGTTATTTCTTCCTCAGGTGATAATGCTGCATGTCATTCTTTTGCAATCCTATGCTACTAATTGGTCTTTTTCATCCTCCAATTAAAGAGAATTCAATTAATAATCCAACCAAGGTGAGTTTTAAAACTCAAGATTTCTTGTTTATATTGAGATTTCTAGGTTAGATATCTCAATTTTTTATGTATGTTTATTTATGAATTACTTTAGTAAATTAGGCGTACCTCTTTCATTTTAAATTGGAATTTCGACTTTTTGATGTTTGGAAAGCTCAAAAAGTATGTGATAACTTTCATGTTGAACATGTTCAAAAATTCCAAGTGTAATGTGTTGAAAACCTTGATACAATATAACTATCCACTGCAGTAATATTCTGGGCAATATATTGCATGTAATTTGAGCGTATCTTTCTCAGTTGGGTTGAATTTGACAATTCTTAATGTTCTTAAATGTATGGATTTCATGCTAAAAGATTTTTGTTTTGAGTTTCCTGTGATTTGGAAGTCAACTTGGCTGAAATTGTGTTTATCTACTACTATCTCTAGAGCAACAATTGAAAGAAGTTACTTTGTTGAATCTGAAACGAAATTGAGCATAGCTTATCGAGCATAACTTTTTTGTTCTTTTTCCCAATTCAAATATCCTGGATGTTTTGGAAATCTTAGAATATAATCAATAAGTTTCATGTGTTGTGTTTTCTAAATCTTAGAATATTATCAATAAGTTTCATGTATAGTGTTTTCTATGATTTTGATGGTAACCTATTCAAATTTGTGCTTTTATACTAGTGTCCCAAGAGCAAATACTGACAGTAGCACTTTGTTGAACCTAGAACAAAATTGAGCGTAACCTTTTCATTTCTTATCCAAGTTCAGTTATTTTGGATGTTCTTAAAAATCTTAGAATATATTCTACAAGTTTCACGTTTTGTGTTTTCTTAGATTTTGATTGTAACATATTCAAATATATGCTTTTATACTACTATCACGAGCGCAACTATTGAAGGCATCACTTTGTTGAATCTAGAACAAAATTGAGCATAAAATTTTCATTTCTTGTCTGAATTCAATTATCTTGGATGTTATGAAAAGCTTAGAACATATTCTGCAAGTTTCGTGTTATGAGTTTTCTATCATTCTGAAAATAACTTGCTCAAATTTGTATTTTTATCTACTGCTGTCCTAAGAGCAATAATCAACAGTAGGTCTTTGTGAATCCAAATGCTTTGGGATTTTGATGATTTTAGAGTGGATTTTGATGTACTTTGATTCTATTAGACAAGCCAATATTGTATGCAAATTCATACCTTGGATTTGCCATTTTGTGTAGTCGCGGATAACGTTTTTGTACTGAAATTTGATGAATCAGTGGTATATGTATGACTTTTATAGATTATTTTTGAAATGTTTTGAATAATAAAGTATGATTTTGAATTAACTAGGTTGTTTGAATTTTATTAATAATTAAATTATCTAAACAATGATTTTCCAACTATGTGATTTTAAAGATTTTTCGTACATTCTGTTTTCCAGGCTAATTTATTAAAAGTATAATTTAAATACAAATTATACGCACTTGCACCATTTGAGAAGGCATGATGGCAATGAAATAAAATCATATACCCTATGGTATTGGACATAACATTATATGGTTTTATTTAATCCTTGATCTGTCTAATCGAAGTAATAATCTCAGTGTTTTCCAGCGACCTCTGTGATCTTCTGTGTTACTTAGTGTTTCTTTTGAATTCCTATGATTTCGGTATTTCATAGTGTGGATTTGACTTGCTGTGTGCGAACCATTAAGTAAGAACGTGTGGTATGGGACACATGATTACTACTTTTCAGGTTTCTATCTATGGGTATGTGACGCATTCTTGTGTGACCGCCAGTACTAGACCTTGGGGTCAATCCTGTGTGAACTCTATGTGGACCTTCGAGTAAATCCTGTGTGAAACCCTGTGTGAACTCTGTGGACCATCGAGTCATCTGGGTACCCTTCTATGTGATATAGTATTGTCTATGGCTTTAAACCATCTTGTGTGATAGCACGTACAGGCACAGCTTCGGTTTGCCACTCTGTGTTGGATTCAAACTCTGTGTTTTTGTGTTTTTAGTTTATCACTAATTTCATCATAGTGATTATTATTATTTATGGGGATTTAATTAGTGGTTTTGAGCTCTTAATAGAGTTTCAGTGATTATTTTATTTTGTGTTTCAGTGGTTCCATGATTTTGTGTTTCGGTGATTTCGTTAATCGTTGATTTTTTGATTAAGTGACTCAGTGATTTAGTGAATTACGTGGTTTTGTTTTTTCACCTTCTTATATTGGTGTACCTCTGAGTCTTCCATTCGTGTTATGTGATCCCAATTGTTGATTACCCTAACCGTGGTGATCGAATAATTCGTGCTAAGGTAGCATTTCAATCTATGTTCTTGTTTCTCGCTCTCATAGCCATATAACAATCTTGTGTACTTATGAATGATATGCTTTGTTTAACCTATGTCTGACATTCCTTTATGATGGAAAGGAAATTATTGTATCAGGGTTTCCGTATATATCTATGTCTTGAGATTCCTTTTTGTTATGGAAAGGAATTAGAATCTGGTTGGTACTTTATTTCATCTTTTATCAAAATTGATTTGTAAACTAGACTAATTTGTGTATGTAATACTCGAGTCAGGCCGAGTTGTTTCAGCTTCAATCTGCTGTTGACTCATGGTTTGCTGATATCGCTTGGATTATCCTTTGAAGACACTTACTAGTTGTTTATTTGTGTACTTGAGTTGATGTATATTTGCTTCGTTGGACAACATTGTATTCATTGTTGTATGATATTTGAGATGTAGCACACGTATATGTTTTATTCGGTGATTGTATCAGTATGCAGCAGTTCTCTGATATATTAACTATGTTGTGTTGTATATTTTTCTGAAACAATCCTTAACCATCGTTGCTTCTTATTAGATATGTTAGGTATGTCGAACCATATGAGAAACGGAAAGAAAAATTTATACATGCAATCGACGTAGTCAATACTTATATAATACAAAATTATGGATGGACTCCCCTAACGAGCCCTATTCTCCGCTCTAATAAATCACATTACTTGTTAATGCTCTTTATGAGGGTGGGTCTCGGGGTGGGGTGTCAGATCATGCATAAATTTGTTGCTTGAGTGTTCGAAAACACCAACGAATTGCAAATTAGAATTAGGATTTTGTGAACAAGTCCAAAAATTCTTATACTTGCACCAAACTTGGAGGAGATTAGCCGGAAGATCCCCAAAGGTGGCTTAGAGTCCGTACGGGGGAGTTATGCTCATTATGTTCAGATAGGTATAAAATTCCAATTTCCCAAAGTCTCATGAAATTTATGTAGACTGTAAAAAATAGCCTCTAGATGTGAGGTTTAAAGTTTCAATTCAGTTATAATAAATACGAAGCAGATCTGAAGCTCGTATCGGCCTGACATGTATGCTCAAGATCAACTTAATGCTTTGTGGGTGGCTAAGTCCTTTAGACTGGTGTGGTGCTTGGGACATGGAATTAGGTCAACTAATATAGAGTGTTTTGGACTAAAGGAAGTAAGGGGATCTGCTTAGCCTAATGAGTGACGAACCTGGTCAACATATATGCGTCGATTCAGATTAAATCAATATGACAACTCCAATAGATGTATATACACTAATCCGGGCCAGATCAGTCACTAATCCTAAGTATTAGGATCGGTACAATCCAAGCATATTGAGTTTGGGGCTATGCAACCTTTAAGAGGGTGGAGTATGGGATTGGGTGACTTCTTGAAGGGATTGCGGTAGTCCATGTGAGTTCTACTTCGCAGCGACATCAACGTGAATTTTTTTTAATTGCATAGCTTAACAACCATTCAAACTCAAGAATAAAAACTCCAATAATGACCAATCAAACTCCTAGAAGTAGTTTAAGAGACTATAAGTTAGGATGGTAAGACTATAAGTTAGGATGGTAAGACTATAAGTTTAGAATGAGGAGCTGACAGGAGAGGTTCAAGGGGCGGAGTTTGTCAACAAATGTTAGTTACCTTGACAATACCTGACCAAGAGACTATAAGTAGAAGTTATGAAGACAGTTCCAAGATGTGCTTTATTGTAGATATTCGTATGCAAAGGGATTGTTAATACGTATGGTTGGATGGGTACTTGAAGGGCAAAGACTTGAGTGTCGGTCAAGTCTTCGACCAAATTTAGATTTTAAACCAGTTTAGTTGGTTGTCCATCGGACATTCATCCATACTATAGGTTATTTATGCATAGGGGACTTATGACAGTTATTTAAGCTCATTCTCAACCAAATGTTGGTTGTTGTCTAGATTAGCAAGTTGCTTTCAGCTTAGAGCTCTTTGGAGTGGGTATAGATTCTGAGGAACCAAACGTACAATACATCCAACCAATTAAGTGAGTGAGTGTGACGATGGAAGATGTATGTTATGTTTGCGTAGTCATCTATTGCTTTTAGGGATTTCAGCAGATGTATGCATTTACGCAATTATATGTATTTTTGATGCAGATATGTAGTCATCCCAATACCTTTATGTAAGGTATAACCATGGTCTTGATGTTGTAGAATAGTATATACTTTTATGTGCTAACTCTGTCAATATAGAGACGAATTAGGTATGGTTTTTCATACCGTGTGTTCCAGTTATTTTAGTACTTGGGATTTCTATCGCTCACACCAGACTTTGACTGGCCTGGAGTTTTATGATTTGCTTCTTATTACTCCAGGTGCTCGATTAGAGACAAGCTAAATGGGCACGTAAAGTTGTTCAGATGGCCAACATAAGGTTATTCTCATATTACACTATTTTATGCTCCTCCTCTCTTCAGCACTGTGGGGCTTACTAGTGCTTTATTATCTAAGTGATAGAATTTTTGCAGTTATTTTGGAGATATATTATTCTATTACATGTTGTTTACTATTTTGGATCTATTTCTCTGATCTTAGGACTCATTTTAGTTATTTACTGTCGCATCTGTTTTATATCGATTATGTGCTAATATTTTATTTTATTCCTTGTGATGTGAGATATACAACAGGTTTTGTGTAGTTTTTAGTTACTTTCTACCTAAATGGTCATTTACACTATCCAAGAACTATAGCGCTCTATGTGTACCTTGTGCCAGAAGAGAAGGGTGGTTGTCACATCATCCAAATGTGGTTAGTTATTTCCTAACCTGATGTTTATGTGCGAACATGCTAGGCTAGTCTTAAAATATCTGTATTTAGCCACTTACTTCCTCTTCCAAAGGTAACCATCATGTCATCATTAGGATGGACTTTCCAATATCTCAAATTATTTGTAACAATCAACACTAATTTCCTATGCTACAGACTTACCTAATTCCATTTTAAAACTCATACACGAAGCTGCAATTGAAATTTCTACTTTTGTTGGACCCTTTCTTTGATTTTCTTTCTTATGCATCTCATTTTTCCATATTAACCTATCTCAACCATCATCTTTACTTTCATTGATTAGCCATATCTTTGTTGCTTTCCTTTTTATTCCACTTTATTTTGTTCTACTTTATTTTTTATCTTCTTATTCTACCTATATTTCTCATTATTATTATCATTACTACATCAATTCCTAGTTTCATTAGTTCTATCTTGTAACGACCCGGAATTTCTGATATTTTGGAAAATTTGAGTCTTCAAGATTTTGAAATAACTACGCACCGTTCTGTACCCACAAACTCATTTATAAATATGATTTCAAAAAGTATAATGATTATCTAAGTTATTTAAATTAGTTTTATCAACTTATCAATTCAAACAATTTTAGTCAAAAATAAAAATTTGACATTATTCAATGAAATTGTAAATTTTGAGATTTTTCACATATAATATTTGAATATGGCTTATATAATAGTTAGAATAAGGTTATTGTATTTTTAAAATAATAATTAGCAAGGATATTTTGAGAATCGATAATTCAGTATTATTTTAAAAAGATAGAAAATAGACATTTTGCAAATGAACTCGGAATTCGACGGAACCAATTTTATTAGATCCGTAGTAGTAAATAATTTGTAAGGTTCCAAATTTCAAGTTAATTAGAGTTAGTGTGTGGGCGTGCGTAATATAAAATCAGGTCGAAAATCTGGTTAAAATCAAATAAAGGCCAATTTTCAAATGGTCCCTAAATTCAACAAGACCATGTTCGTTAGAACAGTATCTGTGAAATATAGCAGGGTTTCAAATTTTGTACCCATTGGAGTTCATACGTGATCATACGAGTAGAAACAAGTTAGCACAACATAAATAAATAAGAGACTAAACTTCAATTAACACCAATTTCTACAAGTCCTAGGAATTATACAACTCACCTCCTAGTACGTGCCTCCCCTTCCAAGTGTCACTCTTCCATGCATCCCATTTTCTTATAAGTGTATAAAGTGTTAGGAAGAAACCAATGTCATTTTCATTTCTCTTCTTTCTAATTTACCTTACCTTCCTCCATTTCTCCTTCTGCCCCTTCTTCTCCCCCACGCCACAGCCTCCCCCCTCCATCGCCATCGCCGCCACTTCCTCCTCTCCTCCACGGGCGGGTGAATAACCATCCCCTCTCCCTTTGGCCCCGCACACCCAAATCTTCCACCTTTCCTTCCAAAAACGCCTTTTTTGCTCTCTTTAAAAATTCCTAACCTACTTATACTAGCTCATACCATCACCAAACTCCACATCATCTCCCGTAGCACCCTCACAACCCACTCCAGCCCCCTTGCCGACACATTTGCTCCATGGGCTCCCACTTGGTCGCGAACCCTCTTCGTGGCTAAAATCCTTCCTTTTGCCTTAAAACCCTTACAGGTCCAATCTTTCTTCCATAAACCAAATTAGTGTTAGGGATTGCGGAATAGATCGTTAAGGAAAAACAAACACCGAAGAGGGGTGTAAAGTGTGTTTTGAGAATTTAAACAAAATCTAAAACTTATGTAAACTATTATATGAATCAAACACTACAAAGACAATCACAAACAAAAAATCAAGCACAAACACAAATATAAACAAATGAAAGTGCAAAAAAGGAAAGAACACACTGGATTTTATACTAGTTCAGAATTGCTCCTACGTCCAGTCCCATGCATGCTGGAATGTGTAGAGTTTTATTAATATATAAATATCCAATTGTAACCTCCTTGATTTCACGGCTACAAGGGATACCACTGATTCCAACCTCCTTCATTTCACAGCTACAAGGGATACTGCCGATTACCCATCCTTGCTTTCACAACTATAAGGAATACCACTGATTTCTTACACAACCCAAACAATTACAAACAACCCTGTATCTCCTCAATAGCACTTGATTTAGAGAGTAATGAGTAGAGAGTGTAGAGAGAAGAAGATTAATGAAAACAAAATTGAATTCAGTAGAGTATAGGAGTAGAAATCATAAAAATGATAAAGAATAATGGTGTAATGAAAGGGAATGAAGATGGAGAAGAAGAAGTAATAAAAAATTCGAAATAGCCCCTATTTATTACATTTGAAAGGTTGCAACGTTTTTGAACCATCACAAATAGTAAAAAGACACTTCCTTTCAATTTTGAAAAAATGACGTTATATGTCGACATGTATATATGTATGTCGACGTATATATGTACAAAATTGAAATTCTTGTATTTTTCAAGTGTTTTGATATATATGTATATATAATTCTGGAAATTTATGAATTAAAATATAGTGTTACAAATAAATATTTTAAAGTAGAAAATCATATGAAAACGTAAATATAAACATATTTATAAAATTATAGAGTTTAAATTATATAAATATAAAGTATATAAAATATAAATATATAAAACTTACAAAGTATAAACTTATAAAACTTAAGTTTAAAAAATAAAAATAGAAAGTAAAATAGAGAAGAAAGAGATTGAAGATAGAATTTGAAAACAGAATTCAAAATTATTTTGAATTTGAACCTGGAGTGTTATTCAGAGTCTTACATGATCTAGACTCTATAACTATATTTATCTTGAACTCTTGAAATCTTGAATACTCATGAGTCTTGAAATATCTCTTAATTCTGAATCTCTCATTTCTTTAAACTGTACAGTCTCCAGTAATAATTCCTGCATATAAATCCTTCACGTGTGTGTGTGTATATATATATATGTATATTCTAGACAAAAAGTGTTAGTATATATTTTATAGTCAATTAATATTGAAATAAGGTTGTTGTCATCAGAACTCCATTCTCCGACAATCTCCCTCTTTTTGATGATGGAAACCTTAGTTCATAAAATATCATACCTGTATATACCTATTGATGATGATCCTTCAAATACTACCCATGTCTATATGAATTCTTTAAAATATGTCTATATTTTATGATGTCTCCCCCTTTGGTATTATCCAAAAGAAATTCTAAAACTACTCCCTCTAAATCGTATAACTCTCTAAATAAAAACCTATAAGTAACTAAGTAACTTCTAATTCAAAATAGAATACTCCACTAAGTAAATAATTCTTATACCCCCCTGAATTTTTGTATCCATATTACTTTATGCTACGATGTATAACTAAATACTTAAACATAATAAAATATTATATTAAACTTGAACTTGTACAAGCGATGGTCCATGGATTTTTACAAGTACGATACATCGTAAGAACGAAAACCAAAGAAAACCTTAAATACTAATTATTCTTGACAATGGGAGATTTATGAATTGGAAAATTTGGATAATGGAGACCAAAATCCCCATTTTGTTCACTCACATTCCCACTTTGGTCAAATAAGACCTCTCCTACACATACAACCTTATCGTATTCTTCTGTAATCGTTTGCTAAGTCTCTTGAGGTTCTTCTTCCTCCATCATTTCTTCCTACTCTTCTGGTTCTTCCTCCTCTTCCATGGCCTGATTATCATCGTCGATGATAATCACAATTATCTATTGTGAATTTAAGAAGACTCCTTATTACTTTCCCTTGCCTAATTTTCTCTTGGATCATCCTAATCTGTATTACTTGTATTTCTTCCACCATATGCAGAGCATACTCCATCTTTTCTTCAATTTTGATGACCTGAGATAGCGTAGATCATTGAAAAGGACCCTCAGATGGTCCAGCGGACGAATCTGGATTGATTTGGGTGTTTAAATTAGCGGGGGACATTGTTTATTTTAGTTTAGAATTTTTACAGATAAGAGAAATGAAAATGAAGAAGAAAAGTCGAACTACAAGATTTAATTTATTGATATAACTAACTTTTGGAGGGAATTAATTTTAAAATTCTGGCAATTATATGTTGACATATGCATAAATGTATGTCGACATACTTGTGTTAATTTTTTTTTCCTAATTTTTATGTTATTATATATATAATAGTATATTTTATTATTCTAACTCACTTAATGAACATATGCATAATTCTCTTCTATATTTAGTGAATATTGCTTCGTTTAGTGGTTTTGTTAATTCGTCCACTATTTGTTTATTTGTTTCTCTAAATTTGAGTGAAATCTTCTCTTCACTTACGTTATCTCTTAGAAAATGATGTCTTATATCGATATGTTTAGTTCTTGAATGATGAGTTGAATTTTTAGAAATATTATTATCGCAGTATATCGGGGATTTATTTAATTTAAATCCAAATTCATTTAGAGTTTGTTGCATATATATTACTTGTAAACAAGCCAAAGCAGCAGAGATATATTCTGCTTCAGTTGTTGGTAAAGATACAATATTTTGCTTTTTATTGAACCATGAGACTAGTGAGTGTCCTAAGAAGTGACATGTTCTATGATTACTTTTACGCTTGGATTTACACCATACGTAGTCAGCGTCACAGTAAGAAACTAAATCAAATGAATCATCCTTACGGTAAATTAATCCAATGTCTGATGTATGCTTTGCATACCTTAGAATACGTTTTACGGCTTTTAAATGTATTTCCTTAGGTTGCGATTTATATCTAGCACAGAGACATACACTATGCATTATATCTAGTCTACCTGCAGTTATATATAATAGCGATCCTACCATTCCTCTATACAGTTTTTGATCCACATCTTTAGATATATCATCTTTACTTAATGCTATATTAGTCTCCATAGATGTTAGTCTCCCATTTGTTGTTGCTAAATTATATTTATTAATTATATCTCTTGCGTATATTTATTGATTAATAAATATTCCATTCTTTAATTGACGAATTTGCAATCCTAAAAAGAATGCTAGTTCTCCCATATGACTCATTTCAAATTCTTGAGTCATAATATTCAAAAATTCTTTATTCATCTTATCGTTTGTTGATCTGAAAATTATATCATCAACATATATTTGTACTGATTGTATATCTTTATTACTTTTCTTAATAAACAAAGTATTATCTAATTTTCCTATTCCAAAATTTGATTATAACAAATAATTTCTTTACCTATCATACTAAGCCCTAGGAACTTGTTTTAATCCATATAACGCTTTCTTTAACTTATATACTTGATCTGGTAATTTTTTGTCTTCAAATGGAGGTGGTTACTCTACATTTACATCTTCTTTAATAATTCCATTTAGAAAAGCAATTTTGACATCTAGTTAATATAATTTGAAATTATTATGGTTTGCAAAGGCTAGTAAAATCCTAATAGCTTCTAGTCTTTCTACGGAGGAAAAAGTTTCATCGTAATCTATTCCTTTTTCTTGAGTATATCCTTGTGCTACCAATCGTGCCTTATTTCCTACGACTTCACCGTGTTCATTCATTTTATTTTCATAAATCCATTTTTTAACCCTATTAAAAGCATGGGTTAGAGATAATTAGTTAAATGGACATGAAAAAGATCATTAACTTTTAAGTGCCAAGGATTGGTGTTGTACCAAAACACTAGGTCGGTCAGAACCAAAGCATTGGGTCAGTCGGTACCAAAGCACTGAGTCAGTCAATACCAAAGCACTAGGTCGGCCGGATTCAGTCAATGGGTCGGTCGGCACTATTTCAATGCAAATGGGTTAGTCACTTTAAACAATGGATCGACCTCAATGAATTTACATGGGTTTGCATAATTAAAAGAGTATAAATTGACTACTTTTATACATTGCAAGTACCCGTGCCATGCAAAATAATGAGATACAACATTTGTGTTATAATGGATGGAGCTACTTATTTATATGAAGTGTTAAAATGGTCATGGTGTACACGTGATGAATGAAACACGTACATTTGCATAACATGGAAAGGATTGGAAGCCAAGACGTGAGCCAGCAACAAAGTTTATGTACGTGCATTTTGTTCCATGCAAAAGGAATGACACAATGGCTTATATTATACATCACGAAATTTGACATCATGTGGAAATAGTTAATATGATGCGCCGGTTTATATTGATGCAATGATATGGTTTGACACATACAGGTCGGCTCCTTTCACGCAGCATAGGTCGGTTGTATAATTGTTACGTTGGGTTGGCCTCCAGTGCGAGCAACAACATCATGGTCTCAGCTAACGTGCATGTTTATACAATGTTATACCCCATGTGTGACCGACCAATATATAGGGTTAGTTCATCCTTACCATGAAAAAATTAGAACGGTGGCTAAGTTGTAAATATTGCTCCCATATAAATCATATATCAATATTTGGACCGGCATGAAGTGAAATTCAAATGGGTCGATATCAAATGCTAGTATTGGTCGTTCTAAATTCATTCCAGGATCAGCGTGTTTTATGTAAAATATTACACGGATAGGTAAGCTACTGAACTAGATTGTTAGATCAAAAAGTGTATCTAACACCAAAACTAGCAATGATTCTAATGAAATGAAATCAAAAAGCAAAGAGAAACACACAATTTATAGTGGTTCGGCGTTAAAGAGCCTACGTCCACTTTCTACTCTTTGGATTGATTATTCAAATACAAATACAATAGTAGTTTTCACTGAATTTTTCTCATACAATGCATAAATTCACTCAATGCTAATAGTTTATCACTTTAAATTGAAGTAATAATCTAAATATAGTAATGAAATTCGGTTGACAAGGGAGTTTGAGCTCTAAATTTGCCAAAAGATCCCTTCAAATGACCCTTGGCGGCCTATTTATAGGTGAAAAATGTCTCTGAAATAGCTCCGGACTGGATGTACGTGGCACTCATCCCATTAAAGTCGGGTTCAGATAGGACATGATGGTGACAACACATCAGGTTAGTGGATGATCGTGGGGAGAATGGGCGTGTAACCGCTCCGCATCTTCAGGGATCGTGGGCTGCAACTGTTTCTGCTTTTGGTTTGGATCGAACGTGCGATGGAGAATTGGTGCGGATCGGACTGATCCGAACCGATCCGATTCTGTCTGCGCTTCTTTATTTCCTGCTCTACAAAGTCTCAGCTTGGCCACAAAACTCTGACTCGATCCAGTCTTTTAAGGGGTGTTTCTCTAGTCAACATTCTTCATTAAGTGGTCTTCTAACTTTGTGTAGCCTACTTCACAAAGTAGGCTAACATTTTTCCCCCTCGAAGTACACTCCTATTGAAGATAGAGTGTGCTTTGAAATTGTCTGTCTGCTTGTTTCTGAATTTAAATCATTGAATAGTCACTTCCATTTGTTTGAAGGTTGTGTTACTTTGTAAAGTCACATCTCTTATTGTCTATTTATACATAATAGAATGCACAAATTGCTTCCGTTGTTTAAAATAACTTTGAGGACTTTGCTCGATGTCCAAGTAGCTCCTCTAGATAAATTCTTGCAATACATGCTTGTTAGCTTGTTATATCTTTTTTGGGGTTAATCTTGCATGTTGAGTTGACCCTGACGATTCTGGCTTGGATGAAGCCTATCTGATCCGTCACATGTCAGGTTCGTAGTGTATTCACTGGACTGAAAAATAGAGAAGGCTGTGGATCATTTTTCTCTCACTTCCATTTGAATCGGGCCAAACAAGCACTTTAGGGAATACAGAAGGACTTCTTCCTCTGAGTGTATATAAGCCCATACGCTCCTCTTTAACCCTTTGTTTCTTATCGTCACTTTCCCCATTCTCGAAAAACCCTAACCCTCGTTCTGGAATTACGAAGAAACTCTCCCCTTTTCTCGAACTAAACTTACAGATAGAGCTTCAATTTGTGATTAATTCTTCTTTAATTGATCTTAGCCTTAAATTTAAGGATCATTGGAGTAACTCCATTCACCGTCGCATCAATTTTGACGTAGTGGCTGCTATCCCCTCGCCATCGTCGTTGGTTGCTTGCTGCCACCTTGAGAAGGTTGTGGAGGAGGTCTGATTTAGCATTAAATGAGTTAGTTTGCAAGTGTTTATCCATAAAAGGGTTTTGGAGAGAAAGGGGTTAGTTGACGCTGGGAAAGAGAAGCAGGAGAAGAGGAAGAAAGAAAGAATGGGATCGGTTCGAAGTGGGAAGCAAAGACAAGGGGATAAAATGGCTTTATCCAATCGAGCCGGGTCGGAGTGAGAGGAGTGAGTATGGAAAAAAATCTGAGTATAGCATAAGTCCCCAAATCGGATTGGATCGGATCTGTGACGAGTGCCAGGCTTTAACACCTTGTATGGCCTTCATCCTATCCATGTCGAGCTCGTCCCATCCTCAGCTTCGACCGCTCCGGACGATATAAGATGTGAGTTTCTGATATGGGCATTCGACCCGATCCGGATCGCTTAACGTGCTAATTCCTGACCCGAACCGAATTGTATGTATGACATGAATCTCTATTTTAAACTATATGAGGCTTTAACTTCTGATCTGAATTCTTTGACTCGTGGACGTCCGATCCGAACCGAACATTCAAACTGGAGCAGAAACATACCTAATCCGATCTAACTAAGACTAAGCATTGCTTGCCAATTCAGGGACAGTTAGGGTAGAGCCTTATGATCATGCCAAAGCCTTCGAGGATGTCATAAACACATAACTTCTTTGTCGTTTTCTTGCTTTGCGTCTTTATACATTTTCTTTGTATTATTGTGTACACACTTGCATACTTTAGTTCACACACACGCGCGGGGGGACACGGGCAAGTTTACCCTAACTCCTACTATTTCTTCTTCAATAGCTTAGGAACCAAGGCAGAAAGACGCTCGTCTAGATTAGGAGAAAGGAAAGATGCTGCCAGATCGTCTGAAAATCCACCGGTCGAGGATGTATCTTCCACCTCAGATTCAGGATGGGATAGTGAGGGCCCAGATTATGAGATGGAAGCTCATAATAGTGAAGTATCTTCTGGAGGTGACGTCTCTCTAGGTGAGGAAGAGGAAGGAGGGGTAGGAGATAACCATGCTCACGACGAATTTGGAAGCATTACTATTTTGGAATCGCCTAAGGATTCCGTTGAATCGACAATTGACAACGTCAGACTTTTACGGATATGCCTAAAGCATGGGATTCTTCAAAGAGATACTCTGTTACCTTCGAAAACAGATTGTCCCTATAAACCACTAAAAGGATATATGGCTATCACCAGATTGATCTGTCTAGTTGGGGCAATACCTCCGTTTCCGCCTTTTATCGTCGATTTTCAGAGACAGCTGCAGATTGTCCCCATGCCACTGCATCCTAACTCTTATGCTTATTTGTACACTCTGTATATAGCCTACAAAGAGACTCTAGGTGTAGAGCCTACCTTTGATGACGTCCGTTTCTTTTATAATTTCAAGCACCGGACCCAAGAGACTCCATCCTTTTCATACTTTGAATCATTTTAAAAAGGAAAATTATCTCCATCCCATATAGCAGCAAGGCTAGTGACTCAAAACCCGAATGGTTCTACATTAGACAGCAACATGGATGTGCCAGGAGATGGCTCAAGCCAAATAAGGCACCAACTTTTTGGATTTCAATTTCAAATGCTTGTGTCAGCACATTAAATGACTCTTATTCTTGTTTGCAGTTCCTAATCTGAAGCAGGTGACGGGTCAAGTATACTTCGATCGTTTACACCAGCTACTCACCGGTGATTAGAAGTTCGTAACCATCGACGACGTCCTAAAAGATGAGTACCTTCACCGTCACGGGTTTTTATCTATCACCCGCAGCATAGGCCATGGGAAAGGCCCCTTTGTATACATACCCCCAACGATATTATTCCTGAGACGAGAGATAGCTCGAAAAGTCCAACGGTACCCCTTAGGGACCCTCCTTCTCCATCTTCGACTCAGGATGACGAACAAGCAAACATAGCTGAGAAGGACAGAGATATATATATCACTCCTGAAGACGTGGCTACCCCTGAGAGGCCAATTTCTCCAAAAGAGTTGCTGTCAGTCATTCCATAAGGAGATAAAACTACAGTTGATGACCCCATATAACAGGATTTAGGAGATCTTCCCTTGCCCAAGACCATTTATACTGCAGATGATTTTGCGACCAATCCTCTTGCTCTCACTTCTGAGGAAGAAGTTACTCCTGTAAAGTCCAGGGAGACTACACATACCGGCCTCAGTCCGGGCTCTGGTCTGTTTGGAGGGAATCACCACTTTGGAAACACACTGCACTCTAGTACCGCACGTCATAGTACTGAAGCTTCATGTTAATGTTAACTCTAATATCCTTTCATTTCTTTTTATAGGACAAATGGTGAGGCAACGTTACTATATGTGTGATGTTCATTCAAGCATGCCTCCAATGGATCCCGATGAAAGGCATGATCGGCATGAAAGCAAAGGTAGAGATAATAGGAGGGATCAACCTCCAAGGCCCTATCAGTCTTCCCATTCTCGATCCCCACATCGCAAAGACTCAGACAAACGTAAAAATCCGCCTTCACATCACGAGGATGAGAAGCATGGCGTCAAGCCTTCCGCCTCATCTAAAAATAAAGCTCCTCACAATGGCTATTCGAAGAAAGTTCCTGATACAACAGAAAAACAAAAGGAATCGGGGAAAGAAACAGGAAAGGATAGGCCCATCATGAAACTCAAGCATCGCACAATCGATATCACCACTATAAGGCCAGTTATTCTTAATGATGAAAACCAGGCCAGATTGGAAGTTTTGAAGCAACAATTTCCCGATCACCATTTTGGGCATATGCACTTCATCCCAAAACTCACTCCGGTAAATCCTGATTGGGCTAGCAATGTTAAGGCTTCTATTGACTTTGTAGATGAGCAATATAGGGAGATGAAGAAGTATGCAAAGATCTCTCCAAAATCATTAGCGATCTGGCGGCATATGTAAAAACTATGGCTGATGCCGCCGAGTATGACGCAAGGGCTATTCAAAATTTTGAGAGAGATTTGGAGGATGCCCAAGCTAAACTTGCTCTTGCATAACATGACGCAGATAATTATAAGGGGAAACTCGAAGAATTACAGAAACACTATCATTCCGAGCTTGAGTCCCATAGTTAAGAGCGAATTGATTTAAAGAAGCAGGCTGAGGATGTTAAATCTGAGAACACTCGTCTCATCCAAGAGAAGGAAAACTTCGTCAAAAAGAATGCAGAGCTTGAAGCTAAATTACTAGAGGCTGAAACAAGGGCAGTTATTGCCAAAGGAAATGCAAATATGTCATTGCAGCAAGTTGAGGAAGTCAATGAACAGCTTAAAGACGCTCAAAGGGAGCTGGACGAGAGTGGTGAAACTGTGGTTGGATTTTTTGCTCGAGTGATACGTCACTGAAATCTTGCTTGGCTTAAGGACTATCCTCTTCCCCTCGTGTACGCATGGGACCAATTGGTCGAATGGGAAAAAGCAGAACTTGGAGTTGTCTCGATTGATGAGGACAAGTTGATGGAGAAGTACTTGAGAGGTGAAGAAACAACCCACTTAGTCGAAGGGTGAAAACTTATTGTCGCTGCTATGGAGGAGGAAAGGCGTCAAGCCAAGGGAAAGGATACCACTGAAATTGGTTCTTCTTCTGCCACAATCGAAACTGCTGTAGTAGAGGGGTATGATCCAGAAATGCCAGTGATCCCGGAGGCTTCTTCCTTACCTTCTACTGCCGGATTGGCTCCCGAAGTTCCTGCTGCTCAAGTTAAGAAATTTGCTGAGGGTATTTCTACTTTTTCACCTTAGTTTGCCAAAGCTATCTCGACCTTTCGTCACATTATTGGACAAACAATCGAAAATCCTGCGTTTTCTCCTGAGTTAATAACTGTTACTTCTCGTCCTGTAGGTACCAAATCAATTGATAAAATTGATGGCTCACAAAAGACAACTCCAGGTGAAAGGTCTACTAGAGAAACTTGGGAGAAACGAGATGAAGTCACTGTCTCCAAATCTGAAAGAGGAGCCGAGGACAAGAAAGAGGAGGCTACTGACAAAGCTCCCGTGCCACCTACCACCGAGACTTCTCACCATGGGGAGATGACAGATGCTCTGATAGAAGATGATGGTGACGATGGACATGAAGAGGAGGATAATGTTGTTATGTCTGGAGCTTCGGGGAACGTCGATGACCTGACTTTTGCTGAGATAAAATCCAAACAGGACAAGCGCATGCAGCTGAAAGTCAAGGAAACAGACCCCGAAAGTCTTAAGCCCCTTGCGGTTGTGCCTCCCAGATCTAGGTTAGTTGTCAAACTTTCAACTCGGTCAACTACAGAGGAACTTGCTAAAAAAAATCTCCTATTAATCCTAGTACTCCAATTACTAGGAAGAAATCCGTTTTACTCCAGCATCCCAATTCCTGAAAAGAAGAAGCAAAAGCATATTACTAGTGAAGCTGATAAAGAGGAGAAAGAAAAGCTTAAGGCTACTAAGAAGGCGAAGTCTACTCCGAAGTCCAAGTGAAGTGTGGCTTTGTCCTTTGTTTTGTCTATCTCCTGGCCCGCTGTTGTTATAGCGAGTGCGACCCTTGCGTCTTTTGTTTTAATTTTCCTGTTTAAATCCATGTACTTGTAAATAAAATAGTTTATTTCCTACAATGTCAAATGTTTGCGAATTCGTTACTTAAGCAAGAATATAGATAAACAACATGTCATATTTAAAATCACTGTTATTTAGACGATATGCAACATATGCAGGGGATGTGCATGTGTATGCCCCTACCAATCTTGAATAAGTGGCCTATCTAAAGCCTTATTCAAGATTGATTATCTTTAACACATAATTGCCCCCAACTTTGTGGTGGGGTCAAGTTCCCTTTATAGGAGATGCTTATGCTTTCGAGCATCTTTATGCTCTCTTGTCTTGTGATCAAGTTAGAGTATCATCGAGGTGGTTTCTTTTCGCGTGCACCATCACGCCTCGGAGGACGTCGTCTTCCTGTCCTTTATACTCTCTCTCATTTCATGGGAGTTAGAGTTAGGAATGTCGTCTTCCCATTCCTTCAAACCAGTTATGAAAACGGTCGTTTCGTTTTCTCCTGCACGTGAATTATTCCCAATTTTTTAAGCTTAATTTAATGTTTAGCATTTCATAATCTGGACAAAATAATCATAGAATATAAGAATAGTGCAGGAAAAATACATGACACATGATGTTTTTATAGTGGTTCGGCTAAGTCGTTGCCTACATCCACTTTATAATCCTTTGTTCATATAAACAGACTTTTCAAGGAAAGTCATGCCTTTCTACATAGTTCATAAAAAACAAAAGAAAGCAATACATATCTAACTCAGATATCACCGCAAATGCTGGGAATTCCAAGCTCTAGGAATTTCTTCACCATCCATGGTCGTTAACTTGAAGGCTCCCGTTTCAAGTCTCCGTTGGATGGCGTATGGTCCTTCCCATTTTGGGCCTAGATGGACTGAAGGTGGAAAGACTTGCTTCAGTACTAAGTTTCCTGGTTCGAAAGTCCTAAAGCGGACCTTTTTGTCATAATAATTGCTACTTGGCGTCGATGCCTTGAAGCACGCAAGTCTGCTTCGTCCCTTTTTTCCTCAACCGTATCAAGGGACTCTAGGAGGAGTGCTTTCTTTGTCATTGGGTCATAGTATGTCACCCTGCGAGAAGGGACTTTAGGTTCCATGGGGATTACTACTTCTGATCTGAAGGAAAGTGAAAAAGGAGTATGACCTATAGTCGTCTTAAAGGTCGTACGATAGGCCCATAAGGCTAGCGGAAACTCATCCACCCACATGGCTTTGGCCCGCTCCAATCGCTTCTTAATAATAGACTTAATGACTTTATTTATTGCTTTAACCTGTCCATTCGACTGTGGGTGAGCTACAGAAGTGTACCTCTTATCAATCTTATATTTGTGGAAGAAATTTCTAAAATCAGTACTGTTGAATTGAGTTCCATTATCAGTTATAATGGTTTTTGGTATCTTGAATCGACAGATAATATCTATGACCACAAAGCTTATCACCTTCCTTGTTGTGATCGTGGTTAAGGGTTCGGCTTCGACCCACTTTGTAAAATAATCCACGGCAATGATCGCGTACTTCGCTCCTCCTTTGGCGATTGGTAAAACTCCGATAATATCGATTTCCCACATAGCAAACGGCCATGGGATTACCATTGACTTGAGCTGAGTCAGAGGTGCTCTGGGTATTTTAGTGAATCTTTGACACTTGTCGCAGCGTCATGAGTAATCAGCTGCAACTTTATTTATGGTAGGCTAAAAATATCCATACCGCAATACTTTCTTTGCTAGGGTTTGACCCCCGGTGTGATCTCCACACTCACCTTCATGTACTTCTCTTAGCACACTCTTGATATTGTCATGTTCTATACACTGTAACAAAGGCATAGAAAATCCTTGGCCATAAAGGACGTCGTCCTGTAACACGTATCTTGCAGCTTTACGCGTTACAGCTCGTCTCTCGCTCTTCTTCAATGGGAGGATTCCACTCTTGAGAAAATTCTTAATTGGTGTCATCCATGACTCCCTTTCTGGCTCAACTACTAGTGCTAATTCGACTTCCATTAGGTCGAAGCATGGCGACTCCAATATCTCTATTAGGACTATTTCGGTTTCTTCAGGATTGTCAGAGCTCGCTAGTTTAGCCGGTCAGTCTGCCTTTTGATTCTCTGCTCGTGGAATGTGTGTTATACGATAACATTCCAAATTTCCCAGTAACTCCGCTACTTTTCCAAGATAAGTAACAAGTCTAGGTCCCTTGCTCACAAACTCCTTCCGAACTTGGCAGACAACTATCTTGGAGTCACAGAATATATGCAATGTCCTTACTCCTAATTCCTTTGCGAGTTTCAGCTCGGCAATCAGGGCCTCATACTAGGAATCATTATTAGTGGCTGGAAATTCCAATCGCCAGGCATAGTAATTGGATCATCCTTCAGGAGTGATTAAAACAACTCCGGCATCGGATCTTCAATCATTTTTGGCCCCATCCATAAATACCTTCAACGGACTAAGTTCTAACTCGTGTTCTGAAGGAACAATTTTGTCATTCACTGTTTCTTCTTCGAGAATCGTGAACTCTACTATGAAGTCGGCTAAGGCCTGCCCCCTTATTGACCTCCTTGGTTGGAAATTCAGATCAAATTGACTCAATTCAATATTCCATTTAAGTAATTGTCCCAATGCCCGAATCTTTGCAAGACCTATCTTAGAGGTTGATCGGTATATATAACTATCGGAAGAGCTTGTAATTATGTCGGAGCTTTCTGGAGGCAGTCAAGAGGATGTAGGCAAGCTTTTCTATTTTGGATAATTACGTTCTGCAATTGCTAACTTCTTACTCACATAATATACAGGCCTCTGGACCTTGTCTTCTTCATGCACCAATGCTGTGCTAACAGCATGGGATGATACCGCCAGATAGATGAACAGATCTTCATGATCCATAGGTTTTGACAATATTGGGGATTTCTCCAATAAATCCAACAGGTTTTAGAAAGCTTCCACACAGCCAGTAGTCCACTCGAAGTTACGTTTCCCCCATTTGATCAAATCAAAGAAAGGTACACACTTGTCAGTGGCTTTGGAGATTAATTTGCTTAATGCGGCGACCTTCCCTGCCAGGCTTTGAACGTCCGTAATCTTTTGTGGTTTTTCTATATTTCTTATTGCCGCTATCTGGACAGGATTAATTTCGATTCCTCGAGAGCTCACAATGAAACCAAGAAACTTTCCAGATGCCATTCCAAATGAACACTTTAAGGGGTTCAACTTCATTTCGTATCTCCGTAATATATTAAAGATCTCCGCTAAATCTTGTGTATGTCTAGACGACTGCCTGGATTTTATGAGCATGTCATCTACTTAGACCTCCATGGTTTTTCTAATCTGATTATAGAACATTCGGTTTACCAGATGCTGATATGTGGCTCCAGCGTTCTTTATTCTGAGCGGCATCACCACATTGCAATACAATCCCAATTTTGTTATAAAACTCGTATGCTCTTGATCCAACACATGCATGGGATTCTGGTTATATCCTGAATATGCGTCCATGAAGGAAAGGAGCTCGTGTCCAGCTGTTGAGTCCCCTAGCTGGTCAATCCTAGGGAGTGGGAAACTATCTTTTGGACAAGCTTCGTTTAAGTCTTAGAAATCAATGCACATCCGCCATTTTCCATTTGATTTCTTGACTAGAACAGGATTTGATATCCAGTCAGGATACACTGAATCCCAAATGAACCCGTTATCTTTCAACTTTTCCACTTTTTCTTTTAGGACCGCCGACCTCTCCGGGCTTAACATACGCCTCTTCTGTTTAACGGGTGGATGTTTCGGGTTGATACTCAATGAGTGACTCATAACGGATGGAGATATCCCACACATGTCAGCGTGGGTCCAGGCAAACACATCTAAATTCGCCTTCCGAAAGCAGTTAATTCCTTTGCTCGGAACGGATCCAACTGTGATCCAATCTTCAAAACCTTTGTGGGATCAACGTCATTAAGGGGAATGTCCACTGTCGTTTCATTGGGAGTTGCCTTTCTGTCCCCAGGCTCTTCATCCTCTTTGGGATCTATGTCCTCGGATAGTTCTCTGGGAAACTCCTTCTGGGTTGGTCCTTTTAATTGCTATGCTGAACCCTCCTTCGGAGGGGAGGAAGTTCCTTTAGCATCTACACTTAGCCCCTTCATCAACAATTTCAGCTCGGCCATGTAGCAGGCCCGTCTAGAGACCTGGTCACCTCTCATTACTCCCACCTCGGCTTCGGTTGGAAACTTTAACAACAGACACCAGGGTGCGATGCAAGCCCTGAATTCTGCGAGATCCGGTCTCCCCAAGTAAGCATTATAGGGTGAGTCAATGTCTAAAACTACAAACTAAAGAATTCTTACTCTCCGACCGTCTCCTTGTCCCAACGTCACAAACAATTCTATATATCCCAGTGGAGCCGTCGATGCCCCATCAAAGCCGCGAACCCACCCTTCACAAGGCTTCAAATCTTCTGGCTCGAGTTTTATCTGAATGAATGCTTTCTTGAAAAGAATATTGACTGAACTTCCATTATCCACCAATACCTTATGAACTAGAGCGGGACCAATAGTTGTGGTGATGACCAATGGGTCTTCAGTAGGTGATTGATATCCATCATCGTCTCTGTTACGGAACACAACATCGTCGGACATCGTCTTCTGTTGCTTTACCGGAATGATATCTTTGAGGTTATCGCAATCATCCATATTGATGTGTTTAGCTGAGTTAACATATTGGTCCATCGCTGTGTAACCATGGTTGGTTGGATGAGGCCCGCCTACTATGGTGTTGATGACAATCCCTTTGCCTTTCTGTTGAGATGTGGGCTTAGGAGCAGGTTGATTTTGGTTCGGGGTCTGTCCCCCTACCCCCTATCTTTCGTAGCGACTTTATACTCGTCTAACTTTCCTTCTCGTAATAGCTTTTCAACAATGTCTCTCAGATGCCAACATTCTGTAATAACCCGGAAATTCTGAGCCAGTTTAAAATTTTTATTTCGGCAATTTTAGCAAATTTTGAATATTTAAAATGAATTATTTTAAATAATACCGACGAGAAATTTATTTTGAATATAATAGAACGTATATATTATATACATCATCGTTAGAATATAAATATTTATATATAATTATAAATATAAATGAAAACGGCGCGGTAGTTCGATAATTCGATTTCAAACTTCAATTGAATGTACCGGGTGCAAAACAATCCGGATTTTAGTGAAACCAAAAACATTAGGATCTAATTGGGAATATCTTTCCAACGAATCTGAAAAATTGAAATTTCATAGCGGGAATCAAAAGATATGTCCAGTTGAAAATTCTGAATAGTCGCTATGGAATTCAGGCCCTTAAAAATGGGAATTTTGCAAACGACCTCGGATTTCGACGAAACCACTTTTGTTGGGTCCGTGATGTTAAGTTATTAGTAGATTCCAAATTTCATAATTTTTTGATTCAATATGTGAGTGTGGCAAAGGAAAACGCGTTTGACCAGTTTCAGTTGATTTTAATCGACTGGGAAATGGCCATTTTTCAAACAGTCTCAGAATTCGACGAAACTAGTTTTGTTAGGACCGCATCGTCAATACGAAGCTAGAAAATATTTTTCTGGAATTTTTCTTGTTGGTATGTGACCCCGGTAAATTGAAATGCGCGTTCAAATTCAAAAAATAGAGTTATATGTTGATTTTGACGAAAACTGATCGAAACGATCAAATCAGCCTGCGATACATATCCCATTGTGTTCGGAATGGGGGTAATTAGCTATGGACGATAGGCGGTGGGCCTCGTTTAGAGGTCTTATGTGGAAGTCAACTTTTTCCGAAATTAAAATAATAAAATATAAAAATAACACTACCTCTCTCTCCTACCCCTATTCTTCCATTCTGGCCCCCTCCCGTTCTTCATTAAATCGAAATAAAAAAAATGGCAGAAGCAGCGGATGTCGCAGCCTCGTCGCCCCGACCTACCTCCACTGCCCCGATCTCCGGAGCACCACCTCATCTCGACACCCTCCCCCTCTCTCGATTCCCTCTCCTCTTCTACCCCCAGACAGCCGCCGCTAGAACGAAACCCCCTCCACGTGCCCCAGCCAAATGAGACGCGTCGCCCCTCCCCCCCTTTACCGCCTGCCACCACCGAAGCACCCAACTCTGACGCTTACACTCCCTAGCCGCCGCACCGAGTGTCGCGCCCTCAGGCCCAACGCCGATGTCGTGAGCATCCCAGATCCGATCCCAGTGACTTCTGGGCTTGCGCGTGGTGATAGGGAATGGTCGTAGTTCCTGAAGCATTTAGAATGAGTGCAAAGGAAGAAGGAAGGTTTGGTTTTTCTTTATTTACACTAATTATTGCATCTAGGTCATAAAGATGTAATTTTTATATAAAGGAAAGCTAGGATTTTTACAAAGGAAAGCTAGGATTTTTACAAAAGGAAGGATTGAATTTTTATATGTGAATATCAATGAAAAGAACATGTTTTTATATACGATGAGGATTTGGATTTTTAATTTCAAAAGGAAAGGATTTTTATTCAAGGAAAGAATATTTATGATATGAAAATACGATTTTTAAGATCGAAAAGTTGAGTTTTTTCAAAGTAAAAAGGCGAGATTTTTACTTGCATATATAGTATAGAAAGGTTAGATTTTTATTTATATATATAGCATGGAAAAATATATAATTTTTAATTAAGTAGGGAAGTAAAAATATGATTTTTACTTCGATAAAAAATAGGATTTTCATTGATGTAGAATATTAAAAATATAATTTTTATACTAGTGGCATATTAAAAATATAATCTTTATATTTGAAAAATAGAATTTTTACCTATAAAATAGCAGAGTAAAAATATGATTTTTATATATTGAATAGAAGAATAAAAATTCGATTTTTATATATTGAATAGCAGAGTAAAAATATGATTTTTATATATTGAATAGCAGAGTAAAAATTCGATTTTTATATATTGAATAGCGAAGTAAAAATATGATTTTTATATATTGAATAGCATAGTAAAAATTCGATTTTTATATATTGAATAGCAAAGTAAAAATTCGATTTTTATATATTGAATAGCGAAGTAAAAATTCGATTTTTAAATATATGAAGTGATTATAAAAATATGATTTTTTAAAATTTAAAGTAAACAAATAAAAATGTGATTTTTATTTTAAAAAGACAGTATATAAAAATGTGATTTTTATATATGTAGTGGCTACGGGCAACGAAAGCGACAAAAGGCGAGAACGATGAAGATTTCTATCAATGAAGAGTCGTGGTGTTGACTGTACTCATCCGTTGAGATTAGTCATGTGTTGAACGAAATATTTTAACAATAAAATTTACATCTTTATCATATAAAATTAGAAACTAACTGGAAAATAGATAAGATGAGTGGTCTCCTGGATATTAATCTGATGTTGGTTTCGGCCTTCGGGGTTAATATTCAGGGAATCGTTCTCTCACTAATTTACGGTTGGAGTCTGATTTAATATCAAACGATAGATACCTTAATTTTTATAAAATATATTAAATAACAAAAATAGTCACACGTGGACAATACTCATTTGTTGAGATTAGTCGTGTGTTAACAAAAATAAATATTCATTTGTTGAATAGAATATTTGAAAATAGAAATATATGAAGCCGTGTTGATTAGATTGACGCCATTTTGACGTGAACGATATTTATATCAATTTTATTCATTTAAAAATGAAGATTGAAAAGTGATTTCGAAATCGCATATTTTGAAATGAAATTTGAATTAAATTGAATAGAAAACGAATTGAATTCGAATTGAATATAAAACGAATTTGATTTCAATTGAATATATAATGAATTTGATTCAAATAGAAAACGGAAATGAATGGAATATAAAATGATTTCGAAATGAATGGAATATAAAATGATTTTGAAATGAATGGAATATAAAACGATTTCGAAATGAATTGAATATAAAACGATTTCGAATTAAATTGAATAGAAAACAAATTGAATTCAAATGGAATAGAAAACGAATTTGATTTAAATTGATTAGAAATCGAATTTGATTTAAGTCGAATAGAAAACCAATTTGAATTGAATCGAATAGAAAACCAATTTGAATTGAATCGAATAGAAAACCACTTTGAATTGAATCGAATTGAAAACGAATTCGAATTGAATTTAAAATTAAGTGAAATGAATTCAAATTGAATTGAAACTTGAATTGAATAGAAATGAATTTTAAAACGAATTTATAAGGAAAGATTCAATTTTGATTTGAATTGAGATGGAAGTTGAAATTGTTTTTGAAACGAATTCAAAACTATTTATAAAATTCGTTTTGAATGGTAATCGACGAAATATATATTATATATATAATATATATATAATATAATGGCCTGAATAGAACGCGCCGCGCCGCGGCAGTTTGTGAATTTCGACCATTTATTTCAAACAGACGTTACGGGAGATCCGACCGTCGGATTCTCCTAAAACCGGAACCGTTGGGTTCGTATCGAAAAGAGCTTTCTAACGAATATTAGAAATTCAAAATCTAACGGTTGGATTTGGAGATACATCCAAATCAAATTCGAAAAAGGTCGCTATAGGTGCAGTTCAATGGCCGTTGTTGGAAATCGACTGTACGGGCCTTGATAAAATTATTAAAAATATCAATAATTTGTGTAAAATCATAAGAAATGATTTGGGAAAATTTGGGATGAAAAACTCCATATTTGAAAAGATAAAAATAGATTTATATCGAAATGAACTAGTTTTGAACTGAAATCAAAACCCATTTATTTTTAAATAAATAAATTGGATTTGAAATGGGTTTGAAATAGAATTGATTTGTGGGTTTATCGTGAGCAGTGTTTTAAAAATCACCAGTTCTTTATCCCGATAATAAATAGAATGTGATTCGGGTTTGTCGTGAACTGTGTTTTAAAAAGACATTAGTTCTTTAACCCAATAAAAGGAGTTTTAATGAATCTTCAATTGAATTGAAATGTGGATTGATAATTTAAATTATCAACTTTATAAAATGAGCGAGGATGGAGTATCACTAGTTTTGCTTCAAAGCGATAGTTAAATCTTTAATTAGATTTGAACGTGAAATGGTAATTAATTTTACCGATAACACCATGGTGTTAGATGCGGAGTATTACCAGTTTTGCTTCATGGGATGAATAAGTTGGGATTGGGAAATAAAATAAACAATTACTTCGGTACGGTTCGCTAATCTCGACTAGTTAGGAAAAACCATAATTTGGTTTGATATGACATCCAAAGGAAGATTAAAGGATAAATTTTAAAGAATTTATCTTGGATAAAATTAATGGGAACCTTTCCCTAAAAATGTGATTTTATGAATAAAGGAATATTCTGAACTGGAATGAGGCGTATGTTGTGTTTGTGTAACATTTGTTTTTAATATACGCGGGTTGTTCGGAAAGGCCGGGTTTATACCCATTCTGAATAACCGATTCGACGATATGTCGAAGATGAAGACGGTGGTCGAAGGCCGGAAGTCTTCACATCGTTTGGATAATTACTGACGATCCTGATTGGGCTGTACACCAAAGAGGATGGAAACAGTTGGTGGTCATCCAGATGTACTTGGAGATGGATGGATATGCGAGGAAAGTGCCTTCGGTTTCGTTCAGACCCAGAACGGACTTGTAAATGGATTGTGTGTCTGACATGGGATTTTATTATGTGTTGATTGATATCTATTAAATATACATCTGTTTGGCGGCGGAGAATTTATTCTTTTGCTTAACGCCCTTCTCTGAGACGTACGAGCTTAGAGGATGTATATCGATGGACATCAGTCGCATGGCATGAATTGCCTGTGTGGCACGCTAAGATGCAATGATCAAGGCTTTTGTTGAAAAGCAAAGTCTTGTGGTTGATGATCAAAGCACGGCCTACGTGGCAGCTTTGTGTATAACATGAATTCGCGAGCCTCACACCTCGGTATGAGTCAAAAACGGGATAAGGACTGCAGGGAGAGCACGACGTTTCTTTCTAGCTTTGGTGGTGTTAGTGACTTGCCAGCCCTGACATTGATATACTTTTCACCTATGTGGTTGTTGGATGAGGCGCCTCAATTTTAGGTCTGTAAGGACCGGGAAACGTGTGTTCAGGAATACTAATCCTCTAACGTAAGTGAGGACCGACCCTGAAGATTCAGGGGTTGCCCTGAGTGCGTAGCCCTGGGACATTTGCTAGAGTGTCTCGAAAGCGGAGAGGAGCTTGCCCCTTGCCTCGACTCATGACGGAAATCCAATTTCCAATCGGTTTTATTTGTAGAGCCTAGTATGGCGACATAGTGGGATGGGGCACTTATGCCGTCTATGATTTATATTTATGATTGAAATTGTTTTGACACTATACACTTATTATAGTATCAAATGATTTGTTTTAAACGTACCAAGCATGTTTGGCTATTATAAGGGAAAACCCTATCCTCCGGCTTGCGTTGCATTGTGTGATGGGACCTGGGTCTTATAATAGCTTCATTTTTCGAAAAAGCATTACGTTATTTATTGATATGCACTAGTATTCTTGGGAGGAAACCCGTTCCGTGTTATACGGCGTGGTCCCTTGAATTACTCTCTTTTAAAGTAAAGTTTTAAATAACTGTTTTAGTTCTCACACCAGTCACATGACTGACCTGGAGTTTATTGTTTTAACCTAAACTCTGGGTGCCCCTATTTTCCGCACGGGCAGCTAGTAGTTTTGGTTTTACAGATTTATATTCACAGGATCCTGGTTTACAGCTGGAATGATATCCGGAAAGCTCTGTATCCGTACATTACCTTCAGTTGTGCTTTGTATTATTTCCCGCTGCTATGTAATTCATTGTAATCTCTGATATTTATCGAATGTAATTTGTTCATTATACTCTGTATATTCTTGTATCTGATGGAATTGTTGTAATAGCAATGAAATGTTCTTCCGTCTGCGTTCTGTTTTGTCTTGTCCTCACAGTAATTCGTTCTTTCTCATCTCTTCGGAGACCGGGGAAGTTCGGGTCGCTTCATTTGGTATCAGAGCTTTGGTTTACAGAGCTCGAGAACAAGACACATTAGAACCTTACGAAAGAATTCATCAGATATTGGATTAGTAATATCCAATTAGAATGACTCGTTAGAGATAGGATCAGCAGTATCCTAGAACGAGTGTGAAGAGTATATTTTTCAAATGAAAACAATTTTGTTTTGAAAATTTAAACCATTTTATACGTATTTGATTATTTGTTTATTTTGAATATGGACAATCGAGTATATATAGATTTCGCGTATACGCGTCATGAACGTATATTCGAAGTTTTAATATATTAGATAGATATGGAACCGCACTCTATAGCCCGGAGATGTTCTGATGGTGGTTCGAAACATCATCAGCATTTATTTTCGAGTGACGAAGGTGTGATTTCTATATATTTCCATTAGACTGGTGTGAGAACCAAAACTAATATAGCTAGAATATATTGTTGTGAATTGGCATCAAAAACATGATTTTTGGCTATATATCAAATTTATGAATTTGTAACTCTAATCCACTAATTGATTGATGTTTGTGTTGTTTGTTTATTTGTTTAATAATTTTAAACCATTATGCCTAATTGAACCAAATATTGAATTGTATTGAAAATTGGTCGCATTTGCTTGCATATACATGTACTTACATTGAACAGGTCATAGCAAGGAGGCTAGAGCAGAGAATAAAATTTGTTTGCCCGACAAATAGGTACATGTTTACTACATAATTTACTGTTTTGTTTGGGTGATGATGATTTTATGAGCCTATTGGCTAGCCGCTGGGCTTTTTCTTTTTCTTTTTGAGATCTGAAGGCCTATATGGCAATTTCGGGATTTTCCCGTGGCTCCCGGTGCAGGGGAGGTTATGGCGAAATTTTTCAAAAATTTAGGGTGTTAGCCAAATTTTTGAAAATTGGAAAATTCTCAGAAAGTGAAAAGTTGGAGAATGGAAGCCAGATCGAACGTAGAGTTGATTAATCAAACCAATTTCGACTTTGTTCCTTTTCGGGGACGAAAAGTTTTAAGTGGGGGAGATTGTAATAACCCGGAAATTCTGAGCCAGTTTAAAAATTTTATTTCGGCAATTTTAGCGAATTTTGAATATTTAAAATGAATTATTTTAAATAATACCGACGAGAAATTTATTTTGAATATAATAGAACGTATATATTATATACGTCGTCGTTAGAATATAAATATTTATATATAATTATAAATAGAATTGAAAACGGCGCGGTAGTTCGATAATTCGATTTCAAACTTCAATTGAATGTACCGGGTGCAAAACAATCCGGATTTTAGTGAAACCAAAAACATTAGGATCTAATTGGGAATATCTTTCCAACGAATCTGAAAAATTGAAATTTCATAGCGGGAATCAAAAGATATGTCCAGTTGAAAATTTTGAATAGTCGCTATGGAATTCAGGCCCTTAAAAATGGGAATTTTGCAAACGACCTCGGATTTCGATGAAACCACTTTTGTTGGGTCCGTGATGTTAAGTTATTGCTAGATTCCAAATTTCATAATTTTTCGATTCAATATGTGAGCGTGGCAAAGGAAAACGCGTTTGACCAGTTTCAGTTGATTTTAATCGACTGGGAAATGGCCATTTTTCAAACAGTCTCAGAATTCGACGAAACTAGTTTTTTTAGGACCGTATCGTCAATACAAAGCTAGAAAATATTTTTCTGAAATTTTTCTTGTTAGTATGTGACCCCGGTAAATTGAAATGCGCGTTCAAATTCAAAATATAGAGTTATATGTTGATTTTGACGAAAACTGATCGAAACGATCAAATCAGCCTGCGATACATATCCCATTGTGTTCGGAATGGGGGTAATTAGCTATGGACGACAGGCGGTGGGCCTCGTTTAGAGGTCTTATGTGGAAGTCAACTTTTTTCGAAATTAAAATAATAAAATATAAAAATAACACTACCTCTCTCTCCTACCACTATTCTTCCATTCTGGCCCCCTCCCGTTCTTCATTAAATCAAAATAAAAAAAATTGGCAGAAGCGAATGTCGCAGCCTCGTCGCACCGACCTACCTCCACTGCGCCGATCTCCGGAGCACCACCTCACCTCAACACCCTCCCCCTCTCTCGATTCCGTCTCCTCTTCTACCCCTAGACAGCCGCTGCTAGAACGAAACCCCCTCCCCGTGCCCTAGCCAAATGAGACGTGTCGCCCCCCCCCCCTTTACCGCCTGCCACCATCGAAGCACCCAACTCTGACGCCTACACTCCCTAGCCGCCGCACCGAGTGTCGCGCCCTCAGGCCCAACGCCGACGTCGTGAGCATCCCAGATCCGATCCCAGTGACTTCTGGGCTTGCGCGTGGTGATGGGGAATGGTCGTAGTTCCTGAAGCATTTAGAACGAGTGCAAAGGAAGGAAGGTTCGGTTTTTCTTTATTTACACTAATTATTGCATCTAGGTCATAAAGATGTAATTTTTATATAAAGGAAAGCTAGGATTTTTACAAAGGAAAGCTAGGATTTTTACAAAGGAAAGCTAGGATTTTTACAAAAGGAAAGATTGAATTTTTATATGTGAATATCAATGAAAAGAACACGTTTTTATATACGATGAGGAATTGGATTTTTAATTTCAAAAGGAAAGGATTTTTATTCAAGGAAAGAATATTTATGATATGAAAATACGATTTTTAAGATCGAAAAGTTGAGTTTTTTCAAAGTAAAAAGGCGAGATTTTTACTTGCATATATAGTATAGAAAGGTTAGATTTTTATTTATATATATAACATGGAAAAATATATAATTTTTAATTAAGTAGGGAAGTAAAAATATGATTTTTACTTCGATAAAAAATAGGATTTTCATTGATGTAGAATATTAAAAATATAATTTTTATACTAGTGGCATATTAAAAATATAATCTTTATATTTGAAAAATAGAATTTTTACCTATAAAATAGCAGAGTAAAAATATGATTTTTATATATTGAATAGCAAAATAAAAATTCGATTTTTATATATTGAATAGCAGAGTAAAAATATGATTTTTATATATTGAATAGCAGAGTAAAAATTCGATTTTTATATATTGAATAGCGAAGTAAAAATATGATTTTTATATATTGAATAGCATAGTAAAAATTTGATTTTTATATATTGAATAGCAAAGTAAAAATTCGATTTTTATATATTGAATAGCGAAGTAAAAATTCGATTTTTAAATATATGAAGTGATTATAAAAATATGATTTTTTAAAATTTAAAGTAAACAAATAAAAATGTGATTTTTATTTTAAAAAGACAGTATATAAAAATGTGATTTTTATATATGTAGTGGCTACGGGCAACGAAAGCGACAAAAGGCGAGAACGATGAAGATTTCTATCAATGAAGATTCGTGGTATTGGATAGCTATTGGTGAGAATTTCTCACCTTTCAATTTCTTTTTCTAGTTATATATATATATATATATATATATATATATATATATACTAGGATGTAGACGGTGCTTAGTAGCACCCGACACAATCGTCCACAGACCATGGACTTGTTTGTTTGGTTGCATAAATTAGTTAGATGATTTGATTTGAATTTGGTTGTTTGGTAAATTTGATTGATATGTGAATGGCGTGGGCCTTCACTAGACCGGGGATAAGCCTAGGCCTCGTCCCGTTTCTAGTATCGTGTCATTATGCCGCCGAAATTTTCTAAAATATGTTAGAAAAATAAAAATATCATTTTTATTGTGTAAATGAACTGAATAGAAATTCATGTGTTGAAATAAAATATTTTATCGTTAAAAATATAATTTTTAACGTGAATGTGAATAAATGAATATTCATTTACAAACCGGACGGTTTGTTTATGTACACCTATTTGAAGGACGTTGATTGGGACGATAAATTTTACACATCGCCCAACTGCACAAATAAAATCTGTGTTTGTTGATTTGAAACCCCACACGGGTGTTGGGATGAAATGTGAAGTTCACTCATCCTGATTGATTAAATACGTCGATCGATTGATTGACAGGCTGTTATAAGCGTTAGATATCTATATTTGATGCTTATACAGTGTAGTGCACTTTGGATGATGGTTGATTATTTATCGTTGCTATTATATACATGTGTTGTATGGAATCCATATAATTAGCTTTATATGGTAATTGATTGGGCCTCATTCCAAATTAGAAAATAAAGAACATTATAAAGTAAAGGTTCATGTGTTGACTGTACTCATCCGTTGAGATTAGTCATGTGTTGAACGAAATATTTTAACAATAAAATTTACATCTTTATCATATAAAATTAGAAACTAACTGGAAAATAGATAAGATGAGTGGTCTCCTGGATATTAATCTGATGTTGGTTTCGGCCTTCGGGGTTAATATTCAGGGAATCGTTCTCTCACTAATTTACGGTTGGAGTCTGATTTAATATCAAACGATAGATACCTTAATTTTTATAAAATATATTAAATAACAAAAATAGTCACACGTGGACAGTACTCATTCGTTGAGATTAGTCGTGTGTTAACAAAAATAAATATTCATTTGTTGAATAGAATATTTGAAAATAGAAATATATGAAGCCGTGTTGATTAGATTGACGCCATTTTGACGTGAACGATATTTATATCAATTTTATTCATTTAAAAATGAATATTGAAAAGTGATTTCGAAATCACATATTTTGAAATGAAATTTGAATTAAATTGAATAGAAAACGAATTGAATTCGAATTGAATATAAAACGAATTTGATTTCAATTGAATATATAATGAATTTGATTCAAATAGAAAACGGAAATGAGTGGAATATAAAATGATTTCGAAATGAATGGAATATAAAATGATTTCGAAATGAATGGAATATAAAATGATTTCGAAATGAATTGAATATAAAATGATTTCGAATTAAATTGAATAGAAAACAAATTGAATTCAAATGGAATAGAAAACAAATTTGATTTAAATTGATTAGAAAACGAATTTGATTTAAGTCAAATAGAAAACCAATTTGAATTGAATCGAATAGAAAAAAACTTTGAATTGAATCGAATTGAAAACGAATTCGAATTGAATTTAAAACGAAGTGAAATGAATTCAAATTGAATTGAAACTTGAATTGAATAGAAATGAATTTTAAAACGAATTTATAAGGAAAGATTCAATTTTGATTTGAATTGAGATGGAAGTTGAAATTGTTTTTGAAACGAATTCAAAACTATTTATAAAATTCGTTTTGAATGGTAATCGACGAAATATATATTATATATATTATATATAATATAATGGCCTGAACAGAACGCGCCGCGCCGCGGCAGTTCGTGAATTTCGACCATTTATTTCAAACAGACATTACGGGAGATCCGACCGTCGGATTCTCCTAAAACCGGAACCGTTGGGTTCGTATCGAAAAGAGCTTTCTAACGAATATTAGAAATTCAAAATCTAACGGTTGGATTTGGATATACGTCCAAATCAAATTCGAAAAAGGTCGCTATAGGTGCAGTTCGATGGCCATTGTTGGAAATCGACTGTACGGGCCTTGATAAAATTATTAAAAATATCAATAATTTGTGTAAAATCATAAGAAATAATTTGGGAAAATTTGGGATGAAAAACTCCATATTTGAAAAGATAAAAATGGATTTATATCGAAATGAACTAGTTTTGAACTGAAATCAAAACCCATTTATTTTTAAATAAATAAATTGGATTTGAAATGGGTTTGAAATAGAATTGATTTGTGGGTTTATCGTGAGCAGTGTTTTAAATAACACCAGTTCTTTAACCCGATAATAAATAGAATGTGATTCGGGTTTGTCGTGAACTGTGTTTTAAAAAGACATTAGTTCTTTAACCCAATAAAAGGAGTTATAATGAATCTTCAATTGAATTGAAATGTGGATTGATAATTTAAATTATCAACTTTAGAAAATGAGTGAGGATGGAGTATCACCAGTTTTGCTCCAAAGCGATAGTTAAATCTTTAATTAGATTTGAACGTGAAATGGTAATTAATTTTACCGATAACACCATGGTGTTAGATATGGAGTATTACTAGTTTTGCTTCATGGGATGAATAAGTTGGGATTGGGAAATAAAATAAACAATTACTTCGGTACGGTTCGCTAATCTCGACTAGTTAGGAAAAACCATAATTTGGTTTGATATGACATCCAAAGGAAGATTAAAGGATAAATTTTAAAGAATTTATCTTGGATAAAATTAATGGGAACCTTTCCCTAAAAATGTGATTTTATGAATAAAAGAATATTCTGAACTGGAATGAGGCGTATGTTGTGTTTGTGTAACATTTGTTTTTAATATACGCGGGTTGTTCGGAAAGGCCGGGTTTATACCCATTCTGAATAACCGATTCGACGATATGTCGAAGATGAAGACGGTGGTCGAAGGCCGGAAGTCTTCACATCGTTTGGATAATTACTGACGATCCTGATTGGGCTGTACACCCAAGAGGATGGAAACAGTTGGTGGTCGTCCAGATGTACTTGGAGATGGATGGATATGCGAGGAAAGTGCCTTCGGTTTCGTTCAGACCCAGAACGGACGTGTAAATGGATTGTGTGTCTGACATTGGATTTTATTCTGTGTTGATTGATTTCTATTAAATATACATCTGTTTGGCGGCGGAGAATTTATTCTTTTGCTTAACGCCCTTCTCTGAGACGTACGAGCTTAGAGGTTGTATATCGATGGACATCAGTCGCATGGCATGAATTGCCTGTGTGGCACGCTAAGATGCAATGATCAAGGCTTTTGTTGAAAAGCAAAGTCTTGTGGTTGATGATCAAAGCACGGCCTACGTGGCAGCTTTTTGTATAACGTGAATTCGCGAGCCTCACACCTCAGTATGAGTCAAAAACGGGATAAGGACTGCAGGGAGAGCACGACGTTTCTTTCTAGCTTTGGTGGTGTCAGTGACTTACCAGCCCTGACATTGATATACTTTTCACCTATGTGGTTGTTGGATGAGGCGCCTCGATTTTAGGTCTGTAAGGACCGGGAAACGTGTGTTCAGGAATACTAATCCTCTAACGTAAGTGAGGACCGGCCCTGAAGATCCAGGGGTTGGCCAGAGTGCATAGCCCTGGGACATTTGCTAGAGTGTCTCGAAAGCGGAGAGGAGCTTGCCCCTTGCCTCGACTCATGACGGAAATCCAATTTCCAATCGGTTTTATTTGTAGATCCTAGTATGGCGACATAGTGGGATGGGGCACTTATGCCGTCTATGATTTATATTTATGATTGAAATTGTTTTGACACTATACACTTATTATAGTATCAAATGATTTGTTTTAAAGGTACCAAGCATGTTTGGCTATTATAAGGGAAAACCCTATCCTCCGGCTTGCGTTGCATTGTGTGATGGGACCTGGGTCTTATAATAGCTTCATTTTTCGAAAAAGCATTGCGTTATTTATTGATATGCACTAGTATTCTTGGGAGGAAACCTGTTCCGTGTTATACGGCGTGGTCCCTTGAATTACTCTCTTTTAAAGTAAAGTTTTAAATAACTGTTTTAGTTCTCACACCAGTCACATGACTGACTTGGAGTTTATTGTTTTAACCTAAACTCTGGGTGCCCCTATTTTCCGCACGGGCAGCTAGTAGTTTTGGTTTTACAGATTTATATTCACAGGATCCTGGTTTACAGCTGGAATGATATCCGGAAAGCTCTGTATCCGTACATCACCTTCAGTTGTGCTTTGTATTATTTTCCGCTGCTATGTAATTCATTGTAATCTCTGATATTTATCAAATGTAATTTATTCATTATACTCTGTATATTCTTGTATCTGATGGAATTGTTGTAATAGCAATGAAATGTTCTTCCGTCTGCGTTCTGTTTTGTCTTGTCCTCACAGTAATTCGTTCTTTCTCATCTCTTCGGAGACCGGGGAAGTTCGGGTCGCTTCACATTCACTGGTTGAGTGTCCGTGAGTTCCATGAAAAAGGCAAAATTTTCCAGTCGCGATCTCTTTTTCGGTTGAGACTCTGGGTGGTGGCCTTTTGTATTGTAAGACGTTGTAGGTATCTAGGTAGATGTTTTCCAATGTGTCATTCAGCGGCGAATAGTTCTCAAAAGTTTGGAATCGAGGTCTTTTATTGGAGTTGTTTCCTCGATTCCTATTCCTCCTATTGTCAATCCCGTTCTTGTTGTTACTTCCTTCATTTTTGTTACCGACATTCACCTCGACTTTTCCTGAGCTTTCATCGGATTTCTTCACAGCGACATTACTTTGGATATCTTCTTTCGAGGTTCCATCAGACTTTCATTTCTGATTAGCGTATGTCTCTTCTCGACGTAAACAGATATTGAAACACCCCATCTCCGTTAACGTCACTCACAAAGGGAATGCCTTAACTTTGCTGGAGCGTTTTAGATAAAAGATGCAGATAAATTACAAGACAGTCAAATAAAGCAGCAGAAAATAAAGTCATTTTGTAAACAATATGGTTCAATTAAGCTTTTACAACAGTTGTCTCAATCATACTTAAAAGTAATACATAGAACTTCTGTCTTGATCCAAAAACTTTCAAATATAAAAGAAGCATAAAAACAACAATGATATTCCCCAATAAAGCATGAACCAGCCATAGCAGTGGAAGAGAGAGTCTAAAGCATTACATTGACTATCTTCGAGCTTGGAAAGAAAACTGAGCTAAGTGGAAACATTTCCTCCCTCTGAACCGAGGGGGCGGCAGAAGAAAAGAGGCGAAACAAAACTAGGTCAGACATAAGTCTGGTAAGTCCAATGACTTTCAGCATATAAACAGGCAAAAGCATCATGATATGAATAAACTGAATATAAGACAATACCGTGATAACAGGGATAAAAAGATAACATAGGATAAGAATAAGGTATGATAAGGTAAGATAAACTGAATGTGCTTCTACTCTTTCTCTGCTTCGCTACTACCCTGTTATTCTGATTTCTATATCTCTGCACCACCTAACTAGTGTCCCAACTAGTAATCTGTATAAAATGATAATATGATAACGTGATCCCAATCTCCGTAATTGTGGTAGCCTTCAGGTGTACATCTATCATGAGGATTCCACCTCAATCTGCCTAATTGCCATGAACATGTTAGATGTACCCTTACTACCCTATCGATCGGCTCCTTACTTACATTAATGTTCCATGTGTCTATGTCAATCAGCCCTCTCTTCCGTGTAGATACCCTGTGCTGGTCCCACCATAAGGTGTATCAATCCTTATGGTAGCGACACGATTCAAGATGCACAGTGTATAACTACTAGTACCCAGTGCCTGCTTTTTCCCACTCTGAAGTACGTGCATGCCCGTAAACCGTCGGAACCTACACTGATGTACCCCCTGCCGCTGCTTTGACCGCTTATAATCAGCCCAGTAATCGTGCCCCACCCTGCCTAGTTACAGCGTACTATGATACATTTATGTGGATTACTGCTGAAATGGGTCCCCGTAACTAGGGTTTCCTGCTGGTTAAGTTTGTGGGCCTAAATATACAAATATTACCCACCTACATGAGATGTACTTAATCCTCCTACCGATTCTAGCATGTTTTCTTAATGGTTAAGTTTGTGGGCCTATATGTACTAATATTACCCACCTACACGAGATGTACTTAACCCTTCCATCGATTCAAGCATGTTTATTTAACGGTTAAGTTTGTGGGCCTATATTTACTAATATTACCCACCAACCAGATATGTACTTAACCCTCCCACACATTATGTCATATTGGTTAAGTGTTGTCCATTCATATTAACTTAACCCATCCATTCATCATGTCATGCTGGTTAAGTGTTTCTTATTAACTTAACCCCATTCGTTCATCAAGTTATATTGGTTAAGTGTTTCCATGTTAACTTAGCCCCACGTGTTCATCATGTTGTATTGGTTAAATGTCATCAATCAATTCAGGTTAACTTAACCCACCTACTTGTCATGTTACTTTGGTTAAGTGTTGCCTTCTTGTGTCAACTTAACCCTACCACAAATCAAGTTATATTGGTTAAGTGTTGCCCTCTTGTTTTAACTTAACCTTACCACAAATCAAGTTATATTGGTTAAGTGTTTCTTATTACTTAACCCTACCATTCATCATGCTATACTGGTTAAGTGTTTCCTATTAACTTAACCCTAGTCATTCATGTTATATTGGTTAAGTGTTCCTATGAACTTAACCTTAGTCATTCATCTTGTTCATTAGCATTAATTGATTTATTAATGCACCAACATCTCACATTAGATATGTGTTGTTGCGGTTACTGGATGTGTTGGGCGGATCCAGGCAGTTTAACACCACAACTCAATCTAACCTTGGGTTTTTCTTGGTCATGATGCACTAACCTCTTTCATTAGATAGGTGTTGTTGTGGTTACTGGATGTGCCGGGCGGTTCCGGGCAGTTTTATACCACAAGTCAATCTAACCTCGGGTTAGGCACATTCGTCTTTTCACTAATTTACACATTTACATTGCTAAAGCCCAAATCATTTCATTTAGAGAATAAATATAAAACTTATAATATGCGGTCTTCAACGAATTAGACTTTAGCAGCAAATATGATATACAACCCCTGGCCCACGTAAAGCCATATTTCCAGTAAACCCTACAATATGTCTTCTTCAAAAAATTAGGACAAGACGCCTCTTTCTTCTATAAACTAAAACCGCACCCCCTAACTCAAGATCAAAATCGCACCCTTCAAATCAAAATCAAAGCTTGATCATTTTCATCTTTAATTCGGACTTCCTTCATCAATCAATTTAAATCAACCTCCCTCTCTCTCTTTTTGTCTGTCAAAGACCGGAACGGATTTATTGTTGAATTCCGACCCGGCAATCGCCGAAACCAGACCGAAATGGTTGTGATTCCGACGTGCCGGGCGGAACTTCGAACCTTGCATCTAACACCTTAATACTTAAAAAAAAGTTGAAATTGCAGTCTTTTGTGCTTGAACTTCAAATATACTCATAAGCTTGTGTGCAGAAAGTACAACTATGCTGCATATGTTCTCTTAAAAACATCAAAAACAAATAAACAACATTGCAGTCTACTTACATCAAGGAGTATTGATCAGTAAATAGTGTAATATTATTGCCTAATGTATTAGGCAAGATTTAAAGGTAAATAGTTTCAGAAAAGGGATTCGTCTTCATACATCAATTATCAAAGACTGAAAATCTTATGCAGGCGATTACATGAGTACTGAAATGTTAAATGAAATTCTTCTTTGCTTTCCAGATGATTCTATATAACTCAAATTGTACGATTTACCTTTTGTAATGGAATGTTCCTACCATTTTGTTCCCAACTAAGGTTTAGAGATACAAAAGGTAGCGGTCTCCATGTTTGTCTCAACTGTCATGATTCCTGCAAAATTCATTTAGTTTATATTAGGTTTTGTAAAGTAAACAAATTCTAAAAAGTAATGATCGTACTAAGAGGATGAGCATGAACAGAGAGAGAATACCTATTTGTTGATGCATGGTTGGATAAGATGTGGATAGTGGCAAAGTGTTGGGGAAGGAAAATGACAATTTGATCATCCTATGTTTGACACTTAGTTAATATATGACATGAGTTTTCTTGAAATTCCAAAAAAAGACTACACTTTGACTAGGTTGACCAAGGTTTCGCATTATATATAAGATATACATATTTGTAGAAACAGAATTATTCTTTCAAGTATTATTTGATAGTCAAACTAAAACTATTGTCTTGTATATGGTAAAGAGATAGTACGTACAGTTTACCATATGGATTAATCAAGAAACTTCCAAACCGTACATGCATTGAGTTAGAAAATTACTTAATACTAAAATTCACAGAGGTAACCCAAGATATTATGGTGTGATATGGTACTTTCACTCCTAACCAAAAAAAAGTATATAACTTCAACGGTTACTATTTTTTCCTAGTTTCAAAAATATAAAACACAATAACAATGTGTAAGCCACTAGCAAATATGTTAATCTGTGCATTCAATAAGACATACGTGATGACCCCAAACTTTCGTAGTACGAAAGCAAGGATAATCATTGGAATATAACATAATTACTACAATAGCAGATCTCAGATAACGTCATAACACATAAATCATTGCAGCGGAAATAGGAATGTCATCAACATCACAACATCAAAGACATCAGAGTGGCATAGTTACAGGATACAACTTAGCAAAATAGAAGTCTCAGCAAAAAGAAATAAGTCTAAAACTCAATCAAGTACATCATAAATAAAGGATGTCTAAATGTCTCAAAGCATAAACAAAAAGATAAAAATTTCCTTCATCTTCTTTCCTTAAGCATGCTCCAATCCAGAATGCATCCATAATACCTGAACCTGTCACTTGGCTGCCCGTGTGAAAAGAGGGCACCCGAGTTTGCAAAGTGAAACAAACTACGAGTTAGTCGTGGGACTGGTATGAGAAATCTTTCCTAACTTATCTAACAATATGGCTAATCACAGGACCACGCCGCTAACGTGGAACGGGTTTACTCCATTAGATTGCTAGTGCATAAATTAAATAGATTTTTATTCAAAACAATGCAATGCTTTTTAGAAAAATGAAATCATTATAAGACTCAAGTCCCATCACACAATGCAACGCAAAACGGAGGATAGAGTTATACCTTATAATGATCAAACATGCTTGATACGTAGAAAATAATATTTTAATATTATTATTAGTGTCTAATCAGTTTTAAAATACTTCAAAGTAAATGTATCAATCCTAGACGGCATAGCTACCATATACTATGTCGTCATATATAGGTTTACAATCAAAAACCATAATGTCGTATTTGAAATGGGGTTTCCATCATGAGTCAAGGCTAGGGACAATCTCCTTACCGATTCAAGACACTCTAGCAATGTCTCAGGATTCGGACACTGACGAACCCTTGGATCCTATAGGGCCGGTCCACAAATAATTTAGTGGATTAGTTATGCCTGAACACACGCTTCTCGGTCCTATTGAACCTATAATTTGGTCACTATCGACCAATAAATCCAAGGTACCTCATAATCCATCAACCACAGAAGTAAAATGTCAGGGCTTGCAAAACCATGATACCACTTCTTGCTAGAAAGAAACGTGTGCACTCCCTGTGTTCCCTTGTCCCATTTCTGACTCTTACCGGGGTGTGAGGCTCGCGAGGTAACGCTATACACAAAGCTATGCTGAAATAGGCTATGCTTTGATCATCAACCACAAGGCTCTGCTTTTCAACAAAATCCTTAATCATCTGCATCTTGGCATGCCACATTGACAATCCACGCCATGCGATCGATAATTACCAATATATAACTTCTGAGCTCGTGCGTCTCAGAGAAGGGTGTTAAGCAAGAGAATAAATCCTCTGCCACCAATCAGATATATATTAAATAGAAATGAATTTACATGGAATGAATTCCAATGTCAGGCACACATCCATTTACAAGTCCGTTCTGGGTCTGAATGAAACCGGAGTCATCATATTCCTCGTTCTGTATATCTAATACGGAAGGGAGGTGCTCGCTTATCCGAACAATCAACAAGTATGTCCGGACAACTACCACCTTAACCCTTTACTAGGAGCTAACCAATGTCGAGCATCACTAGTTATCCATTCAATGTGAATATCACCGGCCTTTAATCACCGTCTTCAATATCTTCGATTTAAGTCGTCGTATAATTATTTGAAATGAGATTGAACTCGGTCTTTTCAAATAATTCTCACATAAATATAATTTAATACCGATTTATTGCTATTTTTATTTATTTAAAAATAGCCCAATTTAATTTAATGACGCTTCCGGTCAATAGGCGACCCTAGCACTGTTTTAATCAAAATTTGATTTACACTTTTCTCGAAATCTAACCGTTGGATTTTAACAAAATTTGTATCGTTGGAAAGATCTTCCCAAAGCGGTCCTAACGGTTCTAGTTTTAGGAAAATCCGACGGTCGTATCTTTAGGTATAATCGTTTAAAATTACGATTCCGAAACGCGAACTACCCCGCGCGATTCATTTAATTTTAATATATATTTATATATACAAAACTATATATAAATATAAACCATTTGACGATTCCACTAACGCGTTTAACACGCCAATTTAAAAGGATGTTTATTTGGCATATCATATCTATATACTCATAATGTCAAATAAAATATATTTTATTTACATGACAATTGAGCCAATGACAAATAAAAAAGCTAATTTTTATTTGTATTTCTATTTTTAACTTTAACAAATAAAAATGAATATTTTATTTGTATAAAGTTTTCAGAGCATGTTTTGACAATAAAAATAGTTCATCCAAATTCTAATGTATGAATTGTCAATACAAATGATTCTTTGACTTTGCATACAAATTCTAATATATGCGTTGTTTATAAAATGATATTTTGACTTTGCATATAACTTCTAATATATGCATTGTTAATAAAATGTTATTTTAACTTTGCATATAAATTCTAATATATGAATTGTTAATAAAATATTACTTCAACTTTGCATATAAATTCTAATATATGCATTGTCAATAAACTGTTATTTTAGCTTTGCATATACATTCCAATATATGCATGGTTAATAAGATGTTATTTTCACTTTTTGTTTAAAATTCCTTTTTTCTAGTTTCTTACATTACATTAAAAATGTGAATTTTCAATGTAGACGTGTTTTTATTTTAAAACAAGAACATTTTCATATTTTCTTATATTGCTTAAAAATGTGAATTTTTAATGTAGACATGTTTTTATTTCAAAACATGAACATTTTTCTATTTTCTTCTATTACATTAAAAATGTGAATTTTTAATGTAGACATGTTTTTATTTTAAAACATGACCATTTTTCTATTTTATTATGTTACATTAAAAACGTGAATTTTTAATGCAGACATGTTTTTATTTTAAAACATGAATATTTTTCTATTTCCTTATATTACATTAAAAATGTGAATTTTTAATGTAGACAACTTTTTATTTTAAAACATGAACATTTTTCTATTTGCTTATATTACATTAAAAATGTGAATTTTAACTTTAGACATGTTTTTATTTTTCTATTTTCTTGTATTACATTAAAAATGTGAATTTTTATTGTAAACATGCTTTTATTTTAAAACATGAACATTTTCCTAGTTCTTATTTCAATTCCACAAAATGACAAAAATTGATATTTCATTTTTGTTGAAAATTCTATTTCAACAAAATGACAAAATTTGATATTTCATTTTTGTTGAAAATTCTAATTCAACAAAATGACAAAAATTGATATTTCATTTTTGTTGAATCTTCTAATTCAACAAAATGACAAAAATTGATATTTTATTTTTGTTGAAAATTCTAATTGAACAAAATGACAAAAATTGATATTTCATTTTTGTTGAATGTTCTAATTCAACAAAATGACAAAAATTGATATTTCATTTTTGTTGAAAATTCTAATTCAACAAAATGACAAAATTTGATATTTCATTTTTGTTGAATATTCTAATACAACAAAATGACAAAAATTGATATTTCAAATTTTTTTAAATTCTAATTCAACAAAATGAAAAAAATGGTTCTTTTCATTTTTGTTGAAAATTCTAATTCAACAAAATGATAAAAATGGTTCTTTTCACTTTTGTTTAAACTAAACTATGAAACAAAAGTGATAATCTTGTTTAAACTAAACTATGTAACAAAGGTGATAATTTTGTTTCAACTAAACTATGAAACAAAGGTGATAATTTTGTTTTCAACTAAACTATTAATCAAAAGTGACAATAAAAATGGAATCTTTTTATTATAATCTTTTTATTATAATCTTTTAATCATAATCTTTTTATTATAATTTTTTTATTATAATGAAAACAAATTTTTGACAAAAACCATGTTTCATGTAGACAATAAAAATGAGATTTTTATTGTAAATCTAAATTTGGCAAAACCATGTTTCATGTTAACAATAAAAATGATATTTTTATTGTAAAGCTAAATTGGACAAAACCATGTTTCATATTAACAATAAAAATGAGATTTTTATTGTAAATCTAAATTTGACAAAACCATGTTTCATGTTAACAATGAAAATGAATATTTTATTGTTAATCTAAATTTGACAAAACCACGTTTCATGTTAACAATAAAAATGAATATTTTATTGTTAATCTATATTTGACAAAACTATGTTTCATGTTTCTAAATAAAAGGTGAAACTTATATTATAAAATCAAATCAATATTCATAGATCTGAAATAAAAATAAAATCTTTTATTTTGAAATGAGATCTAATAAAAAATTATAGATTCAAATAAAAGAAAGAATATCTATTGTAGAACAAGATCTAACAAACATGAGCATCACAATCAACATTCAACAAATTCAAATTCCAAGCATCACAGATCTGATTTTATTAATATAACTACATGGATTCCAAATAGCGAGAAATAATTAAAATTTTAATTATAAAAATCGAAATCCCACAGTCGTGTTTTAATTCTGAATAATTCAGAATCGATTTTTTTTCAAAATTTGATCTGCTCTGAATCAGTTCTAATCAATCCAGAAGTGTAGATCTCGGATTCACGATCGTAACGGATCTGAAATTATTCAATTCCGAGTTTGTATGCATTAGTTATGATTTAATTTAGATCGATAATATTTGAAAATAAATAAATTAAATAATTAAATTTAAATATTACCCTCTTCTTCCTTCTAACATACTAAGGCCGCGTATAAACCCAATTTGTTCGATTCTAGGTCAAGCTTTTGCGTTCAAACGGTGCAGCGATTCGAATATCGAATGGTGTGGTGTCGGAGGGGGAGGGGCAGCACACGTTCGCCGGCAAGGGGGCCCAGCTCGGTGGCAAGATGGTGGCATGGCGGCGGATGAAATGGGGTCACTTCCCGGCCTTAGTTCTCGAGCTACACACCACGGGTTCGAGTGAACTTGGTATGGATGCATGGAGGAAGGAATTATCTACAAAAACCTCAAATGGCTCGATTGATTTTGGTAAGAGGATGGAGAGTTATTTGAGGAGGAAGAAAGGAGCGATAGTGGCCATTGAAAACGAGACGGCGGCTGTATGTTTGAAATCAGGGTTTGGTTTTTCTATTATTTATAATATAATAATATTTAATGTTCTAATTACTGGTTTAGCCCATTAATTCTCAATAGCTCCAATTGCAGCCCAGCAAGAGTTGTTCCTACCTAATTAAACACGTTCCGGACACTATGTGCTAGGTCCCGTCAGCCCAATCGATCGTTTTTAGCCTGTTTCCTTTAATTTAAAATTTAAATCATTTACTTATTTCGATCGTACATTTAAATTCACCGGGGCAACATACGGACTCCGAAAATTCCCGAAAAATAAATATAGCTATGTTTTGACAGTACGGTCCTAAAAAAATTAATTTCATCGAATTTGGAGACCGTTTGAAAAATGGCCTTTTTAACGGTCGATTAAATTCAACAGAAGTTATCGAACGCAGTTTAATTTTCCATGCTCACATATTAATTCCAAAAATTCTGGAAAATTAAACTTAGCAATAATTTGACATTCCGGATCCGACAAAAATGATTTCATCGAAAACGGGGGTCTTTTGCATAATGGCCATTTATACGGGTACATATTATATTAAATTTCATGGCGACTATTTTGAATAACTGGCCATAACTTTTTATTCCCGCTATGAAATTTTGATTTTTCGGAAACGTTGGAAAGATATTTTTAAACAGATTTAAATATTTTTGGTTTCACTAAAATCCGATTTATCTTGAATCCTGTACATTCAGTCAAAGTTCAGATTCAAATTCTCAAACTACCGTGCTATTTCTAACTCCTTTTAAAATTAAAATAAATATATTCGTTCTAACTTCGATTTAAATAAATTTCCCATCGTCATTATTTAAAATAAATTATTTTAACTATTCAAAATTCATTGAAATAGACAAAATAAAAATTTTAAATTGGTTTTTATTTTCCGGGTTGTTACAATCTCCCCCACTTAAAAGCTTTTCGTCCCCGAAAAGGAAACAATAGTAAAGTAGGAAACAAAACGGAAAATGCAAAATATTGTAAATATACACCAACACAAGAGTTACTCAGAGATGTCCACTCTACACTTGGGATAATCTTGTTTGATGCTATCCTAAGTCTCCCATGTGCAGTCTCTAGGATCCTCACTCCATTGCACTTTGACTAAGTGGATCCTCTTGTTCCTCAGAACTCTGCCAACAATTTTCACTAGCTCCCTTCTCACTGCTAAGCTCGGGGTAATCTCCAAATCTTGTTGTGCTACTTCCTCCACAATCAAGTCTGGATCATGTACATGCTTTCGAAGTTGAGACACATGTAAAACATCATGCACCCATGGCAACCAGTCCGGCAACTGCACCCTATAAGCGAGAGTTCCAATCCTTTCGAGAATAGGAAAGGGACCAATGAATCTTGGCGCCAACTTCCCAGTCATCCCAAAACGAATTACTTCTTTCAGTGGGGAAACCCTCGACTATACATAATCACCAACAGAGAATTCTAAATCCCTTCTTCGTGAGTCTGCATAGCTCTTCTGACGGCTCTGAGCAGCCAGCGGTCGCTTCTTGATAAAATCAACTTTATCTGATGCTACGCGAATCATGTCAGGACTCAACACTAATCGATTGCCTGGTTCCACCCAACATGCGGGAGATCTGCATGGCCTGCCATATAATGCTTCAAATGGCGACATATGCAAGCTTGCTTGGTAACCGTTATTATAATAGAACTCAACCAAGTGCAAGTGATCTTCCCATGACCCGCCCAAATCAAGAATGCATGCTCGCAACAAGTCTGCTAATATGCAGTTCACCCTCTCAGTCTGGCCATCTGTCTGAGGATGATAGGCGGTGCTCAGATTCAACTTTGTCCCTAGCTCTTCTTAGAATGCTTCCCAGAATTTGCTAGCAAATATCGGATCGCGATCACTAACAATGCTACTGGGAACCCATGTAGTCTGAAAATCTCTCTGAAATAAAGTTGCGCCAGACTTCGAGCTGTTCTATTAGACCTGACAGGGATAAAATGGGCGGTCTTCGTGAAACGATCTACAATCATCCATATATTGTCATTGTTAAAATATTCATTCTTTCTGAACTGGAATCAGACACAGTCAGTTACCATATAATGTGATCATATGGATTTTATACAACATGTATACAACAACAATTAAACACAGTCAACCATCATCAAAAGTGCATTCTGCACTGCATAAGCATCAAATACAAATATTTGACGCTTATAACAGTCTGTCAATCAATCGATCAACATACAGCTAATTGTTGGGATTATTGTATGTCCAATATCATCCCAATACCCGTGTGAGGTTTCAATCAACAAATAATGAATTTTATTTGTGTAGTTGGGCGATGTGTAATATTTATTCATACTCTGTTATATTATTGTAATAAGCAATGAAATGTTCTTTTGTTTGTGTTACGATTCGTCTTGTCCTCAAGGCAATCCGTTCTTCCTCTTCTCCTCGGAGACCGGGGAAGTTACGGGTTTTTACAGACTTCGAATGGACATTATCGGAGATCCGACCGTCGGATTCTCCTAAAACCAGAACTGTTGGGTTCGTATCGAAAAGAGCTTTCTAACGAATACAACAAATTAGAAATCTAATGGTTGGATTTGGAATTATGTCTAAATCAAATTTGTAAAAGGTCACCGTAAGTGCAGCTCGATGACCGTTTATGGAAATCGACTGTACGGGCCTTGATAAAATTATTAAAAATATCAATAATTTGTGTAAAATCATAATAAATGATTTGGAAAGAATTGGGATGAAAAAATCCATATTTGAAAAGATAAAAATATATTTTTATCGAAATGAACTAGTTATGAACTAGAATTAGAAAATCCAATATTTTTAAATAATTAAATTGGATTTGAAATGGTTTTTAAAATAACTAGAATTTCCAACATATGAATTGGAAAGGATTTGAATCGAAATTATCTTCGGGATATTTCGATATTAGATTCCGTGATTATACAGACATTGTGGAGGAATTTGGAAGATATGTATATATCGTTATTCCAATACGATCTTTGTTGGTTTCAGAATTTGATATTGAATATAAGCAGATTTTTTGGCAAAAAGGAGAAGAAATGGATTTATCATTCCATTACAATATAATCCAGAAGGAGAGAAAGAACTAATACCCTCTTTTGGTATTTCAATTGAAATACCCATAAATGGTATTTTACATAGAAATGGTATTCTTGCTTATTTTGACGATCCACAATATAGAAGAAACAGTTCGGGAATTACTAAATATGGGACCGTAGAGGTGGATTCAGTCGTAAAAAAAAGAAGAATTGATTGAGTATCGAGGAGTAAAAGAATTTAGTCCAAAATACAAAATGAAAGTGTATCGGGTTTTTTTTTATTCCTGAAGAGGTACATATCTTACCTGGATCTTCGTACCTAATGGTCCGAAACAATAGTATCATTGAAGTAGATACACAACTCGCTTTAAATACAAATACAAGAAGCCAAGTAGGTGGATTAGTATGAGTTTCTAGTTCAGGGCAAGCCATCAATAAAGTCCACAGAAATTTGGTCCCACTTCCAACTTGGAACCTCTAGTAGTTGCAACAATCCTGCAAGCTTCTGCTGATCGCTTTTGACTTGCTGACAGGCGGGACATCTAGCAACATATATAGAAATGTCTCTCTTCATAGATCTCCACCAAAACGTGCGCTTGAGGTCATGATACATCTTGCTCACTCTTGGATGAATACTAAGCTTAGATTTGTGACATTCATTCATTACTTCCTTTCTGAGCTCAGGAAGGTTCGGAACACAAATTCGGCCTAACAGCCTCAAAACCCCTTTGTCGTCAATCTGGAAACTTGTGGGTTCGCGTTCCCTAACTCTTTTGCTAATTCTCTGGATAAATTCATCATTCTTTTGAAGAGCAGAGATTTTATCAATCAAGGAAGGTGTAATAATGAGATTGGCGATGGTAAGATTGGTGTCGGTCGTATTCTTCCTGCTGAGCGCATCGGCTACAACATTGGCTTTCCCTGGAGTATATAGGATGTCCAGATCATAGGCCGCAAGAAATTCTAACCAACATTGCTGCCTCAAATTCAAATCTTTTTGGGTAAACAGATACTTCAAGGATTTGTGATCAGTATACAATTCGAACTTCTCACCCAAAAGATAGTGCTGCCATATCTTTAAAGCAAATACGATGGCCATCAACTCAAGATCATGAGTGGGGTATCTTTTCTCATGCGGTTTCAACTGACGGCTAGCATATGCAACTACTTTGTCCCTTTGCATCAGCACCGCACCAATACCTTCTATAGAAGCATCTGTCCAAACTTTCAAATCTTGATTGCCATCAATAATGGTCAACACGGGAGCAGCGGTCAACCTCAATTTCAGCTCTTGGAAAGCTGCCTCACATTTGGATGTCCAAATAAACTTTGTATACTTCTTAGTCATCTTCGTCAATGGACAAGATAGTTTCGAAAAATCTTTAACGAATTTCCGATAATAGCCAGCCAATCTTAAGAAACTTCTGACTTCTGCAGAAGTGCTAGGTTGCTTCCAATCTTGGATGGCTGGGATCTTGCCTGGGTCTACTGAAATGCCTTTCTTCGATACAACATGGCCAATGAATTTCACCTCTTCTTGCCAGAATATACATTTAGATAATTTGGCTTTCAACACATTCTTTCTCCAGATTTCCAGAACTTCTTTCAGATGCTTTTCATGCTCAGCAGTGGATTTAGAAAAGATTAAGATGTCATCGATGAAAACCAGCACGAATTTATTTAAGACAACCCTAAATACTTTGTTCATTAGATCAACAAAGTAGGATGGAGCATTACATAAGCCGAATGACATTACTAGCCATTCATAGAATAAGTCTGGACTTCTGAAAGCTGTTAAAGGAACACATTCTTCGGCTATGTGCAATTGGTGGAAACCTATAGCTAGGTCCATCCTAGAGAATACTTGCGCTCCATTCAAGCAGTCCAATAAATCATCAATACGCGGCAATGGATATTTATTTTTCAGCGTTTGCTTATTGAAGTCATGGTAGTCCACACATAGTCTGAGGGTACTGTATGACTTTGGGACAAACACCACTTCTGCACCCCAATTTGAGAAGCTAGGTCTGATCAGACCCTTCCGAAAAAGTTGTTTACTTTGATTGCTCAGCTCCTTTTTTTTCTTTCAGTGTCATTCTACGAATAGGATGCACAACAGGCCTTGCATTCGGAACCAAGTCAATCCAGAAGTTGATTTCTCTGCGCGGAGGTAAGCTATCAACTTCTTCAAACACATCTGCATAATCTTTGACAACAGGAATATCCTCAATAGAAGCAGGAGTAACTTCTAGAGAAGACCAGAATTATTTCCTATCTGTGGCTGAGCCGTGGCATGGTACAGCAATAATATCTCCGAATTTTGTTTTAATTTTGACTATTCTTTCAGCGCATAGTTACTTAGCCTCATACTTTGATAGCCAATCCATTCCAAGTATGATATCATACCCAGAGAGATTCATGATGATCAAATTAAAATGGAACTGGAAATAGGAATAAGAAATAGGCACTCTACAATATGATCGAGAATAAGTGAACCTCCTATTGGACTATGGGCTCTAATCAATTCTTTAAGTTTTCTTGTTTTCAGTTTTAACTTTTTAATTATGTCACTAGGTAGAAACTTCGCGATGCACCAGTGTCAAACAATATTGTAATAGGAATGTTCTTAATATTAAGAGTACCTCCAAAAAAATCGGGTTTACCTACTCCCTCGGAAGAAGCTGGTGCAGCCGCTCCATCGTAGACATTAGCCACCTCAGTTTTCTTTAGCAATGGACAATTGAAGCATCTCACCTTGGATTTGCCTCTTTTACTTCCATGAGGCTTGGCGGTAGAAGAATTGCTCGCCTCTGGTTTCTTGTCAGCTTGCTTCCTTTTGTTATTATTCTGATTCTTCTCCCTATCTTTTTGTGAATTTCTGTCATTGTCCTCATATCAACAAGCTATCTCGATCACCTCATTAAATGGGAGCTTAATGTGTGCTGTGACTCTATTCAGATATTTCCTGGAGAGGCCATTAATGAATCTTTTGTTCTTCTGGATTGGGTCGCGAATTAATTCAGGAGCATAACATGAGACCTCTTCAAACTTCTGCACATATTCTGAAACAGACATACCTCCTTGTTGCAAGTTGGCAAATTGATCGTAGAGACACTCTACTTCCTACGGAGGAATAAACTTCTCGTTGAAGAGTTCCTTGAATTTGGCCCAAGACATGTCGGCCTCATTATTTCCAATTATGACTGTATCCCACCAATTTTCAGCCTCATCCTATAATAGCCACGATGCCAAAAAACGCTTGCGGTGGTTTTCTAATTCCAGGCCTCCAAATATCTTCTCGCAATTTTTGAGCCAAGCCTGAGCTTCTATTATTGTCTCTCGCCCGGTGAATGACACGCCCCCTAAATTTATGAACTTCTTGGCTACCTTGTCCAAGTCAAAAGGCTGTGGGGGTGGAGGTAGTGGTGTTACAGCCTCGGGAATGGGCTGCCTCTGAGCAGTGGGGGTCTCATCTATTACTAGTCCTATGGACCCACCTCTTCCTTGGGCTCTTGCTCTCGCTCTAGTGCTCGTTTTCGGTTAGTTCTGTACCGTCAAGGAAAGAGTATAACATAAATGATAATTTTAAAGGAAAGGTTAAAAGAAAAGTCATATGGAAAGATGACAATGATGTAATGACTGATTAATATGTGCTATTCTACTATGCTCATTCTAGGACATTACTATTCCTATCTCTAATGAGCTACTAACCTTATAATACTGTTTATTCTATCTAGACGAATTGTTTTAAATATGTTATACTCCAGTGCTAAGGTTAACCTTTAGCTCTGATACCACCTGTGATGACCCCAAACTTCCGTAGTACGAAAGCAAGGATAATCATTGGAATATAACATAATTACTACAATAGCAGATCTCAGATAACATCATAACACACAAATCATTGCAGCGAAAATAGGAATGTCATCAACATCACAACATTAAAGACATCAGAGTGGCACGGTTACAGGATACAACTTAGCAAAATAGAAGTCTTAGCAAAAAAGAAATAAGTCTAAAACTGCATCAAGTACATCATAAATAAAGGTTGTCTAAATGTATCAAAGCATAAACAAAAGGATAAAAATGTCCATCTTCTTTCCTTAAGCATGCTCCAATCCAGAGTGTGTCCATAATACCTAAACCTGTCACTTGGCTGCCCGTGTGAAAAGAGGGGACCCGAGTTTGCAAAGTGAAACAAACAACGAGTCAGTCGTGGGACTGGTATGAGAAATCATTCCTAACTTATCTAACATTATGGCTAATCACAGGACCACGCCGCTAACGCGGAACGGGTTTACTCCATTGGATTGCCAATGCATAAGTTAAATAGATTTTTATTCAAAACAACGCAATCTTTTTTAGAAAAATGAAATCATTATAAGACTCAAGTCCCGTCACAATGCAACGCAAAACGAAGGATAGGGTTTTACCTTATAATGATCAAACATGCTTGATACGTAGAAAATAATATTTTAATATTATTATTAGTGTCTAATCAATTTTAAAATACTTCAAAGTAAATGTATCAATCCTAGACAGCATAGCTACCATATACTATGTCGTCATATATAGGTTTACAATCAAAGACCGTAATGTCGTATTGGAAATTGGGTTTCCTTCATGAGTCAAGGCTAGGGACGATCTCCTTACCAATTCGAGACACTCTAGCAATGTCTTAGGATTCGGACGATGATGAACCCTTGGATCCTGCAGGGCCGGTCCACAAATACTTTAGTGGATTAGTTATACCTGAACACATGCTTCCCGGTCCTATTGAACCTATAATTTGGTCACTATCAACCAATAGATCCGAGGTACCTCCTAATCCATCAACCATACAAGTAAAATGTCAGGGCTTGCAAAACCCTGATACCACTTCTAGCTATAAAGAAACGTGTGCACTCCCTGCGTTCCCTTGTCCCGTTTCTGACTCTCACCGGGGTGTGAGGCTCACGAGGAAACGCTATACACAAAGCTATGCCGAAATAGGCTATGCGTTGATCATCAACCACAAGGCTCTGCTTTTCAACAAAAGCCTTGATCATCTTCATCTTGGCATGCCACATTGACAATCCACGCCATGCGATCGATAACTACTAATATATAACCTCTGAGCTCGTACGTCTCAGAGAAGGGTGTTAAGAAAGAGAATAAATCCTCCGCCACCAATAAGATATATATTAAATAAAAATCAATTTACATGGAATGAAATCCAATGTCAGACACACATCCATTTACAAGCCCGTTTTGGATCTGAACGAAACCGAAGTCATCTTATTCCTCATTCTGTATGTCCAATATGGAAGAGAGGTGCTCGCTTATCCGGACAATCAACAAGTACGTCCGGACAACTACCACTTTAACCCTTTACTTGGAGCTAACCAATGTCGGGCATCAGTAGTTATCCATTCGATGTGAAGATCGTTGGTCTTCTATCACCGTCTTCAATATCTTCGATTTAAATCGTCGTATAATTATTTGAAATGAGATTGAACTCGGTCTTTTCAAATAATTCTCGCATATATATAATTTAAAACCATTTCTTACCGTTAATATTATTTAATAACGATTTATTGCTATTTTTATTTATATAAAAATAAACCAAATTAATTTAACGACGCTTCGGGTCAATAGGCGATCCTGGTGTCGTTTTAATCAAAATTTAATTTACACTTTCCTCGAAATCTAACCATTGGATTTTAACAAAATTTATATCATTGGAAAGATCTTCCTAAAGCGGTCTTAACGGTTCCAGATTTGGGAAAATCCGACGGTCGGATCTTTCGGTATAATCGTTTAAAGTTACGATTCCGAAACGCGAACTACCGCGCGTGATTCATTTAATTTTAATTTATATTTATATATAAAAAACTATATGTAAATATAAACCATTGACGATTCCACTAACGCGTTTAACACGCCAATTTAAAAGGATGTTTTATTGGCATATCATATCTATATATTCATAATGTCAAATAAAATATATTTTATTTACATGACAATTGAGCCAATTACAAATAAAAAAGCTAATTTTTTTTTGTATTACTATTTTCAACTTTAACAAATAAAAAAGAATATTTTATTTGTATAAAGTTTTCAGTGCATGTTTTGACAATAAAAATAATTCATCCAAATTTTAATGTATGAATTGTCAATACAAATGATTCTTTGACTTTGCATACAAATTCTAATATATGCATTGTCAATAAAATGATATTTTGACTTTGCATATAAATTCTAATATATGCATTTTTAACAAAATGTTATTTTAATTTTGCGTATAAATTCTAATGTATGCATTGTCTATAAAATGTTATTTTAACTTTGCATATAAATTCTAATATATGCATTTTTAATAAAATGTTATTTTCACTTTTTGTTGAAAATTACTTTTTTCTAGTTTCTTACATTACATTAAAAATGTGAATTTTTAATGTAGACATGTTTTTATTATAAAACATGAACATTTTTCTATTTTCTTATATTACATTAAAAATGTGAATTTTTAATGTAGACATGTTTTTATTTTAAAACATGAACATTTTTCTATTTTCTTCTACTACATCAAAAATGTGAATTTTTAATGTAGACATGTTTTTATTTTAAAACATGAACATTTTTCTGTTTTCTTATATTACATTAAAAATGTGAATTTTTAATGTAGACATGTTTTTATTTTAAAATATGAACATTTTTCTGTTTTCTTATATTACATTAAAAATGTGAATTATGTAGACATGTTTTTATTTTAAAACATGAACATTTTTCTATTTTCTTATATTACCTTAAAAATGTGAATTTTTACTGTAGACATGTTTTTATTTTAAAACATGAACATTTTTCTACTTTCTTATATTACATTAAAAATGTGATCTTTTACTGTAGACTTGCTTTTATTTTAATTTATGAACATTTTTCTAGTTCTTATTTCAATTCAACAAAATGACAAAAATTGATATTTCATTTTTGTTGAAAATTCTAATTCAACAAAATGAAAAAAATTGATATTTCATTTTTGTTGAAAATTCAAATTCAACAAAACGACAAAAATTGATATTTCATTTTTGTTGAAAATTCTAATTCAACAAAATGACAAAAATTGATATCTCATTTTTGTTGAATATTCTAATTCAACAAAATGACAAAATTTGATATTTCATTTTTTGTTGAAAACTCTAATTAAACAAAATGACAAAATTTTTATATTTCATTTTTGATGAAAATTCTAATTCAACAAAATGACAAAAATTGATTGTTAGATCAAAATTTGGCTCTAACACCCAAATTGTTCTGATTTGAAGAGAATTATAACTGAAAAATGAGAAAAAAGCAGAGAACACACAAGGTTTATAGTGGTTCGGCGTTAACGAGCCTACGTCCACTTTAAATGCTATTGATTATACTTTGAATGCTAGTACAACCAATGATTTCTCTCAGACTCACTCTTACAATTATGATTTCTCTCAGTAATCTCGAAATAAAACTGATAAGAAATAGTGGTGCGACAGTAATGGTGGAATTAATACTCAATACTGCCAAAAGATCCTGAAAAATGCCAGTCTCTGAGCTATTTATAGCTGATTCTGTTGGGCGGATCGCGGTCACATGTGGCGTAGGTCCCGAGAAAATCGGATCGGATCGAGCAATGAGGAAGAATTGGTCAATATGACAATTGTGGACAGGTGTCGCGAGATCCGATCATGTTTGCCCTCTCGAAGTATGTTTTATTGAGGTATGTTTTATCGGCTTGGTCAAAAAGCTAGCCAACATTTTGCCCCCTCGAAGTATGTTTTATCGAGGATGGAACATGCTTCGAAACTGCAGAAACATCTTTTCACAAGGAGATGTAAATCAATGGTTGCGTTTGCCTGAAATGTTGTATCACTTCGGAAAGTTGTGTCCCTTAGATTTGTATAAATATCGATTAAATCTTCAATCATTTCTGTGTTTATCCGATAATCCTTGTTTCTGGAATTTTTAGAGACTTCGTTGTCGAATTGCCAGGTAAACTTCTGAAACCTTTTTTTTTGTCCGATGGTTCGGATCACGCCATTTCACCGCGATCCGTGTGTACATCCTTCGTCACGATCCAGTGATCAAGCGGGCTTATTCACGAAGCGTGATGGGCCTTGGTTCGCAGCGCGATGGGCTTTGGTTCGCGGCCCATCGATTTCTGCGGTCTGAGTAAGACAAAAAACTGAAGACTAACGGTCGCGGGTTTTGGCTATATAAACCCGGACCCTCTCCGATCCTTACTTCTTCTTCTTTCTTCGTTTGCTCGTAACCGCCGGTGCTTATTCAGAGAAAAACCATAAATTTTCCTTAAATCTCCAAAAACCCGACTATTTCTTAATCCAAACAAGGTAGCTTTATTAAAAAAAAGCTTTTGTATGATTTCTCTTTCATTTTTTTTCTTGGGTTTTAACTGATTTCAGAGGAGAAAGATGTAAAATCGTACGGTGTTCGAAGATTTGGTGGTGAGATGACCGATGGGTTTTACTGTTTGAGTCCGGAGGTGAAGGAGAGAGACTAGGAAGAAGAAGGAGGAAGGGGATGGCAAGGTCGATGCGTGGATGAGGTTTGATTGGCAGGTCGGATCAGGGCATCGGTTCGTGATGACGCGAGGAAGCGGATCGTGGTGATGGCAAGGGTACGGATCGCTATGAACTCATAGCGATTCGATCCGGTATACTTTCATGAGTTAACACTTCCGCTGTGGATCCATACTTGCCTCACGACCCAGGAACATGCCACGATCTGAACCCCACCACGCGATCCGAAGATGTATGACGACCCAGATAATGAACGATCCAATGAACTTGTATAATGAGCAATGCAACTTAATCCCAGTACATCAATGGACAGTTAGGCTAGAACCCTTGAGACTTTCTGAACTGGACAGCAGCATAACTTGACTGCACATGACAAATAATACTTCGATGATCTTGCTAATTTTTATGCTTTTCTTTAATGCATGCACATGCATGCACTTGCACTAGCACACACGTGGGACGGGTAATTATATTCTAATTTCTCATGTTTACTCGCCTAAACAGTAATGTCGGATAACCATTCCCCTTCAAGATCTGATACAGAGATGGATCCCGAGGTGTATGAGCACCACAACCCCGAGACTCTTCCAATTGGTCCAGAGGGTGAGGATTCTGGATCTGAATATGAGGCAGAAACGGGATCGGATTCCTCTGAGAGTACTTCGCTTGAGGAGGAGTCCGAGGTAGACGACCGAGCTCCCGACGAGATTCCTGGTGCACTAGAAATAGAGAAATTCACTGACTCTTTAGCTTCCAAACTTGATGACATAAAGCTTAAAAAAATTTGCTTGTGACACGGGATCCCCTGGGATGACATGAGGACACCTGGTAGCGAAGATAGACCTCACCTGGCTCCGGAGGGGTATATGACAGTTAGCCGACTCATGTGCTGGGTAGGCGCTATTCCTCCGTTTCCTCCAATCGTCATTGAAACCTTAAAACGATTGGGTATTGCTCCGATGCAGCTTCATCCCAATGCCTACGCAGCCTTATACACTCTATGCATTGCATATGCGGAAATCCTGCGAACTGAGCTCACGTTTAAAGATTTGACATTCTATTACCTTTTCAAGCATCGCTCTATGGCAACCCCAAATTTTTCTTTCTTCGAATCGGTAGCAAATAGGAAGGTCTTATCTGACGGTTACAGCAACATAGGGGATCCCAAGGCCGATTGGTTTTATATAAAGAGACAGGTCGAGTGTGCAAGAAGATGGCTCAAATCAAGTAAATTTTAAACCTTTGAATGAATAACCTGTTTGAGAAATCGGAACGCTAACATGCTTCTTTTCTCTACGCAGATCACACCTTTCCCAAGACGGAAGGATCAGTATACAATAATCGGTTGTCTCTTCTTCTGTAAAGCAAATCCGATTTTCTAAAGATCAAGAAATGCATTACTGACGAGAACCTTCAAAAGCACCGCCTTCTGGATATAAGGTTTGGACTTGGTGTAGGCGGCAAACCCTACAAATACGTGCCCCCGACAGAGGAAGAAGGAACATCACGGACAGCAGAAACAATTAAATTTCGTAAGAGTCCTTCGCCGATAGTCATTCAGGACGACGAGGACCTAAACATATATAGAGGAGATGAGGCCTGTGGTGATAAGTCTAAGGAAATCCCAGTTTCTCCGGGGGGTTTCCCCTCAAGGGCCTCTCTTCCGGTTGAACCTGCTGCTCCCGATGATTTAACAGAAGAGCAGCTATTTAAAGAGCTGAGCAAAATTCCTTTGCCTGATGATGTATATACACCGAGAGACTTCGAAGGGGAGCCATTTTTCCCTGTTTCTGAGGAAACAACCGCTCCAGTTGGAGAACGAGAAACTACTCAGATGAGCCTGACTTCGGGCCCTGGCCTGTTAGGGGGAATTATATAGGATGCACAAATCACACGCACTGCCTGACCCCACACTTTTATATCAACAGAATTCAAGGTTTTAATATGCTCTTGTTTCTTTTGCAGGAAAAATGTCTCGCAGGCGATCTTATTCTTATCGCTCTCTCCGTGAAGGTACACCTAGCCTTCATCCAAATCCTGAGCGTGCTCACGGCCTTTCTCACAAGCCTACTTCTTCACAGTCCAGGTCTCCATCAAAACCAACCTCTGGCAAGCTTCCTAGTATTCGGTGCAACCTACGGGGGGAAAAAACTTCCCAAAGACTTAACCCCTCCGAAGAGTGCACCCTCTCATAGTAAGTCATCAAAAAGACACTATGAGTTCAAGGATAAAAGCAAGGATCCAATCAAGGATTCTAAGAAGGAGAAGATTGACATTGTCCCTTCCAGCCAACAAGGTTTGGTTGCCCCCGGGTCACGAGATTACATCCATGGTCCTGAGACTCAGGCTAAGCTGGAAAAGTTGCGAGAACAATTCCCCGACATCTTCTTCGAAAGGATGATGTTTGTTCCAGCCTTGGAACCAGTCCCTAGGAACTGGGATACTGAAGTCATCGGGCATATTCGCCATGTAGCCAGGCAGTATGAAGCGATGAAGAAACATGCTGTTAATCTTTCAGAGGTCATCCGAATGCTTGAGATGGAAGCACATAGATCCAAAGTGAAGATAGATAACAATGAAAGGGCCAGGAAAAAAATGGAGAAGGACTTAGAGGACGCACAATCTCTGCTTGCCTTGGCTCAACGAGACGCTAAAGCTTACAAAACAGAGTTGGAGGAGGCCAGGCAACGTTTCCATAACGAACTTGATTCTAATAGCAAGGAGCGAGCATTATTGAAGCAAGAGGTGGAAGATCTCAGGATGGCCAACTCCGAACTGAAAACAGCATAGGATCACTTTGAGGCCGAAAGAGCTGCTTGGGAGAAAGAAAAGGCAAGTTTGAAAGATAGCTTAGCTCTGGCCGAAAAGGAGAAGGTGATCCTGAATGATCAACTCACGCGTGCAGAGAAGCGCGCTATTCTTGCTGAAAATAATGTGGAGAGTGCCATTGAAATGACCACTGTTTCTAATGAAAAACTCCTTGAGAGAGAGAAGGAGATCGAAGGATTTGAAGAAATGTTATTCGACTTCCTTGGTCAGGTCATCAAGACCCGTAACATCTCCTGGATCCCAGACTATCATGTCACTCTAGCCAACATATGGGATGCAATCGTTGAGAGCGAGAAACAGCGATTTGGAGTTGACGAGATTGATGAGAATGAGTTTATGCGGACCATTCTGAGGGATAATTAGCCTGAGGATTTAGAGAAAGGCAGACGCCTGCTCCAAGAAGAAATAGAAAAAGAGAAAACTCAGGCGAATGGCAAAGAGAAAATAGGAGAAGGCCCGAGCTCAGCCGTAGAGCCCAAGGCTTCCGAAATCGAGGAATACAATCCATATTATCAATTGATTCCTCTGGGTCCAACTCCTCCAGCTGTCGGGGGTTCTGCTGTTGGCTTGGATGGAGGATCGGCGGAAGGTATCTCTATATTTTCTCCGCAACTTGCCAAAGCAATTGTCACTTGTCGTCGCTTTGTCGGACAGTCAACTGAGCAAACCGCATTCTCTCCCAAAATAACATTTGTTTCTCATGATACAGGTAGCGGGCCGATTGATAAGGATGCCGAAAAGAAGGCAGGGGCGGAGAAGATTGACATCCTGCCAGGCATTGGTGCTGATGTCCCCCCGGATGTTGAAACTATCGAGGCTTTGAGAGACATGGACGGACGCCATGACGGTGATGAAGAGGAAGTCGCCATTACCAAAGAGAGCAGAGGCGGTGATGAGGAAATCTTAGCTGAACAACAGGCCGAAGGGGAGGAGCAGTTGCTTCTTATGAATGGGAGACAGGATCCAGTATATGTGCCCCCTATCTCTGAGATCGACCCCAAAACTGGGTTGGTCATAAGATTTTCCTCCCGATCGATAACTTCGCAACTAGCCTCTCAGTCCTCTAGTTCTTCACCGGAGCCTCTCGTTGATAAGAGGAAGAGGAAAAAAGGTGGTCGTTCGGATGTTGACAAGGAGGCATCGGGGAAGCAGAAAAAGAGCAAGAAGTCTACATAGTCCCCTCCCCCCAGTATAAGTAGGAGGCAAATATCAGGTCATATTTTGTCCTTAGGATTTTTTAGGCTTTCCACTGGCCATGACATGTAATTGTGAGAATGGCCCTCACTTTTGTTTAGGTTCCTCTTTATCTTGTAGGTTTGCAGCTTATGAATGAAAGTTTATTTCTTTTTACACTGCTGTGTTCCTGCAAGTTTATCATACTTAGTCACGAATACAAATACTCAAATCATGAATCATTCTAACAATAAAACTTTTTTTTTTAATTTCTGCACTACACTTCTGTGTGCATATATGTGTATGGGTGTGTCCCCAATCAACCATTAATATGGTGCCTGGCCAGGGTTTATTGGGGATTGATTAGATTCATGTGTGTGCCGCCCCCATTCCCGGAGATGAGGGGTTCGGGCTCCATTTTTCATTCTTTTTCCCAGTCGTGTAACGGGATAGGAGCCCTTTAGCGGCATATGTCATCATGCCTATTTGCTTCCCGATCCTTCAGCGGGTTAGAGTTTGTGTGACGCTGGGTAGAGGGTTCGGTGCGTTGTCATGGGATCGTGTGACAACCCCTTCAGCAGTCCGATTCGCTCGGCCCTCATGAGCCCTGATCGTGGCGCCCTCATCTGCTCGGATTGTCACGCCATGGTCGGTTCGGATCATGCCTTGGTCCCCGCGATCCGCGAGACCCACCTCGACCCGCTCGTGAACACTTTCTTCAATTGCCTCATTCACTTGCGAAGCGCATACTTCCTTAGACTTCTTTCCAGCCATGATATCAGATGTCGCTGGAATCTTCAGAAATCTGAACAGTGAAGTTTTGGGACTGTTTTCTTCGGACTTTCAAATCCAAATAGTAGAATAGCAATTCGGTAGGCATAGAATTGAATTCTCAGTGAAAGCACCAAAATGTTAGATCAAAATTTGGCTCTAACACCCAAATTGTTCTGATTTGTAGAGAATTTTAACTGAAAAATGAGAAAAAAGCAGAGAACACACAAGGTTTATAGTGGTTCGGCGTTAACGAGCCTACGTCCACTTTATATGCTATTGATTATACTTTGAATGCTAGTACAACCAATGATTTCTCTCAAACTCACTCTTACAATTATGATTTCTCTCAGTAATCTCGAAATAAAACTGATAAGAAATAGTGGTGCGACAGTAATGGTGGAATTAATACTCAATACTGCCAAAAGATCCTAAAAAATGCCAGTCTCTGGGCTATTTATAGCTGATTCTGTTGGGCGGATCGCGGTCACACGTGGCGTAGGTCTCGAGAAAATCGGATCGGATCGAGCAATGAGGAAGAATTGGTCAATATGACAGTTGTGGACAGGTGTCGCGAGATCCGATCATTTCGGATCGTTGAAGACCAGTTCGTGGTTGAACAAGTCAGGAGCTTTTCTGCGTCATCGGGGATCGGATCGTGATAACAAAAGAGGGATCGAGTCGCGATCCGAAGGGGCGATCCGATGGGGCGATCCGACCTTTTGTGAACTAGAGGAGCGAAGTCTCATACTTTCTTCTAGTGTGTGAACCTTTGTGGCTTGGTCAAAAAGCTTGCCAACATTGATATTTCATTTTTGTTGAATATTCTAGTTCAACAAAATGACAAAAATTGATTTTCATTTTTTGTTGGAAATTCGAATTTAACAAAATGACAAAATTTGATATTTCATTTTTGTTGAATATTCTAATTCAACAAAATGACAAAAAATGGTTTTTTTTTTGAAAATTCTAATTCAACAAAATGATAAAAATGGTTCTTTTCATTTTTGTTGAAAATTCTAATTCAACAAAATGCAAAAAATGGTTCTTTTCACTTTTGTTGAAAATTCTAATTCAACGAAATGATAAAAAAGGTTCTTTTCACTTTTGTTTAAACTAAACTATGAAACAACAGTGATATTCTTGTTTAAACTAAACTATGAAACAAAGGTGATAATTTTGTTTCAACTAAACTATGAAACAAAGGTGATAATTTTGTTTTCAACTAAACTATTAATCAAAAGTGGCAATAAAAAATGGAATCTTTTTATTATAATCTTTTAATCATAATCTTTTTATTATAATCTTTTTATTATAATGAAAACAAATTTTTGACAAAAACCATGTTTCATGTAAACGATAAAAATGAGATTTTTATTGTAAATCTAAATTTGGCAAAACCATGTTTCATGTTAACAATAAAAATGAGATTTTTATTGTAAATCTAAATTTGACAAAACCATGTTTCATGTTAACAATAAAAATAAATATTTTATTATTAATCTAAATTTGACAAAACCATGTTTCATGTTAAAAATAAAAATGAATATTTTATTATTAATCTAAATTTGACAAAACTATGTTTCATGTTTCTAAATAAAAGGTGAAACTTATATTATAAATCAAATCAATATTCATAGATCTGAAATAAAAATAAAATCTTTTACTTTGAATCGAGATCTAATGAAAAATTATAGATTCAAATAAAAGAAAGAATTTCTATTGTAGAACAAGATCTAACAAACATGAGCATGACAATCAACAATCAACATTCAACAAATTCAAATTCCAAGCGTCACAGATCTGATTTTATTAACATAACTACATGGATTCCAAATAGTGAGAAATAGTTAAAATTTTAATTATAAAATTAGAAATCTCACAGTCATGTTTTAATGCTGAATAATTCAAAATCAAATTTTGTCCAAAATTTGATCTGCTCCGAATCAGTTCTAATCAGTCCAGAAGTGTAGATCTCGGACTCACGATCGTAACGAATCTGAAATTATTCAATTCCGAGTTCATATGCATTAGTTATGATTTAATTTAGATCGATAATATTTGAGAATAAATTAATTAAATAATTTAATTTAAATGTTACCCTCTTCTTCCTTCTAACAGATTAAGGCCGCGTATAAACCCAATTTGTTCGATTCTAGGTCAAGCTTTTGCGATCAAACGGTGCAGCGATTCGAAGATCGGATGGTGTGGCATCAGAGGGGGAAGGGCGGCGCACGTTCGCCGGCAAGGGGGCCCGGCTTGGTGGTGAGATGGTGGCACGGCGGCTGTCAAAACGGGGTCACTTCCCGGCTTCGGTTCTCGAGCTACACACTACGGGTTCGAGTGAACTTGGTATAGATGCGTAGAGGAAGGAATTCTCTACAAAAACCTCAACAGGCTCGATTGATTTTGGTAAGAGGATGGAGAGTTATTTGAGGAGGAAAAAAGGAGCGATGGTGGCCATTGTAAACGAGGCGGCGGCTATATGTTTGAAATTAGGGTTTGTTTTTTCTATTATTTATAATATAATAATATTTAATGTTCTAATTATTGGTTTAGCCCATTAATCCTCAACAGCTCCAATTTCAGCCTAGCAAAAGTTATTCCTATCCAATTGCCCCCGTTCCGGACACAATGGGATAGGTCTCGTCAGCCCAATCGACCGTTTTCAGCCTGTTTTCTTTAATTTAAAATTTAAATCATTTATTTATTTAATTCGATCGTACATTTAAATTCACTGGGGCCACATACGGACTCCGAAAATTCCCGAAAAATAAATATAGCTATGTTTTGACGATACGGTCTAATAAAATTAATTTCATCGAATTTGGAGACTGTTTGAAAAATGGCCTTTTTAACGGTCGATTAAATTCAACAGAAGTTATTGAACGCAGTTTAATTTGCCACGCTCACATATTAATTCCAAAAATTCTGACAAATTAAAATTTAGCAATAATTTGACATTCTGGATCCGACAAAAATGGTTTCATCGAAAACGGAGGTCATTTGCATAATGGCCATTTATACGGGCTATATATTATATTAAATTTCATAGCGACTATTCTGAATATTCAACTGGCCATAACTTTTTATTCCCGCAATGAAAATTCGATTTTTCGGATTCATTGGAAAGATATTTTTAAACAGATTTAAATATTTTTGGTTTCACTAAAATCCGATTTATTTTGAATCCTGTACATTCAGTCAAAGTTCAAATTCAAATTCTCAAACTACCATGTTATTTCTAACTCCTTTTAAAAATAAAATAAATATATTCATTCTAACTTCGATTCAAATAAATTTCCGTTCATTATTATTTAAAATAAATTATTTTAACTATTCAAAATTCATTGAAATAGCCAAAATAAAAAATTTAAATTGGTTCTGATTTTCCGGGTTGTTACATCATACCTGAGAGTCCCATTCTATGATGTCCTAAGGAAAAATGTGTGGAACTAAGATCCTCTTTTACATTTGAACACTATCGTTAGATTAACACAAACCGTAGGAGACAAAACTAATTAATATTACATATAAGAGCATATTCATACCTCATTATTTTTTCAATGGCTAGTTGATCATCTCTTTATGTCTTCATACCTGTGTACCACAAATAATATTAGCACAAACATAGTTAATATAACCAATACTGCCTAGGACATACAAAATTGAAAAATATTTGTAAAGAGACATGATATTATGTATTTAATTCAGACAAATGTTTTTTTTTAATTCAGACAAATATTCAATTGATGGTTAAACAATATAGAGAGTACTGTATCACAGTACGAACTATGCCATCTTTTTCGACTCAATGAACAGGTAACCCGATTCCTAATAAAAGTTTTGCATAGAAGCCGCTTTGTTGGTCTAAATCTTCCTCAACCTTCAAAGTTCGGCCTCTTGGTCTTGCTATGATGTATAAGCTTGTTCACTAGAATATTTAGACCGACTCATAATAAAAACCATTTCAAACTAATTTTCAATTACTTTTTTTTACTTTTCCTGCAATTTAGTTCTCTAATTCTAAAGCATTGATTTTCTCTATTGGTTTCACGAAGAAATAAAGAGCAAAAGTATCAAATTTTGTTGACATCTTTTACACACAAAAAAATTTGTACATGCCAAGGAACATACTATTTTCATTTTCCAACCCATCTTTTACACATAAATAATTCTGTACGTGCTAAGGAACATAATATTTTCATTTTCCAACCTTCCTCCATCTCTTTACATGCTCATTCTATATAGAAGCAAAAACATAACTAGTGCTTTTTCTCCTTGGAAGACTAACATGAGTTATGATTCCAGATCAAATACATAAAATATGATTCACACACTATCAAGCAATTAAAGTATGTTCCAATTGAAGAAAATTGAAATTTTGAAAACAAGAGATGTAAGAGATAGTGGAATTGGCATCACCCTCAATTTTCGGGATGTTATTTGAGTTGAGGGGCTTGTATCACCATGAGATGTGACAAGCTAAATAATCCTTTATCTTGCATGTGATGGATCAAAATTAGATTTTGAGAGCATGAGCACAGATTCATGTTTAACATAAGCACCTTGAGAGTGTTAGCCTGCCTTGCAAGTGTGGTACCCAAATTTACGGTGGCGATGTGTGACGAGCCGAGGCTGTAGTTTGGGTTTTCTAATGACAATAATTTGAATCGACATCTCAAGTAATGAAATTGGAGCATGACAAGCATAATTGATGAATTGAAGCATAAAATGGAATGGGAATGTTGAAAACTTACTTTGAAAACAAATAACCTATAATTGCATGCTGCTTGTAAATGACGTTCAGTAAGATTTCAATTTTCAAGTCCAATTCCACTTCTTTATTCTTAGACTCTACCCAAGTACCTCAGTCACCTCGTGTGACTAAAAGCGAAGTGACAAAATTGTCCTGATAATTTGTGATAAAGTTCAGAGCCTGCTTCTGCATTTCAGTACCTGTCATTGCTTCAGTTTAAACCTACATTTCTATGACTGTACATCTCATTTAATAAACATTCAGGTAATCAAAAATTACTACTTGCTATATCTAGTTGGTTGTCAGCATATCATAAACATTCAGTTAATTAGAAATCAATAAACATTTAGGTAATCTTCACTATTTTCGTGTAAGCATATCTAGTTTCCAAAATTAAAATAAAATATCTAGTTGAAGTTATGAATAAATCTATTGTACATCGAGAAAGAGATAATTAATGCATCCATAATATAGCTTACTTGAATCAGTTATGAACTGAATTCATCGAATTCGTGTCTATACTTACATAAAAGAATCATATGTTTGTTTTAATTACTTCCACCTTACCGTCCACCTCCGATCCCTTTTTCGCATTCCAAAGGGTTTCCTGTATAATGTCCCGGAATTTTGAACGTTAATTATTAATATTTAAATCAGTTTAAATATTAATTTGGCGATATAAATGGATTATATAACAAATTTATTTATCAGAAATTGGAGTTCGAATTTATATATTTATAAATTAATTAAAACGAGCTCAAAATGACGCTGCAGTTCGTAATTTACGATTTAAACTTTAATTGGTTATACCGGATCCGATATAAATCATATTTCTATGAAATAAGAAACGGTTGAATCGATTTGATGATAATTTTCTGATGTAAGAGAAAAATCGAGATTTCATTGTATAGATGTTAAGTTATGTCGAATTCAAATCTTCAGAAAAACGCTATGGAATCGTTTATAAACCGTAATGATAATTTAATATAATTAAATATCAGCTTCGAATTTGGACAAGACCTTTGAGGTGTAGGGATAATTTAATTTTTAGAATTTTACTGTAATTTTTATTTCGCAAAATAAACTACTTTTTATTTGGATTATTTTACACCCTGTATCAGTATTTTGAGGTTTCAAAATATAAGTTGATCTACTGATATTATTATATTTTTGGGATCGAGGGGCGTAGGTCATTATAACGGTATTTTTATTTCGGTCGATCGAGGTCCCTAAATGGTATATTTTATATAGTGCGATAACCTTAAAATCTAACCAAATAAAACAAACCTCATTAAGATGGCACATGACGCTCATTACCCTATTCTCACCTAGAATTAACACACGCCATTACCTAGTTCAATCAGCTAAGTTAAATGCAACCATCCCTCTATGCCACTAAAAACAAATACATTAAAAATCTCGAAAAAAAACCCATTCCTTAGCAGTGAAGCAGCGCATGAACCTAAATAAGATAGTCATCCCTCTATCCCTAAATTTGGATAGGAATTTCTGTGAACTTGCCTTAATATTAAATAATATACCTTAAATATCTCGCATAACCATTCCCTACCCTGAAGTATGCATGGTCTTTTAGTAAGGAAAATCGTTGCAATCATTTCCTGAATTCGCGCCATAAACCATGGGAACAAGCACGTCCCTATTATACCATAGCGTTAATATAAAATTTATATGTTTCCTTATATACATCCATTATCCCATAACTTTCTTCCCAAAGCAAAACCGTATCATCATTTCTTCAAACCAGATCTCAGAACTAAAAATAAATCAGATGAAATCTATCTAATTCTTCATCCCCTTCCTATTTCGAAATAAGAACAAATACTGTCTTCGCTAAAAACCTAAAATGCTAAAGTATAATAAGGGGACGGTAAAGTTTGAAGCTCATTGTTGGAGTGTTTACTGGTATAGGAAGTTGGATAAGTTTAATGTGCTGAAGGTAGGAAGAAAGGCACTTACTGTAGGCGTGTATATGTTGAGCAACATGAATGGAAAAGAGAAGTAGGGAAGGAGAAACAGTCGCGTTTGAAGAAGAATATAAGGTGAAAGAAAAGAAAGAGTACTGGTCATGAAGTTAAAGGCTGAGAACGGGAATTGTTTACTGTAGGAGTTCCGGCGGTTGCTCAGGAGGGTGCAGGTATGTTAGTAATAATACATGAAGAGGAGGAATGTTATAAGAGCGGGCTACGTGAATAGTAATATACTTACTGGAGGGTTCATGTGTAGAAGAAGTTTAAAGCTTGGCCACGGTGAAGGTAGATGGAGTAGGACGGTGTGTTGAGCGTGATGGTGGAGGGGTGTAATGTTTTTAACTTTGGAAAGAAGAATAACAAGATGGGTTTTTCTACAAATGATGGAACAGGTAGGGGGAACTTTGGTTAAAACATATAATACTAGAAAGAAGTGTATATGAGAATTTAAGGGGAGGCGTTGGCTGTAGTGTGAATTGGAGAGGGGGATGGTAATGGACGATTGCGGTGATGTCTGTAGGACGTGATGAAGTAAAAATATATTTATGGTAAGGCTTGGGATGGATTAATGGTTGGGCTTGTAGCCATTTAGCGTGAAGGGATAGTGTGAAGGATGGTGAGAAGCGAATGCGGTTATGGTGTATATTGTGTAGCTGTTGCGTGAGGACATGGTGGCCAGGTGGGTTCGGACTGAACCAAGAGAGCAGAAGGAACATGAGTTAAACAGAGGGGAGGATGACGAGGCAATGGTCGTTCAAGAATTTCGCGAAACAAATCACGGTGGAATCGCAGTAAAGAAGACTACAATGTTGAGTCGGTTTAGAAGGGATTGGAAGCAGTCCAGCTTTCGTTAAACAAAGCAAATACATCGATCGTCAGTCGAAATCAAGGTGAGTTAATTCTCACACTTTTCTGAAATTCTGTGCAGTGTTAAATTCGTACAAAATACAACCCATCGTTAGTGATAATAGTTTGATGACTGCATGCCTTGGTTGATTGGTTGTTTTAATGATTGTCGACAAATTATATTTGTCGTATTGGCTGATTTTGGTTTAAATAATTATTTAAATATTATTATCTGAAATGCAGGGATGAACAGGTTGGTGGGATCCGACCGGATTCCTCAAATACACGGTATATTATTTAAATATATAACTATTATCCAATGATGATTGAACGTTGAATTGACCTTCACATTTATGTGATGTTTTAAATAAATAGACCGTATTGATTTAGTAGTTGGCAACAACGATCTGAAACCCTGTTTTAAAACGTTAGTGTACCGACGGGCGAATGGACGTAATTAAAGTTATAAAACTTGTTCCTCTGAACCAAAGTGAAGTTATAAATTATAGGGTATTATAATGCGTTGATGGTTACGAAATAAATTGTATAATAATGTTTTAAGTAAGTTTTATTTAGATTAATTATATTAATATTAGAATAATTAATCGAAATCAGTTAAATAAGCAATGGTAGTTAGGTTAACTAACCAGAATTAGTAATTTGATTAATCGGTCTTCGATTAATCTAATGGAGAAGATTTAACGAATGTTTGGTTTAATGTAAAGATTAAAAATCTTTTTATTTAACGAGGTTTCAATATGATTAGTAAATTATAATAATCATTAATATGATTAGCAATTGTTTAAGTAAGTGATTAACTAATCTGTTTTCAATCACTAACAAAGTAAGCTAGGGTTGATTACTATTTTAATTAATGATAATTAAAATAATGAGCTTTCTAAATGAAAGAAGGAATCAGCATTTGAAAAAAAACTTAGTGGTACTGTGAAACAAAGATATTATATCAGGTCGTGAAGCAAAATATAATGATTAAGTGAAGTACAATCGAGGGGATCAAAAAGAGTTTTCTACATATATATAAGGATACGGAATGGGTTAGGAGTTTTAACGAAGTAAACACAGATGGTGGTTTAAAATAAGTATTACATAAGTAATGAGGTTTAAGTAAATGTTCATAAGTTGAAAGGAGATTAAAAATAAGCGATGTATGATTTGACAAATCTTTGACTCGAGTTTGAAGAGTAAATTTGTTTATACTTGAATTGAGAGTATAGGGTTTTTCCAAAGTATAAGAAATTGAAAGATTAGTGAATAGCGATGTTTCAAATTAAAGAATTAAAGTGGATTAGGTAAGTACATTATATAAGAATGTGGTTATAGTTATAATCGTAAGGAAACAATGGGCTTTAAAATAAGAATATAAAACGATTTGAAGGATCGAGGATATGGTTTAATGAGTAAAATGATCTGAGCTGCCAACGTACTTGACCATAATGTTTTGACATTGATAGTTAAAACACCAAACTATCAATGAATTGTATCATACCCTTTTGACGTGTTGTTTCGAAGAGATCGGTATAGGAACTGGACCCAAAACCACTTCGAACCAACGTTGCGTACGAAACCAACTTACAAAGAGTGAAGACAGAGCATTGAAGACCCGTAGAACTTCATAAGCGAAAGAACTACTTCTAATCTCTGGGTAGCTCCCAAATAAAAGAGATACACTGTGATTCTGTCGTGGTTGAAACTAAGGGATTGCAAGGACTTCTCGCTACTGATCCTGGGGGTGATTCCTATACAAGATGCGGTAGGAGAGTGACTTCGGTTCATCTTATTCCTGAATGACTTGTATGGACGAATGTCTGAAAGAATATCTCCAACAATCACGACCGTTGATTTTTATGAATATACCAAGTTGGTGGGGAGAAGGCAACTTCTCTTTATTTTACACCCGGTGTGTAGTCATATAATCAATATGTGATTTACGAATTTAACGATATGGCATTCAAAGTGAATGATGGTGTGCTGTTATAGAAGATAAACGTGGCCTCTAGCCTCGCAACCGGGAAAGACAGAAGTTGGGCAGGGCAGCATGGCTAGTTGGGTCATTCCCAAACAGGGTATATCTGTCATCGATCTAGAGAAAATTCATTATTGTTCTTCTTTTCGTTTCTGTATCTTCGGACGACGGTTGGACGACCGACAACCGTGGTGGCAATATATTTGATACACTCAAGCTAAATGAGTGGTCGGTCATGTGAGGCCGGGTTGCAAGACGTTCTTGTTGAACCCCAGTGTATACCCTCTAGAGTACACTGATCGGAAGGTGCTCCCATACCTTGTCTGTTGGAATCCAATCTCCAATAAGCACCCTGCGGGTTTTGATTATAAAATAAATATATAAAGCGTGAGATGCAAGCGTTCTACTACTTGGTTATTTATTTGTGATTGATAGACACTATTATAATATCACTGGATCTTGATATATCAAAACTGTTATTGTGAATTTACCACTGAAAGTATTCCAGACTGATCCGGGTGAATTTTGTTTTAAATCAAATGTGCTCGGGTCAGACCATTTACAGGTTCGGTTCCGCTTGGAGTTCAAGACCTGGAAGTAGGAGGCCTCACCGCTAGTTATCTAGAGTTGATTTCCGCTGTGTCTGATATATTATGTACTCTGATAATTGGTATGTGTATATATATATATATATATATATATATATATATATATATATATATAAAGTTTATTTTTGTAAAGAGATTTGGTATATTATACTTTACTCGTTCCGCTGTGAGATTCTGATGTTCTTCTTATTCTTCTATTCTATTAGTTCTATCTTACCTTTCTCATCCTCTAACTTCTTTCTCTTAACATTCTGTTTTTCTATATAATTTGGGTTGACTGTGCAGTAAAATGTCAGTTTAAATTGGTACGGAAAAGTGGGACGTTACAACGTGGTATCAGAGCTATTGGTTTAGAAATAACCTTGGCTCTGTGGTGTAACTCAATAAAGATGGGGTTAGTAATACCCTAGATTGAGTTTGAATATATATATATATACGAGAGTGTGTATTTGTGATAAAATTGTTTTAAATTATTTTGAAAAGCGGGTAAATGAAATAATTTTGCCCAAATTATATTTTTGCATAAAAAGGAAATAATTTTCTATGATATACTACTATTGAGTATTTGGTTGATTTGATTTGAAATTCTAATTGAATTATAAAGTAAATTAAACCAATTAATAATTAAATCTGGAAAAGGAATTTAATCAGGTTAAGTGGAATTAAATAATTGAATTTAACCAAACAAGTTAAACTTAGTGATTAAGTTAATTGTGATTGATTGGACGTTAGCTAGTTGAAAAGAACCGTTTACGAACTGATCAATGAGATAACCGTGTATGTGTTACTTGTATTATTAATTGAGATAAGTGCAGATTCGAGGAGATCATGGAATTTATCTGGTTATAGATATGGAAGTTCAGGTTAAAAGCTGAAGAGTTGATTTACGTCGGAATTGGAATTGAGTTACCCAACAAAGAGGTAAAACTTTAATATATTATTGGTTGATGATTTTTTTTACCCCTGAGATTAGGTAGCCGTTTGGTTTTGGTTTTCTGTTAGAGAAGTTGAGGCCCGAAGTGGCAGTTGTAGTGGTACCGATCGAACCACGTAGAGGAGGTACTGGCGAAATTTTCAAAAAATTTAAGAAGTTTGAATTTATTTTAAGGATATTCGAATATAATTATTTTAAAATAATTGGGTTCGGACCGTTCTTCTTACCTTATAATTTCGGGACGAAATTCTTTTTAGGGGGAGAAGAATGTAATGTCCCGGATTTTTGAACGTTAATTATTAATATTTAAATCAGTTTAAATATTAATTTGGCGATATAAATGGATTATATATCGAATTTATTTATCAGAAATCGGAGTTCAAATTTATATATTTATTAATTAATTAAAACGAGCTCAAAACGACGCCGCAGTTCGTAATTTACGATTTAAACTTTAATTGGTTATACCGGATCCGATATAAATCGAATTTCTATGAAACAAGAAACAGTTGAATCGATTTGATGATAATTTTCTGATGTAAGAGAAAAATCGAGATTTCATTGTATAGATGTTAAGTTGTGTCCAATTCAAATCTTTAAAAAAACGCTATGGAATCATTTATAAACCGTAATGATAATTTAATATAATTAAATATCGGCTTCGAATTTGGACAAGACCTTTGAGGCGTAGGGATAATTTAATTTTTAGAATTTTACTGTAATTTTTATTTCGCAAAATAAACTACTTTTTATTTGGAGTATTTTACACCCTGTATTAGTATTTTGAGGTTTCAGAATATAAGTTGATCTACTGATATTATTATATTTTTGGGATCGAGGGGCGTTGGTCATTATAACGATATTTTTATTTCGGTCGATCGAGGTCCCTAAATGGTATATTTTATATAGTGCAATAACCTTAAAATCTAACCAAATAAAACAAACCTCATTAAGATGGCACATGATGCTCATTACCCTATTCTCACCTAGAATTGACACACGCCATTAGCTAGTTCCATCAGCTAAGTTAAATGCAACCATCCCTCTATGCCACTAAAAACAAATACATTAAAAATATCGAAAAAAAAACCATTCCTTAGTAGTGAAGCAGCGCATGAACCTAAATAAGATAGTCATCCCTCTATCCCTAAATTTTCGCAGGAATTTCTGTGAACTTGCCTTAATATTAAATAATATACCTTAAATATCTGGCATAACCATTCCCTACCCTGAAGTATGCATGGTCTTCTACTAAGGAAAATCGCTGCAATCATTTCCTGAATTAACGCCATAAACCATGGGAACAAGCACGTCCCTATTATACCATAGCGTTAATATAAAATTTATATGTTTCTTTATATACATCCATTATCCCATAACTTTCTTCCCAAAGCAAAACCGTATCATCATTTCTTCAAACCAGATCTCAGAACTAAAAATAAATCAGATGAAATCTGTCTAATTCTTCATCCCCTTCCTATTTCGAAATAAGAACAAATACTGTCTTCGCTAAAAACCTAAAATGCTGAAGTATAATAAGGGGACGGTAAAGTTTGAAGCTCATTGTTGGAGTGTTTACTGGTATAGGAAGTTGGATAAGTTTAATATGCTGAAGGTAGGAAGAAAGGCACTTACTGTAGGCGTGTATATGTTAAGCAACATGAATGGAAAAGAGAAGTAGGGAAGGAGAAATAGTCGCGTTTGAAGAAGAATATAAGGTGAAAGAAAAGAAAGAGTACTGGTCATGAAATTAAAGGCTGAGAACGGGAATTGTTTACTGTAGGAGTTCCGGCGGTTGCTCAGGAGGGTGCAGGTATGTTAGTAATAATACATGAAGAGGAGGAATGTTATAAGAGCGGGCTGCGTGAATAGTAATATACTTACTGGAGGGTTCATGTGTAGAAGAAGTTTAAAGCTTGGCCACGGTGAAGGTAGATGGAGTAGGACGGTGTGTTGAGCGTGATGGTGGAGGGGTGTAATGTTTTTAACTTTGGAAAGAAGAATAACAAGATGGGTTTTTCTACAAATGATGGAACAGGTAGGGGGAACTTTGGTTAAAACATATAATACTAGAAAGAAGTGTATATGAGAATTTAAGGGGAGGCGTTGGCTGTAGTGTGAATTGGAGAGGGGGACGGTAATGGACGATTGCGGTGAAGTCTGTAGGATGTGATGAAGTAAAAATATATTTATGGTAAGGCTTGGGATGGATTAATGGTTGGGCTTGTAGCCATTTAGCGTGAAGGGAAAGTGTGAAGGATGGTGAGAAGCGAATGCGGTTATGGTGAATACGTATAGCTGTCGCGTGAGGACATGGTGGCCAGGTGGGTTCGGACTGAACCAAGAGAGCAGAAGGAACATGAGTTAAACAGAGGGGAGGATGACGAGGCAATGGTCGTTCAAGAATTTCGCGAAACAAATCACGGTGGAATCGCAGTAAAGAAGACTACTTTAACAACCCGTATTTTGAATAACATGTTATAACATAAAACAAGGCAGAATTAAATATTAAAATCTGAATCAAGGGAAATGGGATGGGCCATTGCGTTCGTCTCGGAAAAATACGCGAAATAGAGTCCGAGTTTTCGAAAAACGGAGTCTGTATGACCAAGTTATGGCCCAATGAAGTTTTCAGAAAATTCCAAGCCCGAAAACAGTTTTCCAGCAAAAACAGGATAGGCGGGAATTTTCCCGCCCCAGGCAGGGTCGACACAGGGGTCGACACCTGTGTCGACCCCCACTATAGGTCGACACCCATGTCGACCCAGGGGTCGACCCCCCTCCCCCCCCCCCCCCCGGTCGGACCAGTTTTTCTGGTGCACCATTTTGACAGGTTAGGTCTTGCTCTGGAAGTTTCTGACGGGAGTTGATGGCTCAGATTCGATTTAGGGTTAATCCTATGGTCTAAATTAACCTAATCACCTATAAAAAGACCCCTAGACCTAGCCTAAACCCTCATTAATCATTCCTACAACTAAATGTTGTCCAAATATTCACCAATCATGGCCTCCATCTTCTTCATGAAAGCATGAGTGTCTCAAATCAATCTATGTCATAAAAGAGCCATCTTTCTTAAGTAAAAGAGCCTTCTTTCTTTGTCGTTGGAGTTATTACTTCTTGTTTCAAGGCGTTTAAGTGGAGCTTATTATTTTCTTTGCGGATTTTGCTTGTGGTTTCGTCTCAATCTTTATATATATTGATCTAGATCGCATAACCGCTCATTGTAAGCCCTATACTACTCTTAGATTCTAACTATGAAGTTAATATGACATGTTGCAAGTTGAGTTTGGGCCTAAGTATGATATGTGCTTTGATCTTATCATGTTATGCATAAACATATTCTATGCATGTTTGTAAAGCTATCACCTTTGCCTTATGCATAGAAAGCTATGACCTTTGATTTGAAATGTTGCATTATGCAACATGAGAACTCTCATAACCTTTATGATAACTTGCATATAATGTTATATGCGAACTTCTAGCCTCCATCCTATGTCATTTCTGATCATGTTTCACATATTTGCTTAAGTTGATATTATGCATGTTTTGAGGCCCATGATGTAATATGCAAGTCTATGAACATACTTATGCCTCATATGCCACCATGTTTACCTTGTGGCCAAGCTCATTACCTTATGCCCCTTTTGTCATGCTTTTGCCAAGTTCCCTCTTTTGATCTATGTTATGTTATGCGAAACGTACATGCGATGGGAATACGTTGGGTTTGGGTAATATTAATGACATGAAAACATGGTTTTAAAATATGACATGAACATTGACTTGTGATTATGGTCGTAAACATAATGATGGACATGACACTTAGAAAATATGAGTGACCAACTCGAGGTTGGGTTGAGTTTGTAGCATAAATCTACCCGGAACCACCCGGCTTAACTAGTGGCTACAAACAATAGGACCCAATGTGAGTAGTTGGTCATGTTGCACTAGAAACCCGAGGTTAGACCAAGTTGTGGTGTAAAGCTACCCGGACCCGCCCGGCTTAACTAGTAACCACAACAAGGTCTAATGTGAGAGGTTGGGTGCATTAAACTAATTAATGCCACATGGTAGGGTTAAGTCATGGACCACTTGAATACTTAACCAATTAGACATGATGGGTTGACGCGGTTAAGTCATGAACCTTGGGTACACTTAACCAACTTGATACCTGATTGGATGGGTTAACCACACTTAACCCACTAGAAAACCCTAGTTACGTGGTCCTTCTCAGCAGTAACCCACTAGGGAGTATCGGATACCATAGGGACTAGGCTAGGGTGGGGCACGATTACTGGGCTGGAGTGTAAGCGACCAAAAAGACGGCAAAAGTAGGTGCGCCATAGTAGATTCCGACGGACCATGGTCGTGCACATTGTCCGGGGATGAAAGACAGACTTGCGCACCAGTAGGTTTTGACTGTGCGTGCTTGTTTCGTGTCAGTGGTTGACACCCTAGGGCCGGATACACCCTAGGGTGGACCTAGCACAGTCGACTACATTTCATGTTTGGACCGTATGACACCGATACACGACGAGTTAGGCTGATAGGGAGCCGATCGACTAGACCGAGTAGTTGGACCTCGATTTAGGTCATCTCATGATGTGGGCCAGCTTTGGGCAAAGGGATCATTTCTTGTTGATACTTGACATGGATAGGAATACTAGTACACACCTGGTGCAACTTAACCTTGTATATGCGATGCCACACTTGATCTATCTTGTTAACCTTTCACCATGCCAATTATCACCCTACATCTCATCTCTGTTTTACATGTTCAGTTAACTTTATTAGTTTTTATACTAATAGTGTGTAACACCCCGAAAATTCTATAACTGTGAAATTAACAAATTGAAGTATAATTAATTTGAAATCAAAGAACCAAGGGAAACGGGATACGCCATTGCGTTCGTCTCGGAAAAATACGCGAAATAGAGTCCGAGTTTTCGAAAAACGGAGTCCGTATGAAGAAGATATGGCCTTCGGAAGTTTTGAATTAAATTTAAAATTCAAACAGAATAAAATAATTAAAAATCGGGCCTAGTGGGCCAGGGCGGATAAACACCCGCCTAGGCCACCCAGGTCGACTGGGCTGTCGACCTGGGCTACCCATGTCGACAGGGCTGTCGACAGCCCTGTCGACAGGGGTGTCGACAGCCCTGTCGACAGGGGTGTCGACCTGGTCGAGCCCAGTCAACCTGGCTGGCCAGGTCTGTGTTTGGTCGAATTTCTGTGGTCTGCTTTGTCATTAGGGCTAGGTGGCGGGTTCTAATTGGTCTCTCTATCTAATGAATGGCTACGATCTAACCTAGCAACATCAATGGTCCTAATCAATTCCTAACCTCTATATAAACAACCCTAGACTAAACCCTAATCTATTCATTCAAATTAAGAACATAGCTGCCATGTTGCTGAGGAACGACTAAGAATAGCCGCCAACTAGAGAGGGAATTAGGAAGAAAGTTCTAAAGCCTAAAGCAATTCAAGCAACCTAAAGCCAATCAATTCAACAAAGGAATCATATCTCTTAATTAGAGAATTCGCCGCAACCATTGTAAGTAGAGTATTACTTTGGTATGAATAAACAATTGTATTGATTTGTATGCTTGAATTGGGATAATAAAGTAGTTCATATTTGTGCAAAATTATGTTATTCATTATAAAGAACTACATGCGGTAGTTCTATGCAAATATACGTTTGGAATATTGCGCAAATTATGTAATCTATGTTGAAGCTGCATGTATGTAGTTGAATGAAATTCATGCAAGTTTGGGGCTTTGTTATTATGTCGTCATGATGTATATTTTGTGCATAAATCATTTTGCAAGTAATTGAAACAAGGTTGGTTGTTATAGTTCATATGAAACTATGTTGGAATTTTGACACCATAATCCATGTATTAAGTCATGCTTTTGCAAACTTATGAATATGGCTAGGCTATGAATGATATTTGGCATAATTGAAATCCATGATTAAGTCTATCTTGTTTAAAAAAAATTATATGATGACATATGTGAGACATGGCTAGGTTAGACTCAAAAATCCCTTTTTGCAAGTTTAAAGCAAACACCATGATTAGGAATATTTATGCTATGCTTATGTTTGACATTATGCCATGTTTATGCTAGAAGTATTTATGCCATGCTTATGTTTGACATTATGCCTAAATAAAAATATAGGTTCATGTGTCAATAATGATATCTCAATTACAAGTTCACATGCTTTGATTCATGTCACCTATGTTTTATGACCAAGTATATGTCACTACTATGCAAGTACACCAGTTTCTATTTTGTATTCCCATCGTCATATTGCAAGTTCATACGCTCACCTTCCCCTCTTCGTGTATACGCCATAAGCCTCCCCTTTTCGCATGGCTAAATTGGGCTTTAAAAGGCTAAGCCCAATATATATATAAACGGACGTGTAAAACGGGGGAAAATAACGTTGGGTTAAAAAAATTAATTAATGGATGAAAATATAAAATAGAAGGGCCCAAATTCAAGTATGGGTTGGGCCCGTGATTGGTGTAACCTTTACACCATTAACTTAATAATGGGCCGCAAATATTTACATATAAGAAATAAAGAAGAATGACAAGATATGTAAATGTAGAAAATACGATGTGTTTAACCCGAGGTTGGATTGAGTTGTGATGTAAACCTGCCCGGAACCGCCCGGCTGTCCAGTAGTCACAACAATACCTATCCAATGTGGGAGGTTAAACATGGAGCCCAATAAGGACCCGAGGTTAGACTGAGTTGTGGCGTAAGACTGCCCGGAACCAACCGGCAACAGGCAGCCACAACAATACCTGTCTAATGTGAGAGGTCAGGGCCTTAATAAGACAATTAAGGCTGAGTCAGGATTGTTAGGATTAAGTGAACTAAAGACTTAATCAAAATGGAACATGCTAAACTAAACGGACTGGTGGGGGTTAGGTAGGAAACACTTAACCAACTTAGCATGTTGGCTAGAGATAGAAAACCTAGTAACGGGGGGACCCTTTTCAGCAGTAACCCTAAAAAGGTGTATCAGGATACCCTGAAACTAGGCAGGGTGGGGCACGATTACTGGGCTGATTGTAAGAGGTCAAAGCGACGGCGGTGGTGTAGCAGTGTAGGTTCTAACGGTGTGCGGGCGTGCACGCACTCCGGCGCAGAAAAATAAGGCACTGGGCACCAGTAGCATACCTGTGCACTCTAAGGTTGTGTCGGGTTGCCACTATGGGACTTGATACACCCCATGGTGGGACCAGCATAGGTAACTACAGACATCGGGGGCCGTAAGACACATGTAACTATGCGAGTAGGAGCCGATCATCATAGAATGGATCACATCACCCTGATTATGGGGTGCAAATTGGAAACTAGTATATGGGTTCAGAGGTTAACAGGGGGTACGATAGTATATTCGACCCTAGACAACTTAACCAAGTTTATAGTGCATGCCCACTTCTTGTTTATACTTATCATACCCAGTTCTTTATTCATAGACAAAATAGTACTAGACTTACTCAGGCTTTATGTCTGACTCTACTTTTCTTTCGTCTTCTTTCTTCCGTTCCCCCCCCCCCCCCAGGTCCTCAGGGAGGGAACACAGCAGCTTGATCAACCTCAACATCCAGCTTGAAGAAGAGAAATGTATTGCTTGGACTTTCCTGTTTTGAACTATGGCTTTGGACAATCCACTATGGGGCTTTTGCAGTTTATCTATGTTTTATTTATGCTTCTTTAAATAATGTACTCAAGACAGATTATGAAAGTGTTATGTTATGTTTTTGGAAAGGATGTTGTTGTAACACGTATTTGACTTTGTGAAATAAAAGTTTGTTATTCTTCCGTTGTTTACAAATATGTGTTCTTATATCTGTCTTGTATATCTGCGACTTGTACTTATAAACCTCCACCAAAATTAGGGCATTCCCTTTGAGAGTGACCCTAACGGAGGTGGGGTGTTTCGCTTGGTATCAGAGCATAGGTTTACCAGATAAGATAAAAAGTTTTGAAAATTATTTTCAAAAAGGAAATTTAAAGAAGCATTTTTAAAAGAAAAATATTATTTTATTTTTAAAAGGCAAAGTCCACTCCCCAAAGCCGTAGGTACTATCTCTTATCCTTCGTTTTGAATCTATCCTTTTTGTTTCAGCATGTCCCAAGATCTTAACTTGCCAGAAAGGGTGCCAATACCTGGTTGGTTTAGACGGTTCTTAGAAGCAAGGGCCACTCAGCCAGGTCCTACCGTTCCTCCTCCCCCAGCTGAAGGGAATCATCCAGCTGCGGCAGCACCTTTTCCTCCACCTCCTCCTCGGGGAAACACGTTCGCTAAGATATGTAAAGATTTTAAAGCTATGGGAGGAAGGGATTTCCATGGAACTGAGTCCTTCGTAGCAGCTAGAAATTGGCTGAAAGAAACTGAGGACCTATTCATCATCTTTGAGGTAGAAGATAGACAAAAAGTACAATTGGCGGTGTGGCTATTGAAGGGTGAGGCTTCCTACTGGTGGGAAGTCACTAATGCTGAAAGACCAGTGGAGACATGGGAGGACTTTAGGGCAAGGTTTGAGACTAAATTTCTCTCAGATGCGGAAAGAAGTTTGCAGTTGGAAAAATTCTTATTTCTTAAGCAAGGGGACAAGACAGTCAGAGAATATGTGAATCAATTCGATGAGCTGGCTAGGTTTGGGCTTGACCTAGTCAATACCCCGCACAAGAAGGCTCTCCGTTTCGTCAAAGGGTTGAATGAGCCATTACACAGTTTGGTCATGACCCATATACCTATGGGAGCCACGTATGAAAGATTGGTGCAAATGGCATTGCTGAATGAAGAGGATAAGGGCAAGAAGGAGACAAAGGCAGAAAGCTCTCAAGGGAAGAAAGAGGGTTTGCAGCCTAAGAAGACAGACTTTAAGAAGGGCGGGAAAGGCAACAAAGAGAAGAGGAAGTGTAATTTCTGTGGCAAAGTGGGGCACTTAGTAAAGGACTGCCGGAAAAAGAAGGCCAAGGAGAATGGTGGGTGCTTTTCTTGCGGTGAGACAGGCCACAGGGCTAAGGACTGCCCAAAGAAACGAGGACAGGGGCAGAGGGCTGGATCCACCCCAGGGGCACAGGTTCATGTGCTAGAAGCGCCACCATTGCAACAGCGAGGTATAAATACTTCTGTAGAAAGTGTAGTTTATCTTTATGATCACCCCGTTCGCACTTTATTTGATTCTGGCGCATCACACTCCTTTATCTCGTCTGCTTTAGTAGAATCTCTGCACCTAGAAACTAGTATGGTAGAGGACCCCTTAATTGTTTCAAACCCAATTGGGGGCCCAGCTCATTTGTCTATGATCTGTGTGGGATTGAAAATTTCTATTCTAAGTGTCGAATTTCAATGTAGTTCCTTTGTTTTGGGCTTTTCGGGGTATGGTTTGATTTTGGGTATGGATTGGCTATCCCGTAATGGGGCCATCCTTGATTGTGAGAAAAGGGTTGTTAGGCTCCTAACCCAGCTCGGTAATACTTTGGAAATTTCTTGTAATCCCTCGTATGCGGTTATGCTTAGTTATCTTGAATCGCTAGATGCCTCTGTTGAAAATTTGCAATCAGTTAGAGTGGTCCGGGAATATCCGGATGTCTTTGAAGAGGTGAAGGGCTTGCCTCCAAAGCGGGAAATAGACTTCCGCATATATCTTGTAGATAATGCAAAGCCCGTTGCGTTACCCGTTAGACATATGGCTCCACGAGAAAGGAAAGAGCTCAGTAAACAGATTAAAGAGCTTCTAGAAAAGGGGTTCATTAGGAGGAGCATTTCAGAATGGGGCGCTCCAGTGGTGTTCGCTACAAAGGCGGATGGTTCACTCCGTCTATGTGTTGACTATAGGGAGCTCAACAAGCTAACGAAAAAGAATAGGCACCCTCTCCCTAGAATTGACGATTTATTTGACCAGCTTGTAGGAGCGTCTGTTTTCTCCCAACTCGATTCAGCAACCGGTTTTCATCAGCTAAGGGTGGCTGAAGATAGCATCGATAAAACGGCGTTCAGAACCCCAGACGGCTTCTTTGAATGGCTTGTCATGCCTTTCGGCTTGACAAATGCACCTGCTTACTTCGTGGACCTGATGAGTAGGGTATTTAGAGATTTCCTCAACAAATTCGTAGTGGTCTTCGTAGATGATATCCTTATCTTCTCAAAGAGTGAAGAGGAACATGCTCAGCACCTAAGGGCAATCATGGAAACTTTGCGAGTCCATCAACTAAAAGCCAAGTTCTCCAAATGCCACTTTTGGAGAGAAGAGGTGAGGTTCCTTGGGCACATAGTATCCAAACAAGGGTTAGCGGTGGACCCTGCTAAGGTAGTAGCGGTACAGGATTGGAAGACACCAAGGAATGCAACTGAGGTCCGAAGTTTCCTAGGACTAGCAGGTTTCTATCGAAAGTTCATAAGGGATTTTGCGAAAATCTCCGCTCCGCTCACGAAATTGACTAAGAAGAATCTAGTGTTTAATTGGGATTTGGATTGCGAGTTTGCTTTCCAACGACTAAAAAGGGCTCTCACAACAGCCCCAGTTTTGACGCTGCCAGATGGGAGCAAGATGTTCACTGTTTATACGGATGCATGTGGGACAGGGCTAGGCGCCGTCTTAATGCAAGAAGGAAGGGTAGTAGCTTATGGTGGGAGGCAATTGAAAGTACACGAAAAGAACTACCCAACCCACGATCTTGAGTTAGCCGCCATCGTCTTTGCACTCAAGTCTTGGCGACACTATCTTCTAGGTGAGAAGTTCGAACTTTACACTGACCATAAATCGTTGAAATATCTTTTCTCGCAGAAAGATCTTAACTTGAGGCAACAAAGATGGATGGAGTTTCTTGCCTCGTACGATTTCGAAATCTCCTACACTCCGGGCAAAGGCAACGTAGTGGCAGACGCGTTGAGCCGAAAGAAATTGACCCTAAGCCCGTTGTTTGTTGAAAGACAAAGCCTAGAGTTTATAGCCAGCTTCGACTTTAGGCCTTCCTCTGATTTCGTACCGGGCTTGCTAGCATCTCTCGAAGTGCACCCAACTTTAGTGGATTCAGTAGGGGCAGCACAATGCGAAGACCCTCAGCTTGTGGAAATGATTGATAGGCTAATTAGGGGTGAGACTTCAAGTCACCTCAACAGATACTCCATCGACGATAAGGGTTTGCTAAGGCGAGACGGAAGACTATGCGTCCCACAGACAAAAGATTTAGTAAGGAAGGTTCTCGAGGAAGCGCATCATTCCAAGATGACGATACACCCAGGCGGAGATAAAATGTACAAAGACATAAAAAGGACTTTCTTCTGAATGGCATGAAAAAGGACGTGGCAGAATTCGTTTCTAAATGTATGGTGTGCCAACAGGTTAAGGCGGAACAGAAAAAGCCCGGCGGACTACTACATCCTCTGGAGGTCCCGCAGTGGAAGTGGGATAGCATCTCAATGGACTTCATCGATGGGCTGCCTAGGTCTAGGAGAGGCAACACTAGCATTTGGGTAATAGTGGATAGGCTTACTAAAAGCGCCCACTTTTTACCCGTCAAAAGTAAAAGAACCGCCTCATCCCTAGCATCACTTTACCTCAAGGAAATCGTTCGACTCCATGGAATACCATCTAGCATTGTTAGTGACCGAGTCCCCATCTTCACCAGTGAGTTTTGGCGGAGTCTGCAAGAAGCTGTAGGAACGCAGTTATGCTTGAGCACAGCCTATCATCCCCAAACCGACGGCCAAACAGAGAGAGTGAACAGAGTTTTGGAAGACCTCTTAAGACTGTGCGTCCTTGACTTCGGAGGGACATGGGAAGACCACCTTCCTTTGGTGGAATTCGCCTACAACAACAGCTATCAAGCAACCATCAGAATGGCGCCCTTCGAAGCTTTATATGGAAGACCGTGCCGATCGCCCACTTGTTGGTGGGAGTCCACGGATAAGCTCATACTTGGACCAGATATGATCCGAGAGACCTTAGAGAAAGTAGACTTAATACGAAGAAGGATGAAGACGGCCCAAGACAGACAAAAGTCCTATGCTGACAAAAGGAGGACCGACCTTGAATTTGAAGTAGGAGACAGAGTTTTTCTCAAGGTATCACCGCTAAGGAACGTTGTTCGTTTTGGAACCACAGGAAAACTTGCACCAAGGTTCGTAGGGCCATTCCCTATTATCGAGAAAATTGGGAAAATGGCCTATAGATTAGAGCTACCCGAGAAGTTGGCTGGAGTCCACAACGTTTTTCACGTTTCACATCTCCGAAAATGTCTGCATGAGTCAGCTGAAGTGGTAGAGCCAAATATCCTCGAAGAGGCCGAAGTGGAACGCGAAGCGACCATAAGAAAAGTTCCAACCCGCATCTTAGGAACAGAAGTGAAGAAGCTACGCAACCGCGAAGTCAAGCTCGTCAAAGTTCAGTGGAGCGACGCCGAGGGAGACGCGACTTGGGAAACTGAAGCTAGAATCCGCACTGCCTACCCTTTTCTGTTCGAGGGTACATCCTTGATCTTTCTTTTTCCTTAAGTTGCGCTTTTATCTATCTTTTTAGGCATATTTCCTCGACCGTATCTTTTAGGTAGAAACTCTTTGGATGGAAACATGTAATTGAAACATGTTATGTATGAATGGTTGCAAGTGGTTGCAAGTGATTGCTAGTGGTTGCTCGTGGTTGCATATACACACACAATCTAGGTTTTAGATCGGCTCAGTCACTTCATATTGCATATGCATATATGTTTGCATTCGTATGTGATTGAACTTTAATGTGTTGTCATGTGGATGCTGCATTTGTATTGAATGATTGTGCACTCATGTAGAATCAAGAATAGGAAAATTTGCATACATAATGGATTCATGGCACTTACATAATTCGCATTAAGGAGGTCAACTGAATCAGTAGACCGCCTGATTTTGCATTAGATAAGTACATGTACACACACACTTTGCATATGATCATGAAGCATTAGAAGTCTTTTAAGGACAATGGATGCTCGTGTTTAATGGATGAGTAGATGGATGATTGGATGTTAGGATATACATTCCTCCTAACTTGAAGATTTCGGGGACGAAATCCTTTTAAGTGGGGGAGAATGTAACACCCCGAAAATTCTATAACTGTGAAATTAACAAATTGAAGTATAATTAATTTGAAATCAAAGAACCAAGGGAAACGGGATAAGCCATTGCGTTCGTCTCGGAAAAATACGCGAAATAGAGTCCGAGTTTTCGAAAAACGGAGTCCGTATGAAGAAGATATGGCCTTCGGAAGTTTTGAATAAAATTTAAAATTCAAACAGAATAAAATAATTAAAAATCGGGCCCAGTGGGCCAGGGCGGATAAACACCCGCCTAGGCCACCCAGGTCGACTGGGCTGTCGACCTGGGCTACCCATGTCGACAGGGCTGTCGACAGCCCTATCGACAGGGGTGTCGACCTGGTCAAGCCCAGTCAACCTGGCTGGCCAGGTCTGTGTTTGGTCGAATTTCTGTGGTCTGCTTTGTCATTAGGGCTAGGTGGCGGGTTCTAATTGGTCTCTCTATCTAATGAATGGCTACGATCTAACCTAGCAACATCAATGGTCCTAATCAATTCCTAACCTCTATATAAACAACCCTAGACTAAACCCTAATCTATTCATTCAAATTAAGAACATAGCCGCCATGTTGCTGAGGAACGACTAAGAATAGCCGCCAACTAGAGAGGGAATTAGGAAGAAAGTTCTAAAGCCTAAAGCAATTCAAGCAACCTAAAGCCAATCAATTCAACAAAGGAATCATATCTCTTAATTAGAGAATTCGCCGCAACCATTGTAAGTAGAGTATTACTTTGGTATGAATAAACAATTGTATTGATTTGTATGCTTGAATTGGGATAATAAAGTAGTTCATATTTGTGCAAAATTATGTTATTCATTATAAAGAACTACATGCGGTAGTTCTATGCAAATATACGTTTGGAATATTGCTCAAATTATGTAATCTATGTTGAAGCTACATGTATGTAGTTGAATGAAATTCATGCAAGTTTGGGGCTTTGTTATTATGTCGTCATGATGTATATTTTGTGCATAAATCATTTTGCAAGTAATTGAAACAAGGTTGGTTGTTATAGTTCATATGAAACTATGTTGGAATTTTGACACCATAATCCATGTATTAAGTCATGCTTTTGCAAACTTATGAATATGGCTAGGCTATGAATGATATTTGGCATAATTGAAATCCATGATTAAGTCTATCTTGTTTAAAAAAAATTATATGATGACATATGTGAGACATGGCTAGGTTAGACTCAAAAATCCCTTTTTGCAAGTTTAAAGCAAACACCATGATTAGGAATATTTATGCCATGCTTATGTTTGACATTATGCCATGTTTATGCTAGAAGTATTTATGCCATGCTTATGTTTGACATTATGCCTAAATAAAAATATAGGTTCATGTGTCAATAATGATATCTCAATTACAAGTTCACGTGCTTTGATTCATGTCACCTATGTTTTATGACCAAAGTATATGTCACTACTATGCAAGTACACCAGTTTCTATTTTGTATTCCCATCGTCATATTGCAAGTTCATACGCTCACCTTCCCCTCTTCGTGTATACGCCATAAGCCTCCCCTTTTCGCATGGCTAAATTGGGCTTTAAAAGGCTAAGCCCAATATATATATATAAACGGACGTGTAAAACGGGGGAAAATAACGTTGGGTTAAAAAAATTAATTAATGGATGAAAATATAAAATAGAAGGGCCCAAATTCAAGTATGGGTTGGGCCCGTGATTGGTGTAACCTTTACACCATTAACTTAATAATGGGCCGCAAATATTTACATATAAGAAATAAAGAAGAATGACAAGATATGTAAATGTAGAAAATACGATGTGTTTAACCCGAGGTTGGATTGAGTTGTGATGTAAACCTGCCCGGAACCGCCCGGCTGTCCAGTAGTCACAACAATACCTATCCAATGTGGGAGGTTAAACATGGAGCCCAATAAGGACCCGAGGTTAGACTGAGTTGTGGCGTAAGACTGCCCGGAACCAACCGGCAACAGGCAGCCACAACAATACCTGTCTAATGTGAGAGGTCAGGGCCTTAATAAGACAATTAAGGCTGAGTCAGGATTATTAGGATTAAGTGAACTAAAGACTTAATCAAAATGGAACATGCTAAACTAAACGGACTGGTGGGGGTTAGGTAGGAAACACTTAACCAACTTAGCATGTTGGCTAGAGATAGAAAACCTAGTAACGGGGGGACCCTTTTCAGCAGTAACCCTAAAAAGGTGTATCAGGATACCCTGAAACTAGGCAGGGTGGGGCACGATTACTGGGCTGATTGTAAGAGGTCAAAGCGACGGCGGTGGTGTAGCAGTGTAGGTTCTAACGGTGTGCGGGCGTGCACGCACTCCGGCGCAGAAAAATAAGGCACTGGGCACCAGTAGCATACCTGTGCACTCTAAGGTTGTGTCGGGTTGCCACTATGGGACTTGATACACCCCATGGTGGGACCAGCATAGGTAACTACAGACATCGGGGGCCGTAAGACACATGTAACTATGCGAGTAGGAGCCGATCATCATAGAATGGATCACATCACCCTGATTATGGGGTGCAAATTGGAAACTAGTATATGGGTTCAGAGGTTAACAGGGGGTACGATAGTATATTCGACCCTAGACAACTTAACCAAGTTTATAGTGCATGCCCACTTCTTGTTTATACTTATCATACCCAGTTCTTTATTCATAGACAAAATAGTACTAGACTTACTCAGGCTTTATGTCTGACTCTACTTTTCTTTCGTCTTCTTTCTTCCGTTCCCCCCCCCCCCCCAGGTCCTCAGGGAGGGAACACAGCAGCTTGATCAACCTCAACATCCAGCTTGAAGAAGAGAAATGTATTGCTTGGATTTTCCTGTTTTGAACTATGGCTTTGGACAATCCACTATGGGGCTTTTGCAGTTTATCTATGTTTTATTTATGCTTCTTTAAATAATGTACTCAAGACAGATTATGAAAGTGTTATGTTATGTTTTTGGAAAGGATGTTGTTGTAACACGTATTTGACTTTGTGAAATAAAAGTTTGTTATTCTTCCGCTGTTTACAAATATGTGTTCTTATATCTGTCTTGTATATCTGCGACTTGTACTTATAAACCTCCACCAAAATTAGGGCATTCCCTTTGAGAGTGACCCTAACGGAGGTGGGGTGTTTCATAGTGAATAGGACTTACCAGTCTTTTTGACTGACGCGTTTTCTTTCGCCTCTTTTCTTCCGTTCCCCCCCCCCCTCCCCCAGGTTTGCAGGGTGGGAACACTGTTACTTAGCTGGATCTTTTGCTGCTTTTCTGGATAGCTCACGTATGGTTTGAGCATGCTATGGCCTTATGCTCCTTTGGGGATAGTTACTTTATGTTTCTTTTTCAGTTTTCTGTTTATGTTCTAGACTTTGTTTTATGGGATAATAATGAACAAGTACTTTGATGTAACTTAACTATGGTTTTGAAATGCTAGTTTTATCCGCTGCTTTATTTACTCTGTTTTTTACTTATATGTTCTGTCTTGTGATATCTGCATGCATGTTACCTCGTTTAACGCCACTCCAAAGCTAGTGTGCTTGCAAGAGTGGCATTGGCGGAGGTAGGGTGTTACATTTGGTATCAGAGCATAAGGTTTACAAGATTTGAGCAAAAGGTTTTTAAAACTTACCTTTTGAAAAACTATTTCAAAACCAATTAAGTGTTTTCCAAAGAAAAGTCTAGTTATTTTAAAAGGCTACTCCCCAAAAGCCATTAGCACTATCCTTCGTTTCCTTGTTCTAAATCTATCTTTTCCTTTTTCAGTATGGCCGATCTTAACCTTCCCGAAGGAGTGACCATTCCCGGATGGTTCCGGAGGTACTTGGAAGCTAGGGCCAACAATGTGGGCCCAGCAACCACCCCCACCGTAACTGAGGTCCCTCCTTCTCCTCCTCCTCAGAATCCACAAGCAGATTTCACTAAGATTTGCAAAGACTTTAAGGCGATGGGTGGCAAGAATTTCATTGGGACGGAGACTTTTGTGGAGGCACGAAATTGGTTGAAAGAAACTGAGGATCTCTTCGCTATCTTTGATGTGGAAGACCATAGGAAGGTTTTATTGGCAGCATGGCTATTAAAAGAAGAGGCTGCTTATTGGTGGGAAGTCACCAATGCTACTAGACCTATAGAGACTTGGGTCGACTTTAGGACGAGGTTTGGGCTTAAGTTTCTATCATCAGCTGAGGCGAATCTGCAATTGGAGAATTTTATATCTTTGAAGCAAGGGGACATGACAGTGAGGGAGTATGTGAATAAGTTTAACCAGCTTGCTCGATTCGGTTTGGACATGGTTAATACTCCCCAGAAGAAGGCTTTATGCTTTGCACGAGGATTGAATGAGCCATTACAAGGTTTAGCCCTATCTCATATACCCATGGGGGGCACTTTCGAAGGTCTAGTAGACATGGCATTGCTTCAAGGAGACGATAAGAATGGCAAGAAGGAAGTCTAGGCTAATGAGACTCAAGCCAAGAAGACAGACTCCAAGTGGGGAGGAAATCAGAGCAATCAAAACAACAAGAACAACAAGGGCAACAAGGCCAAGGCAAAGGACCCAAGAAAATGCAACTTCTGTAGGATTGTTGGGCACATAGCCAAGGATTGCAGAAAGAAGAAGAGGAAGCGGGGCGAGTGCTTTCATTGTGGAGAGACTGGACACTTTAGCAAGGATTGCCCCAAGAAGCAAGGACAAGGGCAAGGGCAGAATCAGCGTACAGGACCTTCTGGAGGGCAAGTGCATGCTCTCAACGCTGCTCCAGTTCAGGACCGAGGTAGTATTTCTGTAGAAAGACTTGTTTATATTTCTGATTATCCTGTTCGCACCTTATTTGATTCTGGCGCATCGCATAGTTTTATTTCTTCTGACATTGTTGAAAGTTTGCACCTAAGTACTAGTCTAGTTGAGGATCCCGTTAGTGTTTCAAATCCAATTGGGGGTTCCGCCCATCTATCTATGATTTGTGTGGATTTGAAGATTTCTATCTTGAGCGTAGAATTCACGTGTAATGCTTATGTTCTCGGGTTCACGGGATACGGGTTGATCTTGGGCATGGATTGGCTGTCCAGTTATGGAGCCATTCTCGATTGTGAACATAGGGTGGTGAGGCTCATGACTCGCCTCGGTAATACCCTAGAAATTTCTTGTAACCCTGGAAGTCCCGTCATGTTATGTTATCTTGAATCTCTTGACTCGTCCATCGATGATCTGCAATCTGTAAGGGTGGTCCGAGACTATCCTGATGTCTTTGAAGAAGTTAAGGGATTACCCCCTTAACGAGAGATAGATTTCCGCATTTATCTAGTCGATAATGCCAAGCCAGTATCATTGCCCGTTAGGCACATGGCCCCACGAGAAAGAAGGGAGCTCAGTAAGCAAATCAAGGAGTTTCTTGAGAAGAATTTTATTAGGCGAAGCATTTCTGAATGGGGTGCTCTGGTGGTATTCGCTACTAAGGCGGATGGTTCGCTTCGTCTATGTGTTGATTATCGAGAATTGAACAAGCTGACAAAGAAGAATAGGCACCCGTTACCAAGGATTGATGATCTCTTTGACCAGCTTGTAGGTGCTTCTGTTTTCTCTCAGCTTGATCTAGCCACCGGATTCCATCAGCTTAGAGTGGATGAGGATAGCATTGATAAGACTGCGTTTAGGACTCCAGATGGATTCTTTGAATGGCTTGTCATGCCATTCGGTTTGACTAATGCACCCGCCTACTTCGTAGATTTGATGAGTAGGGTGTTCAGGGAGTTCCTTAACAAGTTCGTGGTTGTCTTCGTGGATGATATTCTGATCTTCTCAAAGGATGAGGAAGAGCATGCTAGGCATCTCAAGGAAGTGATGGATACGCTTAGAGCGCATCAGTTGAAAGCCAAGTTCTCCAAATGTCATTTCTGAAGAAGGGAAGTTCGGTTTCTTGGACATATAGTTTCTAAGCAAGGCATAGCGGTGGATCCCGCGAAAGTGGTTGCGGTTCAAGTCTGGAAGACTCCTAGGAATGCAACCGAAGTAAGAAGCTTTCTCGGTCTGGCGGGCTACTATAGGAAGTTCATCAGGGACTTCGCTAAGATTTCGGCCCCTCTTACTAAGTTGACAAAGAAGAACTTAGTCTTTGCATGGGACTTGGAGTGTGAGCTTGCTTTTCAAAGGCTCAAGAGAGCCCTTACCACAGCTCCAGTTTTGGCATTACCCGATGGCGGCAAGATGTTTACCGTGTACACCGATGCATGTGGTACGGGGTTAGGTGCTGTTCTAATGCAAGAGGGAAGAGTGATATGTTATGGGGGTAGGCAACTTAAAGTTCATGAGAAGAACTATCCCACTCATGATTTGGAGTTGGCGGCGATCGTCTTTGCACTCAAATCCTGGCGCCACTATCTTCTAGGCGAAAGGTTGGAGTTGTATACTGATCACAAGTCACTCAAGTACCTCTTCTCGTAGAAAGATCTGAATTTAAGACAGCAAAGGTGGATGGAATTCTTGGCATCATATGACTTCGAGATAGCTTATACCCCTGGCAAGGGTAATGTTGTGGCAGACGCACTAAGCAGAAGGAGGTTGACTTTGAGTCCCTTGTTTATTGAGATGAAGAACTTAGAGTTCTTGGCAACCTTTGATTTCACGACGGCTGTTGAGTCGATGACGGGTTCATTAGCATCCCTTGAGCTTAGGCACACACTTCTTGATCAAGTTGGGGCTTCGCAGAAGGAAGATCCACAGATAGTCGACGTCATGGACAAGTTGATTCGTGGAGAGACGTCTAGTCACCTTGCTAGATATACTATTGATGATAAAGGTTGGCTAAGGCGTGATGGAAGGCTATGCGTTCCACAAGTAGGAGACTTGGTGCATAAAGTTCTCGAAGAAGCACATCACTCGAAGATGACTATACATCCTGGTGGAGATAAGATGTATAGAGATATGAAGCGCATTTTCTTTTGGGCCGGAATGAAGAAAGATGTGGCAGAGTATGTTTCAAAGTGCGTGGTGTGCCAACAAGTGAAAGCCGAGTCAAAGAAACCAGGTGGGCTATTACATCCATTGGAGGTCCCGCAATGGAAGTGGGAGAGTATTTCTATGGATTTTGTGGATGGATTGCCTAGGTCAAGGAAAGGGAACACGAGCATATGGGTCATAGTTGACAGACTTACGAAGAGTGCTCATTTCATTCCTGTAAAGAGCAAGAGGACCGCATCATGGCTAGCATCTATTTATCTTCGGGAGATAGTGCGGTTGCATGGAATTCCTTCTAGCATAGTTAGCGATCGTGACCCAATTTTCACTAGCCAGTTCTGGAATAGTCTGCAAGAAGCGATGGGTACGCGATTGAATCTGAGTACAGCCTATCACCCCCAGACGGATGGCCAAACCGAAAGGGTGAATAGAGTGCTAGAAGATCTTTTGAGGCTTTGTGTTCTTGACTTTGGTGGTACTTGGGAAGACCACCTTCCTCTTGTAGAGTTTTCTTATAATAATAGCTATCAAGCCAGCATAGGGATGGCACCATTTGAAGCTTTGTATGGGAGGCCGTGTAGGTCACCATCTTGTTGGTGGGAGACAACAGATAGGCTTATACTTGGGCCCAATATGATATGGGACACATCCGAGATAGTTGAATTGGTGAGAAGACGGATGAAAGCGGCCCAAGATAGACAGAAATCCTATGCTGACAAGCGAAGGGCAGATTTGGAATTCGAAGTGGGAGACATAGTTTTCGTGAAGGTTTCTCCTTTGCGTAATGTGGTACGTTTTGGAGCAATTGGGAAGCTGGCACCAAGGTTCGTAGGACCCTTCCCTATCATAGAGAGAATTGGAAAGATGGCCTATAAGGTGGAATTGCCCGAGAAGCTAGCCGGAGTACATAATGTCTTTCATGTCTCGCATCTTCGAAAGTGCTTACATGAGTCCGCTGAGGTGGTTGAACCAAGCATCCTTGAAGACGTGGAGGTAGAGAAAGAGGCAACCTTGAGGAGAGCTCCGATTCGTATTTTGGGAACAAAGATCAAGAAGTTAAGGAATCGAGAAGTAAAATTGGTGAAAGTTCAGTGGAGTGAAGCCGATGAAGATGCAACTTAGGAAACCGAGGAGAAGATGCGTGGGCTTTATCCATTCCTTTTTGAGGGTACATTCTTAATCTCCTTTCCTAAGTAGCATATCTTCCTTTTTGATATCCATGTTTATCCTACTTATCTTGTTATCTCGTTAACCTTGTCATGAGAACCTTAGGTAGAAACCTTTTGGATGAAACATGTATTTGAAACATGTTATGCTTGATGTTTGCAAGTGGTTGCAAGTGCTTGCAAGTGGATACTCGTGGATGCATGATACACATTAGGCACTAAGATCGGCTCACACACTTTCATGTTGCATATGCATGAGTGTTTATGCTTATTCATGGATGAAACTTGTTGTGCTATCACGTGGATGTTGCATATGGATGAATGTTATGTGAACTCATGTAGAGATTATAAATTATGTTAGGAATTTGCATACATATGGACTCATTTCACTAACATACTTTGCATTAAGGAGGTTTACTGAATCAGTAACCGCCTGATTTTTGCATTAGATAAGTACATATACACACACCTTTCGCATATGATCATACAGCATTTAGAATCTTTTAAGGACAATGAATGCTCGTGGATGATGTGTTGAGTAGATGGATGATGGATGGTAGGATACGTTCTTCCTAACTTGAAGATTTCGGGGACGAAATCCTTTAAGGTGGGGAGAATGTAACAACCCGTATTTTGAATAACATGTTATAACATAAAACAAGGCAGAATTAAATATTAAAATCTGAATCAAGGGAAACGGGCTGTGCCATTGCGTTCGTCTCGGAAAAATACGCGAAATAGAGTCCGAGTTTTCGAAAAACGGAGTCCGTATGACCAAGTTATGGCCCAATGAAGTTTTCAGAAAATTCCAAGCCCGAAAACAGTTTTTCAGCAAAAACAGGATAGGCGGGAATTTTCCCGCCCCAAGCAGGGTCGACACAAGGGTCGACACCTGTGTCGACCCCCCCTATGGGTCGACACCCATGTCGACCCAGGGGTCGACCCCCCCCCCCCCCCGGTCGGACCAGTTTTTCTGGTGCACCATTTTGACAGGTTAGGTCTTGCTCTGGAAGTTTCTGACGGGAGTTGATGGCTCAGATTCGATTTAGGGTTAATCCTATGGTCTAATTAACCTAATCACCTATAAAAAGACCCCTAGACCTAGCCTAAACCCTCATTAATCATTCCTACAACTAAATGATGTCCAAATATTCACCAATCATGGCCTCCATCTTCTTCATGAAAGCATGAGTGTCTCAAATCAATCTATGTCATAAAAGAGCCATCTTTCTTAAGTAAAAGAGCCTTCTTTCTTTGTCGTTGGAGTTATTACTTCTTGTTTCAAGGCGTTTAAGTGGAGCTTATTATTTTCTTTGCGGATTTTGCTTGTGGCTTCGTCTCAATCTTTATATATATTGATCTAGATCGCATAACCGCTCATTGTAAGCCCTATACTACTCTTAGATTCTAACTATGAAGTTAATATGACATGTTGCAAGTTGAGTTTGGGCCTAAGTATGATATGTGCTTTGATCTTATCATGTTATGCATAAACATATTCTATGCATGTTTGTAAAGCTATCACCTTTGCCTTATGCATAGAAAGCTATGACCTTTGATTTGAAATGTTGCATTATGCAACATGAGAACTCTCATAACCTTTATGATAACTTGCATATAATGTTATATGCAAACTTCTAGCCTCCATCCTATGTCATTTGTGATCATGTTTCACCTATTTGCTTAAGTTGATATTATGCATGTTTTGAGGCCCATGATGTAATATGCAAGTCTATGAACATACTTATGCCTCATATGCCACCATGTTTACCTTGTGGCCAACCTCATTACCTTATGCCCCTTTTGTCATGCTTTTGCCAAGTTCTCTCTTTTGATCTATGTTATGTTATGCGAAACGTACATGCGATGGGAATACGTTGGGTTTGGGTAATATTAATGACATGAAAACATAGTCTTAAAATATGACATGAACATTGACTTGTGATTATGGTTGTAAACATAATGATGGACATGACACTTAGAAAATATGAGTGGCCAACTCGAGGTTGGGTTGAGTTTGTAGCATAAATCTACCCGGAACCGCCCGGCTTAACTAGTGGCTACAAACAATAGGACCCAATGTGAGTAGTTGGTCATGTTGCACTAGAAACCCGAGGTTAGACCAAGTTGTGGTGTAAAGCTACCCGGACCCGCCCGGCTTAACTAGTAACCACAACAAGGTCTAATGTGAGAGGTTGGGTGCATTAAACTAATTAATGCCACATGGTAGGGTTAAGTCATGGACCACTTGAATACTTAACCAATTAGACATGATGGGTTGACGCGGTTAAGTCATGAACCTTGGGTACACTTAACCAACTTGATACCTGATTGGATGGGTTAACCACACTTAACCCACTAGAAAACCCTAGTTACGTGGTCCTTCACAGCAGTAACCCACTAGAGAGTATCGGATACCCTAGGGACTAGGCTAGGGTGGGGCACGATTACTGGGCTGGAGTGTAAGCGACCAAAAAGACGGCAAAAGTAGGTGCGCCATAGTAGATTCCGATGGACCATGGTCGTGCACATTGTCCGGGGATGAAAGACAGACTTGGTCACCAGTAGGTTTTGACTGTGCGTGCTTGTTTCGTGTCAGTGGTTGACACCCTAGGGCGGGATACACCCTAGGGTGGACCTAGCACAGTCGACTACATTTCATGTTTGGACCGTATGACACCGATACACGATAAGTTAGGCTGATAGGGAGCCGATCGACTAGACCGAGTAGTTGGACCTCGATTTAGGTCATCTCATGATGTGGGCCAGCTTTGGGCAAAGGGATCATTTCTTGTTGATACTTGACATAGATAGGAATACTAGTACACACCTGGTGCAACTTAACCTTGTATATGCGATGCCACACTTGATCTATCTTGTTAACCTTTCACCATGCCAGTTATCACCCTACATCTCATCTCTGTCTTACATATAGGACTTACCAGTCTTTTTGACTGACCCGTTTTCTTTCGCCTCTTTTCTTCCGTCCCCCCACCCCCAAGGTTTGCAGGGTGGGAACACTGTTACTTAGCTGGATCTTTTGCTGCTTTTCTGGATAGCTCACGTATGGTTTGAGCATGCTATGGCCTTATGCTCCTTTGGGGATAGTTACTTTATGTTTCTTTTTCAGTTTTCTGTTTATGTTATAGACTTTGTTTTATGGGAAAATAATGAACAAGTACTTTGATGTAACTTAACTATGGTTTTGAAATGCTAGTTTTATCCGCTGCTTTATTTACTCTGTTTTTTACTTATATGTTCTGTCTTGTGATATCTGCATGCATGTTACCTCGTTTAACGCCCCTCCAAAGTTAGTGTGCTTGCAAGAGTGGCATTGGCGGAGGTAGGGTGTTACAACTACAATGTTGAGTCAGTTTAGAAGGGATTGGAAGCAGTCCAGTTTTCGTTAAACAAAGAAAATACATCGATCGTCAGTCGAAATCAAGGTGAGTTAATTCTCACACTTTTCTGAAATTCTGTGCAGTGTTAAATTCGTATAAAATACAACCCATCGTTAGTGATAATAGTTTGATGACTGCATGCCTTGGTTGATTGGTTGTTTTAATGATTGTCGACAAATTATATTTGTCGTATTGGCTGATTTTGATTTAAATAATTATTTAAATATTATTATCTGAAATGCAGGGACGAACAGGTTGGAGGGATCCGACCGGATTCATCAAATACACGGTATATTATTTAAATATAGAACTGTTACCCAATGATGATTGAACGTTGAATTGACCTTCACATTTATGTGATGTTTTAAATAAATAGACCGTATTGATTTAGTAGTTGGCAACAACGATCAGAAACCCTGTTTTAAAACGTTAGTGTACCGACGGGCGAATGTACGTAATTAAAGTTATAAAACTTGCTCCTCTGAACCAAAGTGAAGTTATAAATTATAGGGTATTATAATGCGTCGATGGTTACGAAATAAATTGTATAATAATGAGCTTTCTAAATGAAAGGAGGAATCAGCATTTGAAACAAAACTTAGTGGTACTGTGAAACAAAGATATTATATCAGGTCGTGAAGCAAAATATAATGATTAAGTGATGTACAATCGATAGGATCAAAAAGAGTTTTATACATATATATAAGGATACGGAATGGGTTAGGAGTTTTAACGAAGTAAACACAGATGGTGGTTTAAAATAAGTATTACATAAGTAATGAGGTTTAAGTAAATGTTCATAAGTTGAAAGGAGATTAAAAATAAGCGATGTATGATTTGACAAATCTTTGACTCGAGTTTGAAGAGTAAATTTGTTTATACTTGAATTGAGAGTATAGGGTTTTTCCAAAGTATAAGAAATTGAAAGATTAGTGAATAGCGATGTTTCAAATTAAAGAATTAAAGTGGATTAGGTAAGTACATTATATAAGAATGTGGTTATAGTTATAATAGTAAGGAAACGATGGGCTTTAAAATAAGAATATAAAACGATTTGAAGGATCGAGGATATGGTTTAATGAGTAAAATGATCTGAGCTGCCAACGTACTTGACCATAATGTTTTGACATTGATAGTTAAAACACCAAACTATCAATGAATTGTATTATACCCTTTTGACGTGTTGTTTCGAAGAGACCGGTACGGGAACTGGACCCAAAACCACTTCGAACCAACGTTACATACGAAACCAACTTATAGAAGTGAAGACGGAGCATTGAAGACCCGTAGAACTTCATAAGCGAAAGAACTACTTATAATCTCTAGGTAGCTCCCAAATAAAAGAGATACACTGTGATTCTGTCGTGGTTGAAACTAAGGGATTGCAAGGACTTCTCGCTACCGATCCTGGGGGTGATTCCTATACAAGATGCGGTAGGAGAGTGACTTCGGTTCATCCTGTTCCTGGATGACTTGTATGGATGAATGTCTGACAGAATATCTCCAACAATCACGACCGTTGATTTTTATGAACATACCAAGTTGGTGGGGAGAAGGCCACTTCTCTTTATTTTACACCTGGTGTGTAGTCGTATAATCAATATGTGATTTACGGATTTGACGATGTGGCATTCAAAGTGAATGATGGTGTGCTGTTCTAGAAGATAAATGTGGCCTCTAGCCTCGCAACCGGGAAAGACAGAAGTTGGGCAGGGCAGCATGGCTAGTTGGGTCATTCCCAAGCAGGGTATATCTGTCATCGATCTAGAGAAAATTCATTATTGTTCTTCTTTTCGTTTCTGTATCTTCGGATGACGGTTGGATGGCCAACAACCGTGGTGGCAATATATTCGATACACTCAAGCTAAATGAGTGGTCGGTCATGTGAGGCTGGGTTGCAAGACGTTCTTGTTGAACCCCAGTGTATACCCTCTAGAGTACACTGATCGGAAGGTGCTCCCATACCTTGTCTGTTGGAATCCAATCTCCAATAAGCACCCTGCGGGTTTTGATTATAAAATAAATATATAGAGCGTGAGATGCAAACATTCTACTACTTGGTTATTTATTTGTGATTGATAGACACTATTATAATATCACTGGATATTGATATATCAAAACTGTTATTGTGAATTTACCACTGAAAGTATTCCAGACTGATCCGGGTGAATTTTGTTTTAAATCAAATGTGCTCGGGTCATACCGAGTATATTTACATGTTCGGTTCCGCTTGGAGTTCAAGAGCTGGAAGCAGGAGGCCTCACCGCTAGTTATCTAGAGTTGATTTCCGCTGTGTCTGATATATGATATGCTCTGATGATTGGTATGTATATATATACAGTTTATTTTTGTAAAGAGATTTGGTATATTATACTTTACTCGTTCCGCTGTGAGATTATGATGTTCTTCTTATTCTTCTATTCTATTAGTTCTATCTTACCTTTCTCATCCTCTAACTTCTTTCTCTTAACATTCTGTTTTTCTATATAATTTGGGTTGACTGTGCAGTAAAATGTCAGTCTAAATTGGTACGGAAAAGTGGGACGTTACATCCTGTCAGATCTGTCCTCCCGTGCACCACCACGCCTGCAGACCGGGCTGTAGAAGGTATGACTAGTGTTCCCCCCTGAGTTTCCACCGATTCCCAAATCCGCAAAGGTTGCTTCCTCTTCAGGCGCTGCTCTGGCCTTGGTCCCACCAACTCTGGTGCTTCCAGTTGCTTCCTTCACTTGGACGGCTCAAAAAAGCTTTTCCTGCCAAGCAAGTGTATATAGGTATTTGATCATATACTGAATTAGTTAAATGTTCTTTTTGAGGGTTCTACGGTTTATTTTTGAAGTTTAAAGGACAAAAAAATTAGGGAACCTTTCACCATTTGCTAGGGACTACTAACCCTTGGTATTTGCAGTTGAGTTCTTTTCCTACAAACTTCATACGAATCATTTCTTTATTCAGGTTTGTTTCAATAAAGACTCAGAGGCTAGATTTAAGAACTGAAATACATAGCTCATAATTAACATGCATGAACGTGATCTACTGAAGGTTTTATACCTTGATAGTTGAAAATCAAAGAGTAGGTAAAAGTTCGAAAACCAGAATGTGTTTATGCATTTTAAAACAATACATTTTTCCAAATCCGGCAGTGCCTCAGGGATTTGTGTGCATGACATGATTCTACTAAGAGCTCAAGTACGTGTAGATGCAGACTGGAATTCATTGAAACTAATTTCATCTTTATAGTTAAAATTATTGGAAATCTTTTATCCAAAGACACATTTGAAAACTTAGTTGAATACATAAAACTAGTTAAGAGCTTACTGTACTACTTTAAATTAGTACATGTATCAATAGGGGACTTATATGCTCCAATGTGCAAACTCAAAATTGCAGATTCAAATAAACTGAAACTGGCACATTTTCTATGCTCAAATTAATAAATCTGAAACTGTCACACACTCAAAATTGCACCTAAAATCTATGAGTATATGGACCTATATATATACACACACATACCCGCCCCTCTAGTGTGTAGAATAATTATATATTTGGAAATCCATTTTCTGAAACTCAAAATAAAAAACAATACATATTGGACACCTATGCTTTTTTTTAGAACTTTCAGACTGAACAAGCTACTTAATCAAATTCGAAGAGCCAAAACCATACACTTGAACTTCTTTCTGGATCCATTTATGATCCAAAGTATAAAAAACAAAAGATGCAACCAAGCTTGTCCATTCAAATCCCCCCATGATTTAAAATTTCTAGATCCAAAACTTATGCTTTGAATCATGATGGAAACCTATACATATTGAAAACCTAAGAAACAAATATGCATTGTTATTATTATTATTATTTTGATTTTTTTTTTTTTTTTTTGCTCCTTAGCTTGTTTTGACAAAAATAAGGAGCAATCTAATCACAAAAAAAACTAACAAACTACTAAAAGCAGACTTATTAAATCTGCCAACGTGACTACTGAATACCACTAATCTTAACTAAGGAGCCAAACATTAAGCAACAACCGCAAAAATGCAAAAAGGACATGGCGCAAAAACCATGTAGCTATTAGAAACTGGGCACTCAACTACTTAAATAGCTTGTCAGATAGTTAAATGCAATATATACCCATTCAACTTCACACAAAAATTATTAAGTTTAACTAACACTAAAAAAAACACCTCTAAGAAACCAAAGAGATGGTCGTTGGATATGAATCCATCAAGCGATGCCAATATTTCCTTTTATAGTGACTTCTAAATTGTTTTAAATATAAGTGATACCATAATTCTCAATATAAGCAGAAATTGTTTTAGCAATTGATTCACGAACGCAATTAACGCTCGAAGAATACAGATTGAAGAACACAGGTCTCGAAGAATTATAAAAATAAGCATAGTATCATCGAGTATAACGTTTGACATGATGGTACTTACCTATCTCGAAGAATACAAATCCGATAAAGTAACTATGCGGTGCCTTAGGATTTTGAGAAGTTACGCAGAGCAGGGATCGATTCAGACAAGAAGCTCAATAACCGAAAAAGAATAATTGGGAGCGAAGCAAGAGCAACGACAGAGAGATATAATTAGGAGAAGAGCGGTCAGATTATAAATTTGGGAACGGTTTTGTTTTAGTAAGGTTTGCGGGTTGAGGCGAATAAGATAGCAATATCTTCTGGGAGAATTAGAAATTCATTTAATTATTCCTATATAATATTGCAATTAATATAGAAATACTTAATTTAGCAATGAAACACCATATAACTATTACAGACGTAGAAACACCACACGACTGTTTCATTGCTAAAAATCATGCATTTCTAATTTATGCATTTGGTGTAGTGAATGCTCGCCAACTCTTTGAGCCGAGTATGGTTAATGCTCGCCAACTCTTTAAGCCGAGTATGGTTAATACTCGTCAACCTCTTAAGCCAAGTATGGTTAATAGTTCCCAACTTTACAAAACTGAGCATGCCATATGCTCGTTCTTCTGTAAGAGTTTGGATAATGCTCAAATCAAACCTTGTCAGGATTTGACAAGCAAAAACTATTAACTCAAGAGTATGGCTTATACTTAGGTCTTCGAATTGCTCTCTAGACATGGTTAATGTTCGACCTTAAAAACCCTGGTACAAAAGACTACACCATTTTACTAAGCAAAACCGAGTATAGTTTATACTCATCCTCCGGGTATGGTTTATGCTCGTACTCCAGTTCTTTGTAGGTATCATTTAATTGGCGGGATCCCGGTTCTTTTGCCTGTACCAAGATCGACTAAAAATAGTCGACTTATTTTCTAGCGTAACAAGCTTCCGGCCTTAATACGGTCCTCAATGGTTGTCGGTTTTCCGACCTGGCGGTTGTTGAACTTCTGGCCTTAATACAATCATTGTTAATCGTCGGTTTTCGGGCCTTAATATGGTTCGGCGTAACCATGGTTTCCTGGATTTCTGCTATTCAATATTCTCTAGAAGATCCAAAACACATATCCTTTCCTCAAGAAGATGTGTTTTTGGGGCAAAGCATTGACCAGCTTTTTGGCAAAAAGTCGTTCCAACTTGAATTTGAAACTTGCGACCGAATATCGGCCCACTCCAGACCTTAAGAAATAACTATCACTTTAGGTTGACCGACCATGGGCCGACCCGAAACTACGTCACAGCAAATAAAGACAGCATCCTCCTAATGAAAAGATCAAACCAATCGGTCAAATCATCAAAAGATCGACAGACCTGCTCCTAAAAGATCGGATCGGGCTTGAATATTGGAGCAAAAGTATCTAAGTAAAATTATCTCCTACAGTATCAGATCAACATAACTATCAAAGCAAGTTATACATTATTTAACGTAGATCTATTCCCAAGGCTGAAACAGTGAATAGGCTTTGACCAGCACTTCTTTTTACATGTCAAATATCAAACTCCACGTATGTCGCATATTTCGAGAAAGAACTATTCATGAGCAGTACCAGGTCCTACCGCCTACAACCAGGGCCGGCCCAAGGACATTTGATGCCCTAGGCGAGCATTAACATTTTTCTTTCGCATTTTTTTTTTTACAAAATAGCTATAATTTTGAATGCAGAAACAAAATAAAATTTTCTAATGTAGAAAATAAAACAAAAACTACTTCATATATTGAATATTAATCACAAAATATTGGTCGCACATATCAAATTGAAGTGGAACACAGTTATGACCAATCGTGATTTAGTTCGTTCAAACAAACAAACATACAAACAAATCAACGTAATTAATTGACAAAAAGAATGAAAATATTTTTATTTTCAGCAAAATTATTCATTTGGAAAAAAGACTGAATCAACTCAATTTATAACAGTATTACAACAATTATATTTAGATCCATAACACTGTAACAACAATCAACTGTATTGAATGAAACCACCCGAAATCATATGAAGAACGCACCCCATTTTCATGACTGCAACAATTATACTATTGAATCATAACAGTAAGCATACAATTAATAACACCAACCATACTTAAATTAAATTAAAAAAAACCTACATTCAAAGTCAGCGAAAGCCATTGGGGCAATGCCGCAGCAGAGATAAAGACCATCAACGCAAATGAAGCAGTCGCTGCAAAATAAAAATTAGGGCAAAATTGGGGCTGCAATTCCTGTGAGCGCAAGAGCCAAGAGGAGGCGCGGCTTCCATTCCTTGTGGCGTGCTGGAGCTTCTGGTGGCGAGCAAGAGCGTCTGGTGGTGGCTCGCCAGTCTTTCATTTTAGCCGTTTCTGAATAGCGCAAGAGATTTTTTTTCCCTGTTGCCCCTCGCGTCCGCGATGCCCTAGGCATTAGTCTCGTTTGCCTTGGTCTTGGGCCGGGTCTGCCTACAACTGCTCATTAGGATCGAGCTCCACGTGTCAAAGCCCAAAAGGGATGTATGCCACGGCATATACAAGTTTGGTGCACTAGCTCGTCTATAAATACATCTACCCCAGAAATGGAAAAGCATCGAAAAATCTCCAAAGAAAAACTTATATATTCGATGCTCCATACTTAGCATGTCGTACGCTCGACATAAAGATTTTGTGTTTAAAACATCTCTTTTTCTATTTTCTTCTACTGAAAAATCATTGTGACATGTCATCGACAGTATAAACAAAGATTATAATAAGTGGATATAGACTTTGATATATGTCGGAACACTGTAAAGTAAAATATTGTGTCTTGGTTGTTTATTTATTTTTTCGCGCACAGGTTGAGAGTTGATAGTCACTATACGAATTTTGACGTTCGCTAACCCTGATCTTTCTTCAATTTCTTCTTCATCTTATTCTCGCTCGTCGCCAATTCTCAATCTTCGCTCACAGCAAAATATTTCTCAAGAAAATTCTGCTACTGTTGATGATGATAGACTTCAAAAAGTCCAAAATCCCAAGAGAAACCAACAAGTCAATCAAAGACTGTTCAGATTTTGATCTGTTTGGAAATTTGTAATGTGGTATTCATTATTAATGACGATGAATCAACAATTCAAAAAGTCCACATTTCTCATATTCCATCTTTTTTATAAATATTCTTACGTTTCTTATGTAATATGTTCATGACAACATATTTTTGGTTTTATTCATGTTAATACGTAATTCTAATAAAACGAGAACTATACATGAAATGGAAAGCAAAGAATTTCATTACGAAGAAAACATGATGTAATCAATTATCCGTCAATTCTTTAATAATAATTCAATTCTGGTCAACAACTGCTCTATATAGAACACCAACAAATTCACTCATTGACATAATTCAGTAACTTGTTCATCTAGACATTTTAGAGCAGTCCGTAGGTGCAAAAGAAACCGTCTTCCTTACCAGATCATAACCAATATGAAAATTCTGTTGTACAGTATTTCCAAATATGGACGGCCCAAGTGCCTGCATTGACAGACAAACCAACCCTTCGGAAGTAGGCACCGTGTACGTATTATACGGCTTCATCGGCAAACTCGCACCTCCCTCAAAGTTAAACGTAATGGCTGGGAACTCATCCCTTGACCCAGCCTTAAAACAGTAGAATGTGTTGCCAGGGTCCATAGTTATCGGAATATTAACAATTGCAGAAACTTCAGCAGCAAGTTGTTTCAACACATTATCATCCCTTAACAGTGTTACCGTAGTGCCTGAATCGATGATCATGTTCCCCTTCTCGTTTGAGGACGCCTTGTAATTTATCTTTTTGCTTCCAACGGAGATGCTTTCGAGAGTGACAGAGTAAATTTTAGGGTCAACTAAGGGAGTGGATACTGCGCCCGATATTATGGCTGCATCGCCGAAGTTCATAGTGCTGAAGGATGGTTTTTGGTCAAAGGGGACTAAGCAGTAGGAGAATCTGCCTTTGATGAGGGGGTTTAGCTGAGATACAATGGAGATGGGCTGCGAACTGAAGCCGGCTATGCCCACTTGGTTTCCGTCTATGCTGCCACTATTGTTGAAGCCGCATCCAAAAACAATGTTTGGTATTGATACTGAGCGACCGTCCGTAGTGTCAAATGTGATTGTTTCACTTGAAAGAGCACCTGTAATTTAGTAGTGTAAAAATAAGGAAAATGATATGTTCATTTTATTAAAACATCATTAAAAATATATTGATCCCAAGTGTTCTTAACAATTTAGGCTCTGTACTAGTGATCATGGGCAAGGGAAAAAGAGCACGTTACTGCCTGAAATTTGGTTCCAAAAAAAAACTAGATTGATATTTAGCATCAGATTTTTCCCATTCATATAATATTTCATTATTTATCTTGAGAGATACATGTATGATGTATTCCATTATTGAATGAATGGAAAAATCATACAAATAAGAAATAAATAAATAAAGGAAATGATAGATAAGTCATTTTTTAACATGTTCATTAAGTTTTCTATAATCAATTATATTGTTTTTGTCGGAAGTTGTCAAATGAATTGAAATTTCAAAGTTTTAGTCTTTATTTTTATTTTTTGTATTTTGCAAACAATTTTAATTTTATTTTGAAATACCAGATTTTAGAAACATCAACTTCATCAATGCTATAGCTTTAAAAAATCAGGCATCTAATTTGTATTACTTAAAGTCTTACGTTCTCCAATTTTTTAACATTTTTATTATGTAATGTGAAAAAAGATATGAACGAGAGATCTGTCAAAATTAATGTTTTGTCATATCGATAATTATATTTTTTTTTTTTTTTGAAATTATTAACTGATTTGTTTTCTTCATTAGAAGATCATCAAAATAACTGCACCAATATATCAGTCTAAAGCCACCTAAACCACATTAGTGATACACCAATAAATATGCATCAAGATGTGGACAACACCAGTGATCGAAGAAAGCTATACCAGAGGTGGAGAAATTATCATACCAGTGGTAAAAGATCCATCACCGTAGCCAACAAAATATTGGCAAGTAGGGCCTTTAGAGCAAGCAGCAGGATCAACAATCTTGCAAAAACTTGAATCACAAGGAAGCTTTTTGTACGTCGAGGAGGCTCCAGGGTTGAACACAGGAAATGACTTACCATTGCATTCAGTACAGGGCTGGCATCTCGACCACAAAAGATCGCTTCCTGTGTCAAGGACCGCGCGTACTTTTACAGGTGGTGTGCCAATGGAGAATTCCATCACATGGTCTGCATTGCTAGGGAACAGCCTTGATATTGGAGATTCGGCTGCGAGTGTGGAGAAGTTGCGGTGGTGATCATGAGTCAGTTTGATGCTGAAGCTTATGGAGCTTGCAAGCATTGGAAGCAGGAAAAGAATGAAAGTAGATGGAAGAAGTACAAATGTAAGCTTCATTTTGATAATTTTTTTAGGGTTGTTAAGTACGATAAGGTAGTTACCTTTATATAGGTTTTAAAATTTGAAGATCGATCATCAAGAATAACTGAATTGATCATCAAATATATTCTTTTTTAATTGGGTAATATATGGTTATGCATCCTTTTTCCATTTGTTTAGAAAGATTTCATCATGTAAATCTTTATTTATTTATGTATTAATTAACATTACCATAATTCACAGATTTTGGTTCATGAATAGAATTACTATGCAAGTCTACTTGCTGTGCATTTAGATGGGGAAGTTTTTAACATTCCGTGAAGTAGTGAAACAAATAAAACTAATTCTTTACATATAATGGTAATAAATACTAGCGGAATTGGGAGACAAACCAATAGGAAAAAAAAAAGCCCATCATATAAAAACTATTACAAATTATTTACATATAATGGTCACTATCTTCTTTTGGAAGCAATAATAAATACAGCCCATTTGAAAATTTCTACATCATAATTTTCGTTTCCTTCTCCATTACAAATTATTTTCATTTCCAGAAAAATTAGATTAATTTTAAATTTAATTTTAATCCTTCAAGTTACATCAGCAATCCTATCAAATAGTAATCAGATCTATTTGATCATCTGTTGATCTAAATCAAATTACAAATCAGGTAAATCACAAAATATATGGAATATACTTTAATTATCTTTTCCTAATATGTACTTGTATGATTTTATCTGTATTGGTAGTTCAGAAGCTATTATGGATTTAATTCAACTTCCATTAGAAGAATCGAGATCTGTAGAAGAATGTATCTGCTCAGTGGATTCATTGAATTAAAACGGATTTCCGACTATTGCAAAAGAACCTAGTATACATAGGTATTTGTATAAATTTCTAAATGCATTGAATTAACTAGTCACATTATAAACTGCATTAAGGGAAGGCATTGTGAAAATTAGAGAGACGTCTCTATTATACTTCCATATTGTAAAGCTGGTCCCTGTCAAAGTTTCGTTGTAAATCTGGTCTTTATTTTCTAGAAATAAAGAAAATTATTGTAGATATATCGGTAACTTTTATAAATAACTGACGATATGTTAGTAATTTTCGCTGGTAAGTTTTATCGTAAATTCGCCCTCTATTTTCCTGAAATAAAGGAAAAATTATTATTGAAATGTCAGCACAACCACTTTTATGAAATGTGTTGATATGTCTGCAACAATCGAGAATAAAAACAGAGACTTAATTTACACTGAAATTAAGTGAAGGACTCGTTGTGTAGTTTGAACCTAAATAAGAACATGTATCAAAAGTACCCTTTATTTTATTTTCACCAACTATACATGCGTTATGGGAATGCATTTAATTTTTTTAACCAACTATATATTCTATTGTGTCATGTTTACGCAATTATTTCCGTTTGTTTATAATTAACTACATTATGCTTATGTAGTACATCTATATGTGATTCAATTAAAATGTAATCAAAATTTGTTACTGCAACTATTTTTTTATCAATTATACATTCCGCTATACTATGTTTATGCAGTAGTTTTTGTTTGTGTATGTTTCACTACATCATGTAGCATGTGATTTAAATTAAAATTTACTACTGTAGTTACGTGTTTTTATTACTATATAATCTATAGCATTATATTTATGTAGTTATTTTTTATTGTGTACAGTTAACTGAATTATGTTTATATGTAAAAAATAATTACAATTTGTAACTGTAGCTGTATTTTTTATCAACCATACATTCTGCTGTGTTATGTCTAAACATTTATTTTTTATGTATGCTAATTAATTGCATTAAAGTGGTTCAATTAAAGAATAATTAAAATTTATTATTATAACCGCATGTAGACAACCATTAGAGAAAAATAAAATGATATCTTCTTTATTAATAATTCTCCTGAACGCACATATTTTTGGTCCGACCGTGAACTTCCCAAAATGCCCTTATGTATGAGCTTTTAATGTCACTTAATTTAGGCATTTAATGTCACTTAGATTAGGATCCAACAAACCTTTTCAACTAGTTCAAATTCAAATTGTCACTTAAATTAGGCATTCATTCAGGTTTTTATTTTACGTATGCAATTAAAATTCAAATCTAGCTTGAGTAACATTTTATGCAATTTAATGAAGATAAAGGCAGATCATAATTTTATGCATGATCATAATTTATTTCAATTCAATTTAACGAAGAAGTAATTCTTTTTTTTGATGTAACTTATTACTTGAAATGCAGATTCAAGATTTTGAAATGATGCATGCTTTAATAACCTAAAGAAATACATATTTGCAACAGAGCTTGAAAAATAGGAAAATAAATAATTGATTAATATGCTCAATTTAACTCATAAATATTTAGGGAAAATTTAGGTGTATGGAAGGAAAATAATTACTTGCATTGTCTACACTATTTTATCATACTGAACAATTAGCATTTAGTCTACATTCAATTGGTAAAATATGTTATTGGTTTGTTTTTTAATTATATCTTACCCGTTTTGTAAGTTTGCATCCAATTTTTTTTGATTCACGACGTTCTTATTAAATAATCGATTTGCTCCCTTCGCATTTTACATTCCTTTTTTTTACCTTATTAGTATTAATTCCTATTTTTTAAATTTGGTATGTGTGACAGCCTTTATTGCTTGCTAATTTATAATGCATGTAACATTTATGTGCCTTTGATTGATTTAAATTACAGTCGACATTGCAATAGACAATTAAATAAATTTAATATGTATGGGAAGAAATTAATTACTTGCATTATGTTCAAAATACGGTGCTATTAGTTTATATGTACGTTTTTTCAAGCTACTTATCCTAAATACACGCATTCCAGAGAATTCCATTGGTCCTATAAATACCACAGAGTTTTCCATCTACTTCAGGTCAGTTTTATACGTATTTGCAATTGGCTGTACAAGAAGCGTAAGATATATTGACCTTATCAGCATAGTTTATAAAGGGGATTGTTAAAGGGACTCCACTTTTGGTTAAGGGGAGGACAAAATCTAAATTATTGTTCAATTGTTAAGGGGAGGATCAAAAAAATTAGCCCTCCCTTAAACATTTAATTAAAAACTCCAATATTAACCCCATAATCTTATTTAATGTAAACTTTAAAAGCTAAATCCTAAATAACGACACAAATTAATGGAATAAAAAATGGGATATAGTTAACATAATGGAGACATAAGAAAGTTGTGTGGGTGATCAGAAGATATCAGATCAGGTAAGTTAATGAATATCATTTTGTAATTCGATGGTTCAATTTAAAATACTTAAATATTCATGCAAATGTGATCGAGTATGTATAATTGGAACATTAATTTAGATGCAAATGTTTTTGCGTCTTGGAAATGATAAGAAATTGTATTCGTCTGTATGCAAATCAGCACGAAATATAAAAAGAACGATACTGAATTGTATGTTGTGATAAGGGGCAGTTTAGTCCATGTTTATTCTAAAATAAAAAAAACCAAACTCTACCTTAACAATTTTTTTTTTAAAGTGGAGTCCCCTTAAAATTATCCTCCCCTTAACCAAAAGTGGAGTCCCTTTAACAATCCCCTTTATAAACCCTGTGAAATATATTATTAGCTGTGAACAGAGAATACACTGGTTAGCTATATCGCTTCTTATTTCTCCATAATTCCACTCTATAAATATCTCCTAGAATTTCATCTCTCCCCACTCCACCATTACTCCAAACTTCTATTTATATTGTTATCCTACTACTCTCCTTTGTCCAAATAACTGAAAGGAATTCTCATACGTAAGCCCAGATGCATTTGCTTTCTTAAAATGTTGATTTTGTAAGTTTAATAGTTTATTATGTTTTTTCTATATTAGTTTTCTTAAAATTCTCATAGCTTTTGCAAAACATAAGATCTTAACATAGCTTTAATTCAAATTTGTTCTCATTGCTTATACCATTTTGTGTAGTCTGGCGCTGTTTTGGGGTTTCAAACTTGAAAGCATGACCTAATGATCAACATATTTTATTTTTGTTCTGCTTTGTTTTTGTTTTTGTTTTTTTCTATGGTTTTGCTATTTTCCTTTTGTATGTAAAATTGATCTTTTAATTATTCAAAAATATGCAGACACTATGCGATTAATGCAGGTGGATTGTCATCGTTCCATCAAGTATAGTAAGCAACATAAGGTATCGATCAATAATGGACAGCGAATCTTGGTACAAGCAAAAGATCGACTCAACAGGATGATATATCCCAAAATCCACCGACAATGAAGGATAGTGTAGAAGTCCGCAAAACGGAAAATGATGATGAAAAATCTCTCTCAAACGATGATTTTATTTGGAGCGCTGAATTTATTGCAGCAGTGGTAAGTGATATATCAAGTATAAAATTTAGCAAAATTTTATATTTAAATTCTTTTATCTTATGAGGAGTTTTCACTTATTTTTGCAAGTGGATTTTATATAGAAAAATGGATGGTGAATAATATGACAACAAAATTCACTATATGAAAAAATAAACCATGACCGTTTGTTATTTGTAATAAAAAAATAATACCGTTTTTAGATTGTATTATAACTCCGTCATTTATGTGGTATTGGTATACGGTTTACGCAACTATATGGGATGGATCGATATGAGAGATGCATGTGGTTTTCAGCTCTTCTCTGTGAGAAAATAAAGATGGAAATAACTTATTTAGAAGTCTGTATATTTGAGCTGTCCAACGTCTCTCCCCACAAATAGAAAATTTTGTTTTATTTTTGGAAAAAACTGTTTATATAGTTATTGTTCAACAAGAAACTTTAAGAAGAAAACTCATTTGAAATGAAATAGCCCTCAATGTTACAAATTGTATTATATTTAAAACTTCACTTTGGTTTATGCCATTTATATGCCAATTTACTATTTAGTGATTCCTATTTTTTTCCTTTTTAGTGACAATACAATTCACTTCAAATAAATACATAAAATACACTAACATTTTAGAAATAATAATCCACGCGCGGAGCGCGTGCCGTGACGCTCGTAATTAAATTAAGTATATGATTTTAAGATATAAGTAAAAACAGAGACATAAATTAATCTTTAACTGCATTAAGTCTATTCATTTAAAATATTCATTGACTATTAGTTTCAATTTTATATTTAACTCTGCTTCATTTATGCAATAATACACATAATGGATTATAATTTTTTTTAATTATGAAAATCTCTATAAAAGAATAATGTATTTAATTTTTAATAATCAAGAATATATTTGTATATATTTTATAAATAATTGTAGTGCAAAAATTATTTACATTATATGGTTTCTAAGTAAAAAAATACTACATCAAAGTTATACGGATAATGTGCTTATGTATTTATCCCAACCATATTTATACTTATAGGATGAAAAAGTAGTTTATATGTAAACTACATTATTAATATGTAGTAAAATTAATGTTTCTATAATTTAATTGTAAATACGTTAATTAAATAAAATTATATAATAAATTATTGCGCTTTTTGTTAATTATATAATTTATTTATTGGATACACCATCTGATCTAGTTTGTTTATGTTAAAAGAAATAGTTATGAGGTTCGTTTTTCGAAGATTCACATTGGAATTGTGACATCAAGTTATTGGTATCGATAGCTTTCTGTTGCTTCATCATATTTGTTTCTTGCTCTTCACTTTCTTACATGAGTTTAGTATCAGTCTCGTGCCTTCTTCTTCAGTATCTGGATATCGATCTCCCTTAGTGTCCGGTATCGCCTCCCACGATACTGGCTTTTAGCATTTGGCTTCGTTTTTGCTGCTTTCATTTTGAATATCGAACCCATGTCTCCACCTTTAAGTCTTTGGCCTCATGTTTTTTCTTTTTTATTTCGGTATCGGCCTTGTCATATGATGTTCTCATTATCTCGGTATTGGTTCCGCATCTAACTTCAATCCTCTCTTGGTGTCGGCTTTCTGGGTGTCGGCTTTATAAACTTGCCTCCTGGTTTCAGTGTCGACACCAACTAATTACTCATTGCATGTTGGTGTCGACACCGTGCCTTCATTCTCTTCTTTTGTTGCTATCTTGGTATCGTTACTGCGGTCATTCCCTTCGCTATTGGCTTTGTTAGCTTCCTCCCGAACCATTTTCTATCGATGCTGGATTTGCCACTTCCCAGGCTTTTATGTTGGTGTTGATCTTATTGGTCTTTTTTTTAATATCTTTTGGCATGAGGATTGGTTGCGTAGCTTTCACCCCCCGCTTTTGATGTTGGTCTGCCTCAAGCCATTTGTTCTTAGTATTGTCTTCTGGTTTCGAAGCTCCCACTTCTTTCCATTAGGTCAATGCAAATTTGGTGTGAACGCTTACGATTATCTTTTTCTGCTGAAAGATTTTTAACTTTAAATCAGTTGAATGATACCTATAAAATTAATGAGTTTTTCTCACGTTGGTTCACCAAACTGATCCGTGGCGTTTGCAATGCTCGGGTCAGTCCGAGTTTACAGGTTCAAGATAGGATGCTACGAACTTCAAAATACGAGCTAGAGGAGTTCAGACGTATCATTCGTATCTAGTATTATTTGATTGTGTATTGTATATGAGGATAGGTGTTATAACTGCCCAGACGTGTTTAGATGTTCATTGTACTACAATGATTGCAAGTATTATTTCAAGCTCTCAATAAAGATTTAGTTCTATATTATATTTTATTCCACTGCGATGTGAGACTTTGTGCTCTGTGTATTGTTGGTTAGTTGGTTCTTCTTCTTTTCTTCTATTCTAGTCTTTGTTTCTTATCTATTTCTCACCGTCTAAATTCTTTTTATTGGCATCTGGATTTCCAGTGCACTTTGGGTTGGACTTAGGTTGTTTTGGTCAACTCAAAGGGTACCGGGAGTTTGGGTCTTCACAGAAATTTTCTTTTAGAATAAATATGGAATATGGTAGCAACATGGAATGGTTTAGAAAAGAGAATTGTATATTTGTTTATCAGATAGTGGTATGCTTATATAGGTATATCAAAAGTTGTCTTTGAATCCCTTTAGAAATTTTGTTTAGAAGATATGTAGCCATTGAAAAAAGTACTACAAAAAGATGTCACAAGTGGACACTTTCACTACATTTAACAATCAAATAAAACTGTTAGTAATATTCAATTGAAATTGCAAGTAGTAATATGGTATAGGCGCTTTGCTTCTTTTTGAGCGACCCAGGTTCATGTCACAAAGCCTTCTCCTTCTTAACATAATTTTATTTCTTTGTTTTCTTTTCTTGTACTAGCATTTCATAGCTCCTAAGAGATACGTAGCATAATGGAGGGTTCGATTCTTGCTTCCTAGCATTTTTTACAAATCTAAATTTTAAACGCGATAGTAAAAACTTATCCATTTATCATCCAAGAGTGTTTGTGGCTTGGTGGAAGTGCATGCACCTGTTTGTTTATTGATCCTAGGTTCAATTCTTTTGTCCACCTATTTTTCTTTTGTACTATGAATCCCCACCTTCTCGTCATGTGAAAGTCGTTATCGTTACGCTTTCAAAACTTGTAGTGCAGCGGTACTAACATGGCCTTCCTTGCTTGTTCGCCTGGGTTCAATTCCGGTCTTAGGCCATCTTTATTTCAAATTCAACTATAATGTAGTTTACATCAATTTTATCTTCCATAGTAGTTGGCTTGAAATTACTTAATAAACGTATCGCTAAAATTATCATATAGTTGTTATCATCAAAACATAAAAATCGTGTTTTCAATATTTTCTCCCTTTTTGATGATGACAACTATACGATCAACTAAATAAAGAATATTATACTACTCTCCCTTAATATTTGTGTAACACCCCACATCCGTTAGAGTCACTCACAAAGGGAATGCACTAAGTTCTGTGGAGCATTATAGGTAAAAGATGTAGATAAATTACAAGACAGACAAATTTAAAACGGTGGAAAATAAAACTTTACTTTATTGATAAAATAGTTTGTACAACAATTGTTTTCCAATACCAGAGTATCTGTCTTACATAAAATAAAGAAGCATAAAATAACATTTATATTCCCCAATGTAGCATAAGCCAGCCATAGCAGCGGAAAAGAGAGTCTGAAGCGATATATCCCAGAGTCTTCAAGCTTGGAAAGAGTAACAGTATGAAAGAGTAACAATCCATACTAAGCAGAGCTATTCCCTCCCTGACTACCTGGGGGGGACGGAAGAAAAGAAGACGAAAGAAAAACAGAGTCAGACGTAAAGCCTGAGTAAATCTAGTGGCTTTTAGCATGCGAACAGGTTAAAGTTCATGATAGGAGTAAACGGAAAAATGGGACAGTACCAGAATAACAAACTAATATAAACCAAAGCAAGACAGTTTAAACCGTATATACTATCACACCCCATTCTATATCTCTGCACCACCTAACTAGTATCCCAACTAGTAATCTGCATAAAGATGATAACGTGATCCCAATCCCTGTAATTGTGGTTGCCTTTAGGTGTACATCTATTATTTATTACCTAGATCTAATCTAGTTTTTTCTTATCGAGCGCTTTCTAGACTTAACCAGGGTTTACACGACCTAGATCCAACTAGGGTTTATGTTACCTATTAAACGCTTCTCGGATTCAGGGTTTATGCCACCTAGGTCCAACTAGGGATTATGCTACCTGTCGAATGATCCCTTTTCCCACGTATGTATCGCGAATCGTTTTCCGATGTCTAGATGCACATGTTCACTGTGTGTGCGGCCCGAGTCCCGTGACAGGGCTAAATCAGGAAATTACGGAACTCAGTCGGGAGCTTTAGGTTATCTGCCGATGCAGATGCTAAGGTCTGTTTTTCTACCAGTGGTTATGGTCCCATGTGACCCCTCCCTCTACTAATGAAAGGCAATCCAAGAAAATCAAGCACGAGAACTATACTCCTGCCACATATGCCCCACTTTCCTATTGGCCAGCCTTGCCCATAACTAGATAGCAAGTATATGGTCTGTTGGGAGTTCTCTGCCTTTCCGCATGCGTACTACGATTGACTGAAGATGGTAGGTAGTCGACGACGTGCTATCACAGGGCTAAACTAAGTATCGCCGACCCACGCTGATCCACCCTAGCCTTTAGGTTGCTCATACTGCAACCAAGGCATACCCTTGGTTCTTCTACCGCATACCTTAACCTCTGTGAGCCCAGACGGATCATCTGCAACCTCACAGAGGGATACCAAGAGTACCCTCACGTCCCCCGAAGCTACGTGCTTCTAAACCCAGTCCGCTGGAGCCTTTTTCGAAATCAGATAAACGTTGCTCCTCCTCATGTACTTGTTAAGCAATGATCTACCATATCGGGTTATTCATTTATTATGGACCGGCTCAGTTTTCTTGACTAAGAATTATTACTTAGTTGTTCTCAACTAAGGTTTACCACTTAGTTTCTTTTCCCATAAATCTTGTTAACTAAGGTTTATCACTTAGTTTCTTTAACTGGGGATTTCAACTTAGCTCCCGTTCTCGATTGTTTCTTAACAAAGGTTTACTACTTAGCCCTCTTTCTCGTCAAGTTGGATTTGGTTAAGTGTCATTAGTCCATTCAAGTTAGCTTAACCCATTCCTTTGTCATATTAAACTGGCTAAGTGTTATCATTAGTCCATGTTGACTTAACCTTATCACAAACCAAGTTATATTGGTTAAGTATTTCTTATTACTTAACCCTACCCATTCATCTTGTATTGGTTAAGTGTCCCTTTTAACCTAACCTTGTCCATCTGTTTTAACTAACATGTTATAACGGTTAAGTGTTCCCTCAGTTAACTTAACCCTAACATCCGTTTAATTAACATGTTCTAATGGTTAAGTATTGTCCCTTCATGCTTTAACTTAACCCTATTCATTTATCACACTATGATGGTTAAGTGTTCTAAGTTTACATAACCCTACGCTCTAGTCCAGCTAACATACTAATTTGGCTAAGTGTATTAATTTTACTTAACCCCAACCTCTAGTCTAGTTAACATGTTAAATTGGCTAAGTGTATTAACTTTACTTAACCCCACCTTTTAATCTAGTCAACATGTTAATTTGGCTAAGTGTATTAAATTTACTTAACCTTACCAATCCTAACTTAGCTTTAATTGTCTTATTAAAGCACCAACCACTCACATTAGACAGGTATTGTTGTGGCTGCCTGTATGCTGGTCGGTTCCGGGCAGTCTTACGCCACAACTCAGTCTAACCTCGGGTCTTTATTGGGCTCAATGCCTTAGCCTCTCACATTGAATAGGTATTGTTGTGATTACTGGACAGCCGAGCGGGTCCGGGCAGGTTTACATCACAACTCAATCCAACCTCGGGTTAAGCATATTCGTATTGTCTAAATTTACATTTTAATTATGTAAATTATTCATGTCACATATTTTATTTCAAAACTAACGGTGTATAAATTTACACCATTCATGGCCTTAACCAATTTCATGGTTTTGGGCCCACCTATGTATTAACACATTTTAAATTAATAATTTATACCGTTTCATACCATAAATCACCTATGTGATTATTGGCCAATTTATGTCAAGTTCCCTATAATTAAGTTTTTACCCAACGTTACCCCCGTCTAAATATTAGGCTAACAACTTAGCCTAATTTATCGTTCACATGATTTCACATAAAGTATTAGGCTAATAACTTAGCCTAATTTAACGTTCACAAAACTGGCATGAAATCTACATTGACTATGAACTTGCAATTTTTGATAAAATCAACATGAACATAAACATATAGGTGCGAACTTGCAACTTTAACATGTACATAGGTGTGAACTTGCAACTTTAACATAATCAACATAAACATATACGTAATTAGCAACTTGCATAGGTTTATGAATTAACAACATAACTAACAACTTGCATAGGTTCATGAATTAACAACTTAATTAACGACTTGGATAGGTTCATGAATCTCAACCTAACAACTTGCATAGGTTCATAAATCTACAATCATAATTAAGTTAACATATAGGAACATGTATGAACTTGCAATACATATGTATAACATAGATCTAACAATAAACTTTTATAAATAATATAAATCACAAACGGATCTTTTAACATGGATCCACTTATAAGTTTTCACTTGCATAAGAATTTGTGAATATTGATCTATTCTAATCATGTAGGTACATGTAACACCCCGCCTCCGCCAAGGTGTCTCTTGCAAGCACTCTGACTTTGGAGGGGCGTTTGAATCAGGTAAACATGCATAATGATATATCAAGGCAGAACAAGAACATATGTATATATGTAAACAGAGTAAATAACATAGATAAAACAGCGGAAGATTTCAAAACATTTCAAAACAAGTCTGGTACAACATAGCTTTCCAAATAAACAAGTCTAGATAAAACAACATCAACTGAAAAACTGAAATAAATAAGTGCTATCCCCAATTAAGTGGTAACCATAGCTAGCTTCATGTCGAAACCGTACATGAGCTGAAATCCCACAAGCAAGCAATCCGAAATCCAAGCTAAGCTCCAGTATTCCCTCCCCGAGAACCTGGGGGGGGGGGAACGGAAGAAAAGAGGCGAAAGAAAACAGGTCAGTCAAAAAGACTGAGTAAGCCCTACTACAATCAATGTAAACTGATAAAGTTAACTGGCATGAGCAGCAGGGATGAACATAAGGATAACAATATACTAGCATGATGATTAACTAACAAGGTAGATAAAGGTGTCATCGCATAATCAGGATTAAGGTTTTGCACCACAGGTGTACTAGCAAACTAACATGACTTGAATAAACAAGTATTGATCCCTTGGCCCAAGCTTTGGCCCAATAACATGAAATGACCCTAATACAAGGTCCAACCAAACGGTCTAGTCGATCGGCTCCCTAAGCCTAACTCGTCACGTGTTGGTGTCAATACGGCCCAATCATAATTGTAGTCGAACTGTGCCGGGTCCACCCTTCGGGTGTATCAAGCCCTAGGGTGTCAACCCCTGGACACCATGAACATGAGTGCACAGTCCCGATCTACTGGTACCCGTGCATGTTTTCTCCGGCTACGGACTATGTGCACGACCAGAGTCCGCCCGGAACTACACCGGCGTACCCTCTGCCGTCGCTTTTGGTCACTTACCTCCAGTCCAGTAATCGTGCCCCCACCCTAGCCTAGTCCCTAGGGTCATGATGATACTAACTTGGGATTACTGCTGGAGTGGGCCCCCATTGCTAGGATTTTTCTAGTGGGTTAAGTACGGTTTAACCCTCTTGCTAATCCTGGATTAACTTGGTTAAGTGTAACGATGAGTTCACGACTTAACCCCGATTAATCTACCAAGCCCAAATTGGTTAAGTATTAAGTGGACCATGACTTAACCCTAATCACGAGGCATTAATTAATTTAATGCGCCTTAACCTCTCACATTAGACCTTGTTGTGGTTACTAGTTAAGCCGGGCAGGTCCGGGTAGCTTTACACCACAACTTGGTCTAACCTCGGGTTCAAGGTACAACATGACCAACTTCTCACATTGGGTCCTATTGTTTGTAGCAACTAGTTAAGCCGGTCGGTTCCGGGTAGGTTTACGCTACAAACTCAACCCAACCTCGAGTTGGCCACACTTATCTTTTCTAAGTGTCATGTCCATCATGTTTCCAAAACATGTTACAAGTTTTCAAGCAATTGGGTAGACCTAACTTAATAGGTAAATTCCCAATGGGTAGACCTAACTTAATAGGTAAATTCCCAAGCTTATGTTTAATGTCTTTTAAGTTTACCCAACCCCAAACGCAATCCCATCGCTTACATATCGCAATAGCGCATAAAGGATAGAAAGAGGGAACTTGGCATAATCATGACATAAATGTATTGAAGCCACAAGCTTAACATGGTGGCATATGAAATGTTCATATGTTCATACACTTGCATATTACATTTTTAGGCCTCAAAAGCATGCATAAAACCAAACTTAGCATATTGGTGATACATGGTGCTAAATGACATGTAGAGATGGCCATAAGTTCGCATTTAGCCTCACATGCAAGTTATCATAAAAGATATGATAACTTACATGTTGCTAAAATGCAACCTTTGGCATAAAGCTTAAAGCTTTATGTTCATAAACCCAAAATAAGCTTGCATAACATGATAGCATGAACAAAATGTTCAACCCAAACTTGCATAACATAACTTGGCATACTTGCTTATAAACTTGCATATCAAAACATGATAAAATTGCATATAAACTTGCATATCACAACATGATAAACTTGTATATAAACTTGCATATCACAACATGATAAACTTGCATATAAACTTGCATATCACAACATGATAAACTTGCATATAAACTTGCATATCATACATTTAACTTTAGAGTTTAAGTATGAAAGTAGAATAGGGCTTACAATGCTTATGAGGACTCAAATGAGTATAGCAAATATAAGAAAGCCCTTATGCAATCAATAAAACCCAAAATGCAAGCAAAACCCTTGAGGCAAAATGATCAAAACTCTTCCTTTAAGATGCAAATATAGAAACTTGACTTGAATGCAAGCTAATGATGCTCATATAAGTTTAAAAACACTTGTATGCATGGAAAATCACTTAGAAATTGATTTAGGAATTGTATGAAGAGAGTGGAGGCCATGAGAGGATTGATTTTGCCATAGTTTAGTTGTATGAATGAATAATGATGATTTAGGGTAGGTTTGGGGTCTTTTTATAGAGGATTAGGATAGTATTAGCCATAGGATTAACCCTAGATTCAATCCAAGCCATCAAAGCATGTCTTGGGGAAGAAGTCAAGTGTAGGAACCATCTAGGGCCTTTAGATTAAAGCTGAACCATGAGAACCATTCAAATGCAAAATCTGCATTTGAGCGAATCGGCCCACGGGTTGACAGCCAAACACCCTGGATTAACCCCTAGTCGACCCAGCGAGCTCGGGTCGACCTCAAAAATCGGCCGGTTCGGTTATTCCCCTCTCCCAATTCGCTGTTTTGAACATTTTTGCATATTTATTTATTTAATTTTCAATTATATATATATATATATATCAATATATATATATTTCTCTGCGCAACCCATTTCACTTAATTAAGTATACTTTAATTTGGGAATTTTTCGTGAAAGTTCGCGAGGCCATATCTTGGTCATATGGACTCCGATTTTCGAAAACTCGGACTCTATTTCGCGTATTTTTCCGAGACGAACGCAATGGCATAGCCCGTTTCCCTTGATTCAGATTTTACAGTTTAATTCTGCCTCCATTTATGTTATAACATGTTATTCAAAAATACGGGTTGTTACATTCTTCCCTCCTTAAAGGATTTCGTCCCCGAAATCTCCAAGTTAGGAAGAACGTATCCTACCATCCATCATCCATCTACTCAAAACATCATCCACGAGCAATCATTGTCCTTAAAAGGTTCTAAATGCTGTATGATCATATGTAAAGGTGTGTGTATATGTACTTATCTAATGCGAAAATCAGGAGGTTACTGATTCAGTAAAACCCCTTAGTGCAAAATATGTTAGTGAAATGAGTCCATATGTATGCAAATTCCTAACATAATTTATAATCTCTACATGAGTGCACATAACATTCATCCATATGCAACATCCACGTGATAGCATAACAAGTTTTTATCCATGAATAAGCATAAACACTCATGCATATGCGGTATGAAAGTGTGTGAGCCGATCTTAGTGCCTAACGTGTATTATGCATCCACGAGTATCCACGTGCAAACACTTGCAACCACTTGCAACCATCAAGCATAACATGTTTCAAATACATGTTTCATCCAAAGGGTTTCTACCTAAGGTTCTCATGACAAGATTAACACGATAAACTAGATAAACATAGATAGCAAAGAGAAAGATATGCTAACAAGGAAAAGAGATTGAGAGTGTACCCTCAAAAAGGAATGGATAAAGCCCACGCATCTTCTCCTCGGTTTCCCAAGTTGCGTCTTCTTCGACTTCACCCCATTGAACCTTCACCAATTTGACCTCTCGATTCCTTAGCCTCTTGGTCTCCGTCCCCAAGATACGAATCGGAGCTCTCCTCAAGGTAGCCTCTTTCTCCACTTCTACATCTTTTAGAACACTTGGCTCAACAACCTCTGCTGATTCATGTAAACACTTCCGGAGATGCGAGACATGAAAAACATCGTGTACTCCAGCAAGCTTCTCGGGAAACTTCACTCTATAAGCCATCTGCCCGATCCTCTCTATAATAGGGAATGGTCCAACAAACCTCGGTGCCAACTTCCCAACAGCTCCAAATCGGACCACATTCCGCAAAGGAGAAACCTTCACGAAAACCATATCCCCAACATCAAACTCCAAATCAGTTCTTCGCTTATCAGCATAGGATTTCTGTCGGTCTTGGGCCGCTTTCATCCGTCTCCGAATCAACTCGATCTTCTCGGATGTATCTCTGATCATATCAGGCCCAAGTATAAGCTCATCTGTAGTCTCCCACCAACATGTAGGCGACTTGCACGGCCTCCCATATAAAGCTTCAAATGGTGCCATCCCTATGCTTGCCTGATAACTGTTATTATATGCAAACTCAACAAGAGGAAGATGGTCTTCCCAAGTACCACCAAAATCCAGAATACAAAGCCTCAACAGATCCTCGAGTACCCTATTCACCCTTTCGGTTTGACCGTCCGTCTGTGGGTGATAAGCAGTACTTAGATTCAACCTCGTGCCCATGGCTTCTTGCAAGCTATTCCAGAATTGACTTGTAAAGATTGGGTCACGGTCACTGACTATACTAGAAGGGACTCCATGTAGTCTCACAATCTCACGAAGATATACAGACGCTAGCCAAGATGCGGTCCTCTTGCTCTTCACCGGAATGAAATGAGCACTCTTCGTAAGTCTATCCACAATAACCCAAATGCTCGTATTCCCTTTCCTTGACCTTGGTAGCCCATCGATAAAATCCATGGAAATACTCTCCCACTTCCATAGTGGAACGTCTAGAGGATGCAATAGCCCACCGGGCTTCTTCGACTCGGCCTTAACTTGCTGGCAAATGATACATCTAGAGACAAATTCTGCCACATCCTTCTTCATCCCAGGCCAAAAGAAAATGCGCTTCATATCTTTATACATCTTATCTCCGCCCGGATGTATAGTCAACTTAGAGTGATGCGCTTCCTCAAGAACTCTTCTTACTAGATCTTCTACCATTGGAACACATAACCTTCCGTCTCTCCTCAGCCAACCCTTGTCATCAATAGAATATCGAGCGAGATGACTAGACGTCTCTCCTCGAATTAGCTTATCCATAATCTCAACTATCTGAGGGTCTTCTCTCTGCGAAGCCCCAACTTGATCAAGAAGGGTAGGTCTGAGTTCCAGAGATGCTAAAGAACCGGTCATCGACTCAATCGCCAAAGAGAAATCAAAGGTTGCCACATACTCTAAATTCTTCATCTCAACGAATAGAGGACTTAGGGTCAACCTTCTTCTACTCAATGCATCTGCTACCACATTCCCCTTGCCAGGGGTATAAGCTATCTCAAAATCGTAGGACGCCAAGAATTCCATCCATCTTTGTTGCCTCAGATTCAGATCCTTCTGAGAAAAGAGATACTTCAATAACTTGTGATCGGTATAAAGCTCAAATCTTTCTCCCAGAAGATAATGGCGCCAAGCCTTGAGTGCATATACTATTGCTGCCAACTCTAAGTCACGAGTGGGATAATTCTTCTCATGCACTTTGAGTTGTCTACCGCCAAAGCATATCACTCTTCCTTCTTGCATAAGAACAGCTCCTAACCCCGTGCCACATGCATCGGTGTATACGGTAAATAACTTCCCTCCATCGGCCAAAGCTAGAACAGGTGCTGATGTGAGGGCTCTCTTGAGCTTCTGAAAAGCAAGCTCGCATTCTATGCTCCAAGCAAAAACTAAATTCTTCTTCGTCAATTTAGTGAGAGGAGCAGAAATCTTCGCGAAGTCCTTGATGAACTTCCGGTAAAAACCCGCAAGACCTAGAAAACTTCTCACTTCGGTTGCATTCCTTGGAGTCTTCCAATCCTGAACTGCCACTACCTTAGCGGGATCCACCGCTAAGCCTTGCTTAGATACTATATGCCCAAGGAATCTAACTTCCCTTCTCCAAAAGTGACACTTGGAGAACTTGGCCTTCAACTGATGCGCTCTAAGCGTATCCATCACCTCCATGAGATGCCTTGCGTGCTCTTCCTCATCCTTAGAGAAGATCAGAATATCATCTACGAAGACCACGACAAACTTGTTCAAGAACTCCCTGAACACCCTACTCATCAAGTCCACGAAATATGCGGGTGCATTAGTCAAGCCGAACGGCATGACAAGCCATTCGAAGAATCCATCTGGACTTCTGAACGCAGTCTTGTCTATACTATCTTCAGCTACCCTGAGCTGATGGAACCCCGTAGCAAGATCAAGCTGAGAGAAAACAGAAGCACCGACAAGCTGGTCAAAGAGATCATCAATCCTCGGTAACGGGTGTCTATTCTTCTTAGTCAGCTTATTCAACTCTCGATAGTCAACGCAAAGTCGGAGAGAACCATCCGCCTTGGTAGCAAATACCACAGGCGCTCCCCATTCAGATATACTTCGTCTAATGAAGTTCTTCTCAAGCAACTCTTTCACTTGCTTACTTAGCTCCCGCCTTTCACGCGGAGCCATGTGCCGAACGGGCAAAGAAACAGGCTTTGCATTATCCACCAGATAAATGCGGAAATCAATCTCTCGCTTAGGGGGCAACCCCCTAACTTCATCGAAAACATCCGGATACTCTCGAACCACTCTCACAGACTGAAGAGTTTCCATTGACGAGTCGAGTGATTCCAGAAAGCACAACATGACGGGACCTCTCGGATCACAAGAAATCTCTAGGGTGTTTCCGAGGCGAGTCACGAGCCTCACAACCCTATGCTCACAATCAAGAATGGCTCCATATCTGGACAGCCAATCCATGCCCAATATCAATCCGTATCCCCTAAAACCAAGAACATAAGCACTGGACAAGAACTCTACACTCAGTATAGAGATCCTCAAATCCCCACATATCATAGACAAATGGGCGGAACCCCCAATAGGATTTGAGACACAGACGGGATCATCTACCAAGCTAGTACTAAGGTGCAAACTATCAACAAGATCAGATGAGATAAAGCTATGCGATGCACCAGAATCAAACAAGGTACGAACTGGAAAATCAGAAATATATACAAGGCTCTCAACAGAAATACTACCTCGATCGGGAACTGGAGCGACATTGAGAGCATGAACTTGCCCTCCTGAAGGTCCAGCACGCTGAGTCTGACCCTGGCCTTGCCCTTGCTTCTTCGGGCAATCCCTACTGAAATGTCCAGTCTTACCGCAGAAAAAGCATTCACCATTCTTCCTTTTTCTCTTCTTACACTCCTTAATAAGATGCCCAACTGAACCGCAATAATGGCACTTCTCCTTGTTGTTCTTGCCCTTGTTGTTGTTCCCCTTGTTGCCTTGACCCTTGTTCTTGTTCTGATTGCCTTGACTGCTTTGACCACTCGGATTACCCTGATTTCCTTTTCCCTGGGAATCAGTCTTCTTGACTTGAGTATCATTTTTCTTGACATCTCCCTGAAGTAACGCCATATCAACCAAGCTCTCAAACGTGGCCCCATGGGGAATATGTGACATAGCCAATCCCTGCAACGGCTCATTCAATCCTCTAGCAAAACGAAGAGCCTTCTTCTGAGGAGTATTCACCATATCCAAGCCAAAACGAGCTAACTGATTGAACTTGTTCACATATTCTTTGACAGACATATCTCCTCGTTTCAAAGTTATGAACCTCTCCATTTGCAGATTCTCCTCAGCAGAAGATAGAAACTTAAGCATGAACCTTGCCCTGAAATCGGCCCAAGTCTCAACAGGCCTAGTACCATTGGTGACTTCCCACCAATAAGCGGCTTCATCCTTCATAAGCCAAACCGCCAACAAGAGCTTCCTCTGATCGTCTAACCCAAAGATAGCAAACAAATCCTCGGTCTCTTTCAACCAATTTCTGGCCTCTACAAAAGTCTCAGTGCCTTGAAAGTTCTTGCCACCCATTGCTTTGAAATCTTTGCAAGTCTTTGCGAAGTCCACTTGAGGATGCTGAGGGGGAGGAGGAAGAGGAACCTCAGCGACAGGAGGAGGAGGAACATTAACCACCGGAGGAGGAGGAGGAGGAACATTAACTACCGGAGGAGGAGGAGGAGGAACATCTGCGGGGCCGGCTTCGGTCGCCCTAGCCTCCAAAAGTCTCCTATACCAAACAGGTACGTGTACTCACTCCGGAATAGCAAAGTTATCGGCCATACTGAAAATGAAGAAAAAGACAGATTCAGAATGGAGAAAAACGAAGGAATTTTGCTAATGGCTTTTTGGGGAATAGCCTTTAAAATAAACTAGACTTTTCTTTGAAAAATACTTTATACTTGGTTTTGAAAATAGTTTTCCAAAAGTTTTAAAAACCTTTTTGTTCCTTCTCGTAAACCATATGCTCTGATACCAAATGTAACACCCCGCCTCCGCCAGGGTGTCTCTTGCAAGCACTCTGACTTTGGAGGGGCGTTTGAATCAGGTAAACATGCATAATGATATATCAAGGCAGAACAAGAACATATGTATATATGTAAACAGAGTAAATAACATAGATAAAACAGCGGAAGATTTCAAAACATTTCAAAACAAGTCTGGTACAACATAGCTTTCCAAATAAACAAGTCTAGATAAAACAACATCAACTGAAAAACTGAAATAAATAAGTGCTATCCCCAATTAAGTGGTAACCATAGCTAGCTTCATGTCGAAACCGTACAAGAGCTGAAATCCCACAAGCAAGCAATCCGAAATCCAAGCTAAGCTCCAGTATTCCCTCCCCGAGAACCTGGGGGGAAACGGAAGAAAAGAGGCGAAAGAAAACAGGTCAGTCAAAAAGACTGAGTAAGCCCTACTACAATCAATGTAAACTGATAAAGTTAACTGGCATGAGCAGCAAGGATGAACATAAGGATAACAATATACTAGCATGATGATTAACTAACAAGGTAGATAAAGGTGTCATCGCATAATCAGGATTAAGGTTTTGCACCACAGGTGTACTAGCAAACTAACATGACTTGAATAAACAAGTATTGATCCCTTGGCCCAAGCTTTGGCCCAATAACATGAAATGACCCTAATACAAGGTCCAACCAAACGGTCTAGTCGATCGGCTCCCTAAGCCTAACTCGTCACGTGTTGGTGTCAATACGGCCCAATCATAATTGTAGTCGAACTGTGCCGGGTCCACCCTTCGGGTGTATCAAGCCCTAGGGTGTCAACCCCTGGACACCATGAACATGAGTGCACAGTCCCGATCTACTGGTACCCGTGCATGTTTTCTCCGGCTACGGACTATGTGCACGACCAGAGTCCGCCCGGAACTACACCGGCGTACCCTCTGCCGTCGCTTTTGGTCACTTACCTCCAGTCCAGTAATCGTGCCCCCACCCTAGCCTAGTCCCTAGGGTCATGATGATACTAACTTGGGATTACTGCTGGAGTGGGCCCCCATTGCTAGGATTTTTCTAGTGGGTTAAGTACGGTTTAACCCTCTTGCTAATCCTGGATTAACTTGGTTAAGTGTAACGATGAGTTCACGACTTAACCCCGATTAATCTACCAAACCCAAATTGGTTAAGTATTAAGTGGACCATGACTTAACCCTAATCACGAGGCATTAATTAATTTAATGCGCCTTAACCTCTCACATTAGACCTTGTTGTGGTTACTAGTTAAGCCGGGCAGGTCCGGGTAGCTTTACACCACAACTTGGTCTAACCTCGGGTTCAAGGTACAACATGACCAACTTCTCACATTGGGTCCTATTGTTTGTAGCAACTAGTTAAGCCGGTCGGTTCCGGGTAGGTTTACGCTACAAACTCAACCCAACCTCGAGTTGGCCACACTTATCTTTTCTAAGTGTCATGTCCATCATGTTTCCAAAACATGTTACAAGTTTTCAAGCAATTGGGTAGACCTAACTTAATAGGTAAATTCCCAATGGGTAGACCTAACTTAATAGGTAAATTCCCAAGCTTATGTTTTATGTCTTTTAAGTTTACCCAACCCCAAACGCAATCCCATCGCTTACATATCGCAATAGCGCATAAAGGATAGAAAGAGGGAACTTGGCATAATCATGACATAAGAGTATTGAAGCCACAAGCTTAACATGGTGGCATATGAAATGTTCATATGTTCATACACTTGCATATTACATTTTTAGGCCTCAAAAGCATGCATAAAACCAAACTTAGCATATTGGTGATACATGGTGCTAAATGACATGTAGAGATGGCCATAAGTTCGCATTTAGCCTCACATGCAAGTTATCATAAAAGATATGATAACTTACATGTTGCTAAAATGCAACCTTTGGCATAAAGCTTAAAGCTTTATGTTCATAAACCCAAAATAAGCTTGCATAACATGATAGCATGAACAAAATGTTCAACCCAAACTTGCATAACATAACTTGGCATACTTGCTTATAAACTTGCATATCAAAACATGATAAAATTGCATATAAACTTGCATATCACAATATGATAAACTTGCATATAAACTTGCATATCACAACATGATAAACTTGCATATAAACTTGCATATCATACATTTAACTTTAGAGTTTAAGTATGAAAGTAGAATAGGGCTTACAATGCTTATGAGGACTCAAATGAGTATAGCAAATATAAGAAAGCCCTTATGCAATCAATAAAACCCAAAATGCAAGCAAAACCCTTGAGCCAAAATGATCAAAACTCTTCCTTTAAGATGCAAATATAGAAACTTGACTTGAATGCAAGCTAATGATGCTCATACAAGTTTAAAAACACTTGTATGCATGGAAAATCACTTAGAAATTGATTTAGGAATTGTATGAAGAGAGTGGAGGCCATGAGAGGATTGATTTTGCCATAGTTTAGTTGTATGAATGAATAATGATGATTTAGGATAGGTTTGGGGTCTTTTTATAGAGGATTAGGATAGTATTAGCCATAGGATTAACCCTAGATTCAATCCAAGCCATCAAAGCATGTCTTGGGGAAGAAATCAAGTGTAGGAACCATCTAGGGCCTTTAGATTAAAGCTGAACCATGAGAACCATTCAAATGCAAAATCTGCATTTGAGCGAATCGGCCCACGGGTTGACAGCCAAACACCCTGGATTAACCCCTAGTCGACCCAGCAGGCTCGGGTCGACCTCAAAAATCGGCCGGTTCGGTTATTCCCCTCTCCCAATTCGCTGTTTTGAACATTTTTGCATATTTATTTATTTAATTTTCAATTATATATATATATATATATATCAATATATATATATTTCTCTGCGCAACCCATTTCACTTAATTAAGTATACTTTAATTTGGGAATTTTTCGTGAAAGTTCGCGAGGCCATATCTTGGTCATACGGACTCCGATTTTCGAAAACTCGGACTCTATTTCGCGTATTTTTCCGAGACGAACGCAATGGCATAGCCCGTTTCCCTTGATTCAGATTTTACAGTTTAATTCTGCCTCCATTTATGTTTTAACATGTTATTCAAAAATACGGGTTGTTACAGTACAATTGGTTTAACATAAACATATATACATAGAACCTACATGAATCATATACATATTTGTGTAAATCTAACTTGCAACCTATAACTTGCATAAGCACATATATCGATCTAACAGTATACATACAATTCGCATAATAGATAATGGATCCAATCACCACAAACATTCAAATTATCACGATAAACAAAACCAAAACAACATCGTCTATATTTTACAATACTGATATAATTTTATATTTTACAATACTGATATAATTCCATATTACAATTTACATCAAATCATGTCTTAATCATATTCTCATCTAAAGAGTCACTATACTTACAAAGATCGATGAACTTAAGTTCTGGATTCTGAGTTCTGAAATTGGGATGCTTTCCATTGGGTAGATAAACGTTGTTTTGATTCTTAGTTTTGAATTAGATTTGTTCTAGCTTTGTTTGTCTTTAAGCTTTAAGCAGCGGCCATTCCAAGCTATCTTACAACAGCGTGACGGCTCCAAGTTTAATTGTGTGAATTAGGTTAAGAGCTAGGTTGTATATATAGAATTTTAGGATTAATTTAGGCCATTTGATTAACCCCAGAAATGACCTCAACCGTTCAGTCAAGATAGAATTATCCTATTGACTCAGCAATGAGTCAGAAATGACTCAGCATATTTAATGTTCATTTTTTTCATAAATGGCACATTGGTTCTTTCCTAACATATCATAACCAAAAGGACATTTTATTTATTTAAAACAAAACATTAGCTAAATGAACATTTCTTAACTGAAATGTCAATTTAATCTGAATAAACATTTTAATCTAAATATACATTTCTTAACGAAATGTTATTCTAATGTTAACATAACAAAAGTGATATTCTAATGTTTGTCTTTTCTTTTTATTATTTATTGTCAATCAATTCAAACATAAATACGTATTTAATAGATACATTTTCCCTTTACCATTTACATTAATGACCCATATTTAAATAAATATATATATATATATATATATTTATATGAACAAATCTTTTCTTACTTTTAATTTATCATAAATCCAATTGGGGAAGGCCAATAAAACAATCCTTGACAACCAAAAATGCGCAACGTACGCTACATGATGCGTACACGTCATATATATATATATATATATATATATGCGTATATATATATATATATATTCATTTTTTATTCTTTTTATCTATCTTCCCAATTTCCCATTTTTACACTAAACCACTTTTTGAACTGCGTTCACACTAGGCTATTTTAAGTCATTCCCCTAAAACAAAAATAGGGCGCTGGCTCTGTACCTCTTGTATGCAAGTCATGTGTTCTAACCAAATAAGCTACTAAGTCTTTTGCTTACAAAAGTTAGAACAATGCTAAACATTATTCATTCCTCTTTTTTTAATGTTTTGCTGCAATATTTAATTTAAGGATATCTTTTTCATACGGAGTCCAATTTACGCAAACTCGGACTCTATCTCAAGCAGAATTTCGAGACAAACGCAATGGCGTAACCCGGTTTCCTTAATTCTTCTTCTAAAATTTAATTATACTTTAATTTGTGAAACTTAATGTTACAAAATTACGGGGTGTTACATTCTCCCCTTCTTAAAAGGATTTCGTCCCCGAAATCTTCAAGTTAGGAAGAATGTGTCCTACCATCCAATCACCCATCTACTCAACCATTCAATCACAGGCATTCATTGTCCTTAAAAAGATTTCTAAATGCTTTCATATTTATATGCATAGTGTGTGTATATGTCTTTATCTAATGCAAAATCAGGCGGTCTACTGATTCAGTCGACCTCCTTAATGCGAATTATGTCAGTGCCATGCGTCCAATCATGTATGCAATCCTAATGATACATATCATTTCTATATGAGTGCACAACCATTCACTCAAATGCAACGTCCATATGATAACACATTGAGTTCAATTTGTAAACAAATACATATATGCGAATGCAATATGAAAGTGACTGAGTTGTTCTAGCGCCTATGCTGTGTATATGCATTCACGAGCAACCACTTACAACCATCAATCATAACTTATTTCAAATACATGTTTACATCCAATGGCTTCTACCTAAGGATCGATGATACGTCCTAGAGGATATACCTTAAAAGCTAGAAAGTATGTAGAAAAAGAGATCAGGGATATACCCTTAAGAAAAAGGGTATGATGCTCGTGTCTACTCTCCAGTCTTATATGTCGCACCTTCTTGAGCTTCACTATACGGTACCTTATCTAATTTAACTTCGTGATTGCGAAGCTTCTTCACCTCCATTTCCAAGATAAACAGATGTTAACCTTGATACTAGTGTATATACTAAGATGATTAGAGATCTCTCCTCTACTTAGCTTATCCATCATGTTACAAATCTGAGGGTCTAAAGCTAAAGGTTGATATGTACTTTTTACCTCTCTTAAGGTCAGTCTTTCTTCCTTCCTAGGGCACCTGCCACAATTATTCATCTCCCACCTTTTACCATCCTTGTGTAACATGTTTACAGTTCTCTCTAAAGCTACCTCTATCGCACAAAGAACCCTACAAAGCTTGGAAGAAAATTAGCTGCACGTGAAACTACCGCGACTATAGATGGAAGTCGGGCACTGCTTCGCCCTTTGATAGGTATCGTAGTCTTATCAAGCTTACGGAACCATGCTACGATGAGGTTACCTCCCAGAGAGCCAGGAGCCCCAACGACTCAAGAAAGAAGGGGACAAGAATTCAAACAGAGAATTAGAAGATAGTGCGTATGGCTTTGGGGAATATGCCTTTAAACCGAAACTTTTCTTTTGAAAATGCTTCTTTTTAAAACAGTTTTGAAAATAATTTTTCAAATCTTTTATTTGATCCGGTAAACTTCAGCTCTCATACCATGTGTAACACCCCACATCCGTTAGAGTCACTCACAAAGGGAATGCACTAAGTTCTGTGGAGCATTATAGGTAAAAGAGCAGATAAATTACAAGACAGACAAATTTAAAACAGCGGAAAATAAAACTTTACTTTATTGAAAAAATAGTTTGTACGACAATTGTTTTCCAATACTAGAGTACCTATCTTACATAAAATAAAGAAGCATAAATTAACATTTATATTCCCCAATGTAGCATAAGCCAGCCATAGCAGCGGAAAAGAGAGTCTGAAGCGATATATCCAAGAGTCTTCAAACTTGGAAAGAGTAAAAGTCCATACTAAGCAGAGCTATTCCCTCCCTGACTATCTGGGGGGAGGGGGGAATGGAAGAAAAGAAGACAAAAGAAAAACAGAGTCAGACATAAAGCCTGAGTAAGTCTAATGACTTTTAGCATGCGAACAGGATAAAGTTCATGACAGGAGTAAACTGGAAAATAGGGCAGTACCAGAATATCAGACTAATATAAACCAAAGCAACACAGTTTAAACTGAATATACTATCACACCCCATTCTATATCTCTGCACCACCTAACTAGTATCCCAACTAGTAATCTATATAAAGATGATAACGTGATCCCAATCCCTGTAATTGTGGTTGCCTTTAAGTGTACATTATTTATTACCTAGATCTAATCTAGGGTTTTATTATCGAGCGCTTTCTAGACTTAACTAGGGTTTACACGACCTAGATCCAACTAGGGTTTATGATACCTATTGAACGCTTCTCGGATTCAGGGTTTATGCCACCTAGGTCCAACTAGGGATTATGCTACCTGTCGAACGATCCCTTTTTCCCAAGTATATATCGCGAATCGTTTTTCGATGTCTAGATGCACATGTTCACTATGTGTGCGGCCCGAGTCCCGTGACAGGGCTAAATCAGGAAATTACGGAACTCAGTCGGGAGCTTTAGGTTATTTGTCGATGCAGATGCTAAGGTCTGTTTTTCTACCAGTGGTTATGGTCCCACGTGACCCCTCCCTTAACTAATGAAAGGCAATCCAAGAAAATCAAGCACGAGAACTGTACTCCTGCCGCCTATGCCCCACTTTCCTATTATCCAGCCTCACCCATAACTAGATAGCAAGTATATGGTTTGTTGGGAGTTCTCTGCTTTTCCGCATGCGCACTACGATTGACTGAATATGGTAGGTAGTCGACAAAGTGCTATCATAGGGCTAAACTAAGTATCGCCGACCCACGCTGATCCACCCTAGCCTTTAGGTTGCTCATACTGCAACCAAGGCATACCCTTGGTTCTTCTACCGCAGACCTTAACCTCTGTGAGCCCAGGCGGATCTTCTGCAACCTCACAGAGGGATACCAAGAGTACCCTCACGTCCCCCGAAGCTACGTGCTTCTAAACCTAGTCCGCTGGAGCCTTTTTCGAAATCAGATAAACGTTGCTCCTCCTCATGTACTTGATAAGCGATGATCTACCATATCGGGTTATTCATCTATTATGGACCGGCTCAGTTTTCTTGACTAAGAATTATTACTTAGTTGTTCTCAACTAAGGTTTACCACTTAGTTTCTTTTCCCATAAATCTTGTTAACTAAGGTTTATCACTTAGTTTCTTTAACTGGGGATTTCAACTTAGCTCCCGTTCTCGATTGTTTCTTAACTAAGGTTTACTACTTAGCCCTCTTTCTCGTCAAGTTGGATTTGGTTAAGTGTCATTAGTCAATTCAAGTTAGCTTAACCCATTCCTTTGTCATATTAAACTGGCTAAGTGTTATCAATAGTCCATGTTGACTTAACCCTATCACAAACCAAGTTATATTGGTTAAGTATTTCTTATTACTTAACCCTACCCATTCATCTTGTATCGGTTAAGTGTCCCTTTTAACCTAACCTTGCCCATCTGTTTTAGCTAACATGTTATAACGGTTAAGTGTTCCCTTAGTTAACTTAACCCTAACATCCGTTTAATTAACATGTTCTAATGGTTAAGTATTGTCCCTTCATGCTTTAACTTAACCCTATTCATTTATCACACTATGATGGTTAAGTGTTCTAAGTTTACTTAACCCTACGCTCTAGTCCAGCTAACATACTAATTTGGCTAAGTGTATTAATTTTACTTAACCCCAACCTCTAGTCTAGTTAACATGTTAAATTGGCTAAGTGTATTAACTTTACTTAACCACACCTTTTAATCTAGTCAACATGTTAATTTGGCTAAGTGTATTAAATTTACTTAACCCTACCAATCCTAACTTAGCTTTAATTGTCTTATTAAAGCACCAACCACTCACATTAGACAGGTATTGTTGTGGTTGTCTGTATGTCGGTCGGTTCCGGGCAGTCTTACGCCACAACTCAGTCTAACCTCGGATCTTTATTGGGCTCAATGCCTTAACCTCTCACATTGGATAGGTATTGTTTTGATTACTAGACAGCCGAGCGGGTCCGGACAGGTTTACATCACAACTCAATCCAACCTCGGGTTAAGCATATTCGTATTGTCAAAATTTACATTTTAATTATGTAAATTATTCATGTCACATATTTTATTTCAAAACTAACGGTGTATAAATTTACACCATTCATGGCCTTAACCAATTTCATGGTTTTGGGCCCACCTATGTATTAACACGTTTTAAATTAATAATTTATACCATTTCATACCATAAATCACCTATGTGATTATTGGCCAATTTATGTCAAGTTCCCTATAATTAAGTTTTTACCCAACGTTACCCCCGTCTAAATATTAGGCTAACAACTTAGCCTAATTTACCGTTCGCATGATTTCACATAAAGTATTAGGCTAATAACTTAGCCTAATTTAACGTTCACAAAATTGGCATGAAATCAACATTAACTATGAACTTGCAATTTTTGACAAAATCAACATGAACATAAACATATAGGTGTGAACTTGCAACTTTAACATGTACATAGGTGTGAACTTGCAACTTTAACATAATCAACATAGACATATAAATAATTAGCAACTTGCATAGGTTCATGAATTAACAACATAATTACCAACTTGCATAGGTTCATGAATTAACAACTTAATTAACGACTTGCATATGTTCATGAATCTCAACCTAACAACTTGCATAGGTTCATAAATCTACAATCATAATTAAGTTAACATATAGGAACATGTATGAACTTGCAATACGTATGTATAACATAGATCTAACAATAAACTTTTATAAATCATATGAATCATAAACGGATCTTTTAACATAGATCCAATTATAAGTTTTCACTTGCATAAGAATTTGTGAATATTGATCTATTCTAATCATGTAGGTACAATTGGTTTAACATAAACATATATACATAGAACCTACATGAATCATATACATATATGTGTAAATCTAACTTGCAACCTATAACTTGCATAAGCACATATATCGATCTAACAGTATACATACAATTCGCATAATAGATAATGGATCCAATCACCACAAACATTCAAATTATCATGATAAACAAAACCAAAACAACATCGTCTATATTTTACAATACTGATATAATTCCATATTACAATTTACATCAAATCATGTCTTAATCATATTCTCATCTAAAGAGTCACTATACTTACAACGATCGATGAACTTGAGTTCTGGATTCTGAGTTCTGAAATTGGGATGCTTTCCATTGGGTAGATAAATGTTGTTTTGATTCTTAGTTTTGAATTAGATTTGTTCTAGCTTTGTTTGTCTTTAAGCTTTAAGCAGCGGCCATTCCAAGCTATCTTACAACAGCGTGACGGCTCCATGTTTAATTGTGTGAATTAGGTTAAGAGCTAGGTTGTATATATAGAATTTTAGGATTAATTTAGGCCATTTGATTAACCCCAGAAATGACCTCAACCGTTCAGTCAAGATAGAATTATCCTATTGACTCAGCAATGAGTCAGAAATGACTCAGCATATTTAATGTTCATTTTTTTCATAAATGACACATTGGTTCTTTCCTAACATATCATAACCAAAAGGACATTTTATTTATTTAAAACAAAACATTAGCTAAATGAACATTTCTTAACTGAAATGTCAATTTAATATGAATAAACATTTTAATCTAAATATACATTTCTTAACGAAATGTTATTCTAATGTTAACATAACAAAAGTGATATTCTAATGTTCGTCTTTTCTTTTTATTATTTATTGTCTATCAATTAAACATAAATACGTATTTAATAGATACATTTTCCCTTTACCATTTACATTAATTACCCATATTTAAATATTTATATATATATATATGAACAAATCTTTTCTTACTTTTAATTTATCATAAATCCAATTGGGGAAGGCCAAAAAAAAACAATCCTTGACAACCAAAAATGCGCAACGTACGCTACATGATGCGTACACGTCATATATATATATATATATATATATATATATATATATATATATATATATATATGCGTATATATATATTCATTTTTTTTCTTTTTATCTATCTTCCCAATTACCCATTTTCACACTAAACCACTTTTTGAATTGCGTTCACACTAGGCTATTTTAAGTCATTCCCCTAAAACAAAAATAGGGCGCTGACTCTGTACCTCTTGTATGCAAGTCATGTGCTCCAACCAAATAAGCTTCTAAGTCTTTTGCTTACAAAAGTTAGAACAATGCTAAACATTATTCATTCCTCTTTTTTCATATTTTGCTGCAATATTTAATTTAAGGATATCTTTTTCATACAGAGTCCAATTTACGCAAACTCGGACTCTATCTCAAGCAGAATTTCGAGACAAACGCAATGGCGTAACCCGTTTCCCTTAATTCTTCTTATAAAATTTAATTATACTTTAATTTGTGAAACTTAATGTTATGGAATTACGGGGTTTTACAATTTGCTTCCATTATATTTATATACTTTTTCTATCAATATGCTTGATTCCCCTTCCCCTATTTTGTCATCAACAAAATGGTTAGAAATGATTGGTTTTGAATTTTATATTAATTTAGAGAGTTTCATAACATACAAAAAAATTCATTTTATACTATAAAAATAAAATACCAACCTGGATCTAAATAAAAGAATGAATCAGGTATACTACATTTGTTATGGTTCTTTTATCCATAAATGCGCGTTCCTCATTGTTAATGTCAAAAAATGAACACTAACACCCCGGAAAGTGTGTGCACACCTTCAAATTATATGGTTCTAGATTATAGGAAACCATAAACTTACAAGCAGTAAAAAGACGAAGATTTATAGTGACTCGACCTTAGATTTGGCCTACGTCCATTTTGAAGAGGATTTTCATTATCATTCTCAACAATACAAGGTATACATTTTTTATAACTTTGCTCATATTTTTTATTTACACTAATTTTCTATATTTCTTCTCTTTAATCTCTTGATTCTCTCGATTTCACCATGGAAATGATTATTGATTGTGATGATTGTTGGAGTAGATCTTCAACAATGGAGCACTTAGACGATCTTTGACGACTTTATAATGATTGAGATGTTGAATCGGGGCTTGAAAGAACATTAATTGAGGTTAGAATGGTTTGGAATAGTTGAGAAATGAAAATTGCAGCACTTCGTGGTTGGATAAATCCATCCTCTCAATGTGGAAAATGTGGGAGTATTTATAGGTGTGATTCGAAATGGAGTGGCAGTCTTGTAAATATGTGTGCGTAGGCCCTTAGATCGGTGGGCAACCCGAATATATGCGAACGACCTGACTCACATATCAACGACCTAATGAGCTCAGTGCATGCCAATGAACTTATACTTGTTTTTCATAGTTATAAATCTGTTGGTGTACAATGCCATCTTTCCAACGGCCTAACAGTGCAAGTGGTCCACGTGAATCTGATATGTGCTCTACAGCTGACAATCCGTTCTTTTTGTGGATTGTGAATAACTTGATTAACACATTGGAAGTCCAAGCCTTGTATATTATTCAACATTTGTCTGACTTTCATGATTATTCATACATACGCCACCTGAATCATGTGAGAGAAAACAAGGAATGACCCATAGCTCTTGTATGTTAAACTGACCCTTCCGCCTTCTATTTAGTACATGATCCACACATGCTTTTATAAAAAGCTATGCATGCCCCATTGTTGCCATGTGGATCCGTGCATCCATGATATGAATGACTCGGTGTTTATCATTAACTACCTACCAAGCCGTGGATGACCTAATGGTGTTGAGCGGATAGTGAGCGACCTGGCTCTTAACGACCTACCGAGCATAACGACCAGCCAAGCACAACGATCCAATAACGGATGAATGACCCGCTGTTACATTGCTACGATCTGTGTATTCACACTTCATGTGATATGTTCACAAACGTCCTATCCATTATTCTATTTACAACTCTGGTATAAGATTCATATACTTGCCACATGGTCCATATATTCGTGCCCATGAATACTTATACTTCACAGCAAGATTTGTTCATACTATTGAAGCTTGATATTTCCAATAACACTTAGCCTTGCATGTAATATAAAGAACCATGTGGCTTTGAGATATATTGTCCACGTGTTTAGCTTTACACAATCCATTGTTTATATAACAGTTCACAGTCCATGATATAGAATGGTAATCGGTTCATTGAGTATACAAAGAAGCCGACTCATACAAGAATTATGCCTTATCATATGCTTAGGCATTAATGATCTAATACTTCAAAACTGCGCTGATCCATCTTCAAAAGTATGACCGACCATGGTCTCATAATGTGACTGATCCATGATAAAACACCACCTGATCCATCATTTTATAAACGTAAATGATCTATAACTAAATTGTGTGACACACATTATTTTTAAACCACGTTTTTATAACAAGGTAAACTTTTCCCCTCTAAGTTTATATTTTTTGCTTGTGAAAAATATAAACTTCGAAGTGGATATCATAGCTTGTGTTAGCACATGTTGATAGATCGTTTATAATTACTCTAGATCGATCGAAGACGGTTATATTTTTTAAAACGGATCAGGCATTACTCCACTGTGGATCATAACTCTATTCTTCTTTGGATCAAATAAATTATTTGGTGGTTCCCACGTGTCTTTTACACGTTTGCTTTTATACTCCTTTTTTGGATCCATTATTCTCTTACTTTATTTTCTTCCAATCACAAATCAAATTTAATGGCGGTCCAAATTTTTTCAGAAAAATCTTCGACTCCAGCTTGTAATTTTTCCACCGATTGATCTCGACTTCGACTAGATTCGATCTGAAGTTCAGCGTGGATTTTTCTTTTCAGATATGAACTCCTATCGTTGTTGCTCTTCCTTCAATTGACTTCATTGTTGCTGGATTCCAGGCGCCGCTGATTGTATTTAATATCGCTGGAGACTCAATTCTTCTCAACACGAACCATCTTGTGGTGTTCATTTTCATGTCTGTACCGCCATAAACGAATAAGTTTTGTCGATCACCAGCGATTCTGGTCTCTGATATGAACTCCTGTCATATTCCAATCTCCGAATTCCGCCATTGTATTCACTGACGTGGATGAACCACTATCATTGATAATTGTTTGTCTCCTCAAATTACTGTATATGGCCCGTGATTTGTTCCTTTGGTCGGTTATGAATTTGGTGATGTTGAGTTTGAGATAGCAGATCCCGATTGCAATGTCTTCACAAACCATATGCTTGAGTCCGTCATGGCAATTGGGAATCAGTCTTCAATGATTGGATTGTGTATGGATTTTAATGCTTTGTATTTAAAACTGGATTTTGTTCAACTTTTATCTGTTCATGAATTCAACTCTGAGCCCCAATCGAACGGGTTTGTTGTGTAATAATGTTTTGGGTTGATAATTTTGCATCGACCAGATGATTTTGACTATGAAGTCTGAATTAATGCCTTTTGCTATTCGAGTTTGTACTTCACTCTTGAATTTGATTTGAATGTGAAAATCTACTATGTATTTGACGTTGAATCAAATTGGTTTTTGGCAATGTTTAGTCATGATGAACACCCATCTCGATTGTTTCCAACAATAATGTGTTTGAGTTGTAACTTTTGATGACCAGTTCCTCAACTTTGACATGCCATTAGACTTTGTTCGCATATATCATGTTGTTTGTACATACCATGATCACTTGCATTCCAGTATACTTGTGTAATAATTTGATGTAGCATGCTTCAGTATTTCGACTTGTATCAAATGAACTGAAATTTGGCACTTTCAATTTTGGGTTGACAAATTTTGCTTGTGACAACTTACAGATCATGCATTTTAACACTCTATATTCTAGGGATGGCAATTAGAACCGAGAACCAAAAACCCGACCTGAAAAGACCCGAACCCAAACCGAACCCGATGGGTCTTGGGTCAAGTCTAAGTGATGAAAAATACCATTAAGACCTCATCAAACCCAACCCGCATAGACCCGGCCCGAAAGACCCGACCAAAAAGCATTGAAATATATGTATTTTTAGTGTTATTATTCAACTGGACATGAACCAATCTACCCGAACCGAAGCTCGGGTTGGGTCCATATTTTTGAAATGTATAGTTTAGACCCGACAAAACCCGACCGGCCTAGAACCGAGACCCACCGGGTCGGGTTTGGGTCCATCGGGTCGGGTCTAATTGCCACCCATACTATATTCTTTGATTTGAACTCTAGAGTTTGGCATATGGATTCCAATATTTATCATCCTTTGACATTGAATTTGATGTCTTTACCACGCTAGCTCAGATTTTAAGTTAATGATGCATGATACACTTAGTTTATATTGAAATTTGAATCCAATATCTTGATGTTTGTTGTGGATCTGACGTGTCGATGCTTGTGCTAATTATCTTGTTGCAATCCTACGATGTATGAGCATTATTGTTGATGCATCAACTTGCTGCTTGTTTTTGTCATCGTTGAAGATAGGTCGATCTTTTTAGCTTACGAATTAAGCCATAGAATGACCAATCCTCCTCAAGTTAGCAGATGACGCCAAGCTTCAGGCCGTTGAATGACTTGGGCCTCCAGGTCGCTGCACGACCTAGGACTCTCGGTCATTGAACGACCTGAGGCTTTGGATCATTGAACAACCTAGGTTTTTGAGCCATTGAGCAGCCCGATCTTGGGCATTTAGAGGAATTCTTTTGGAATATATTATTCATGTAATCTCAATGTGACCTCGACTCACACATTTTGACTTGTGATCGAAGTATGGTTTTTGTCCTGACGTCTGTCTCACAACAACAACAAACACTTGCACAATTTTGGACTTATACTTTGCTATCGACCGTCCAGATCGATAACAGATTAGTTAATCATTAAAAACGAACTATAACGAATTTTATGTTTGGTACTGAATGACGTGCCTATGCAAAAATATTTCGCTCGACTATTTAGAACTTGTCAAACATTGTCTACATAGATACGATATTCTAATATGACTTAAGCTTTGCTAACCGATATATATATACCGATTACAGATTTCAAGCCTCGATTTTAATAGCCTGTATGATGTTGTACGAAGGTTCATGTTTTATGAAACATGTACCTGTACTTTTTTGAAAAATGATGTTCCATATGCAGAGTGAATACCAGATAGAAGACCAGTTATCATTCTGTAAAGAGATCACTTCTGCTTAAACTGGAGCTTTGATTAGAATTTTTGAGGTTAAAGCCACTGCAGAGCTTCTGAATTGTAAATGAATCAATCCTTGGCTATTCCCCGTCTTCCCGGCAATCCACCAGAGAGATGTCATTCTGTGCTAACTCAATATGTTTTTAATCAAGCGCGCATTCAGTTTGACATTCTTGAGGCTGAAGCAAAATTGTTGGGGAAAGAGAAATTTGTTGATCATCCGCCTTGCGACTTTATTGCAGTAGCCTCGCGGTACTATTATGTGATGGTCCGCCCCGCACCAGTAGACATTTCCCTCGAAATGCGCTGCCAATGCCCGACTAGCATAGAACGATCGTCAAAGAAAAGGGTTTTGAAACTATGAATCACCAAAGAACCTGTAGTATATCTCACAGCGCATCGAATAAAATATAATAATAACATAACTTGACATAAAACAAGCGAGATAGTGCATAAGCTGAAAACTAGATCATATCCATTAGAGTGGTGAAATCCAAAGTACAGCTTATGATCCAAACCATTATTGCAACTTCAAAATACCATTTCTAAAAAGGAAATGAAAGAGGCACACTACTAATGCCTAAAGTAGTGACCAATAACAACACAGGGAGTATATATGTAAATAGTACGTGGAAGCCTCCTGCTCATCTCCGGACAGTTACTCGTACATAACCACCCGACCTGTCTCTAGTCTGCTCGTTTAGGAGCACCCAGAGTAATAGGAAGAGATATAAAACTCTAGGTCAGACAAAGGTCTGGTATGAGCGATAATAGCAAAATAAAAAAATTACAGGTACAAATAATCATACCTGAACCTGGACCTACAACTAAAGAGTTAGCACGACAAGATGTACAGTACTCTAAGGTAACACTAACATAAGGTGTACAATGGGAGTGTGCATATCATGGTGATAACAAACATCAGACATAGCAATCATCCTCACATCACTCACTCAGTGCGTGAATCATATACCCACCACTTTGATCACTAAACCCATTGAGGCCATGACGACAACTCCGTAACTATTGCTATGACTATACTTCCCTGGTCTATAATCAATAACCCTACCCAGTCCACACACCCCTGGCTCTAAGTTAAGGGCCAACCAGTCCACACTTCCCTGGCTTTGGTTCGTCAACATGCCCCCTCTCTTCAACGGTGAACCAAAGTTATAGATATCGATAACCCCTTTGCACACGTCCCGCAGCAAAGTGCAACCCTAGAATGTACGATCTAAATTAACCCTAGACGGGGGTGAATATGGTTAATTGTAGTTTTTGCTAAGTAATTAAATAATATCAAACACAGATAATAATCAAAGTAAATGCGGAAAATAAATAACACACAGATATACCCAGCTTCGGCAAAACCCTTAACATATAAACATGATAGTAGGTGGGAACGCTTGGATCAATGATACCTTGGAGATGGGAGCCTGACATGGAGGATCCATAGCAATTATACATTATTTATGACAATATTATATTGGGATGATTAACGTTGATGCACCTATTATTGCTTGAAACTCATTGCAACCGGTATATATGATGGTTTTAATTAAGGGTGCATCTATTTTAAATTATTATATTCTACCCCTTCCGCTGCGTTAGATTCTGATTTCGCTTTAGTATACTCTGTTATATCCATTATACCATTTCCTTATAGGAAACGATGATCCATTTAGAGTGGTTCTAAGTTTTAATTGATCTTTTTGGGTCAAAAGTTAAGCTCATTCTGGGCGGTTGTTACAATATAGGAGTATTCAGTCACACACTTGTGTATGAGTGAAGACAAGGCTTGACTGTGTTCGTTCATATCAGACACAGTAGTCGTAATATTTTGTTTACTACTAATTGGTACCTTTGTAACAGCCCGCATTTTACGTATCGAAAGATCGTAAAATATTTTTATTTCATTCTCTAAGGGTTGGATCATTCCCATCTTTTAATATGTTGCTTATGGGGATGCGAGACATGTCCATAATTTTTACCGATTTTGTTTGTGACCATTTTGCCCTTATCAGCCTTGTACAGGGCGTAATTTTTGACTCGGGTCAAATCAGAGGGTGACACCTGTGTCATTGGAAAGGAATTGATGATTACCTTTCCGTAGAGTGGTTACATTAAGGACTTGGCTCAACGGTTTGGAAGAAATCACTGTTTTAAAGTTTTTCAGTTGGTTGTTCATATTTGGAGAGCCTAATAGGCTGAATTGGGGAGACCCATTAGTGGGACGGTGGAATCCTATAAATAGGGGGCGAGAGTGGAGGGAAAAGGTTTACTTTCTCATTCTCTCATTTGGAGGCATTGATCTCCTTCTTCCTCTAACACCTTTCCACCATTAAAAATCCAAATCTAAAGAGGGAAATCATAGATCTACACCATTGGAGGCTAGATCTACATCATTTCAAGTGAGGACTCATCAAATCAAAGGGCTAGGAGCAATTTCTTCGCTGTACGGAATTCTATTTCTTCGATTTTGCTTTGTTTTGGCAAATCGGTGAGTGATTTACATCTCTCACATGAATGCAATGAAGTATATGAGTGTTTGTGCATGTTTCTCATCAAATTGGGATGTTTTACCATATATTTACACCATTACATGTTCAATTTCATATGCAACACCCAATGATCTAATCTAACAAGTTTTTAATCATTAATTTCATGTCATTTTAACATGTTTATGTTAGTTAGATCTCTCATTTTGGTCATATGTTCATTTTAATGGTTTTTGGTGAGATTTACATCATTTATATGGAAATCGTCATATTCATGTGGTTAGTAATGTTATGAGATGTTTATGATTGTGTTTGATGATTTTGGTTGAGTTAGTTTCATCGGATTCGTTGCTTGGCAAAGTTTTGATCGAAATCGGAGTAGAATTGGTGATGCGCAGAAAGTGGCTCGAGTCGGACTAAAGGGGGTCGGGTTGGGCTCGAATTCTTTCGTGGAGGACAAGTCAAAGTTGGCTCGGGTCGGACTAAAGGGGGTCGGGTCGGATCATTCTGGATTGGGTTAAAGTGAATCAGACCATTTTGGATCGGGCTAAAGTGGATTGGACCATTCTGGATCGGACTAAGGTGGGTCGGGTCGGACAAAATGGGGTCGAGTTGGGCCTAAAGGGAGTCGGGTAGGACCAAAGTGGCTCAGGTCGGGCTGTTCTGGATAGCCATTTTTGCCATTTCTGGTCAGCTATTTCTGGTCGGACACTTCCGGTGATGATGTGACTCCAAAGTGAGTTCAATTGGGAAGTTAGGAAGTGTTGAAATAATGCTATGGATTGCTTTGAACCTTATAGAGATATTGGTTGGTTCAACGATGGTGGTGGTTTTGACAAGAATCCAGAAGGGTATGTTCGAAGTGATGTGATATGTTCGTTGATCAGTGAAAAACAACGAATAGGATGACAAGTCAAAGGTCGAGAGGTTGTGGGTAATGTTTGCTTGAGAAGGCTACTTGAGCTACGAAATGTTGTCAAGGTTAGATGACTAGAGATGCGAAGGCCGAGAAGTCATCGTTGTCGTAAGTTCTAGCAGGCTCAAAGCAGGGGTACGATGGGGGCACCCAATAAACCGGAAGGTTGCTGGTCGAGTACCTTGGGTATCGTTGAAAGGCCTACTTGTCAAGGTTGGACATTGTCAAGGTTAGACATATGGAGTTTATTCTAGAACTGGGGTTACCATTAGCCCTTGACATATGGCAAGGTTGGCCGTCATACGATTAACGATGGTTTCAAAGAAGGATTGGCGGTGATAGCCAGAGTCCGTCATGGATGATTTGTTGTTCTGTGTGAGACTTGTATAATCTGAATGTTATGTGTGTTTTCCATGATTGAATGGTTGCTCTGGTTTCCATGTATGAATTGTCATTCCTTTGGTTGAATGGATTGTAAAGGCTATCACTGTCCGATGTAGGGAAGATAAGGTTGAGTTCTTCTCTAATGTCATCGGTAGATTAGTATGTTTATCTATCCCCTCTCATACACTTCATTGTTGAAGTTTGTTAACTGTTTTATCGCTCACTAAGACTGTTGTCTGACTCAAGGTTTTATGTATCCTCTTATTACCTTAGGTTGTTCATCCGATTGTGGATGACAAACTAAGTAACAGGTGACAGGAAATGCTTTAGTGAGGACGATGATGCTGATTGATGGCAAGCAGGAGGCCCACGTACCGGTTTTACTACTAGCTAATAATTGGATTTCCGCTGTTTGCTTTTCTGAGTTATGTTGCGAGGCAACTTTGTATAAACACTATTTCCAAATTTGTGGATCTTACTTTCTAGTTGTATGGAAGTCCAGTGTTTCTGCTTCACTATTACTACCTGGTGTATATGTTCTATTATATTTTATCCTTGCGTTGTGAGTTTTACGACAGGTTCCGCTTGTGTTTACCTACTCTGATGATCATCCATGATAGCCTTGCACATCCTTCAGTGCATTATTTCTCTTGTATAGTGCGGGGGTTATGGGCGGTTGTCACATTTGGTATCTGAGCTCTAGTCAACGATTTTTGGCCAAAGTTCAAGGACGTAATCACATATGAGAGACATACTTGTAGATTTCAGTTGGATGCTTACTATACATAGTAGCATATATAGTAGTAGCGTTTGTTTTCCTTTAGCAGTTTTTTTGAAAGTGGCTAATTATTCTAAATTGTAGATTTAGAATGAGTAGATGAGAAACAAGACACGCTGCTAGGGGAGCCAATACTGGAGGGGGAATGGTGGTGAACCTAATTACCTGGCCATGTTTGAAGCCATGGCAGAAGCAGTTATGCGAAGGGCACCCGCTCTAGTGGCAGCAACGGTAGATGTTGGTGTGCGAGTTCCTAGAGTAGTAGATTTTGCAAAGCTGTGCAAGGACTTTACATCTATAGGTGGATAACCATTCAAAGGAACTGAACTAGCGGAAGAGGTTCAGAGGTGGATGGCTTCATGTGTCCGAATCTTTGGAGACTTGGGTATTAAGGATGCAATAAAGAGAAAGCTTGCATCAAGGCAACTGCAAGGCAGGGCCATGGAATGGTGGAATTCTGTTACACTCGAGACTCCAGAGGAAGAAATTTCATGGGAGCTATTCCAAGCTAATTTTGAAGCAAAATTTATCTCCACAGCTCAGAAATCTGTTCTATTCAAGAAGTTCATGGAGCTGAAATAGAATGGTCATTCTGTGCTTGACTATATTTCTGAATTTGAAGCCTTATCTAGATATGCTTGTTCATACGTTGATACACCATATTAGAAGAACGAAAAATTTGTCTTGGGTTTGGATGCTTATATCGGGAAACCGCTAGTGGACCATCTTGATGATTCATTTGAGAAGATTGTGGGAAAAGCTATTCGTCGTGAGAGCTTGTTTCCTAAGGAAGCAAATGTTGTCGTTGCAACCAAAGAGGCTCAGAAGTCACAGCAAGGTGGTAATAATAAGAAGAGGAAGCGGTAACAACAAAAGGGAAAAGATGGCCAAAAGAAGCCCAAGAGTGAGGTGGTTTGCTTTAACTGCCAACAGAAAGGTCATTTTGCTAGTGATTGCAAAAATCCCAAAGTTGAAGAAGTGCTTCAAATGCGAGAAGCCTAGGCATGAGAAGAAAGATTGTCCAGAATCAGATAAGGGCAAGCAAGTTGTAAGGGCATATGCTTTGGAAGCCATGCCAACTTCTACGAAAGGTCCTACTGCATAGGAGAAGGGAAAAGGTGTCGTGGTGCAAGGTACTCTTTCAGTTAATGGTGTTTCGGTTCGTGTGCTTTTCGATACTGGAGCATCGCATTTCTTCATTTGCAATGAGCTTGTGTGCCTTTTGGGATTAGAACCTAAGATTTGTGATAGACCTTTCATAGTGACTAATCCAATTGGGGGTTCTTCAAATCTTTGCATGATATGTTGGGGTCTATGTTGTCGAGTTATAGTTGCTCTTTTGTGTGTGATTGCTTTGTTCTTAACTTCGCCGGTTTGGGATCATCTTGGGCATGATTTGGCTCAAGAGGTATGCGGCAAGGGTGAATTGCGAGAAGCTAGAGGTGAGGGTCGTATGCACGAAGACGGGGTCTTCGTAAGTTATCTATATTCGCTTGGGATTCCACAAGAAGACCTGTCATCAGTGCTGATCGCTAATGAGTATGTAGATGTCTTTGATTAGGTCAAAGGGTTGCCGCCGCATCGTGAGATTGAGTTTAGGATCGATTTGGTCGAAGGTGCTAGACCAATCGTTATGCCTCTTAGGCGGATGGTGCCTAGGGAACAGCAAGAGTTAGAGGTGCAAGTTCGAGACCTTTTGGGAAAAGGATTCATTCAGAGGAGTGTATCAGAATGGGGTGCACCGGTCGTATTTTCAACCAAGGCAGATGGCTCGTTAAGATTGCGTGTGGACTATCGTGAGCTGAACAAGGTGACAAAGAAGAACAAGTATTCGTTGCCAAGATAGATGACTTGTTCGATCAGCTTCACGAAGCCAAAGTGTTTTCTCAGATGGATTTGGCAATGGGATTTCACCAGTTGAGAGTGGCTAAGGATAGTGTGCCAAAGACTGCTTTTAGGATACCATCTGGTTTCTTCGAATGGTTGGTGATTACATTCGGGTTGACTAATGCGCCAGCGTATTTTGTGGATCTTATGAATAGAGTGTTCAGAGATCAGTTGAACAGGTTCATGCTTGTGTTCATGGATAATATTCTGGTTTACTCCAGAAATGAGGGAGAACATAAGACGCACTTGAGAGTTGTGTTAGAGATCTTGCGGAAGCATCAGCTTAAGGCTAAGTTCTCAAAGTGTCACTTCTGGAAGGATGAAGTGAGGTTCTTAGGTCATGTAGTTTCTGGAAAAAGGATAGTGGTTAACCCCGCTAAAGTTGCAGCAATCCAGGACTGGGATTGACCTAAGAATGCGACAGATGTTCGGAGTTTCCTTGGGTTGGCAGGATATTACCAACGGTTTATCATGATTTCTCCAAAGTAGCTGCACCGTTGACAGGATTGACAAGAAGAACCAAGTGTTCAAATGGGATGCAAAGTGTGAACAAGTGTTCGGAATCCTGAAGGAGAGATTGACGAGTGCTCCTGTGTTGACCATTCCAAGCGGGAATGAAGAGATGGTGGTATATTTTCTCTGAAGCTGCATGAGAAGAATTATCCAACTCATGATTTGGAGTTGGAGGCAATTGTATTTTCTCTGAAGATGTGGAGACATTACCTGTTGGGAGTTCGATTCGAGTTGTTTACGGATCACAAGTCATTGAAGTATATTTTCTCCCAAAAGGATTTGAATCTTCAGCAGTAAAGATGATTAAAGTTTCTGGTGTCATATGATTTTGGCATAGCCTATACTCCGGGCAAGGGTAACGCAGTTGCAGATGCGTTAAGTCGAAGACACGCGAGTTTAGGAGCGATATTTTCGGAATGGAAGAGCCTCGAGTACTTGGCAAGGTTTGATTTCAGGCCAAGGTGTGAGTTGGAACCTAAAATGTTGGCAAGCTTATCGATAAGACCAACCCTTATCGAAAGGATTGGCGAGAGCCAAAAGAAAGATGCGAAGCTTGTCGAGTTCATTCAGAAACTGGAACCAAAAGATAAAGAGTTCGAAGTCGATCGAGAAGGTCGGCTTCGAAAGCAAGGGCGATTAGTTGTTCCTGATATCGACGGATTGAGGGATAAGGTTCTGAGAGAATATCATCACTCGAAGCTGATGATTCATCCCGGTGGCAATAAGATGTATCAGGACATGAAGAGAGTCTACTACTGGGAAGGGATGAAGAGTGATATTGGAAAGTTCATTTCCAAGTGTATGAACTGTCAGTTGGTGAAAGCTGAACAGAAGAAGCCGAGTGGTTTGCTTCAGCCATTGGAAGTTCCTACGTAGAAGTGGGAGCAAGTATCGATGGATTTTATCGATGGACTACCTAGAACCAGGGCAGGATACGAGGGGTTTGTGTCATTATGGATCGTTTGACCAAAAGTGTAACAACCCGTATTTTCAATAACCTGTAATAATGAAAATTGAGGCAGAATTTAATTATAAAATCTGAATCAAGGGAAACGGGCTAAGCCATTGCGTTCGTCTCGGAAAAATACGCGAAATAGAGTCCGAGTTTTCGAAAATCGGAGTCCGTATGACCCAGTTAACGCCCATTGAAGTTTGCAGAAAATTACTAAGTAAAAATCAGATCCAAATTTGAAGAATTGGGCCAGCTGGGCCAAGGCGGGAAAATTCCCGCCAGGGGCCCCATGTCGACAGGCCTGTCGACAGGGTCCCCAGGGAGTCGACTGCCCTGTCGACAGCCCTGTCGACAGGGTGTAGCCAGGCAGATTAGCCTGGCGCACCTCTTTGGTTTGGGCTTGGTTGTGTGGTCTGGTTCTAGAGAGTTCCGAGATCTGACGGGCCAAAACTATCCTAGGGTTAATCCTATGGTCTAAATCACTCTAATCTTCTATAAATAAGCTCCTAATCCTACCCTAAAGCCTCATTAATCATTCTAGCAACAAAACTATGCCAAAATCCAAACTCTCATGGCCTCCACCTAAAACCCTAGCCTCCAATCTCTTCATTAATAATTCCTAAGTAATTTTCCATGCATACAAGCATATTTAGGCTTGTATGATCCTCCTTAGCTTGCATTAAAGGCTTGTTTTTCAATTGGCATCATAAAGGAGGAGTCTTGATCAAGTTTGCTTGCATTTGGGGGTCTTAATTAGTTGCATAAGGGGTTTCTTGCATTTGTTATACTCATTTGAGTCCGCATAAGCATTGTAAGCCCTCTTACCCTCATTTTAGAAACTATAAAGTTAATGTGTGATGAAAGTTGGGGTTTATGTATGTTTATTGAGTTGTGCATGTTATGCAAGGGTACTAAGCCATGATTTGCAAATCTATCAAGTTATGCATGTATACTAAGCCATGATTTGCAAGATTTATAAGTTATGCATGTTTATGCAAGTTCGTTAAGCCATGATTTGTATGTTTATTAAGTTATGCATGTTTATGCAAGTTTGTTAAGCCATGATTTGTATGTTTGACAAGTTATGCATACTTATGCAAGTTTAAAATGACAAGTTGTGCATGTTTTGACAAGTTGTGCATGTTTGACAAGTTATGCATACTTATGCAAGTTTAAAATGACAAGTTGTGCATGTTTTGACAAGTTGTGCATGTTTGACAAGTTATGCATACTTATGCAAGTTTAAGATGACAAGTTGTGCATGTTTTGACAAGTTGTGCATGTTTTATGGTAATATGCAAGATCACTATGCTAAGTTGTGCAAGTCTAACATGTTATGCATGATTATTGTGCAAGTTTATCATGTATGTTGTGTCAAGTTCCCTCTTCCTATCCTTTATGCGTTACTACGAATATGTAAGCGATAGAATGACGTTGGGGGTTTTGGGGTAAACTTAAAATACATGAAAATATAAGATTGGGAATTTACCTATTAAGTTAGGTCTACCCCTTGGGAATTTACCTATTAAGTTAGGTCTACCCAAGCATTTGTTAACTTGTAATTATGTGTTTAAAATAAAGTGGACATGACACTTAGAGAACAAAAGTGTGGCCAACTCGAGGTTGGGTTGAGTTTGTAGCGTAATTCTACCCGGAACCGACCGGCTTAACTAGTGGCTACAAACAATAGGACCCAATGTGAGAAGTTGGTCATGTGGTGCCAAAAACCCGAGGTTAGACTAAGTTGTGGTGTAAACCTACCCGGACCCGCCCGGCCTAACTAGTAACCACAACAAGGTCTAATGTGAGAGGTTAAGGTGCATTAAGTCAATTAATGCCTCATGATTAGGGTTAAGTCAGGGTCCACTAATACTTAACCAATTTGGGGATTCAAGGGATGAGAATGGGGTTAAGTTACACTTAACCAATTTAATCAATTTGGGAATACAAGGGATTGGATGGGGTTAAGTGGTGAACCGTTTATTACACTTAACTAATTTAATCCATGATTAGTTAGGGGTTAAATCACACTTAACCCTCTTGGGGAAACCCTAGCAACGTGGTCTGTTCTAACAGTAATCCCAGTTTGGTATCATTCACAACCCTAGAAGCTAGGCTAGGGCGGGGCACGATTACTGGAGGATGTAAGCGACCAAAGGGCGATGGCCGAGTGGTACAGCGGTGCAGGTCCGGCGGGCTACGGACGTGCACGTAGTCCGATGTTGGACAAACTCGAGGCACGGGTACCAGTAGGTTAGGGCTGTGCATTATTGCTTAAGTGTCTGGGGTCGACAACCGAGGGCTTGATACACCCAAAGGTGGGCCCAGCACAGACTACCTACATCCATACGTGGGCCATATGGACACCAACACTTGACGTGTTAGGTTTATAGGGAGCCGATCGACTAGACCGTGGGCTGGACCTTTTATTAAGGTCACTTCATGTTATTGGGCCAAAGGTTGGGCTAAGGGATCAATACCTGTTATGTTGGTTTGCTAGTACACCGTGGTGCAAAAACTTAACCTTGCTTTATGTGATGACACCTCTATCTATCTTGTAGTTGATTTATTCATGCCAGTATGTTGTTATCTATAATCACCTCAGTTTCCATCATGATGTTAACTTTATTAGTTTATAGACTGATCGTAGCAGGGCTTACTCAGTCTTTTTGACTGACCCGTTTTGTTTCGCCTCTTTTCTTCCGTTTCCCCCCCCCCCCCAGGTTCTCAGGGAGGGAATACAGGAGCCTAGCTTGGAGCTTAGCTGCTTTCTTGGATAGCTCATGTATGCTTTGGACTTGAGCTCGCTATGGTCTTTCCACTTTGGGGATAGCTACTATTATGTTTTCTTTTTCAGTTTCAGATAATGTTATTTCATGTACTAGACTTGTTTATTTGGGAAATTGACATTTTGATGTACCAGACTTGTTTTTGAAGTAGTTTAAAAATCTTCCGCTGTTTTATTTACGTACTCTGTTTATTTACATATATATATATATATATGTCATGTCCTGCCTTGCTATATCATTATGCATGTTTACCAATAATGCCCCTCCAAAGCCAGTGCATTCCCTTGCGAGTGACCCTGGCGGAGGTGGGGTGTTACATTTGGTATCAGAGCATATGGTTTACGAGAAGGGATAAAAAGGTTTTTAAAAAACTTTTGAAAAACTATTTTCAAAACCAAGTATAAAGTAATTTCCAAAGAAAAGTCTAGTTGTTTTTAAAAGGCTATTCCCCAAAAGCCATTAGCACTATCCTTTGACTCCTCGTTTGAACTCTTTTCTTTTCGTTTCCAGCATGTCTGATAATCTCATCTTGCCCGAAGGAGTAACGATACCCAATTGGTTTCGTCGGTACTTGGAAGTCACGGCACCGGTCCCGGGTGTCCCTAATGTTGTCTCCCCAGTCGAGGCCACTGTTCCTCCTACTCCCGTAGTTGATGTTCCTCTTCCTCCTTCCCCTCAGCATCCTCAAATTGACTTCGCCGAGATTTGCCGAGATTTTAAGGCGATGGGTTGCAAGAATTTCTTTGGAGCCGAGACTTTTGTAGAGGCAAGGAATTGGTTGAAAGAGACCGAAGATCTTTTAGCCACCTCTGATATAGGTGACCGCAAGAAGGTTTTATTGGCAGTATGGTTGCTAAAGGAAGAAGTTGCACGTTGGTGGGTAGTCACTACTGCTACTAGACCAATTGAGACTTGGGATGACTTTAGAGGAAGGTTTGGACTGAGATTCTTATCACTGAAGCAAGGGGACATGACTATTAGGGAATACATAGATAAGTTTAATCAACTGGCTCAGGACGATTTAGATTTGGCTAATACAGCTCAGAAGAAGGCCCTACACTTTGCTCTAGGGTTAAACAAGCCATTACGTGATTTGGCCCTGTCTCATATACCTTTGGGGGCGACTTTCGAGAGTTTAGTAAATTTGGCCCTACTTCAAGAAGAAGGTAGCAAGGACAAGAAAGAGGTCAAGACGAATGAGTCTCAAGGCAAGAGAGTAAATTCCGGGAAACGGGGCAAGAATAACCACAACCGCAAGGACAAGCCAAGAGGGAATAGGAAATGCAACTTCTGTGGTGAAGTTGGACATGTAGCCAGGGAATGTAGGAAGAAGAAGAGAAAGCGGGGCGAATGCTTTGATTGTGGTGAGTTTGGACATTTCAGCAAGGATTGCCCGAGGAAACAAGGGCAAGGTCAGACTCAGTGTGCAGGACTATCTGGAGGGCGAATTCATCTCCTCAACCCCGTCCTTCCAGCTCATGATAGAGGTAGTGTTCCTGTTGAAAATCTTGTTTACACTTTCTGATTTTCCCTGTTCGAACTTTGTTTGATTCTGGCGCATCGCATAGTTTTATTTCATCTGATCTAGTTGAAAGTTTTGCACCTAAGTACTAGTGTAGTTGATGATCCCGTATGTGTTTCAAATCCAATTGGGGGTTCTGCCCGTTTGTCTGTGGTCTGAGTGGATTTGAAAATTTCTGTCTTGAGTACAGAATTCTCGTGGGATGTTTATATTCTCGGTTTCGGGGGATATGGGTTGGCTTTGGGCACGGAATGGTTGTCCTATTTTGGAGCCATTCTGGGTTTTTGTATATAGGGTTGTGAGGCTCATGACTCGCCTCAGCCGTACCCCTAGAAATTTCTAGTAACCCTATGGGTCCCGTCATGTTATGTTATCTTGAATCCCTCAACTTGTCTATCGATAGTTTGCAATCTGTGAGGGTGGTCCGAGAATATCCTGATATCTTGGGGAAAAATGAAGGGGTTACCCTTAGACGTGGGACAGATTTCCGCATTATCTGGTTGGTAACACCAAGCCAGTTTCGTGGCTGGTTAGGCACGTGACCTCACGAGATGAGAGTTAAGAAGCAAGTCCAGGAGTTGCTTGAGAAGAACTTCCTGAGACGAAGCATTTTCGAGTAGGGTGCTCCAGTAGCATTCGTTACTAATGGGGACGGTTTGCTTCGCTTATGTGTTAATCTTCGTAAGAAGAATAGGCAACCATTACCAAGGATCAATGATTTGTTGATCAGCTTGTAGGAGCATCTGTTTTCTTTTGATCTAGCTATCGGATTCCATCAGCTTAGGATGGCTAAGGATGGAATTGACAAGACTGAGTTTAGGACTCTAGATGGAATTTTTAGAATGGCTAGTCATGCTACTTGGTTTGACTAATCCACCCACATATTATGTGAACTTGATAGGTAGGGTGTTTAGGGAGTCCTTGAACAAGTTTGTCATGGTCGTCATAGACGATATTTTGATCTCCTCAAAAGAACGAGGAAGAACATGCTATACATCTCAAGGAGGAGATGGATACGCTTAGAGCCACCAGTTGAAGGTCAAGTTCTCCAAATGTCACTTTGGAGGAAAGAAGTTGGATTTCTTGGGCACATAGTTCCTAAGTAAGGCTTAGCGGTGGATTCCGCTAAAGTGGTTGCGATTTAAGACCGGAAAGCTCTGAGAAGGGCAATTGAAGTAAGAGGCTTTCTCCGTTTGGCTAGTTAGTTAGCATTCCCAGAGCTTAGACTTACTCTTCTGGACCAAGAAGGGAGTTTCACGGGAAGAAGACCCGCAGTTGGTCAAGAACATGGACCACTCGATTCGAGGCGAGATGTTAGGTCACCTCGCTAGATATATTATAAAGGATGACTAAGGCGCGATAAGAGATTATGTGTTCCTCGAGTGAAAGACTTGGTAAAGAAGGTTCTTGAAGATGTGCATCACTCGAGGAGGTGGCCGAGTTGGTTTCGGGATACATGTTGTGCCACCAGGTTGAGGCCAAGTCATAGAAGCCCAGTGGGCCATTACCTCCATTGGAAGTTTCGCAAGGGAAGTGTGAAAACATCTCGATAGATTAGGTGGATAAATTACCTAGATCAAAGAAAGGGAATACGGATAGGTGGGTCATAATAGGTAAGACTCACGAAGAGTGCTCATTTCAGAGCAAGAGAACTGCATCATGGTTAACAGTGGTCTACCCTCAAGAAGTTGGCCAGTTTTGAAATAGCCTACAGAAAGCCATGGGTAGGCAACTGAATCTTGGTATGACCTATCACTCATAGGCGGATGGTTCATTTCGATTAAGCGTGAGTTATAGAAAATCACGTTTAGAAGGGCAACTAGCAACGTGGATTAGTATTTTCGAGGAAAGTTTTGCCGCGTGAAATACTGTATAGTAAGTAGGCGAGATCCAGGATTCACTAGTGAATTTTGGAGAGCTTGCATAAAACCATAAGGTTATAGTATGGTTAGGCCAAGTATACAGAAGGAAGAATAAGTGGAAAAGAAAGACGAGAGGCAACAATGAAATGAGTTCCAACTCGAATTTGGGAAATAGGAGTTAGGAAGCCAAGGAATCATGAAGTGGAAGATAGTCAAAGCACAGTGGAGTTAAGCTCAAGGAAACGTGACTAAGAAGAGTGAAGACTAGATACGCGCATCATATCTCTTTTTAAGAGTGCATCTTTGATCCTTGTTTTCCTGTGGAGCTTGCTTGCAAGTTATCTTTTGTATATATCCTCTCGATCCCATTCTCGATCTTATTTCTGTTGTAAACTCCATAAGGGGGTTAAGACTCATCGGTTAGTACTATATGTCAAAGCTTGAGTGGATTTCTTGTAATCCAAAGAGGAGTTTATCTAGTTTATCGTGTTTATCTTGTCATGAGAACCTTAGGTAGAAACCCTTTGGATGAAACATGTATTTGAAACATGTTATGCTTGATGGTTGCAAGTGGTTGCAAGTGTTTGCAAGTGGTTGCTCGTGGATGCATTATACACGATTAGGCACTAGATCGGCTCACACACTCCTCATATTACATGTGCATGAGTGTTTATACTTATTCATGGATGAAATTCGTATGCTATCACATGGATGTTGCATATGGATGTATGATTGAGCACGCATGTAGATATTATACATTATGGTAGGAATTTGCATACATATGGATTCATTTCACTGACATACATATGCATCAAGGAGGATTACTGTATCAGTAACCGCCTGATCTTTGCATTAGATAAGACATACATGTGCATTAAGGAGGTTTACTGTATCAGTAACCGCCTGATCTTTGCATTAGATAAGTACATATACACACACTTTTGCATATGGTCATACCACATTTAGAATCTTTTAAGGACAATGATTGCTCGTGGATGATGCTTTGAGTAGATGGATGATTGGATGGTAGGATACGTTCTTCCTAACTTGAAGATTTCGGGGACGAAATCCTTTAAGGAGGGGAGAATGTAACAACCCGTATTTTCAATAACCTGTAATAATGAAAATTGAGGCAGAATTTAATTATAAAATCTGAATCAAGGGAAACGGGCTGTGCCATTGCGTTCGTCTCGGAAAAATACGCGAAATAGAGTCCGAGTTTTCGAAAATCGGAGTCCGTATGACCCAGTTAACGCCCATTGAAGTTTGCAGAAAATTACTAAGTAAAAATCAGATCCAAATTTGAAGAATTGGGCCAGCTGGGCCAAGGCGGGAAAATTCCCGCCAGGGGCCCCATGTCGACAGGCCTGTCGACAGGTTCCCCAGGGAGTCGACTGCCCTGTCGACAGCCCTGTCGACAGGGTGTAGCCAGGCAGATTAGCCTGGCGCACCTCTTTGGTTTGGGCTTGGTTGTGTGGTCTGGTTCTAGAGAGTTCCGAGATCTGACGGGCCAAAACTATCCTAGGGTTAATCCTATGGTCTAAATCACTCTAATCTTCTATAAATAAGCTCCTAATCCTACCCTAAAGCCTCATTAATCATTCTAGCAACAAAACTATGCCAAAATCCAAACTCTCATGGCCTCCACCTAAAACCCTAGCCTCCAATCTCTTCATTAATAATTCCTAAGTAATTTTCCATGCATACAAGCATATTTAGGCTTGTATGATCCTCCTTAGCTTGCATTAAAGGCTTGTTTTTCAATTGGCATCATAAAGGAGGAGTCTTGATCAAGTTTGCTTGCATTTGGGGGTCTTAATTAGTTGCATAAGGGGTTTCTTGCATTTGTTATACTCATTTGAGTCCGCATAAGCATTGTAAGCCCTCTTACCCTCATTTTAGAAACTATAAAGTTAATGTGTGATGAAAGTTGGGGTTTATGTATGTTTATTGAGTTGTGCATGTTATGCAAGGGTACTAAGCCATGATTTGCAAATCTATCAAGTTATGCATGTATACTAAGCCATGATTTGCAAGATTTATAAGTTATGCATGTTTATGCAAGTTCGTTAAGCCATGATTTGTATGTTTATTAAGTTATGCATGTTTATGCAAGTTTGTTAAGCCATGATTTGTATGTTTGACAAGTTATGCATACTTATGCAAGTTTAAAATGACAAGTTGTGCATGTTTTGACAAGTTGTGCATGTTTGACAAGTTATGCATACTTATGCAAGTTTAAAATGACAAGTTGTGCATGTTTTGACAAGTTGTGCATGTTTGACAAGTTATGCATACTTATGCAAGTTTAAGATGACAAGTTGTGCATGTTTTGACAAGTTGTGCATGTTTTATGGTAATATGCAAGATCACTATGCTAAGTTGTGCAAGTCTAACATGTTATGCATGATTATTGTGCAAGTTTATCATGTATGTTGTGCCAAGTTCCCTCTTCCTATCCTTTATGCGTTACTACGAATATGTAAGCGATAGAATGACGTTGGGGGTTTTGGGGTAAACTTAAAATACATGAAAATATAAGATTGGGAATTTACCTATTAAGTTAGGTCTACCCCTTGGGAATTTACCTATTAAGTTAGGTCTACCCAAGCATTTGTTAACTTGTAATTATGTGTTTAAAATAAAGTGGACATGACACTTAGAGAACAAAAGTGTGGCCAACTCGAGGTTGGGTTGAGTTTGTAGCGTAATTCTACCCGGAACCGACCGGCTTAACTAGTGGCTACAAACAATAGGACCCAATGTGAGAAGTTGGTCATGTGGTGCCAAAAACCCGAGGTTAGACTAAGTTGTGGTGTAAACCTACCCGGACCCGCCCGGCCTAACTAGTAACCACAACAAGGTCTAATGTGAGAGGTTAAGGTGCATTAAGTCAATCAATGCCTCATGATTAGGGTTAAGTCAGGGTCCACTAATACTTAACCAATTTGGGGATTCAAGGGATGAGAATGGGGTTAAGTTACACTTAACCAATTTAATCAATTTGGGAATACAAGGGATTGGATAGGGTTAAGTGGTGAACCGTTTATTACACTTAACTAATTTAATCCATGATTAGTTAGGGGTTAAATCACACTTAACCCTCTTGGGGAAACCCTAGCAACGTGGTCTGTTCTAACAGTAATCCCAGTTTGGTATCATTCACAACCCTAGAAGCTAGGCTAGGGCGGGGCACGATTACTGGAGGATGTAAGCGACCAAAGGGCGATGGCCGAGTGGTACAGCGGTGCGGGTCCGGCGGGCTACGGACGTGCACGTAGTCCGATGTTGGACAAACTCGAGGCACGGGTACCAGTAGGTTAGGGCTGTGCATTATTGCTTAAGTGTCCGGGGTCGACAACCGAGGGCTTGATACACCCAAAGGTGGGCCCAGCACAGACTACCTACATCCATACGTGGGCCATATGGACACCAACACTTGACGTGTTAGGTTTATAGGGAGCCGATCGACTAGACCGTGGGCTGGACCTTTTATTAAGGTCACTTCATGTTATTGGGCCAAAGGTTGGGCTAAGGGATCAATACCTGTTATGTTGGTTTGCTAGTACACCGTGGTGCAAAAACTTAACCTTGCTTTATGCGATGACACCTCTATCTATCTTGTAGTTGATTTATTCATGCCAGTATGTTGTTATCTATAATCACCTCAGTTTCCATCATGATGTTAACTTTATTAGTTTATAGACTGATCGTAGCAGGGCTTACTCAGTCTTTTTGACTGACCCGTTTTGTTTCGCCTCTTTTCTTCCGTTTCCCCCCCCCAGGTTCTCAGGGAGGGAATACAGGAGCCTAGCTTGGAGCTTAGCTGCTTTCTTGGATAGCTCATGTATGCTTTGGACTTGAGCTCGCTATGGTCTTTCCACTTTGGGGATAGCTACTATTATGTTTTCTTTTTCAGTTTCAGATAATGTTATTTCATGTACTAGACTTGTTTATTTGGGAAATTGACATTTTGATGTACCAGACTTGTTTTTGAAGTAGTTTAAAAATCTTCCGCTGTTTTATTTACGTACTCTGTTTATTTACATATATATATATATGTCATGTCCTGCCTTGCTATATCATTATGCATGTTTACCAATAATGCCCCTCCAAAGCCAGTGCATTCCCTTGCGAGTGACCCTGGCGGAGGTGGGGTGTTACAAAAAGTGTGAGATTCATTCCTGTCAAGTCGACTAGGACGACATCGAAATTGGCTAAACTTTATGTGAAATGGATAGTTCGATTCCATGGTGTCCCAAAGAGTATTGAAAGTGACCGAGATCCATTATTCACGAGTGAATTTTGGAAAAGTTTGCAAGAAGCTTTGGGAACCGAGTTGTGCTTAAGTACGACATATCATCCCCAAATTGATGGACAGACTGAAAGAGTCAATCGAGTTTTGGAAGATCTCCTAAGGGCTTGTGTGTTAGACTTCGGAGGATCATGGGAAGACCATCTACATCTAGTTGAGTTTGCGTATAATAATAGCTACCAGTCTAGCATTGGGATGACACCATACGAAGCATTGTATGGAAGGCCGTGCAATTATCCAGCATGTTGGTTAGAAACTGGAGATAAGTTGGTACTTGGGCCTAAGATGATTAGAGAAACCTCGGATTGTATTGAGATAGTTCGGCAACAAATGAAGGCAGCCTAGGACCACCAGCAGAATTACGCTGACAAGCGTCGTAAGGACTTGGAATTCGACGTAGGCGATATGGTTTTGTGAAGGTTTCACCGTTGAAGCATATGGTGAGATTTGGAAGTAAAGGAAAGTTGGCTCCTAGGTTCGTTGGACCATTTCCAATAGTCGAGCGAATTGGAAAGCTCGCATATAGATTGGAGTTACCTGAGAAGATCTCGAGTGTGCATAATGTGTTCCATGTGTCATTTCTATGGAAATTCGTGCATGATTCGAATGTGGTGCTATCTCCAGAGCATTACAAAGACTTAGAAGTAGAAACCGCAGTTTCGAGACCTCGTAAGCCACTCCGGGTTGTGGGGAATGACACGAAACAGCTCAGGAGGAAGACGGTTACGCTAGTGAAGGTACAATGGAGTGAAAATGGCGACAATTGTACGTGGGAGACGGAAGAGAGTATGATAGCGACTCATATAGAACTCTTCGTCAGTAGGACCCTTTGATATCGTATCTTCGTTATATCGTTGTATCTTGTTATGGTTTGTTAGAATTTCGCGTGCTAGGATAAGGCTATGGATGTATGGCTTGATGATTGCTAGTTTGGATGATAGAATTGGCTTTTCATGGATGATAGGCATGCGAAATCGTTGTGATTTCTTGGAATTTTGGGGACGAAATTCTTAGGGGGGGGGGGGGGAGGGGGAATGTAACAACCCGCATTTTACATATCGAAATATCATAAAATATTTTTATTTCATTCTCTGAGGGTTGGATCATTCTCATCTTTTAATATGTTGCTTATAGGGATGTGAGACATGTCCATAATTTTTACCGATTTTGTTTGTGACCATTTCGCCCCTGTCAGACTTGTACAGGGCATAATTTTTGACTCGGGTCGAATAAGAGGGTGAGACCTATGCCATTGGAAAGGAATTGATGATTACTTTTCCGTAGAGTGGTTACATTAAGGATTTGGCTCAGCGGTTTGAGAGAAATCACTGTTTTAAGATTTTTCAGTTGGTTGTTCAGATTTGGAGAGCCTGATGGGCTGAATTGGGGAGGCCCATTAGTGGGATGGTGGAATCCTATAAATAGGGGGGTGAGAGTGGAGGGAAAATGTTTACTTTCCCATTCTCTCATTTGGAGGCATTGATCTCCTTCCTCTAACACCTTTCCACCATTAAAAATCCAAATCTAAGGAGGGAAATCATAGATCTGCACCATTGGAGGCTAGATCTACATCATTTCAAGTGAGGATTCATCAAATCGAAGGGCTAGGAGATATTACTTCGCTGTCCGGAATTATACTTCTTCAATTTTGCTTTGTTTTGGCAAATCGGTGAGTGATTTACATCTCTTACATGAATGCAATGAAGTATATGAGTGTTTGTGCATGTTTCTCATCAAATTGGGATGTTTTACCATATATTTACACCATTACATGTTCATTTTCATATGCATCACCCTATGGTCTAATCTAACAAGTTTTTAATCGTTAGTTTCATGTCATTTTAACATGTTTATGTTAGTTAGATCTCTCATTTTGGTCATATGCTCATTTTAATGGTTTTTGGTGAGATTTACATCATTTTTATGGAAATCGTCATATTCATGTGGTTAACAATGTTATGAGATGTTTATGATTGTGTTTGATGATTTTGTTGAGTTAGTTTCGTCGGATTCGTCG